>BSUD01000003.1:96517495-96686990 GCA_033239045.1 Fagopyrum esculentum | reverse complement strand
ACACAACCCCCCCCCCCCCCCGCTGTTTCTTATAATTGATAACATAATCTCATTTGCACTTTAAATATTCTCTCACTCTCTTGGGTTCGATCCCTACATAATCACTATACTTGTAGTATTAAGATATGAGTTTACTTTCATAAGATAATAAACAACTTTTGCAGATTATCCTTGTCATATTTGCCATCGTTTCCAGAGAGTTAGAGTTTTTAAAGTGTTTTGTCATTTTATTATCAATTATTGGGTTGGACAATTTTCATGGTTCAAACATGTGCTTCTAATACAAACTTTGCTCCTTTTGATCCACAAATTAAGATAACCATCAATAGACAAAGGAGAAACCGTCGGAACAAACAAGAAACAATGGCGAACTGAATACTCCGACAAATCACCCAACCGGACTTGACTCAAAATCCTCTTGTGGTAATCATACCCGCAATTGGAGAAGGGGTCAATTTTGATCTCAAGCCGGAGTTCATCCACTTGTTACCATCATTCCATGGTTTAAGCGAAGAAGACCCTATCAAGCACTTGGGAAAGTTCCACATCGTTTGCATGAGCATGAAGCCGACAAACGTGACCGAAGAACAAATAAAGATGAGCGCTTTTGGTTTCACTCTCAAGGATTCAGAGGATGATTGGTTTTACCATCTTCCATCCGGAAGCATTGACACTTGAGAGAACCTACACAAAGCCTTCTTGGAGAAGTACTTTCCGGCAAAGAAGGCCAATAGCTTGAAGAAGGCCATAAGTAACATAGAGCAAGAAACCGATGAGACTCTCCATGAGTACTACGAATGGTTTGATAGGCTAAGATCAAGTTGTCCATTCCATGGGTATTCTACCCAAGACTTGGTGTTGTACTTGTACAATGGTTTGCTAGACAATGAACGGTGAATCATCGATGCCACTTGTGGAGGTAACATTCTTAACTCTACTCCTGAACTTGTGTTCGCTCCAAAAGGTGTGTGCGGATAAAGCTTTAAATTTATAATCCGAATAATAAACCTAACGATAAGTGAAGCCGCAGTGTACAAATAAATCGTAGTAAGGGCTTATATTCCAAAGTCGATCTCAGGAAATCGGTGAGAATAATCACAGCAAAGCAATCAAACTTTAGAAGCATGCAATAGTATTGATCAAAAGTAAAAGCAAGAATATGTATCAAGATGAGGGAATGCGGATTCTAAAGATCACAATATCTAGTTGTGGTTTCGAGTCAAGATTTCTACAGGTAACATGGACAAAGTTGAGGTTTGCTGAGGGAAGGTATTTCAACTATGGGATAGATCACCGGGTAAGTCTTACTATCCACTTTCCCAAACCAAAACTCCTATCACCGGGTAAGTCTCATGGAGCTAAGGAAAGGTACAAGTACCCAAACCAACATCACTCACCAAAGGGTACAGAACTAACCATGACCGGGTAATTCTCAAGTTAACTCTCAAAGGTAAGATGAAGGCACACTCAAACCCTAATAAAGGATATAAACTTTTATTACCAAACACTCATCATCATCGGTATACAAGCAAAGGAATCACCGGGTAAGTCTCATTCTAGGCTTGCGTATAAACCAGGAAAGGTGCAATAAGGATAGGATTTGGCAAACTATAACCTAAACTCGGAATCTGCAAAGCATTGGTCGATCTTGTTCTGTTCTATATCGATCTCGGTCGAGATGCTCAACGAACAGCCCGAGACGGTTTCGGATTAGGGTTAACTCAAGCTTTCAGGGTCCACTCAGATAAAGGTTCATTCTTTCATCGTCTATACCACAACCATCAACTAATCACCCTAGAATTGCAAGGGTGATTAGCCAACAATCATCATAATCAATGTAATATCAATTATGTAAAGAATATCAAGAAAATGGAAATAATCAACCAACAAAGGTGTCTCAAATATCAAAGCAAATAAACCAACAATAGTATCAATAATGTGTTCTAAAAAGGGATAATAACAACTCACTAGCAATCCCCAAAGAAATCAACACAATCTAGGGTTTCTCAAACCCTAACCAATCCTTTCCTCAAATCTTTTTCCCTTTAATCCCTCTCCAATCAGCCGTCCAAGAATGCCTTGACGTCACATCCTGTCTAACTCAATGTCCACCTTCCATTCTTATAGAAGAATTTTAGGTCAAAAATATATCTTGTCTCTTTGGGTTGTGCGCCGTCGACCTCGATCCAGACCTAGTGGGCCATATTGGTCGAGATGCATCACTGTGTTCATCCGAGATCAGCAGTGATCTACGTGCATGCCATCGTATCTTCATCTGGATCTTTCTTTCTTCCTTCCAACATACTTATTGTCTTTCTCCTTGTCCTTCTTAATGCTCCTAAATGTAGCTCCATATATTCCTTAGCTCCTTATTCTCCATATCCACCCAAAACGTGTCATATTCCCTAATATTACAATAAAACGTGGTGTAGACCTCGATTCTTGCAAAGTAACTGAATAATGACATAAACACTATAAATACATATGCATGCATGCATAATTATGATGAGAAAACAATAAAACCATATATGAAATATGAACAATAATCCATGCTATCAAAATACCCCATACTTGCCTCTTGCTTGTCCCCAAGCAAGGTTTAAATCTTATATATAAGATAAAATGAATTATAATCGGTTAAAACTTAATGAAAAATTTCAAAACTTTTGGTTTTGTGCCTCTTCCCATAGATCACCCTTAGAGAATGCTTCATAGTTAATAACAACCATATATGATCAAAACAAGTCATAAATATAGAAAAGCTAATCATACTTCACTTGAGATCATAGAATGCATAGCAAATCATACTCATCAAAATCAGTCATGAATAATCTAGTTTCAAGTGCTGAGTCAAACAACATCCTCATGGTCTCAAGGATTTTCAATCAAAGGTCAAGAAACGAGTTAAGGATGGAGTTTGTAAAGGATATTGTGGTGCTAGATCCGGGAAAAGGATAAGAACTTCACAACTTTGAACTTCGCTTCACTTCATCATAAAGATTTTCTTGTTTCTCTTCAGCATTTTTACTTACTTTTCACTTTTTGAGAACATGGACAGAGGTGCACAATAATCGAAGCCTTGGAGATCAGCAAATCTCAATATCTCGAGATGCCTCAAACCCTTGATCCACATACCATGAATCGTTAGGACTATCGATCAATCAAACTTTGGCAAGACACAAACACCCGGCTATGTGAATGGTGCCGAGTTACTCATCGTCAAGATCAACATCCCCAAACCTATTTTTCTATAACTTCTTCTCCTTTCAACATCGTCTTTCACTTGCTTTTCACTTTCTTTTGCTTCCAAATTCCCGGATAGGTAAAGCGAGGCAAATATATTTCAATGAGGGGCTAAAAGCATGATCAAGAAGAGAAAGAAAGAATAACAACTTACCTTAATCGTTCCAATAAGGATGTGAGAGAACTCATAATGCAACGTCAACTTTCAAATTTAGCATGATTTGGACAAAACCAACTTACTGAACATGCTTCAAATTTCAAACAAAGCAATCATACCTTAGATATATCACAAATCATTTCAAGCACATAACGATCATATAAACTAAGCAGCAAACAATATTCATCATTGGGGTCATACCAAGATCAGAAGCACAAATTTTTCAGAAAATCAAGTTTTTGAAACCCATGTTGGTCGAGATGACTTCCGGGTGAACGAGGTATTGGACCGAGGTAATCTCCTGTTATGGTCACCTCGTTTGGCCAAAGTTCATTTCGGTTGAGACAAAAAAAATTTCAAACCAGTTTTTGTACATGTTTTTGATCAAAAATCCTGCTGCGATGCATGTAATGTACATAATAGTTTCTAAGCACATAAAGGAAGCAGGGGGAGTAGTCACAAGCAGATAAATCGGTTATTACAAACCATAGTATCTCAACGCACCCCATACGTAGGACACATCTTCCCGATGGGTAAAAAGAAGTTTAGAAAACACTTACAAGTTTAGTGGAGAACCGCAAAATTAGAAAAGAAACAAGGTAGCAGCAATAGCTCTGGGGGAGGTTCAATCAAGCATTTGGAGTAGGAGGTGGCTGGAATGGGTACAGGATGGATCGAATGGATGACCCATGAGGTGGTGGAACTACAGCTCCATCATCTTGCGCTAGTAATGGTGGTTCTCCTTAGTCGAGCGTCTCATAGCGTTGATCTTCCTAGTCTGACAATGAGGTGTCTATCCAAATCAGCCTGCATCTCAGCAAAAGACTCCTCCATTTGACGGGTAAGAGCGTCGATCCTCCGATGGGCATCGGGGTCCCGATGACGGCGGCAGTGGCGTGCTCCCAGCTGTATTGGTATCTAGTGTGGATGATCATCAACAATCCCCTCATCATCCACTAGCTCAATTGTAAGAGATAGGATTTTTGAATTCTAATTAATGTTGATTAACTTAATTATTGATAGTAACTAACATATAACTCACAAAGATTGTGTAAGTGATGAGTATGAGTCCCACCGTTATGTTCCTAACGTACTTTTGGACTTATGGGGAAATTTTCACTTTTTACCCCGGTTAATTATTTTTTCTCTCCGGTATTATTTGGAGCATTTGGGATCTTCAATTAATAAAAATGCAGTTGAGAGAAATGATCAGGACATTGGACATGTCCTGGATATGAAATAACATGGAAAGGTAAAATGGTCAAAAGAGTCGTTATTTCGTTTCTTAGCGGCTAAGAAAGACGGCTTAGGAGCACACATTTTCCGAGGCAATTGTTGAACAATTATCCCTACAACATTCCAGATTTATTATTCCAATTTTGAAAAGTTTGGAGAAGGGTGTTCAACCCGCCTTTGGATCGGTTAAAGAATAATTATCGACTTCGCTAAAGGATAATTATCATCTTCACTATAAATAGCGTAAAATCGTTTATAAATTTATTTCCTTTCACGTTTCCTCGTAAAATCTCTGATTTCTCTCAACCTTCAAACTCATACCTACTCTCCGTTTCTAATCCGATTTTAATTCCATTTGAGTTTCTAGATTCCTCTCTTAATTCTCTTCATATCGGTACCGAGTTTCTACATTTCCGAGCATATGAAGACCTGGTCGAGCATATATGTCACCAAGACGGTTCCGTCACTCAATTTCCGGTGAATTTGATGTTGTCCATGCGTAGCCTGCGTCGTTGTGATTCGGAATCTTCTTTCAAATCGTCAATCGGGTTAGTAACGAATAAGTTATGCATTTATTCGTTTTACGTATTGTGATTTGACCTTAATTGACCTTAGGCTTGTCAAAATGGATAATTAGAAATTCCATTATGGTCGTTATATTATTCTAGTTTTTATGGGTTGTTTGTTTGATGAAATCTGATGACAGGTGGGTTTAGAAATTGCTTGCGAGCAAAACGTTATTCTGGTGAAACTTAATTAATTGATTAATTGATTAATTAATTAAAATTTAATTAATTAAATTAGGATTAGAATTGAGATTGAGGAATGTTGATTAGATGTTACCTTGAGATTTGAGGAATTGTGAGTTATTTTAAGATATCGAGGTTTAGATTCGAGTTATGGTATGAGGATGGTTATGGGGTTAAGAGGTGAAATTTCCTAACCTTTGATCGCGTTTGACTTTTTTTTTGTGCCTTACTGATGCAAGCGTTGATCGTTTCCTCGAGGGGAAGCCGTGATGTGGTATAGATCGACGTTGTGACAAGTAAGTCCATGGGACTTACTTAGCGAGCGGTTATGGGTTTGAGTGTGTGCTGTGGTTGTGTATGTGCATATGTGTGTTTCATTTATAACCTAACTGAACTAGCATGACCCTACATGCATATTATTGGACCAAGTGTGTGATAACGGGCGGTGATGACTTGTCTAGCCCAAAACTGGGAGGCTAGGGAGGTTCTCTGCGACCAGACCTCCAGGTGGTGATGATTGACACCATTCCAAACCTGAGGGGAATGAGGACAAAGGGGTTGGGATTTTACTCCGCGTGTCACAAGGAAATGAATTAGTAAAGGTATAACTTAATTAAAGATAATAAAGGATTGTGTGTGTGACATTGCATGATATGATATGATGATGTGATATATGTGCTACGGATTCATTCTTATCTATGATTTGTTACCTAATAGTTTCATACCGTGTTGTAGATGATCTGCATGTTAGGAAGGTTGTAGAGTGAGCCAGATGGTTGATCAGCCGAGAGCTTCTGTCCACTAGGTTGTGCGAGGGTTTTGGGGTGTTTTATCCTTGTATGGATATGATGTTACCTTTTTGTACTCGGCTATGTTTTGTAAACCCTTTTGATATATACATTGTACAGTTTATGTAATTGGTTTTAATCTATATGTACCTTGTTGTAAGATCCAGTGAACTTGTTGTTAGGCTAGGGTCAGGATCCATTGTGAGATCCTAGCCTAGTAGCGCCCCGAGTCCCGCGGATTTGGGGTGTTAAAATAATCACTAGGTAACTCGGACCAGCAGTGTCCGTCACGGTGTCCGTAGGGACGCATCCCTCATCAACCCCATCATCTGTCCCAATATCAACAAGTCTGACTGCCTCCTTAACGAGCGGGTCCAATATATCACTCTAGTTACGTGGGTCTCAAACCGTAAACTGAGACGTCCACATGATGCCTCTATGAGCCTTGGTTTCCCAAGGAATGGCCACGTATGGTGGACCACTACCTCGAGGAACAATATACGACGAGTGTTGAACTCCTGTAAACCCAATGGTTTGGCCTCAGCGGCCAAAGTACAAGCGGAAAGATCGAGACCGATGGCGTTGGCAATATGTGTTACCAATCCTCCTACACAAATGTCCCCCTTTACTTGCTTCGTATCTTTGGTAATTCTTCAGCCAACATGACAGTGAAATCTGGAACCTCATCCGTGGTCATACACCAAAGTGTGAATAGCTCGCTCTACCGGATTTTCTATGGCATCTCGGTGCGGGCTAACAGCATCTCACTAAGAATTTGATGGGAAATCTTAAAAGCTACATGAAAATGCACTTCTCCTTCGAATCTCCTGGTTGCCAATTCTCGGCTCTAGTCGGAATGTGCGCAATACGGGCCCAAAATGCTCTAGCATGGTTACCGGAGGGGAAGTTAGTAGCTGTGGCATCAAATAAAACCAAAAATAGCTCAAATGTCTGCATTGAATACTTGTAAGTTTTTTTCATCAGGTGAAACTTCACATAGTCCTCCTCCGGCACATAGATGATGGAACTTAAGAACTTATATGTAGGCTCCACATAAGCCAGTGTCCGTAGTGAAACAATCGTCTCAAGTCCTACATCTGAGATCATCTTCCTCAAATCATCGACAATGTGCAAGCAAGCAAAATCATCGATGTTGATATAACGAGGTGGAATGACCGGGCGGGAGCAAATACGGTCATATTTCTCTATGAGGTTTAAGAGGATGATTGATATTTGTGGAGGTAGAGAAGGTTGTGGGGAATCTTGCCTAACCTCAACACGGTCACGGAGAACTATTTGTCGACTGGAACGACGTGAACCATCCATATCAATGAGCTATCTCGGGTTGTTCTAAAGGGGATCTCGGCCGAGGTGACTGGGTTCAACTGAGGCGAACAATGCTTCGAATGAACTCACAATTCTGTAACTTTCTGCCCCCAAAATCACTACCAATTGCTTCATAGGGGGTTCTCCAGTTATTCTCAACACAACAAGCATTAGAAATCACCCAAAATTCGACAAAATAAACCAAAATAGAGAAAAAGGGTGTTTCGAACGAGATTACCCGATTTTCTTCTGATTGTGGTTGTTTGAAGTTTCGATTGATGTTGAGGAAGTCTCTATTGTGCTTTCCTTGTTTAGTTTGAGTCGATAATCGTTGAAAAAGAGCAAGAAACGGGGATTTGAGAGAATTAGGGTTCGTTTCGGTCGAGACTGCATCGGGAGAGAAGAATGGAGAGGAGAGCGAAATTCGTTCTCCTTTTATACCCTTCAGGAATTTTAACTACATCTCGGTCGAGATGGGTGTCAGTGACCGAGGTGGTCAACCGAGGTGACTCCATGTTGCCTTCATCTCGGTTGGTTTTAATTTTATTCGGTCGAGATAGCTTCCAAAATAATTTGCATTTTCTTTTTTCCTTTTAGTTTCTTGAGTTGCAATGCTGATCATTTGGTTCCTTGGATTATTTTCCTTGGATTGTACCAAGATCCTGTTATCATGGATACAAAAACACAAACTACACTAATCTAAACTAGAAAGTAAGAAAGAAAGCAATACCTTGGGTTGCCTCCCAAGAAGCGCTTGTTTTAAGGTCGCTAGCTGGAGTATGTCATTGCTTGATTTATATGAGATGCAACGGTGCAATATCCTCAACCGGAACTTCCGGTGTATACTTCTTCAGACGATGACCGTTCACCTTAAAGCTTCCTCTACGTTCACCCCATACTTCAACTGCACCATGAGGAAAAAAGTGTTTCATAGTAAAAGGTCCAGTCCATCTAGATTTCGGCTTACCGGGAAATAGGCGAAGTCGGGAATTGAAGAGGAGTATAATATCTCCTTCTTTTAACTCTTTTGGGATGATATGCTTGTCATGCCACTTCTTCATTCTCTCATTGTAGATCTTAGCATTCTCGTAAGCATTCAATCAAATTTTTCCAGGTCATTTATGTCTAAGAACCTCTTCTCCCCAGCTTCCTTGATATCAAAATTGAGCCATTTGATCGCCCAATACACCTTATGTCTTAGCTCCACCGGAAGGTGAAAGGACTTCCCATAAACCAAGTTGTAGGGTGTGGTTCCAATGGGAGTCTTGAAAGTTGTCCTATATGCCCATATAGCGTCGTCCAGTTTCATGGACCAACCCTTCCTCATTCTAGAGACGGTCTTATCCAGTATTCCCTTAATTTCTCTATTTGAATTTTCAACCTATCCACTAGTTTTAGGGTGATAGGGACTCTTTAAGGGTAGAAAACCTAACATTTCCTATTTTAAACCCTTTGGATGCACATGTTTTGTCCATAACAATGGCAAAAATAACCTTGGTAAATTTGATGCACGTAGTGACGAAGCAATATTCATTGGATATGCTTCAAATAACAAAGCTTATCGTGTTTATAATAAACGTACAAAGATCGTTGAGGAAAGCATTCATGTCATATTTGATGAAAGCAATGATGGTACTTTGAGTGAAAGTTTTGCAAATCTTAATCTGAATCAACGTGAAGATCACAATTCTGATGGAGAAGAAGATCCTAAACCTCAAGAAAAGAATATACAAGAAAAGATTCAAGATATCGGAGAACAATCTCAAGACCTTGAAACACATCTTCAAGACCTTGAAAAAGAAAACTGCAATGTCAGAACTCCGTTTCAAGGCCTTGAATTCAGGTACCGGTGGAGTATTGCCCTTGAATCCTATAACAAGGCCTTGAAACTCAACTTCATGGCCTTGATATAGGATTCAAGGGCAATACTTCAGCGGTACCTGAATCTAGTTAAGCATATGAGCCCCAATCTTCAGGATTTGTTTCATCCTATTAACGAAGGAAGTTTCAACATTCTTCATACCATCCATAAGAGAATGTGATCTCAAATCCGAACGCGTGAGTTCAAACTCGATCCAGATTTAACAACTTATGTGCATTCTCGGCGTTCGTGTCTCTTATTGAGCCCAAGAATTATGTTCAAGCTCTTCAAGAACCAGACAGGATCATTGCCATGCAAAATGAACTAAATGATTTTGAGAGAAACAATGTTTGGACTCTCACATCGAGACCGAAGCACCAATCCGTCATTGGCACAAAATGGGTTTTTCGAAACAAGTTGGATGAAAATGGTAAAGTCATTCGAAATAAAGCACGACTTGTAGCTCAAGGCTAACCAAGATGAAGATATTGATTATGAGGAGACTTTTGCTCCGTTTTCCAAGTTAGAAGCCATATGTATGCTACTTGCTTTTGCATCTTTCGTGAGTATAATGTTATTTCAAATGGATGTGAAATGTGCTTTTCTAAACGGCTTCTTAAAAGAAGAAGTCTATGTTGCTCAACCACCTGGTTTTAAAAATGATGAATTTATGGATCATGTTTTCAAATTGGACAAAGCTCTTTATGGTCTTAAGCAAGCTCCTCGACCTTGGTATGAAAGATTGTCCAAGTATCTTCTTGAAAACAGTTTCAAAAGAGGTTTGATTGACAAAACTTTATTTATCAAAACGAGAGGCAACGATATATTAGTAGTGCAAATCTATGTCGATGATATATTTTTCGGTGCTACTAAAGATTCTCTGTGCAAAGAATTTTCAGATATTATGTGTAGGGAATTCGAAATGAGCTTAATGGGAGAGTTAAATTTCTTCCTTGGACTTCAAGTTACACACGAAAGAAAGGAATTTTTCTCAACCAAAGCAAGTATACCAAGGACTTGCTTAAGATGTATAAGATGGATCAATCCAAGGTTGCAAAAACTCCTATGAGCTCTACACTCTCACTTGACCATGACAAAGATGGTAAAAGTGTTGTACAAAAGGAGTATCGAGGTATGATCGGTTCTTTGTTATATCTAACCGCTAGTCGACCTGACATTATGTTTAGTGTGTGCATGTGTGCAAGATTTCAAGCTGATCCTAAAGAGTCACACTTGATAGCTGTGAAAAGGATATTTCGGTATCTCAATGGTACTAAGGATTTAGGGTTATGGTACCCACGTCAAAGCTTGTTTCACCTCGTTGGTTATTCAGATGCAGACTTTGCAGGCTATAAGGTCGATAGAAAAAAGTACTTCTGGATGTTGCCAATTCTTAGGTCATCCCTAATCAGTTGGAACTCCAAGAAGCAAAACTTTGTCGCCCTATCCACAGCTGAAGCAGAATACATAGTTGTGGGAGCCTGTTGCGCACAAATTCTATGGATAGCTCAACAACTTCGTGATTTTAGCTTTGATTTAATAGGTATCCTGATTTAATGTGATAATACTAGTGCTATTTCTATTACAAAAATTTTTGTGCAGCATTCAAGGAAAAACCATATAGATGTAAGGCATCACTTCATACGTGATCATGTTGAGAAAGGTGATGTTTCGATTTCTTTTATATCAACTGACTTGCAGCTTGCAAATATATTTACTAAGCCTCGACCTGAAGAACAATTCAATTTCATTAGATTAGAGCTTGGTATGTTGAACAAGGAAGCATTAACGTAGGGGAGTAAATTGTTTTTTTTTCTCATTCGTATGTAGCCCATTCTTACATTTCAAGGGCCTTGAAATCCAATTCAAAGGCCTTGAAATAGAATTCAAGAGCAAAATTGAATATCACGGATCTATTTAGGGGTTAATATCTTTTAGATATCTTGATCTCTAAATTATTTTAAAGAAGATTTTTTAAAATGATTTCAAAAGACCTTATCTTCGGATTCAATGAATTGGTTTAAAAGGGTTGTTGAGATTAAATTGGAAATAATTTAAACAAAATTTCTTTTTTCAAGACCTTGATTTCTCAAGATCTTGTTAAAACCATAAATTGTTTTCTTTTCCCCTTTTAAAGGCTTAAACCCTCTTCCTTCCCTATTCAACGTTTTTATAGAACCAAAAACACCTCTTTCAAAACCCTTGATTTTTTCTCTCACAAATCCATCTATGACTCCAAGAAGCAAGAAATTTGCTCACCGTCAAGCTTCGACTTTCAAGAAGGAATCGGCTCACATTTCCTCAGCTACAGAAGATGAGAAATTTTCTGAAGGTATTGAGATTTCACAGAGCACTGGCCTTCCAACTTCCTGGTTCGTCAATTTTCAAGCTACGGGATCTTGGCTTGATGGGTTTCACAATCGTCCTCTCTGTATGTGTGGCATGGTAGATATTGAGTTTTTGAAAACTCTTCAGATTCCTTACATTGCAAAGCTTAAAAGCTCCACAATCTGGAAGATCTTAAACCCTAGAGATTCTGCTTTTCCAAGGCTCACAAGATTGTTCTGTGTCAACTTTGTCACAAAACGGGAAAAGGGAATTCTCACCCTTGAAACATTTGTTAAAGGTACTCCAATTTTTCTCACTCCTATTGTTTTATGTGAGATTTTAGGAATCCCTACAGATTTTTGACTCACACACCCCTCCCGGTCAGAAAGTGTTCGCTTTGCCAAAAAGAAATTTCTGGTTCCTAACTCTACATCCCGTCAACTCACTCACACTTCCCTAACCCTAGATGCTAAAAATAGTGTCTACCATTTTAGTTAGATGTGTTATCCCTCGTGAAAATTCAAGAGAATTGTTGACATATCAATCTTTGAAATTAATTCATCAAATCATGCCTGGATTGGATATTGATGTGCCTAACCTCATCGTCAATCATATGGTCCATACTATTAACTCCAAACGAGTTATCCCTTTTCCTTATGGAAACATACTGCCCAAGATCTTTGATCAATTTTCAGTTGACACATCTACTGAAGATCGACAGCTGACCTCTAGCAAAATCGATGAATCTTTCTTGGAAAGATTAGGGATAGAGAAAACCCTTGCAGGGGCTTGGACACTGAAGGGAAAAGGGGCTATTCCAACTCCTTCCCCAGCAGCTCCATCAACTTCTTCTTCTGGTCCAGAAATTAGGTTAGATGGATGTGAGAAGGAATTGAGTTCTCTGAATCGTGAATTATCTGATGTTCAATTTGACACAAAAAGGAGAATTGATGCAAATCATGAGATGTTGTCTATTATGTATGTCAAGATAAATGAAATGTATCTTATGAATGCTCTCGCTCTTACCACCATGGGAAGAATATTACCTATGACTGAAGATGCATCTCAACACACCTAGGAAAAGGTAGAAAATGTTCTAATGAACTATAAACGAAGAGCAGAAAACAAATTCATCCTTTATTCTACTCATGTTTAGCCAACCATTCTGACGGTGGAAGAATACGAAGTTGTCAAGGCAAGACGAGCTGAAGAGAAGAGACGACGCTTAGCAACTGAAATGGATGTTAGGAGTCACAAGATTGCTTCATCCAGGGCACGACGACAGTTTTATGAGGATGATCAAGACTAAGCACATGATGTTTGTGGGCCTTCTGTTTTAAACTCTTCATGTGGTTTTTGAAATACTCTTTTTTGGGTTTGTAATTGGTTTTAAAACTCCCGTGCTTTAACTATTTTTCTTCCTTGTTGAAAGACAAAGGAGGATTTATGATCTGACATATCGATATTTTTGCATTCTACATTTAAGTTTGTTTTATATTATTACATATGCATCGCTAACTCTAAAATGTAGGTACGATATTTGTGTTGTCTTCCATCAAGGGGGAGATTGAAAACTCCACCTTGAGTATATAATTGAATATGTGATGATGAAAGACTTAACACAAATAAGCGGTTTTTATACTAACAAAATATTGATTGTATTTCTAGTTTGCTTGGTTGTTTTGGTGTTTGTCTAAATGTATGTAGGTCTTGGAAACCATTTCAAGGGATGGCTGGAGGCCTTGAAATTTAATACAAGGGACAAGCGCAGAGTTTGAAGAGGTTCAACACGGAGACCTTGAAATCCATTTCAAGGGATCAAAAGTTGAAGCCTTGAAACAAGATTCAAAGGACATAACGACTGAAAGGAATTCAAATCTCTAACAAAATCAATCAAGGATCCAGAGAAGACCTTCCAAGAAGATCTCAACCAAGGAGATACGGTCCAACAAAATAAGATCACGAAAAGATTCCCAACAAAGCGAAAGAATTCTTCTCAACGGATTTCATAAGATCTGGAAAGATCTTCACCCAACAAATCTCAACAAACCTGAAGATCTCGATGCTTGAAACGACAAAGACGTCAACAGGGTGAGATGATTACGGAGAAGAAGAATCAATATGATTTAAGGAGATGAAGAAGATAAGGCATATCTGCAACGGCTATCTCATCTCAGCCAAGAAGCGTTTTCCATAAAGAAGCAGAAACTTCCACAACGGTCATCTTTCCAACGGCTAGAAGACTTCTTCATCGAAGACTATAAATGAAGATGTTGATCAATGAAGAAGTACAACAAGCTTACTCGGAAATATTTAAAGTCTTCAAGCGATCCAAAGCATCTTCATTCGATCCAAGAAGTTTTTCTATTTCTCTTTATACAAAAGCTTATTTCTTATAGAGAGATAAACTCGAGAGCTTCATTGGTATATCTAAAGAGTGTTATACTAGAGTGTGTGTTACTCTGCGAAGTAACTAGGCTAGGTTAAGAGTTGGAACTAGATCGTAGCATTGACTACAGTGAGAGAACAAGGGGATTTCTTCTAGATTGTATTTAGGACTCTTTGAAGCTGATAATAGATAGTTAGATCTTACGGGTATACCCTAGTACGGAGAGTAGGTTGTTAGAGTCGAACTTCGTAAACATATCACCGTGTCAATCTTTTCATTTCCGTACCATATCTTACTTTATTGTGACTAACGTTGCTTTGTAGGTTCACCAAGTCAAGGCCCTTGAAATCACTTTCAAAGCCCTTGAAAACAAGTTGTGTCACAAAGAGCTCAGATCGACATGAAGTCCTTTGAAATCAGTTTCAAAGTCTTGAGATAGGTTTTTGCGAAAAGAGCACATACTCTATTCAACCCCCCTTCTAGAGTATTTATATCCTTTATATTCACCCTACGGTTCTTCAGTCAGTTTGGGTTCGGTTAAGGTTTTTGCCCGAAAGAGACCTAAAAAGTAATTGCTAATATAATTAAATGAATCAACCCTTGTTTTTTTAATAAAAATTTTGTTATTTCGGTTTACCCGTTTTACGGTTTTTAACTGAAACCTAATTTTTAAAATAAAACGCGGACCTAGACCAAACCTAAATTGTCGGTTTTTGGTTCGGCTTAGGTTTTTGACCAAAACAGGCCTAAAAAGTAATTGCTAATATAGTTATATGAATCGGCCCTTGATTTTTAACCTAAATTATCGGCTTAGGTTTTTAATAATAATTTTATTTTCTTGGTTTACCGTCAATTTTACGGCTTTTACCCAAAACATAATTTTTAAAAAACGCAGACCTAAAACCGAACCTAAATTATCGGTTTTTTATTCGGTTAGGACCGAAACTATTCGGTTCGGTTCGGTAAACCGAACTCACTTGTTCACCCCTACTTACTAATTCATATGTATATTTTGGAGATAAAGAGATGAAGAATGAAATCACATTTATTCCAAGACTAGTTGTGTCGCGCGTGCTACGCACGCGCGCCGTGAATTTATATCGTGTTTGTAGTTGTGTTTTAATAATAGTGAACGATTCGTTAATAATAGTGAACGATTCGTTCGTGAATAAGTGACTAAAAGTTACAAATCTGATTAAAATTTGAAATTAATAACACGCATCGGCTAGTCAGTATCTGCTTACTAAAGCTCGAAAATAATGACTTTGTATATTATTATGTGAAAATTACATCATTGAATAAAAGCTCTTGCACAATGTATTTGTGGTATAGCAAATAAATGTCATTCGAGATGGTTTTGGTGGAAAGTTGGTCTGGGTTCCTGGAGATTCCACCTATTTACTTGCCAATATAGATCACAGTTAAACAACATCGTTCAACTTAGGTTGCGGATGAAAATCCTTGTGAATAATATATTTTAGAAAGAATTGGCGATATAGGGCCCTTGAAATTTACTTTTTGTAAAAGGGGCTCCTATGTAAATTTTGGGAAAAAAAAACTAGCCTTGCAATTAGAAGAGTAAGGATACTATTGAGGTTATTTTGAATTGAAATGATGGGGAAGTAGAAAATTTAAATGCCAATTTAGCCTCTTTTTTTAAACCTAGCCGCATCCTTCTCCTTCTTTCTTCTTCTGCTCATCCGCCGGACCTTCACTTCCCTACCTTCTTGTTGTCTTTCTTCTCAGTCTCTCATCCACCTTCCGTCTCGGACAAAAACCGGAACCTACTCTCTTGGTCGTCTCCTATTTCAGCCCATCGAGGACCGGCACTACGTGCCTTCAATCTTCTTCCCCAACCCGTTGAGGCTTATGACAAGTCTTCCCCCTCATCCTTTCTCGTTCTCTGCCTCTCTCCGCCTCTTCCCCTACCCTTCTCTACACCACCGGAGAAAAGAAAGCACAGTCGGCGCCTTCCATCGCTGTCGATTGGCCTCTAGGGGTTTAGAGTGCCGCAGACGGTGGCATTGCAGTCGGTGCCTTCGACGCACAAGAAGAAGTAGTCGACGAGCCTTCCCTCGCTACAGGACACTACCAGTTTGGGTATTCATTTTTTGAGTATGCATTTTTTTGGGTATGCATTTTATGGGTATTGCTTATTAAGTGATTAATATGCATTTTTTGGGTATTGCTTATTGAGTATATGTGTGTGCAATTTGGGTATGCATTTTTGAGTATATGTGGGTGTAGTTTTGACTATTGCTAATTGAGTAATTGATATGCATTTTTCTGGGTATGCATTTTTGGGTATTGCTTATTGAGTGATTGATATGCATTTTTTGGGTATTGCTTATTGAGTATATGTGTGTGCAGTTTGGGTATGCATTATCGAAGATAGGTTGCTTAACCAAAAACAAACAGACAAACGTTCTTCATGGTATTTTTTGGGCTCTCTTCTTGATGGAGTTTTTTTGGGGCAGAGGGTTGTGTTTTTTGGGCAAAATTTTCCTCTAAAATGTTAATCAGCAGTGTCACAATCAGCACTAGGGACGTCAAGGGTCGGATGTGGGTTCGGGACTACCCTATTCACCCCCATACCCGTTTAATATAATGGCCCCCGTCCCCATCCTCATCCCCGTTCGGGCATTGAGGATTGTCCCCATCCCCGTACCCGTCGGATATTTGTCCCCATCGGGGAATCCCCGTCCCCGTTTAATTTCTCCATTTTAAAACTTTATGGGTTTTTCCCGTAAAAATCCCCATCTCGTTTAACTTTAAGGAGTTTGATAAAAAAATATTGACTCGGATAATAAATGTGAAATTAGACCATAAAAAATAAAACTGTTATTTTGTTGAAGTATATAAATAAATAAAGAACACGATTAAAAAAAAGAAAGAAGAAAATTTTATTTTTTTTAAAAAAAATACAAATTTGGCAAAGTAAAGTTATACCGTCTATATATTAGGTTTTGTTCGTTAAAGTAGGATCGAGACCCGTAGTACAAACTTGTGTAAACTAAATTAATTATATGTTACTAACATTTAGATTACGATCTTAAGAAAAATTGTTATATTATTTTATCATTTTAATTTTACGGTTTAGGATTTAAATTGCACATCAAAACATGTATGTAAAAGAGTAGGACACAAAAAAAAAACACTCAACATGTAGTGGGATGTGCATTTGATCATCATGATTTGACGTTCATGACGTATTTAAAAATTTCACGAGGTGTTATCCTCATATGATCGAAAACCAAATTAATATAGGTTAGCATTAGTATAATTTACACATATAATCATCAAATAAATATTTAAGGTTAAAATACATTTGTGTAAGTAGGAATGAGTAATCTTAAAGTACAAAATTTTATATAACTTGAAATTACAGTAATCATCAACTATTTTAGAATTAAATATAAAACTACAAAGAAATTGTAATATAAATAAAATTTGTTTATATATGTATCCCCAACATATTCTCCGTCGGGTATCCCATCGGGTTACCCGTCAGGGATCCCCATCGGATTACCCGTCGGGGATCCCCAACAGGTTCGGGTTCGAATCGGGGAGCGGGGCGGATACCACTATCTTCATCCCCGTCCCCATCCCCAAGCGGGGAATGGAAGTTTTCTCTATCCCTGTCCCCGTACCCGTTTAAAATCCCCATCCCCGTCTCCATGATGGGTAATACCCGCGAATTTCGGGTAATCCTCACCCCATTTACACCTCTAATCAGCCCTTATAAGTGTCACAATCAACAAGAGGAGGATTGCGTTTTTTGTATTGTTTCTGCAGTTTTTGTACTATTTCTGCGTTTTTATACTATGTTTGAGTTATTATAGGAAAGTAGGAGCCCATCTTCTTAATTTGTTATTGTAGGGGCCCTAAATTCCAACTCTATAGTGTAAAAGGCCCATAATGCCAATTCAACCTATATTATATTATAAATAACGTTGCATTTCAGGGGTTAAATGGAGAAGAGAAACGCAAAGGATGAAGAATAAAGAAGACCCTGGAACAGAAAAAAGGGTGACGCAAGTTACACACGCCAAAACAAAACAATACCATGCTCAACTTCACCTTCTACAAAGTTTGATTGAGAACAAAAGAAGTAGAGAAGTGGTTATTTAAGTAACAGGCCCCTTGCACTCTCCTTAGGAGTTGGAGTCGGTTCCCTATACAAACACATGCATACATACATCCCAGAAATATACACACACACAAACAGTTTTGTTTAAGTAACAGGCCTCAACAATGTTGATATGGTGTGCTATTGTGGTTTTTGTTGGAGGTGAATGGGGATGCCTACAACCACACAAACAATGTATTTAAAGAGGCAAGTATCCACTGAATACTCCATTTGTGGCTTCGTTTATACGAGGTACTCTAACCTCTATGGCTTGCTTTCTTCCTTAGGGATAAGCTTCCCAGCCCAGAAATATACACACAGACCAGCCGGCTGATACTCTCACAAATTCAATCCGTAAATCCAGAAATCGCTCAAATTAGACGGAGAATCACTGTTTTCATTATAACTCATTATTAAAAAAAATTTAGATTTCATATGATTACTTCCTTTTTTCATTATTAATCATTATTAAAAAATTTTTGGATATTATTATTTTGTTAATAAATTTGAATACTTACGGATGTGTAAAACCCTTTTTTTTTCCTTCACAGCCCCCGCGGTGAAGAAGGCTGCCCCAACGGCAAGCCTTGGCTGTCACTGCCCCCACGGTTGTAATGACCTGGGTTTTAAGTAACCCAAGATGTCACTGATAGAAATATGGGGCGATCTAGATCGAGGAGAAGCTTCAACTACTTCTTCTTGATCGTTCGAGTTGGATCAAACTGTAGAACTTGAGCGGTGAAAGATTAGACATGGATGCGGAAGCGTACGGTCGATCCGATCTAGGTAGATCGAATCATCCATGAAGTGGAGTAGATTATAGTTGATCCTTCAAAAGGATCCTCGACTATGAAAGGCTTAGATCAAAGACTAGATCCAAGATAGAACTTTTAAGAGGATTGAAGAAGAAGTGATGCCTAAACCAAGTAAGAGGATTTTCCTTCTCAACACTTGGATTTCAACTTAGACATATCTTACAAATGATTCAAGTCATCCTTATATAGTGGATGGGGGATAACCAAAGGTTTAAACATAAATGACGGAATTAAAAGCCAGAATTTAAGGTTCCGAAGGAAAGGTCTAAAATACGAAAGGTCGGAATTTAAGTCCCGGAATTAAGTTCCGGAATTAAAGTTCCGAATATAAAAAGCCTATTATTAAATAGCCGAAATATTTAAATGTCGTTATAATGGTTGCGGGTCCTTCTAGACGGAAACACGGATGGCATCGCCATTCGGGGGCGTATCATTCTCCTCCTGTTAAATGTGAAACGTCCTCGTTTGCACGGTCAAAATAAAGAAAGGAGTATCTTTGGGAACGTGACCCTTGAAATTCAGCACCGGATGCACATTGTCGGGTGGCTTGGACTTGTAGTCTTTCAAGATTGTGGCCTTGTAGCGTTTGTTGAATATGTAATCCCTCAAGGTGGCGGTGTCGTGGTGTTTGTCTTTCATACCGTCAAGACCCTTGATGGAGAATGTTGAGGCCATGCTGAAAAGATAGAACGACAAGCTGGGAGGTAAGTTAGTGGGCATCCTAAAGACAAACCTCGAATTGGCCGGCTCAAATTGGTTTTCCATCAACAAAATGGTACCGTTGTCGGGGTTGGATTCTTTTTCACTCTCAAAAATGGCCTCGTCTTTGTCATCCTCAAAGAACTTGCCATGTAATGGATTGACCAATTGAATTGGAATTGCCGAGGAGACCTCTTGAATGATAATTTGTCCCACGTCTTTGACTTCGTCACACAACGGTTGGAAAACCAACTCACTCCTTGGTTGTGACACCGCTTGAGGTTCATCCTGTTGGACAACTGTCGTTAGAACAAGAACTTGTGCTTTCAAACCTTCTAACTCACGCTTTAGATCATCATTTGTTGCCTTGAGCACGACCAACTCTTCTTGGGCATTAGCATGACGTCTTGAGGCAATATAAGTATCCTCAAAATAAGCTTGTCGGTGTGGATACCATTGGTTCCATCCATGATATAATCGGCCTTGGTGGGTCCGGAGGAGGCAACCACTCCTCATCCTCAAAATATGGTCTTCGTCTGTCTTGTGAATACCGTCGGTACCTTCGGGTGGTTTGTTTGGCCGCTTTGAGCTTTAATTCATGGGAAGAAGGAAACCATTCTCCATACAAATCAAATTGATCATCATCATCATAGAACATGATGAACAATGAAGAACACTGAATAACACAATGAAGATCTTCGAAAAATGTTAGCATGAAATATGGCGATATTCTAGGCACTTATTTTTGTTGTTTTTCCCTTATTATTGTGTACATGGATAAGGTTTTGAAGCAAATGTTAGCTTGTTCATCTATCTTGTCGATATGGAAGTCTACAGTAGCTTTGTGTTGATTATAGGTGAATAGGAGCTGGAATTGGAGCATTTGAGAGAGAAAAGGGAGTAATCGATCATGTTCGAGGATTAGGAGATACATCAAAGAAGCTAAGGAAGGAGCTAGGATGAAGAATGACACGAAACAAAGGCAATAACATGTATTATACACTTCCACACCCTGAATTACGGCCGTGGAGAAGATGATTTGTAGTCCACACTCTAAACCACGGCTGTGGACCTAGCATCATGAACGCGGACTTGAGTTTGGAGCACTCCAGAGAGTTACACGGTCTAAAGTACGGTCGTGGAAGTCACAAGGCACTGTAATCTGGTTCCACGCTCTAAACCACTGTCGTGGAAGGCTGTGAGACCGTGATTTAGACAATCTTTTGACGTGTCATTATTTTCCACGTCATTTACGTATTGGGCCTTGACGGTAACTTTTTCTCGCCTTATAAAATGACTGGAAAAGAGAATTTCGAGGACGGCCGCTTACCCCTTGTTTAGCACTCTTGCTTAGGGTTGATTGGAAGCCGCCTAGAGTTGCTGAAACGCCGGATTGTTGGAGATTAGAGATTGATTGCGGCGGAAGTTTAGATCTTTTCTTGGGTTTTGATATTGACGGATTGACATCCCGTTCTTCGTTCTTGCCTGAGATTATTGTGAGGTTTGGTATTATACATTCTGAATCCGTTGAACGTTTCGTCTTGTGTTTTGGATTTGAGATTGAGTTCGAGTTTTATTTGAGTTTTCGAGGGCTTTCATCTTTCATTCTTCTTAAATTGAATATTGATATCATGACAATGGTTATTGGCTAAAACCCTTTAGCAATTCTAAGGTGAAGAGTTGATAGTTGTGGCATAGATAATGATAAATCGATCATAAACAGATTGGACCTTGAGAGTGTGAGAAACCTCGTCGACACCCTAAACCACGGTCTGTTCTTGAGTTGCACGGCCGTGGAATCTCAAGATCTAGCCGTGATTTACCTCAGTTTACGAACTTTTCTTTTTCTTTAATCCAAATTTAAAGATTTGCTTTAACCTAGCTTTGGCTTGTCTTTTCTAGGTAGTAGTGAGACTCAACATCCTCTATTTCGGTTTCGAGTGTCACAACCTTAACCGTTTTAGTTTATCTTGATCCTTGGGTTACAAGTTTGGGTATTTGAGATCAATTCTAGTCCTTAGACCCTTTCTATAATGCAGCCTCAACAACCTTTATAGAGAGTGTCCTTGGGTTAGACATATAAGGTTTTGGAACTTCACCATACATTACCTTACTTTAGTATACCTTTACTATTCTCAACTCTGTCCTTGTGTCTATAGTATGCCTTGAATCGATTGCCACAATTTGACACCTAGATCTTTAGGGTTGTTGTTTGATAGCATGAATTATAGTCTATATTTTGGGGTTTGTTTGGACGTTTTATCTTTCATAATCTGCATGTTTGTATGTATATTATGTGATTATATTACCATTTCATCTACCTTTGCGAGAATCGAGGTCTACACCTAGTTTTGTTGTAATCGTAGGTAAAATGGCACGTTTTGCATCAAAAAGGAGCAAAAGGAGCTATGGAGTCATTGGAGCTACGTTGAGGAACATAAGGAACCATCCAGGAAGCATAGCCATGGATTAAAGATTCACTTTGGACCAGTTTTGAGAGATTTCACATTCAGTTGTGACTCACCTCGGTTGACCACAGATTCATCTCGACCGAGGTGATCCAGAGAAGCCGACTCGACCGAGGCGAATACCTAGGACGCGGCGAGAATATTTTATTCTTGGTTGAGATCTTTTATCTTTGGAAAGTGATCTTATATTTTTGGGCTTGGCTCCTGCAAGGAAGAAGATATTATAGATCATATATTTTACCTATTTTTATGGGAATAAATCTTTCTAAGATATCTTATCTTTGGAGGGTTATTTTCCTATAAAAAGGGTCGGATTTCCCACAAATTCGACACGCTGCATACATCCCGCTTACACCAACCTCATGCAGCAGCCATACTCCAGTTGGGAGATTTGAAGAACCTTTTTGAAGGTTGAAGGAAGATTGAAGATTGTAGCTTTTATAGCTTTTGGAGGTTTTCTTGTAAGATTACCTTATATTCTCTTCCTTGTTGTCTTGCTAGTTGGATTTATATCCAAGGAACGCTTTTTTTGTGATATTTGATTCAGTTATTGAAGTCTTTTCATTAAATTCTTCTTGTTCAAATATTCACCTTCTTCCCATATATTTGATTAATACTTTCATGATGATGATGAATGGCTAATTTCCTTGTGTGATTCTAGGGTGATTGGGTGAAGGTTGTGGGAAAAACAATGATAGAATAATCTTAGATTACAGTAGGACCCTGAAAGTTCGAGTCTTTAACCTTAACCCCAAGCATCTCGCTCAGTCGATGAACATCTCGGCCGGGGTGGAAATTGGCTGACCGAGGTGTCTTATCTGATCCTAAACTGAGAGTTAAGTGTTAGAGTTTGCCAAATCCTATTCTTATTACACCTTTCCTGGTTCAAAGCAAGCTTAGGATGAGACTTACCCGGTAATTCCTTAGTTTGTGTACCAACGATCATAAGTGTAGGTAATAAAGGTTTATCCTTTATTGGAGTTTGAGTGTGCTTCCATCCCATCTTTGTGAGTTAGCCTGAGACTTACCCGGTAAAGGTTGATTCTATTCCCTTAGATGGTGTGTTAGTTTGAGGTTATAGTTCTTTATCTTAATTCCTTGAGACTTACCCGGTAATAGGAGTTACGGTTTGGGATTAGTAAGTAGTAAGACTTACCCGGTGATCTATTCTACTTTAGTAACACCTTCCCTATGGAAAAACCTCAGCTTTGTCCGCTTATCTATAGATCTTGAGTTGGAACCACAACTAGATGCTTTAATCCCTAGAATTGCATGTTTCCTTTATTGACTTCTTATTCATCTTTGATTGTGTTAATTGCTCTTGAGGTTAGTATTTACATAAGCATACCGTAACTGGACTTTGTTTCACTAAGTCCTTGTGATCGACCCCTGGAATTCCTTGCTTTTTACTACGATTGACACGTACACTGCGGGTTCGCATCCTTGTTTTAAGCTTACGTCTAGGGTTATAAATTTAAAGCTTGCACACACCGTTTGGAGCGAACAAGTTTTTGGCGCCGTTGCCGAGGACTTGGTCTAGACCGAGCCGGTTACGGTTTGCTCTTGGGGCACTTGCCCCCGTGTCTACTAATCACTCTACTTGAGTGACTTTTGCAGGTTCTTTCTTAGGTTTATGCGAAGAACCCGCACTAGGAAGGAAATCGTTCCTTACGATCCCGAACCAGAAAAGACATACAAGCGACGCTTAAGAGAAGCGAAGATGGCCCAACAAGACAACCGCGATCTTGAGGCCGAATTGAAAGAGGCGTTAGAGCTGCTACGCCTCAGCAGGGAAGAACTAAGGCGAGAGAAGGAAGAAAATCGCACCAAAACTGAAGCAATCGAAGCAGAGATGGCCGTCATACGAGACCAAATTCTACTTCGACCGAGGGAAGACCTAGTTCCCGATGCTAGACCGAGGCAGGTCCCAGTTGCTGACCCTCGACCGAGGCAGGTCCCAGTACCTGACGCCCCGGCCGAGATACTTCCACCTCGGATGCCAGTCCGAGATGTTCTTCTTGCTGGAATCCCACAAACCCTAGGTCAGAGGATGGACCCTAATCAACAACTGAGGCGTCCAGGAGTCAACCTAGGAGATGCAGCGGACCATGACTACAAACTTCAACCGCAAGTTCTATCCATGATTCGCCAATGCCAATTCGGAGGGATGGAGAAGGAATCACCACATCAACATCTTCAAAACTATGAGATCTTGATGGAAACCTTGAGACCTTCAAGGATTGAAAATAACAACTAGAAGCTAAGACCTTTTTACTTTTCTTTAAAAGATAGAGCTCTTACTTGGTATCAATCTCTTCCTCTAGGAAAAATTAGCACATGGGAGGAGATGACAACGGAATTCTTGACAAAATTCTTTCCCCCATCAAAGACAGCTGAAATGAGAGGGAAGATCAACGCTTTCATTATGAAGGACAAGGAGAGCTTGTCCAAGTCATGGGAGCGGTTCAAGGACATTCTTTTGGATTGCCCACATCATGGGATTCCAAAGTTAGAGTTATTGGAGATATACTTCAAGGGACTGGACGGAAGCACCCAGTTCAATCTCCAACTACTCTTAGCCGGCACCTTTATGGACATGGCTATTGACGAGGCTTGGGACTTCATCGAGAAGCAAGCCTTGCATATGGAGAAGTACACCCACCAAGGAGCTGAAGGTGGAGTTAAAAGAGTTAATTTCCAAGAAACTCAGCCCAACAATAATCAACTCACGTCTTTGAAGAATGACGTGAAGCAATTGAAGGAACTCTTGGTTGCTCAAACCAAGAAGGAAGAGCAAGGGCAAAGGAACAACAACAACGGATACCGTAACAAGAACAACGGTTCCCGGAACAACAACTACAACAACAACAATAGAGGATCCAATAGCAACAACTGGAGGGCTAACAACCAAAATTCTGGTAACAATCATTCAAACTCCAACTCTAACGATTCCTCTAACCCTTTCCTCTCTTCCCCTTCTTCTTCTTCTTCTACTCCATTGAAAAGCTAGGGGCAAGGATCAAGTTCGTCTCAGCCAGAAAAGAAAGACGCAGTTCTGGAGGCTATCTTGATCAAGCTTAGTGCTATGGAGACTTCTATGACTTCATTTTCGAAGGCCCAAAAGGCCTTTGAACAACAACTTGCAAGTAGGGCGAATGAAGCGCCAAGAGATCCAAGGAAGCTTCCAGCAAGGAAGGAAAGCAACCCTAAGGGCCAGATCATGGCCATAACTACGAGGAGTGGACTGAAAACTGCAGATCTAGTGCCTCGGTCGGTGCCAGTACCGACGAAGACCACCTCGGTCCAGGTGCAGTCGAAGAACACTTCGGCCGAGATGCCAACCGAGGTGGAGCCACAGAAAGCGGAGGGGAAAACTGAAGTTTATGTTCCACCTCCTGCATACAAACCACCACTTCCATTCCCCCAGTCAAGGGCCAGAGCACATCTAGACAAGCACTTTGGTAAGTTCCTTGACTTGATGAATAAGTTGCACATTAACATTCCTTTCCTTGATGCTATTTTAGGAATGCCCGCCTATGGGAAATTCTTGAAGGAGATCCTATCAAGACAGAGGAAACTGGAAGATTTTGGTGAAGTTAAGATGACGTTCCGGTCAAGTTAGGTAACTTGACCGGAACGTCATCTTAACTTGTTGTTGTTCCTTTGCCCTTGCTCGGAACTCATACAAATCATGAAGGAGAAGATGCACGGCCGTGGTTTAGGGTGTCGGCCGTGCAACTCACGGCTAGCTCGGAACTCATACAAATCATGAAGGAGAAGATGCCACCTAAATTAAGAGATCCCGGCTCATTTTGCATTCCCATTCAAGTTGGGGATGTCACTTGTGAAGCCCATTGTGATCTAGGAGCCAGCGTGAGCATCATCCCGCGGGAGCTATGTGTGAAGATCGGACTTGGAGAGCCCAAGCCGGTCAAGATTCGACTTTATATGGCGGATCGCTCCATCACCCATCCCGTGGGCATCTTGGAGGACGTTCCGGTCAAGTTAGGTAACTTCTATCTACCTATAGATTTTGTTGTACTTGATATTCCCGCAGATTATCCTATCCCTATTATTCTCGGGAGGCCATTTCTAGCAACTTCGGGTTGCAACGTGGATTGCAAGAATGCCAAGTTGAAATTCAACGTTGGCGGCGATGAAGTAGAGTTCGCACTACTTGCAACCATGAAAGGGGAGCAGCTAACTGATGATATCTTCAACATCTACGATGAAGAAGAATCAAGAGAATTGGTGAGCTCTATCCTTACTAATGATCCACTCGAAAGAGTTATTAGCTTCAGTTTAATGGAGGAAGGTATAGATGCTTCTTGTAATGCAGATATACGTAACTTAAAAGCATTGGAAGAGGATCGAGGAGCCAAAATTGAGAAGCTAATCCAGGAGACGAAGATCTCCAGTTTCGGTTCCAGTTGCAGTACCTTGACCGAGGCACTTTCCGGACTGAGCGAGGCGACTGAAGAACATCTCGGTCAACGCCTCTGCGCCTCGACCGAGGTCGATGGCGAGATGATGTCAATTGAGACTACTGAGAATAATAAACTTCTTACTCCCTTCTCTGACATTCATCCTCAGTTGGTGGATCATTCCATCCACCAACTTTCTGATAGTAAAGGTCCTTGGTATGCTGATATTGTGAATTATCTTGTTTGCCAGGAAACACCGCCCGGATTGACGTACTCTCAAAAGAAGAGATTCTTCAAAGAAGTACGACATTATTACTGGGACAAGCCGCTGCTATACAAGCGCGGACCGGATATGATGCTTCGAAGATGCATTCCGGAAGACGAAGTTAATAGCGTTATACGGCATTGCCATTCACTTCCATGTGGAGGACATGCTAGCACCGACAAAACATGCGCTAAGGTATTGCGTTCCGGTTTCTTTTGGCCTACATTATTTAAGGATGTACAATCTTTTGTTGTCTCTTGTGATGCATGCCAAAGAACAGAAATTTATCAAGGAGGAATGAGATGCCACTTAATAACATCCAAGAGGTGGAAATCTTTGATGTATGGGGTATTGACTTCATGGGACCTTTCCCATCCTACGGAGGAAACCTCTATATTCTTCTCGCAGTTGATTACGTTTCTAGATGGGTTGAAGCTATTGCTTCTCCCACTAATGACACCAAGGTGGTTGTGAAGTTCCTCAACAGGACTATCCTTTCCACGGTTTGGAACTCCACGTATCATCATCAGCGATGGAGGAACGCATTTCATCAACCGGAAGTTCAAGGCACTTCTATCGAAGTATGGGGTAACCCACAAGGTATCAACCCCTTATCACCCTCAAACTAGTGGACAGGTCGAGATCTCGAATAGAGAAATCAAAGCAATTTTGGAGAAGACCGTCTCTACGACAAGGAAAGATTGGTCCATGAAATTGGACGATGCTCTTTGGGCGTACAGGACTGCATTTAAGACTCCCATAGGTACCACCCCTTATAATTTGGTCTACGGGAAGTCTTGCCATTTGCCCGTTGAATTGGAACACAAAGCGTATTGGGCGATCAAATGGTTGAACTTTGACATCAAGGAGGCAGGCGAGAAGCGACTATTGGAACTCAACGAGCTGGAGGAGCTGCGTTTGAACGCTTACGAGAATGCCAAAATCTATAAGGAAAGGACGAAGAGATGGCATGACAAGCGTATCATCCCAAAGGAGCTTAACGAAGGAGACCTAGTTCTACTCTTCAACTCCCGCCTCCGCCTTTTTCCAGGTAAGTTAAAATCTAGATGGACCGGACCTTATGTTGTGTAACATGTTTTCCCTCATGGTGCAGTTGAGATATGGGGCGAAACTAGCAGAAGCTTCAAGGTCAACGGTCATAGACTTAAGAAATACCAACCGGAAATTCCGGTTGAGGAGGTTGCACCAATATACCTCGTTTGAGACGCATCATGGTCCAACTAGCGACCTTAAACCAAGCGCTTCTTGGGAGGCAACCCAAGGTATTGCTTTCTTTTCCCTTTTTCTAGTCTAGCTTAGATAGTTTTTGCTTTTGCTTTGCTTTGTTTTGTTTTGGCGTTCTAGACAGATAATAGGATACATCTAAGGAAGGAGCATAATTGGAAATACAGAAGATCGAGAATTCGAGAAGACGGAGTTTGACTAAGGCACCTCGGTTGTTATCAGAGCACCTCGACCGAGATGATTCTTGAGCAACCGAGGCGACTAGGGTTTTCTGAAGAACCACCTCGGTCCACACCACCTCGGTCCAGTCGAGACCATCTCGAGCGAGGTGACAACAGTTTCAAAAAAGGGTATAAAAGGGGGATTTATTTTCTCTCTCTTCACTTTCATTCCTCCTCGACCGCGGCGACAGTTCACCTCGCCTCCTTCATTTCTTGCTCGTTTTCGAATATTTCTGTCTCCAAACTACGATTTAAGGATAGAAGATCGCGTTGCAAGTACAGATCTGCAGAAAATCGAACCGATTCGGCCGAAACGAGGTAAAACGAACCGAAACCCTAATCTCTCCGTTTCGCTTCGATTTGGGCTTTGGTTGCCCCTGCATTTGTTGAAGAAAAGCTTAAGTACCCCATAGGAAGGAGTTGTAGTAATTTTTGGGGGAAAAGAACTGAATTTTCAGAAGGAATTAGAACCCAGTTTTTCGCCTCGGTCCAGTCGAGCTATGCCTCGGCCGAGGTGATTCTTGAGCGTTGTTAGTCGACCGAGGTGACCTAACAGTAGCTGAGTTGAAAATGAGTTCTGAGCGACGCCTCGCCCTTAGGGATAGATCCTCACCTTCCCCTTCTTCCTCTTCTTCCCGACCTTACCGCCCGGTGATCCATGAGCGACACCGGGTGGATTATGAGCATATTTCTGGCCGTCCAGTGATTGCACCACGCTTCCTGGACGTGTCTGCTTTTGATTGCCTCCAGGTAGACGGAGACCTTAGGAGGATGATTTCTACAGTTGGGCTGGATCAGTTTACTGAGATCCGAGCCCCAACCTACTTGGAGCCGACCCTAGAGTTCATCAGCTCCTTCACCTACCTTCCCACAGAGAGATCTGTGAAGTACCGGTTGATGAACCGGAACTTCTTAGTTCCACTAGAGTACTGGCGAGAGATTTTTGGCTTTCCTGAGCCCACTGTTGTTGACTTCCCTTCCCGATCTGTAGCTAGGGAGTTTTGGGGGCAAATTGCCCATATTGTTGAGCACGCAGATAGATGGCGCCTTGGAGATTCCAGGGAGAAGGTCATCTTCCATTTAGCCTTTAGGTTAGCCCACCGGATCTTTAGAGAGATGCTTCTGGTGCGTATTGAGACGCCCCAGAAGATCCCACAGGGAGAGCTTTTTAGTTTATACTTCATGGTTACTAGGGGTATCCCGGACTTTGGCTTGATGCTGGCAGAGGACCTGCACAGGATCAAGGCCAAGGCGAAGGGAGACATCTGCTGCGGAGGGCTTGTCACCCATATAGCTAGCTATCAGGACATGGATCTCAGTGCTTGTACGATGGTGGCGGCTGCCAAGCCGCTTGGATTGTAGGAGATGATCACTCGGCGGATTCTAGTTCCCCGAGGTCTGACCACTCCGTACGTGGCTATGCCGTGGGAGCTGACTGCGCCACAGGGGATCAGGTGGTCTGCCCAGTTCACTGTTTATGACCCACATTATTGGCAGACCGCTTGGGCTCCACTGATGGAGGATTACAGAGAGGCAGCAGCTGTCCCAGCTAAGGAGGAGGCTGATGATGAGGAGACAGTTGATGAGAGAGAGGGTGGAGTCCCGATGGATACAGGGACAGATAATGTAGGGACGAGCGCACCACCAGTTATAGATCTGGATGAGGAGGACACTGAGCCTGCACTTCCTACTTTTCCAGTGAGACCTGCTAGGCATAGGACACGCTGATACAGGGATCCAGATGCTCACTGACGGATCGATGACCTGACGGATCACGTTATTGATTCATATGCTTCTTTGTCACTGGATATCCATGAGATGCGGGAGCGGCAGCATTACTAGTACATGATGGCCCAGATACAGTTTGAGCACATCATGGGCTATCCGTTCGACCCGACCCAGTATCCGTATGTGCCACCACCACCACCACCGGATCAGGATTATTGAGAGCTGCAGGATTTTTTTTTTTCTTATTTTTTATGCAGTTTAGCTTATTATCCGGTGAGTACTCTTATCTTTAGACTTATTTTGACCCACTGGGACAGTGTGTCCCAAGTATGGGGTATTTGATGTATTATTTGACTTTCATGTATGACTCTATTGACCGGATATTTATATTTATGCTTCACTTCTGCATTTATATGTTTATCTGAGATTGCATGCATACTTACAGATTATTTAATTGAGAAAAACGTCGAAACTGAAAGAAAACTGGTTTTTTGACCTCGACCGGGGCAGTTCTGGCCAAACGAGGTGTTTCACCTCGGTCGACCTACGAACACCTCGACCGAGGTGGGTTAACTAAGAGTTTTCGGAAACGATTTTTGTGTTACTTGTCTGGATATGATCTCAGTGAAGATCTTGTTTACTGACTGGTTTTAAATTCTTTATGTGATTGAAAGGTTTTATAATATGTTTAAGTTGCTAAATGCTTTGTTTGAAATTATTGGCATGTTTAATACTTTGTTTTCATCTAAATTATGTTGAATTTGAAGGTTGACACCACATTATGAGTTCTCTCACTTTCTTCCTGGAAAGACCAAGGCAATTCATTCTTCTCTCTTCTTCTTTTTGATCATGCTTAGCCCCTCATATACATTTTGCCTCCCTTTACCTATCCAGAAATTTGGAAGCAAGCGAAGTGGTGAAAGCAAGTTGTTCGCCACTTAGCGTGCGTGCAAATAAGCTTTAAATTAATAAAACTAGAATCAAGCAAGCGAACCCGCAGTGTACGGATCGACGTAGTTAAGCAAGAATTCCAGAGTATCGAACATAGGGATTTGGGTGGGAACAAATTCAATTGCAGATTATCAAGCAAGTAAGTATGAGAGGTTTTGCAAATATTGGGAAAATAACAATCCTAAAGATCCAAGTATCCAGTTGTGGCAATCGATTCAAGATATACTTAATGATATAAGACAGAGTTGAGATATGCAAAGGTATGCTAATGTAAGGTAATCGTACGGTGAAGTTCCAAAAACCTTATATGACTCACCTACAAGACACTCTCTATACAGGTTGTTGAGGCTTCAATATAGAAAGGTTTTAAAGATAAGAATTGATGTCAAATACCCAAACTTATAATCCAAAGGTTAAAACTAACTTAACCGATTAAGGTTATGACACTCATAATCGAGGAAGAGGTTGTTGAGGCTTCACTACCACCTAGAAAAGGCAAGCCTAAACTAAGTTAAAGCAAATCTTTAACTTTGGACTAAAGTAAAAGCAGGTTCGTAAACTTAAGGGAAATTACGGGTAGTTCTTGAGATTCCACGGTCGTGGAACTCAAGAACAAACCGTGATTTAGGTTCGTCGACGATTCTCTTTAACTCTCAGGGTCTAATCTAATTACGATCGATCTATCATCATCTAAACCACAACTATCAACCCTTCACCTTAGAATTGTTAAAGGTTTTTAGCCAATAACAGTCATATTGATATCAAATTCAACAATTAAAAGATTGAAAGATGAAAACTTCCGAAAACTTTCAATAAACTCCAAACTAATCTCAAAATTACAATCAGGAACGAATAATGTCACTAATTCCAGAATAGAACAATGAAACACAATCTTAGGCAAGAAGGAAGAACGGGATGTTAATCCGTCTTCTAAATCAAACCTAAACAAGAAGAGAAGTCTTCTTGCACAATCTTCCGAATCTTCCGTCAATCCGGGAAATCTGGAAGTCCCAACGATAATCTCCACCAAAGTGCGAGATTAGGGCAAATCCAGGTGCGAACGTCGATCTCAAACGAGTAGCGGCGATGCCGACGGTATAAGCGGCGCTAAGCAAGGATGTATGCGTCGATAAGCGGTCATGCCGAAATCTCTCTTCGTCCATCTTTTTATAGGACAAGATAAAATATCGGCCCGGCCCAAATCTTCAAAAGATCGTGGCTTCAAAGTGTGGCGAAAAAGATCGCCAAGATCACGGTCGTGGAAGATTCCACGACCGTAATTTAGAGCGTGGAAAATGTCACGGTTTGAACCATGGATTCCACGACCGTAATAGTTACTGGAATGCATCACGCCTCTCTTGCAAGGATCCATGGCCGTGGAACTGAACGTGGTTTGTAGTACGGCCGTATTTTAGAGCGTGGTTTAGGGCAAGAACGTGATTCTTCCCTAGCCTCGTGCATTCCTCAAGTTGAACTCCATTTTGCTCCTAATAATGCCCTCAATCCATGGACATACTCAATCAACTCTTTTTTGCTAAATTCCGTTCGGAAATGGCTTCCAATCACCTATAATCAACATAGAACTAGTGTAGACATCCATATTGACAATATAGGCGAACTAGCTCACTAATGTAACAATGCTCAATCAAAGACTATAAATATGAATCAAATATGATTAGGAAACGTGCCTAAAGTATCACAATATTTCATGCTAACAAATAACCCCATACTTGCAACTTGCTTGTCCCTAAGCAAGGTTTCTCAAAAAGCTTTTAGAACAAGAGTTATGATGAAATATGTGTACCTTCTTTTGGATGAGTGTGTCTTCTAAAGAATAGATCATTCTCAAACCTTGCTTCAATCGTTTATCAAACTTTCACACACTTAATCAAAGAGTAAAAAGCAAAGAAAACTCATGAATCAATTAAACTTCTAAACAAGCATCATAACCTTCAAACATTATCAAAATCAATCATAAGAAACTTCAATTTGGATCACCAAGTCATATAACATTCTTTTGATCTTAAGGTTTTTCAAAGAAAAGGTCTAGAATGTGGAAGGGAAGGAAACCTTTAGGGAATGTGGTGCATGAATCCGGGAAATTAGACAACTACTCACTTCTTCTTCTTTTGCGGTTTTCGCAGCACTTTCAACTTAGAGCTTCGCTCTCTTCTCTTCATTTTTTGACTTTACTTTTGGAGTTATGGATAGAGGTGCACAAAAACCGAAGCCTAGGAGATTGGCGTTTCTCAATTTTCATGAGATGCCTCAAACCCTTAGCGCACATACCATAATCCGCTAGGAATATCGCTCAAACCGACTTTGGCAAGACACAAACACCCGGCTATGTGAATGGTGCCGAGTTACTCATCATCATGATTGACTTCCCCAAACCTACAATTTCTTTCTATTCTTTTGATTGCAAATAATTGCTCTCATGGCCCTCCCACATCAAACATGCCTTATTCATTCAGTTCTCCAAAATTCCCGGATAGGTAAAGGAGGTCAATATTTCAATGAGGAGCTAAATGGTCAAAGAAAGAAGAAAGAAAAATCGAATTGCCTTAATCATCTCAATAAGAAGCATAGGAACTTATAATGTGATTTCAACTTTAATTTCTCAACATGATTTAGGTAACATAATCACATTATGAAACTTGCAAAAGAGGTATAATCAACACATTCAAATCCTTTTCAATTCACTAATCGTTTAAGAATGCAATTGTCATCAACTCAATTCACAAGTAGTGATTATCATGGAAATCATCTCAATTCATTAGAAGCACAAAATTTTCATAATTTTTCAATTTTTATGGGTTTTTCAAGTTCTTTTTCATGCAAGGCAATAAGGAAACGTGCAACAATATAATGAACATGCAATGATAGTCTCAAATAAAAGCAACATAGTGAGTAGAAGTTATTACAAACTTTTAGTACATCCCACCCCATACTTAGGACGAACATTGTCCCTAATGTTCAAGAGAAAGAAAGAAAAGAAAGAAAAGAAAAAGAAACTCACAAAGTGGCGGTGGAATGTCTAAATCAACGGTCATGCATCATCATCACTGCGGCGCTGGTGGAGGCGGGAATGGAGAGAAGCTGGAGTCGTAGGGCCGCCCAAACTGCTGGCGGTAGACGTCCCTCATCATGTGATCAAGATCATCCATGCGTCCGTCTCTAGCATCGACTCGGATCTCCAATGCCCCTACTCTCTCTAAAAGGCCAATAGCCCAATCCGGCATCTGCTCGTACCATCCCGGAGCCTAACTATACCATGCTGGGCGTCGGATGGTGCTGGTGCTGGTGGTGGTGCTGCTGGCTGCTCTGTGGACCAAGGAGGGGGAACGCCATACCACATGGGAGGTGTGGTCATCCATGTAGGCCTCTCACTCACGCTAGCGCGGCGAGAAGACAAGCCTGAAGCTCTAGATGGACGTGGAGAACGTCTAGGTGCAGCGGGGGCCGCCTCCGGCTGATCCGGAAATGTGCCAAACTCCTGCTCGGCTCCTCCACCCTCAAACTGATCTCTCATATCCTCCTCCTCAACAACCGGTGGTGGGACATACGGGGGAGCTACTATCCTGTTCGCATGCATAGCAGCGAACGTCTCCTTCCAATTATGGCGTCCCGACATAATGGAGTACTCTGGAAGCCACTCTATACCCCTACCTGTCCTACTCTCCCAAGGCATGCCCGCATAAGGCGGACCTCTATGTGTGGGGAAAATGAGACCCCTAGTCATGAAAGCATGTAGCCCTAAAGATACGGCCGGTATACGGGTGCAAGCAGAAAAATCAACACCTAAGCTCCTAGCAATGTGGGTAACTATCCCACCATATCCGATGTTTCCCTTCTTCTTGTTCTTGAGCTTGCTCATAGTAGCAGCCAAGAGAGTAGCACAATCAGCACGGCGTCCATACAGCATAGAGTAAAGCAAGAACAACTCATCCGTCTTGATCTTTTGGGGCGTCTCCGTCCTAGGAAAGAGACACTCCGAAAGAAAACGGTGAGCTATCTTCAAGGCTAGGTGGTACATCAACCTAGCCTTGGTATCAGCGGGTTGCCAACGGTCCTCGTCGGCGTAAATCATCGCAACCTCCTTCCAAAAGTCCTTGGCGTAAACGCCACTAGGAAATCGACCATTAAAGGTCTCATGAAACCCGAAAATGGTCCCAAACTCACGGATGCTAAAATGGTAGTCTCTCTCCATGCGGCGGAAAGAGACGGTCCTGTCTACATGACTGTGCTCGAAAGACGTCACAACCTCCCGTGTAATCTCCTCATAAGCGTCTTCTCGGATAGCCGAGAAGACAACTAGTCCGGCTCTATCCAAGAGCCAAGTAAGATCATCAACAATGTTGAGAGGAGCTAGATCCTCCAACAACAAGTATCTAGGACCAATCACTGGCCTCTCCTTGATCCTCTCGAGTGCATCGAGATGATCGTCGTGTATGGTCGGGACTCTAGGGTGAGGAGGTGAGGATGGAGGTGAAGGGGAAGAGGGTGGTGGTGCCCTAGAGGATGAGGAGGAGGAGGGATTACCCTTCCTTTTCTTATTCTGATCATTTTTCTTCTCTTTAATCCTCCCCGAAACTCTTCTCACAAAATCCATTTTGCTCAAAATTACGGTCTGTTCTATAGGAACCACGGCCGTAATTCCCCCAGAAACCGTGATTCGTCTCAGAAAGTCGCTAATCTCAGCAAATCAACACACAAACTCCACAAACAGGCAGTCCTAATCTAATTTCTTCCAATCTCAATCAGTTCTTCCTAAAATCTCTAACAAAAATGAACCAAATCGACAAGAATCAAGAAGAGTGAAAAAAACCTATTTTTCGGATTGAAAAATCCGAATTGCGCGTTCCTTGGTGAATTTCCGCTCAATTTGTCGCTTGGATCTTGTTGGTGGTCGAATGTGCTTCAGTTTAGGAAGAAGAATCGTTAAAAACGATTAAGAAACAAGGATTTGAGAGAGGGTCGTGGATTTTCGGCAATTAGGTCGTGGAAAGAGGGGTTTTGGGGTGGTTTTTGTGAAGAATGTGGCTTATATAGTCACAGGCAAAATTTTTGAAAATCACGGTCTGTCGGGGTGTTCCACGGCCATGGAAATGTACGGAACCGTGGTTTTGGTGATTTTTCAAAGGCATTTGGAAATTACGGGTACTGTAGCTGTCACGACCGTGGTTTAGGCCGTGGAACCCTCTGTAAAGCTCCAAAGTCCAGATTTCGTCACTTTATTTCAACATTATCCTCCCCTTTTCCTTTTCCATCGTTCCTACATCCAAAAACACGAACATACCGGAAGAAATCGAAGGCAAAAACAAAGCAAAAAGTCTATTCGAAGCTAAACTATGAATCAAAAACGAAAACGAAAATGCAATACCTTGGGTTGCCTTCCAAGAAGCGCTTTGTTTAAGGTCCGTAGCTAGACCATATTCATACTTATTCGAGTGCGGTGGGCGCGAACTCTTCAGCTTGGAGTTCCGGTGTATACTTCTTGAGTCGTTGGCCGTTCACCTTCAAGCTTCCGCTCGCTTCACCCCATACTTCAACTGCACCATGGGGGAAAATACGCTTAATTAGAAAAGGTCCGATCCAACGGGATTTAAGCTTACCTGGAAAGAGACGAAGCCTTGAATTGAAGAGGAGAACTTGATCTCCCTCCTTGAAGTCCTTTGGAATGATATGCTTATCATGCCAACGCTTTGCTCTCTCCTTGTAGATCTTAGCATTTTCATAAGCGTTCAAACGGAGTTCATCCAGCTCATTAAGGTCTAGAAGACGCTTCTCTCCCGCTTCCTTCATGCTGAAATTTAGCCACTTGATAGCCCAAAACGCATTGTGCTCCAATTCTACCGGCAAGTGACAAGACTTCCCATACACAAGGTTGTATGGTGTAGTTCCTATAAGAGTCTTGTACGCAGTCCGGTACGCCCATAATGCATCGTCAAGCTTCAAGGACCAATCCTTCCTAGTCCTTGAAACCGTCTTCTCCAGAATTCCTTTGATTTCCCTATTTGAGATCTCAACTTGTCCACTTATTTGTGGATGATAAGGGGTAGCGACCTTGTGAGTAACCCCATACTTAGCTAGAAGAGCTTCAAAGCGACGGGCTATGAAGTGAGAACCTCCATCACTAATGATAGTCCTTGGCGTCCCAAATCGCGGGAAGATGGTCTTGTTGAAGAACTTAACCACCACCATGGCATCATTTGTGGGAGAGGCAATTGCTTCCATCCATCTAGAAACGTAGTCTACCGCCAATAGTATGTATTGGTTTCCACAAGAGGATGGGAATGGTCCCATGAAATCAACTCCCCAAACGTCGAAAATCTCCACCTCTTGGATGTTGTTGAGGGGCATCTCATTCCTTCTAGAGATATTGCCTGTTCTTTGACAAGCATCACAACAAGAAACAAAGGATTGCACATCTCTAAACAAAGTAGGCCAAAAGAATCCAGATTGCAATACCTTTGCGCTAGTCTTGTTCGAACTAGCGTGTCCTCCACAAGGTAGTGAATGACAATGGCGGATGACACTTTGCATCTCATCTTCCGGCACACATCGCCGAATGATGCCATCCGGACCTCTCTTAAAGAGGAGAGGCTCGTTCCAATAGTATTCCCGGACATCTTTAAAGAACTTCTTCCTTTGTGCGTAGGATAGTCCGGGTGGTATCTCCTGGCAAACCAAATAGTTAACAAAATCAGCAAACCATGGTTCGTTACCTTTGGAGATCACGTTGATGCACTCCTCTATGATATGTAGGTGTTCGTCCGGAAAGGAGTCATCAATGGGTAAATGGTCGTCCTCTAGATGTGTTAGGCGACTCAAATGATCCGCAACAGAATTTTCTGAACCTTTCTTGTCGCGGATCTCAAGATCGAATTCTTGTAGGAGAAGAATCCATCTAATTAGCCTTGGCTTCGCATCTTTCTTCACAAGGAGTTACCGGATCGCAGCATGATCCGTGTAGACGATCACCTTTGCACCTACAAGATAAGAGTGAAACTTGTCAATAGCATAGACAATGGCTAAAAACTCTTTCTCGGTAGTGGCGTAGTTGAGCTGCGCTTCATCTAGCGTCTTGCTATCATAGTATATGGCATGGGTTCGCCCTTCCTTTCGTTGTCCAAGAACAGCTCCAATAGCTACGTCACTAGCATCGCACATAACCTCAAAGGGAAGAGTCCAATCCGGAGGTTGAATAATAGATGCTGAAAGTAGAGCTTGCCGAATTGTGTTAAACGCATCCAAGCATTCCTGCGAAAACTCAAAAACTGCATCCTTCATCAATAGATTAGTGAGCGGTTTTGATATCTTAGAAAAGTCCTTAATGAAACGTCTATAGAATCCAACATGTCCTAGGAAACTTCTTATCCCTTTCACCGAAATTGGGGGAGGAAGTTTCTCTATGGTCTCTATCTTAGCTTTATCTACCTCTATCCCTCTACTAGAGACTAAGTGACCTAATACGATTCCTTCCTTAACCATAAATTGACACTTTTCCCAATTAAGAACTAGGTTTGTGTCTTCACATCTTTGCAAAACAAGAGAAAGGTTAGAAAGGCAATCGTTAAAAGAGGAACCGTATACGGAGAAGTCGTCCATGAAGACTTCCATGATTTCCTCTATGTATTCGGAGAAGATGGCCATCATGCACCGTTGAAAGGTGGCTGGGGCGTTGCAAAGCCCAAACGGCATTCTCCTATAAGCGAACGTACCCCAAGGGCACGTGAATGTGGTCTTCTCTTGATCATCCGGGTGTATCGGGATCTGAAAGAAACCACTATAACCGTCAAGGTAGAAAAAATGTGAATGTTGCGCTAACCTTTCAAGCATTTGATCAATGAATGGCAAGGGGAAGTGATCCTTCCGCATTGCATTGTTGAGCTTGCGGTAGTCTATGCACATCCGCCATCCCGTCACAGTTCGGGTAGGAATGAGTTCGTTGTTCTTGTTGGTGATGACCGTCATTCCTCCCTTCTTCGGAACTACTTGAACCGGACTCACCCACTTACTATCGGAGATAGGATAGATGATACCTGCATCAAGAAGTTTAAGAATTTCCTTCTTGACAACCTCCTTCATGGTCGGATTCAACCGCCTTTGAGGTTGTCTTGAAGTTCTAAAGTCCTCCTCCATTAGTATCTTATGCATGCATAGGGAGGGTTTAGTTCCTACTAAGTCCTCTATAGTGTAGCCTAAGGCTCTCCTATGTTTCCTAAGGACAATAATGAGCTGTTCATGTTCATCTATGCTTAGTTCGGAACTAATGATAACCGGAAAGGTAGAATTAGGTCCTAGAAAAGCGTACCTTAGATGAGTAGGAAGTGGTTTTAGTTCAATCGCTTTCGGAGCATCCAACGATCCTTGAGGAGCATCCGATGTCTCCTTAGAAGTTTCTAATGGTATTGAGTGTGTGGGAGAAGAATCAGAAAGAGTTGAAGAAGTGTCTCGATCACTCCTTCCCACGGCCAAAATTACGGGTGGATCATGTCCTCCACGGCCGTGGTTTAGGGCGTGGAAGGGAAATACGGTTGTCACATCTTCTCCACGACCGTATAACTCCCTGGAGTGAGGCACGAATTTGGTTGTGAAATCCACGGTCGTGGAATACAGGGTATGACCGTGGATTCTAACGTTCTCAGCTTCATCGTGGAGTTTCTCAAACTCCTCTTCATGCATCTCTTCTTGTGCTTCTAAGGCTTCAATTGCCTCATTGCACTCTTCCTCTTCCCCTACATTGGTTAGACTCATAGTGATAACTTTTTTTAAAGGATCGTTAAAGAGAATCGCACTTACCTCCTCCCTAGATAAACCTTCTTCATCTTGGATATTGTAAATATCCTCATCGAAGATTGGCTCCTTCACTAGAGTGGAAAGAACGAACTCTACTTTCTCTTCTCCTATATCAAAAGCGAGTCTCCCATTCTTGCAATCGACTATGCAGCCGGAAGTTGCAAGAAACGGTCTTCCGAGTATGATCGGAACCGGACTATCTGCAGGAATGTCAAGCATGACAAAATCAATGGGAACAAAGAATTTACCTAGCTTGACCGGGACGTCTTCTACAATACCGACGGGGCGAGTGATGGATCGATCCGCCATGTATAACTTCATCTTTACCGGTTTAGGATCGCCTAGACCGATTTTCCTGCACAATGCAAGTGGTATGATGCTCACACTTGCTCCTAAGTCACATAAAGCGTCATATGTGACATCTCCCACTCCAATGGGAATGCAAAATGACCCCGGATCCTTCAACTTTGGGGGCATTTTCTCCTTCATAGTCTTGATTAGATCCGAAGAATCCGAACTCATCTTGACCTCACCGAAGTCTTCTAGCTTCCTCTTGTTGGAGAGGAGCTCCTTCAAGAACTTGCCATAAGCCTGCATACCTACAATAGCATCAATGAAGGGTATATTAATATGCAGCTTACTCATGAGTTCTATGAACTTACCGAATTGTTTATCTAGGCGCGCTCACGCTCTAGATTGAGGGAATGGTAGGGGAGGTTTGTAAGATGGAGGAGGAACATAGACATTTTCCTTCTCCTTCCCCTTCTCTTTGTCTTTCTCTACGGGGACTTCAACAAATTTAGGCTGCGGATCGGTGGTAGTCACTCCGCTCCTAGTCGTAATTGCCATTACCCTTCCTTTAGGGTTGTCCTCCGTCTTTCCTGGAAGTTTCCCTTGATTCCTAGGAACTTCCTCCGCATGGTTGAAGATTTGGTTTTCTAAAACCTTTTGATCTTTATCAACCTTGGAAACTTGATCGTCAACCTTGATGATGCGGTTCTCCAACCCTTGAAGCTTTCCCAAAATCGTTTCCAATATGGGATCGGGCTTCTCCTTTCCCGAAGTGTTTCTTCCATTTGATGTTTGCCCCTGGCTTCTTAAAGGAGTAGAGGAAGAGGAAGGTGGAGTTAGTGAATTTGAATTGGAAGGATAAGAGTTACCGGAATTTTGTTGATTGGAGCGCCAATTGTTGTTACTTGAAACCCTATTGTTGTTCCAATTGTTGTTCCGGCCGTTATTATTGTTGTTGTTGCCATTCCAATTGTTGCTCCGGTTATTGTTTCGGTTGTTGTTGTTGTTGTTGCGGTTTGTGTTATCACCTCCATTGTTGTTGCCCAAATAACCAACATCCTTCCCTTGTTGCTTTGGGAAGTTGGTCTTGATAGCCTCCTTCAACTCTTTGATCTCATTGTTGAGGGAGAAAATCTGATTTTGAGCTTCATGTGTCAGCTTTGCTCCTTGCTCCACACGATTTCCCTCCACTTTCCGGTGGGAATACTTCTCTATGACTCTTGCTTGCTTCTCAATGAAGTCTCAAGCGTCATCTTCTCTCATGTCCATGAACGTTCCACATGAGAGGGATTGGAGGTTGAATTGTGTTCCCGCATCCAGCCCCTTGTAGTAAATCTCCAGCAAGGCAAGTTTGGATATGCCATGATGAGGGCAATCCAAGAGCAAATCCTGAAACCTTTCCCAAGATTGAAACAAACTTTCGTTAGGTCTCATGGAAAAAGCATTAATCTTACCTCTAAGTTCCGCCGTTTTGGAAGGCGGAAAGAATTTGGTGAGGAACTCCGCGGAAAGGTCTTCCCACATATCTAGTTTCCCACTAGGAAGAGCTTGGTACCAAGACAACGCTTTCCCCTTCAAAGAGAAGAAGAAGGGCTTGAGCTTGTAGCTGTTGGTAGTAGCATTCTTCGGTCTCATCGTCTCCATCATACACTCAAAGTTTTGCAAGTGTTGGTGTGGAGATTCAGCGCTTGTCCCGCCAAATTGGTTTTGGCGAACAAGAGTAATAACTTGAGGGTTGAAACTAAACCTTGTACATCTTCAGCATCAAAATTCACGCCCAAGCGGCGTGGTTGTTGTGTTGGATCCATCCGTTGGCCAAGAGTTCTTGGCTCATCATCCAGACGCTCGATCCTTGCGTTCCTGGGTGGAACACGGCGATTAGCAACTCCTTGTGGATGAAAAGGATTCGCATTGATCGTGGGATCAATTTCTTCTAGCGGTGGCATGGAAGAGTCACTATCATCAGCGGATGAATGACTTCTTCTTCTTCTAGATCTTGATGCCCTTCTTGAGGATTTCTTGCTTCCTTTATTCTTAAGGTCGCTTAACTCTATCCTCATTTGGAACATCACATCCTGTAGATTGTTAACTTCAGATTGATGACGATCCATTTCATCCCGGCGGAGGTTCTCATTCCATTGGAGTTGAGCTTCCTTCTTTGCCAACTCCGCTTGAAGATCACGTTCGTGTTCTTCAGCCATCTTCTTTTCCTTGCGCTTTTGCCTTAAAGTTTTCTCTAGCTCTTGATCAAGAGGTAAGAGATCTTCGGTGTTCCTAGACCTGCGCATGCACTCAAAGTAATATCAAATAACGAGAGCAAGCTCCCAAGCTTGACAACCGGCTACCGAATTCGGCCGAAATCAAATCCCCGGCAACGGCGCCAAAAACTTTTTCGCCACTTAGCGTGCGTGCAAATAAGCTTTAAATTTATAAAACTAGAATCAAGCAAGCGAACCCGCAGTGTACGGATCGACGTAGTTAAGCAAGAATTCCAGAGTATCGAACACAGGGATTTGGGTGGGAACAAATTCAATTGCAGATTATCAAGCAAGTAAGTATGAGAGGTTTTGCAAATATTGGGAAAACAACAATCCTAAAGATCCAAGTATCCAGTTGTGGCAATCGATTCAAGATATACTTAATGATATAAGACAGAGTTGAGATATGCAAAGGTATGCTAATGTAAGGTAATCGTACGGTGAAGTTCCAAAAACCTTATATGACTCACCTACAAGACACTCTCTATACAGGTTGTTGAGGCTTCAATATAGAAAGGTTCTAAAGATAAGAATTGATGTCAAATACCCAAACTTATAATCCAAAGGTTAAAACTAACTTAACCGATTAAGGTTATGACACTCATAATCGAGGTAGAGGTTGTTGAGGCTTCACTACCACCTAGAAAAGGCAAGCCTAAACTAAGTTAAAACAAATCTTTAACTTTGGACTAAAGTAAAAGCAGGTTCGTAAACTTAAGGGAAATTACGGGTAGTTCTTGAGATTCCACGGTCGTGGAACTCAAGAACAAACCGTGATTTAGGTTCGTCGACGATTCTCTTTAAGTCTCAGGGTCTAATCTAATTACGATCGATCTATCATCATCTAAGCCCCAACTATCAACCCTTCACCTTAGAATTGTTAAAGGTTTTTAGCCAATAACAGTCATATTGATATCAAATTCAAGAATTAAAAGATTGAAAGATGAAAACTTCCGAAAACTTTCAATAAACTCCAAACTAATCTCAAAATTACAATCAAGAACGAATAATGTCACTAATTCCAGAATAGAACAATGAAACACAATCTTAGGCAAGAAGGAAGAACGGGATGTCAATCCGTCTTCTAAATCAAACCTAAACAAGAAGAGAAGTCTTCTTGCACAATCTTCCGAATCTTCCGTCAATCCGGGAAATCTGGAAGTTCAAACGATAATCTCCACCAAAGTGCGAGATTAGGGAAAATCTAGGTGCAAACGTCGATCTCAAACGAGTAGCGGCGATGCCGACGGTGTAAGCGGCGCTAAGCAAGGATGTATGCGTCGATAAGCGGTCATGCCGAAATCTCCCTTCGTCCGTCTTTTTATAGGGCAAGATAAAATATCGGCCCGGCCCAAATCTTCAAAAGATCGTGGCTTCAAAGTGTGGCGAAAAAGATCGCCAAGATCACGGTCGTGGAAGATTCCACGACCGTAATTTAGAGCGTGGAAAGTGTCACGGTTTGAACCATGGATTCCACGACCGTAATAGTTACTGGAATGCATCACGCCTCTCTTGCAAGGATCCACGGCCGTGGAACTGAACGTGGTTTGTAGTACGGCCGTATTTTAGAGCGTGGTTTAGGGCAAGAACGTGATTCTTCCCTAGCCTCGTACATTCCTCAAGTTGAACTCCATTTTGCTCCTAATAATGCCCTCAATCCATGGACATACTCAATCAACTCTTTTTGCTAAATTCCGTTCGGAAATGGCTTCCAATCACCTATAATCAACATAGAACTAGTGTAGACATCCATATTGACAATATAGGCGAACTAGTTCACTAATGTAACAATGCTCAATCAAAGACTATAAATATGAATCAAATATGATTAGGAAATGTGCCTAAAGTATCACAATATTTCATGCTAACACAAGTGAAGTTAAAAGTTGAGAAGTTGGCTGGAAGTGAAAGTGTTAGAAAGTAATAATAGGTTTGGGGAAGTCAATCATGAAGATGAGTAACTCGGCACCATTCATATAGCCGGATGTTTGTGTCTTGCCAAAGTCGGATTGAGCGATATTCCTAACGGGTCATGGTATGTGCATCAAGGGTTTGATGCATCTCAAGAAATTGATGATTGCTGATTTCCTAGGCTTCGGTTATTGTACACCTCTGTCCATACATCCCAAAAAGTAAAGTAAAAAGAAAAAAATTGTGAAATAAGCAAAGCTTATTGGTGGAAGATGTTGCAAGTCAAAGTGAAAGTGAAGTTCATCCTTTTCCCGGATTCTAGCACCACATTACCTTACATACATCCCTACCCCACACGTTTCTTGACCTTTCTTTTGGGAAGCCCTTGAGACCTTGAGCTTGTTGATTGACTTAGTGGTTTAAACTGGATTATACATGATTAATTTTGATAATTATAACTTATTATGCATTCTATGATTTTATGCAAAGATGAACAACTTTTCTATATTTATAAAATGTTTTGAACATGTTTTGATTTTAAATTCCATGAAGTATTCTCTTAGAGTGATCTATGATAGTTGCACACCATAAAAATGTTTTTGAAAGATTTTTCATTGATTTTATTGACTTATAATCCATTCTATCTTGTCTCTTATATGCGGAACTTGCTTGGGGACAAGCAAGGGCTAAGTATGGGGTATTTTGATAGCATGAATTATAGTCTATATTTTGGGGTTTGTTTGGACGTTTTATCTTTCATAATCTGCATGTTTGTATGTATATTATGTGATTATATTACCATTTCATCTACCTTTGCGAGAATCGAGGTCTACACCTAGTTTTGTTGTAATCGTAGGTAAAATGGCACGTTTTGCATCAAAAAGGAGCAAAAGGAGCTATGGAGTCATGGATTAAAGATTCACTTTGGACCAGTTTTGAGAGATTTCACATTCAGCTGTGACTCACCTCGGTTGACCACAGATTCATCTCGACCGAGGTGATCCAGAGAAGCCGACTCGACCGAGGCGAATACCTAGGACGCGGCGAGAATATTTTATTCTTGGCTGAGATCTTTTATCTTTGGAAAGTGATCTTATATTTTTGGGCTTGGCTCCTGGAGGAAGAAGATATTATAGATCATATATTTTACCTATTTTTATGGGAAGAAATCTTTCTAAGATATCTTATCTTTGGAGGGTTATTTTCCTATAAAAAGGGTCGGATTTCCCACAAATTCGACACGCTGCATACATCCCGCTTACACCTACCTCACGCAGCAGCCATACTCCAGTTGGGAGATTGGAAGAACCTTTTTGAAGGTTGAAGGAAGATTGAAGATTGTAGATTTTATAGCTTTTGGAGGTTTTCTTGTAAGATTACCTTATATTCTCTTCCTTGTTGTCTTGCTAGTTGGATTGATATCCAAGGAACGCTTTTGTTGTGGTATTTGATTCAGTTATTGAAGTCTTTTCATTAAATTCTTCTTGTTTAAATATTCACCTTCTTCCCATATATTTGATTAATACTTTCATGATGATGATGAGTGGCTAATTTCCTTGTGTGATTCTAGGGTGATTGGCAGAAGGTTGTGGGAAAAACAATGATAGAATAATCTTAGATTCCAGTAGGACCCTGAAAGTTCGAGTCTTTAACCTTAACCCTAAGCATCTCGCTCAGTCGATGAACATCTCGGCCGGGGTGGAAATTGGCTGACCGATGTGTCTTATCTGATCCTAAACTGAGAGTTAAGTGTTAGAGTTTGCCAAATCCTATTCTTATTACACCTTTCCTGGTTCAAAGCAAGCTTAGGATGAGACTTACCCGGTAATTCCTTAGTTTGTGTACCAACGATCATAAGTGTAGGTAATAAAGGTTTATCCTTTATTGAGGTTTGAGTGTGCTTCCATCCCATCTTTGTGAGTTAGCCTGAGACTTACCCGGTAAAGGTTGATTCTATTCCCTTGGATGGTGTGTTAGTTTGAGGTTATAGTTATTTATCTTAATTCCTTGAGACTTACCCGGTAATAGGAGTTACGGTTTAGGATTAGTGAGTAGTGAGACTTACCCGGTGATCTATTCCACTTTAGTAACACCTTCCCCATGCAAAAACCTCAGCTTTGTCCGCTTATCTTTAGATCTTGAGTTGGAACCACAACTAGACGCTTTAATCCCTAGAATTGCATGTTTCCTTTATTGACTTCTTATTCATCTTTGATTGTTTTAATTGCTCTTGTGGTTAGTATTTACATAAGCATACCGTAACTGGACTTTGTTTCACTAAGTCCCTGTGATCGACCCCTGGAATTCCTTGCTTTTTACTACGATTGACCCGTACACTGCGGGTTCGCATCCTTGTTTTAAGCTTACGTCTAGGATTATAAATTTAAAGCTTGCACACACCGTTTGGAGCGAACACTGTTTTCCCTAATATTTGCAAAGCTTTACACTTTACTTGCTCGATTACTTGAAACTGATTTTGTTTCACCAAGTCCCTATGATCGATACTTTGGAATACTTGCTAATCTACGCCGATCCGTACATTGTGGGTTCGCTTACTTTTATTCTAGTTTTATAAATTTAAGACTTGATTGCACACACGCTTGGAGGCGAACAAGTTTTTGGCGCCGTTGCCGGGGAGTTGGTCAAGACCAAACTTCGGTTCTCGGTTGTCGAGCTTGGGAGCTTTGCTCTTGTTATTTGATATCTCTTTTAAGTGCTATTTGCAGGTTCTCTAGGTATATGCGGTGGTCTAGATCCAACAAGGACCTCATACCTCTTGATCCGGAACTTGAAAAGACTCTTAGGAAGAAAGCTAAAGAAAGAAAGATGGCTGAAAATAGGGAAAGAAACCTTCAAGCGGAGTTGGAGAAATCTCAAGCTCAATTTAGGTTGAGTGAGAAAACTCGTAAGGAAGAAGCGGAGCGTAATCAATTCTAAATTGATGACCTCAAAGCTATGATGATGGACATGAAGTTGGAGATGACTGACTCCAAGAAAAAGAAGAAAGCCAAGTCAACTAAGTCCATTAGAGTGGAATCATCGGCGGAGGAGGATGATGATGATATGCCACCGCTAGAGGACATTGATCCAACGATCAATCCAGTCCGGAATGATCAAAGACCGGCTGCCAATCCTCGTATCCCAGCTGAGGATGCGAGAGCCACTCGTGTAGATGAGGAGACAAGAACTCTTGGACAAAGGATGGATCCGATTCAGCAACCGCACCGTCTAGGCGTGAACTTCGAAGCTGAAGATATTCAAGGGTTTAGCTTTAACCCGAAAGTTATTACCATCGTTCGCCAAAGCCAATTTGGAGGAACGAGTGCTGAGTCTCCACACCAACATTTACAGAACTTTGAGATTCTAATGGAGACAATGAAACCGAAGAATGCAACCACCAACAACTACAAGATCAAGCCATTATTCTTCTCTTTGAAAGGGAAGGCTTTATCTTGGTATCAATCTCTTCCAAATAGAAGACTCAACAAATGGGAGGATCTATCTTCGGAGTTCCTAACCAAATACTTTCCGCCATCCAAGACATCGTAGTTGAGAGGTAAAATCAATGATTTTTCTATGAAATCTAACGAAAGCTTGTTCCAATCTTGGGAAAGGTTTCAGGATCTTTATTAGATTGCCCACACCATGGCATTTCCAAGTTAGAGTTGTTGGAAATATATTACAATGGGCTGGATGCGGAAACACAATTCAAGCTCCAATCCGTCTCATGTGGTACATTCATGGACATGAGGGAAGATGATGCTTGAGACTTCATTGAGAAGCAAGCCCGAGTAATTGAGAAGTATTCCCACCGGAAGGCGGAATCGAACCAAGTAGAGCAAGGATCGAAGCTAACACAAGTTGCGCAAATTCAAATCTTTTCCCTTAACACCGAAATTAAAGAGTTGAAGGAAGTCCTTAGAGCTCGCCTTCAAAAGCCTAAGGAGCAAGATGTTGGATACTTAGGAAACAACAACAACTATCAAGGGAATGAGAACACCAACCGTAATAACCGGAACAACAACCGGAACAATTGGAACAACAACAACCGGAATAATAATTGGAACAACAATAGGAATTCAAACAACAATTGGCGTTCCAACCAACAGCAAAATTCCGGTAATTCTTATCCCAATTCAGGAAATTCACTAACACCACCATCTTCTTCCACTCATTTGAAAAGCCAGGGGCAAACATCCAATAGCGAAAGCAACTCTTGGAAGGAGAAGCCCGATCCCATGCTGGAAACAATCTTGGGAAAGCTTCAAGGACTGGAGGCCTATGTTACTAAGGTTGATAAAGCTCAAAGAGCTTTAGAAAACCAAATATTCAGCAAGGCCGAGGAAGTTCCTAGAGACCAAGGAAATCTTCCCGGAAAGACGGAGGACAACCCGAAGGGAAGGGTGATGGCTATCACAACAAGGAGCGGAGCAACAACTACCGACCCGCAGCCTAAGTTTGTTGAAGTTCCCGTCGAAAAAGAAAAGGAAAAGGGAAAGGAGAAGGAAGACATCTACATTCCTCCTCCAGCTTACAAACCTCCCCTACCATTCCCACAATCTAGAGCGAGAGCGCGCCTAGACAAGCAGTTCGGTAAGTTCATTGAACTCATGAGCAAACTTGCACATTAACATACCTTTCATTGATGCAATTGTAGGTATGCCCGCCTATGGGAAGTTCCTAAAGGAAATTCTCTCTAACAAGAGGAAGCTGGAAGACTTCGGAGAAGTCAAGATGAGTTCGGAATCATCGGAACTCATCAAAACGATGAAGGAAAAGATGCCCCCAAAGCTGAAGGATCCGGGGTCATTTTATATTCCAATTGGAGTGGGAGAAGTCACTTATGATGCATTATGTGACTTGGGAGCAAGCGTTAGCATCATCCCGCTTGCCTTGTGGAGGAAGATCGGTTTAGGTGAACCTAAACCGGTGAAGATGACGTTATACATGGCGGATCGATCCATAACTTGTCTCGTCGGTATCATTGAAGACGTCCCGGTCAAGCTTGGTAAGTTATATGTTCCAATAGACTTTTTTGTGCTTGACATTCTTGCAGATAGTCCGGTCCCGATCATAGTCGGAAGACCGTTTCTTGCAACATCCGGTTGTATGGTGGATTGCAAGAATGCTAGACTTACCTTAGACATAGGAGAAGAAAAGGTAGAGTTTGTTCTTTCCACCTTGGTGAAAGAGCCAGCTCTTGGAGAAGATATGTTCAATATCTATGATGAAGAAGCGTCTAGAGAAGAAGTAAGCTCGATTCTATTCAAGGATCCGTTGCAAAAGGTCATAACCATGAGCATCATGGAGAAAGGAGAGGAAGAGGATTGCAATGAGGAGATTGAGGCTTTAGAAGAGCTAAAGGAAATGCATGAAGAAGAGTTTGAAAATCTCTACGACGGGTCAGAGAATGTGAGGAATCATAGTCAGTCGTGCTATTCCACGGCCGTGGTTTCACCCATGATGACCGTAATCAGCTACTCGGAGAGCACCAGTAAGTTACACGGCCAAAACCACGGCCGTGGAACTACCAGTGGTGCCGTCATTAACTTCCACACCCTAAACCACGGCCGTGGAAGTAACAGTGATGTCGTAATTCTGGGAAATTCCGAGAAAAATTTTGTTCTTTCCACCAATGTTCTTGAGTCTTCTTCAACCACTCCGACACCCTTAGAAACTTCTAAGGAAGCATTGGATACCCCTCAAGAGTCATTAGAGACACCAATGACAATGGAATTGAATCCACTTCCCACACATCTTCGGTACGCATTTCTAGGAACTAATTCTACTTTTCCCGTAATTGTTAGTTCCGATTTAAGTGAAGATGAACATGACAAACTTATGGTTGTTCTAAGGTAACATAGGAAAGCTTTAGGTTACACTATAGAAGATCTTGTAGGAATTAAACCTTCATTATGCATGCACAAGATCCTAATGGAAGAAGATTTTAAGCCTTCGCGACAACCTCAAAGACGGTTAAATCCGATCATGAAGGAGGTTGCTAAGAAGGAAATTCTTAAGTTGCTTGACGCAGATATCATCTATCCTATCTCCGATAGCAAATGGGTGAGCCCCGTTCAAGTTGTTCCGAAGAAAGGAGGAATGACGGTGATCACAAACAAGAACAATGAGCTCATTCCTACAACAACCGTGACTGGATAGAGGATGTGCATTGATTACCGGAAGCTAAACAATGCAACTAGGAAGGATCATTTCACATTACCCTTCATTGATCAAATGCTTAAGAGGTTAGCACAACATTCTCATTTTTGCTATCTTGACGGTTATAGTGGGTTCTTCCAGATTCCGATCCATGCAGACGATCAAGAGAAGACCACATTTACGTGCCCATGGGGTAAGTTTGCCTATAGAAGGATGCCATTCGGGCTTTGCAACGCCCCAGCCACCTTTCAAAGGTGCATGATGGCAATCTTCTCGGAATATGTAGAGGAAATCATGGAGGTTTTCATGGATGACTTTTCTGTTTATGGTTCCTCTTTCGATAATTGTCTTTCTAACATTTCTCTTGTTTTACAAAGATGCGAATACACTAACCTAGTTCTTAATTGGGAGAAGTGTCAATTCATGGTGAGGGAAGGCATTGTACTGGGACACTTGATCTCTAGTAGAGGGATTGAGGTAGACAAGGCTAAGATAGAGACCATAGAGAAGCTCCCTCCTTCATCTTCGGTGAAGGGGATAAGAAGCTTTCAAGGACATGCTGAATTTTATAGACTTTTTATCAAGGACTTTTCTAAGATATCAAAACCGCTTACTAATCTATTGATGAAAGATGCAGTTTTTGATTTCTCGTAGGATTGTTTATACGCATTTCATAAGATCCGGGAAGCTCTAATCTCAGCCCCGATCATCCAACCTCCAGACTGGAATCTCCATTTCGAGTTTATGTGTGATGAAAGTGTCGTAGCTATTGGAGATGTGCTTGGGCAAAAGAAGGAGGGCCGAACCCATGCTATCTATTACGCTAGCAAGACGCTAGATGAAGCGCAGCTTAACTACGCCACAACTGAAAAAGAATTCTTAGCTATTGTATATGCCTTTGAAAAGTTTCATTCTTACCTTGTAGGTGCAAAGGTGATTGTATACACGGACTATTCGGCCATCCGTTGTCTACTTGTCAAGAAGGACGCGAAACCAAGGCTGATTAGATGGATTCTTCTCCTATAAGAATTCGATCTAGAGATCCGTGACAAGAAAGGTTCGGAAAATTCTGTTGTGGATCATTTGAGTCGTCTACCACACATTGAAGACGACAACCTACCTATAGATGACTCCTTTCCGGACGAGAATTTACACATCATAGAGGAGTGCATCGACAAGATAACAAAAGGTAACGAACCATGGTTTACTGATTTTGTTAACTATTTGGTTTGTCAAGAAATACCTCCCGGACTATCCTACCCACAAAGGAAGAAGTTCTTTAAGAATGTCCGGCAATACTTTTGGAACGAACCTCTACTCTTCAAGAGAACTCCCGACGGCATCATTCGAAGATGTGTGCCGGAAGACGAAATGCAAAGCGTCATTCATCATTGTCATTCACTACCTTGTGGAGGACACGCTAGTTCAAACAAAACTAGCGCTAAGGTATTGCAGTCCGGTTTCTTTTGGCCTACTTTATTTAAGGATGTGGAAACCTTTGTTTCCTGCTGCGATGCTTGTCAAAGAACAGGAAACATATATAGGATAAACGAGATGCCTCTTAACAACATTCAAGAGGTAGAGATCTTCGACGTTTGGGGAGTCGACTTCATTGGACCATTCCCATCATCTTGCGGGAATCAATACATACTCCTAGCTGTGGATTATATTTCGAGGTGGGTTGAAGCCATAGCCTTTCCAACTAATGATGCCACGGTTGTCATCAAGTTCTTTAATAGAACTATTTTCCCGAGGTTTGGGACATCGTGGACCATCATTAGTGACGGAGGTTCACACTTCATTGCCCGACAATTCGAAGCTCTATTAGCTAAGTATGGGGTGACTCACAAGATCACCACTCCCTACCATCCACAAACGAGTGCACAAGTGGAGATTTCGAATAGAGAGATCAAGGGAATCCTAGAGAAAACAGTTTCGAAGACAAGGAAGGATTGGTCTTTGAAACTAGATGATACATTGTGGGCATATAGGATTGCGTACAAGACTCCCATAGGAACAACACCATACAACCTTGTGTATGGGAAGTCTTGCCATCTTCCGGTAGAGCTGGAACGCAAGGCGTATTGGGCGGTAAAGTGGTTGAACTTCACCATGAAAGAAGCGAGCGAGAAGCGCCTCTTGGACCTTAATGAGCTTGAAGAACTCCGCTTAAACGCTTATGAGAACGCCAAGATCTATAAGGAAAGAGCGAAGCGTTGGCATGATAAGCATATCATTCCAAAGGACCTCAAAGAAGGAGATCAAGTTCTCCTCTTCAATTCGAGACTTCGCCTCTTTCTAGGTAAGCTTAAATCTCGTTGGATTGGACCTTATCTAATCAAATATGTCTTTCCCCATGGCGCAGTTGAAGTATGGGGTGAAAAGAGGGGAAGTTTCAAGGTGAATGGCCAACGACTTAAGAAGTATACACCAGTGCTCCAAGCTAAGGAGTTCGCACCCACCACACTCGAATAGACGCAGGTACGGTCTAGCTACGGACCTAAAACAAGCGCTTCTTGCGAGGCAACCCAAGGTATTACACTTATGTTTTCGTTTTCATCCTTAGATTAGTTAGTATAGTCGTTTTTGCTTTTTTTTGCCCTCGATACCTCCAGGTATGTCGTGTTTTTGGATGTAGGAGCAATGGAATAGGCAATGGAAGGAGGAAAAGTTGGAAGGAATTGACGAAACTTGGATTTTGGCACAATACAGAGAGTTCCACGCCCTAAACCACGATCGTGAAAGCTACAGCGACCGTAATTCTTCCAAAATCTGAGAAAAATCACCAAAACCACGGGTACAATTCCACGGCCGTGGAACACCCCGAGTGACCGTGATTTTCCAAAATTTTTACGGGCACTATATAAACCACCGTCTAGTGAGTTCATTTTGCTTTTCTTTCTCTTCTTTATTTTCTTTTTGAACATTGAGGACAATGTATGTTTTAAGTATGGGGTGGGGTGTGACTATGTGTGTATTAACTCTACTACATTTGCTTGCTTCTATCCATGACACTCTGCATGTTTCATTCCATAGTCACACGTTTCGTTATTGCATTGCATGAAAAAGGCTTTGAAAAACCCATAAAAGATTGAAAAAGTTTTTGAGCTTCTAAGATTAGAGATGACTTCTATGATAGATCTCACTTGTAGAATGAGTTTTTTATGACAATTGTATGCTTAAACGGAATTATGAATTGAAAAGAAATTGAATGTGTTGTTTATCCTTTCTTGCAAGTTTCATAATGTGAAAGTTTTATCTAAATCATATTGAGAAATTAAGGTTGAAATCACATGATGAGTTCTTATACTTCTTTATGAAATGATTAAGGCAATTCGATTTTCTTACTTCTTTCTTTGATCATTTAGCCCCTCAATAAAAGTAATCGCCTCCCTTACCTATCCGGGAATTTGGAGGAGTTTATATTTGGCATGTTTGATGTGGGAGGGCCATGAAAGCAAAATTTTGCATTCAAAGAATATAACTAATAGTTTTGGGGAAGTCAATCATGACGATGAGTAACTCGGCACCATTCACATAGCCGGGTGTTTGTGTCTTGCCAAAATCGGATTGAGCGATATTCCTAACGGATTATGGTATGTGCATCAACGGTTTAAGGCATCTCGAAATTGAGAAACGCCAACCTCCTAGGCTTCAGTTTTTGTGCACCTCTATCCATATTTCAAAAAGTAAAGTCGAAAGATAATGTGAAAAATAAAAGAGCAAAGCTCTAAGTTGATGGTGTTGCAAATCAAAATAAAAAGAAAAACAGTTGGGTTATTCCTTTTCCCAGATTCATGCACCACATCCCTTACAAGTTTCCCTCCTTTCCGCGTTTTCAAGGATGAATGAAGCAAGGTTTGAGGATGATCTATTGACTAGAAGCACATTTGCCTAAAGGATGGTTTTGTTTTGAATTTGCATGCATATTTCATTCTAACTTGTGTTCTAAGCTTTTGAAAACCTTGCTTGGGGACAAGCAAGTGACAAGTATGGGGTATTTTGTTAGCATGAAATATGGCGATATTTTAGGCACTTATTTTGGTTGTTTTTCCCTTATTATTGTGTACATGGATAAGGTTTTGAAGCAAATGTTAGCTTGTTCATCTATATTGTCGATATGGAAGTCTACACTAATTGTGTGTTGATTATAGGTGAATAGGAGCTGGAATCGGAGAATTTGAGAGAGAAAAGGGAGTAATCGAACATGTTCGAGGATTAGGAGATACATCAAAGAAGCTAACGAAAGATCTAGGATGAAGAATGACACGAAACAAAGGCAACAACATGTATTATACACTTCCACGCCCTGAATTACGGCCATGGAGAAGATGATTTAAAGTCCACGCTCTAAACCACGGCCGTGGACATGGCATCATGAACGTGGACTTGAGTTTGGAGCACTCCAGAGAGTTACACGGTCTAAAGTACGGTCGTGGAAGTCACAAGGCACTGTAATTTGTTTCCACACTCTAAGCCACGGTCGTGGAAGGTTGTGAGACCGTGATTTAGGCAATCTTTTAACGTGTCATTATTTGCCACGTCATTTACGTATTGGGCCTTGACGGTAACTCTTTCTCGCCTTATAAAAAGACTGGAAAAGAGAATTTCGAGGACGGCCCCTTACCCCCTGTTTAGCACTCTTGCTTAGGGTTGATTGGAAGCCGCCTAGAGTTGCTGAAACGCGGGATTGTTGGAGATTGGAGAGTGCTTGCGGCGGAAGTTTAGATCTTTTCTTGGGTTTTGATATTGATGACGGACTGACATCCCGTTCTTCGTTCTTGCCTGAGATTATTGTGAGGTTTCGTATTATACATTCTGAATCCATTGAACGTTTCGTCTTGTGTTTTGGATTTGAGATTGAGTTCGAGTTTTATTTGAGTTTTCGAGGGCTTTCATCTTTCATTCTTCTTAAATTGAATATTGATATCATGACAATGGTTATTGGCTAAAACCCCTTTAGCAATTCTAAGGTGAAGGATTGATAGTTGTGGCTTAGATGATGATAGATCAATCGTAATTTTATTGGACCCTGATAGTTAGAGAAACTTCGTCGACACCGTGAATCACGGGCTGTTCTAGAGCTTCCACGGCCGTGATTCTCAAGAACCAACCGTGATTTACCTCAGTTTACGAACTTTGCTTTCACTTTAATCCAAATTTAAAGATTAGCATTAACCTAGCTTTGGCTTGTCTTTTCTAGGTAGTAGTGAGACTCAACATCCTCTATTTTGGTTTCGAGTGTCACAACCTTAACCGTTTGAGTTTATCTTGATCCTTGGGTTACAAGTTTTGGTATTTGAGATCAATTCTAGTCCTTAGACCCTTTCTATACTGCAACCTCAACAACCTTTATAGAGAGTGTCCTTGGGTTAGACATATAAGGTTTTGGAACTTCACCGTACATTACCTTACTTTAGTATACCTTTGCAGTTCTCAACTCTATCCTTATGTCTATAGTATGTCTTGAATCGATTGCCACAATTTGACACCTAGATCTTTAGGGTTGCTGTTTTCCCTAATATTTGCAAAGCTTTACACTTTACTTGCTCGATTACTTGAAACTGATTTTGTTTCACCAATTCCTTGTGATCGATACTCTGGAATACTTGTTAATCTACGCCGATCCGTACACTGATGGTTAGCTTGCTTTTATTCTAGTTTTATAAATTCAAGACTTGATTGTACGCACGCTTAGATGCGAACAAAGAACGCCGAAGAACACTTGAAGATCTTCGAAGAACACCTAAGAGAAAAACAATTTATGAAGAGCAATCAAGAACACAAGTAAAGAAATTGACCTCGATCCCTTGCTTTGATACCAATGATAGAAATATGGGGCGATCTAGATCGAGGAGAAACTTCAACTACGTCTTCTTGATCGTTCGAGTTGGATTAAACTGTAGAACTTGAGCGGTGGAGGCTTAGACAAGGATGCGGAAGCGTACGGTCGATCCGATCTAGGTAGATCAAATCAGCCACGAAGTGGAGTAGATTATAGTTGATCCTTCAAAAGGATCCTCGAATATGAAAGGCTTGGATCAGAGACTAGATCCAAGATAGAACTTTTAAGAGGATTGAAGAAGAAGTGATGCCTAAACCAAGTAAGAGGATTTTCCTTCTCAACACTTGGATTTCAACTTAGACATATCTTACAAATGAGTCAAGCCATCCTTATATAGTGGATGGGGGCTAACCAAAGGTTGAAACATAAATGACGGAATTAAAAGCCGAAATTTAAGGTTCCGAAATGAAAGGTCTAAAATACGAAAGGTCGCAATTTAAGTCCCGAAATTAAGTTCCGGAATTAAAGTTCAGAATATAAAAAGTCTATTATTAAATAGCTGAAATATTTAAATGTCTTCATAATGGTTGCGGGTCCTTCTAGCCGGAAACACGGATGGCATCGCCATCCGGGGGCATATCAGTCACTAGGCTAAGGACCACACAGTGGGTCCCATCAGTTAGCCTGACAACAACTTCACAAATAGGACCTTGCAACAAGAAGCACGGAAAATAATGAAAACATTCAACCTGTCATTTAGAAAACATTTACATAACAACCCTGCATGCAGTTAGTATGTATATCCCAAAACGTCACTTCACAACACGACACCTGAACATTAGTCTTAAAGCATCATCTTGAAGCCAACACGTGTACATAATTGCATACAAACAACAAAAGACTCGCTTGCAAGCGTTTAGTTTCAAAAGTAGTTCAACCAACCCTTGAGTTAACACTTCCATGGTTGTCCACATCCTGCAACTGACATCCCTGAAGTGTTCATATGATCAACATTACCTAAAAACATTCGGTTTAAAACCGTTAGCTACCGATCATAATCTATCCACGAGAGATTATATCAACACATCACAACACAACACAACACAACACAACACAACACAACACAACACAACACAACACAACACAACACAACACAACACAACACAACACAACACAACACAACACAACACAACACAACACAACACAACACAACACATGTATTCAAATACCATATATCATGCTCATGAGATGATATAATGCTTTTATGAATGATGCACGTGAATGCAGTATGGAATTTACAATTTGAACTTCGGACATAATCCGAAGTACTTGCTTAACGGTTTTCGGCTTTGGTGTGAGCTCACCATTGCATAGATTATGTTAATTCAGACATTTTGCTCTTAGGTCAAAGCCATACTGAACAAGTCAAAGGGCCAGGATTTCGCGTGGCGGGTTATGTTCTTACCCCTCTAACCACCTGCAACATTTTCCCGTTCATGTTAATGCAAACATTTACCATTTTAATTAGGTGTGCGACCCGAGCCCGAAGTCCATCAGACTCGGCGCCATTCTTATACACGCGCAAGTGATCCGGGCCTGGCCAAGCTTCGGCATTCACTGTAAAATACTCACTTTACATACTCTTGACCTTTACAGGTCGCCATCATATCACACGCCTCAACAAGTTTATCATGTCATATAACTTCACGCCTCAATGGGCTAACATTTATCAGTTTAATCATTTCACATAACCCTAGCATGATGTACATAACAACAACATTAAGCATGCTTTACACATCACATCACCATATACATCATAACACACAACAATAACATTAGCATGCTTCACATAACACATCACAATGCATAACATCAATCACATTCAACACAACAAGATATAAATCTCTCAGGCACGAGTTTCTGCAGATCGAAGCTAAGTAAGTCCGAAGACTTACCTGGATACGCTCATTGAGCAACTAAGCTATAGTTCGTCTACCGTCTTCAACAACACCGGTCGAGAATACCATATTGCTCGTATTAAACTTCTTGCTTTAAACATCAATTAAATTCATTCATTTGAATTTAATTACCTTATAGCGTTTTCTAGATTCCTAAATTAATTAATTAATCTTTAATTAAATAATTAAATTTTACCAAGATAACGTTTTGCCCGCAAGCAGTTTCTGAATCCACCTGTCATCAGATCTCATCAAACAAATAACCCATAAGTACTAGAATAATGTAACGAGCATAATAGAATTTCCAATTATCCATTTTGACAAGCCTAAGGACAATTTAGGTCAAATCGCAATACGGAAAACGAATAAATTCATAACTAATTCGTTAGTAACCCGATTGACAATCCGAAAGAAGATTCGGAATCACAACGACGTTGGCTACGCTCGGACACCATCAGATTCACCGGAATCTGAGCGATGGAACCGGCCATGTAAGGGGAGGCTCGACCTGACCTTAACTTCAACAGAAACGCAAATGCTCGGTACCAAAATGAAGAGAACGAAGAGAGGAATCCGAAAACTAAAAAGGAATTGAAATCGGATTACAAACGAAGAGTAGATCTGAATGTGAAGGTTGAGAGAAATCAGACCTTTTACGAAGAAATGTGAAAGGAAATCAATGAATTTCCTCTATTTATAGAGAAATCGATAATTATCCTTTACCATTATCCTTTAGCAAAGTCGATAATTATCTTCTAACATAATCCATTAGCAAAATCGATAATTATCCTTTATTAAAGTCGATAATTATCTTCTAGCATTATCCTTTAGCAAGGTCGATAATTATCCTTTAGCAAAGGTTATAATTATCCTCTAGCATTATCCTTTGGCAAAGTCGATAATTATCCTTGTACCGATCCGAAGGCGCTTTGAGCCCTTTCTCCAAACTTCTCGGAATTAGAATAATAAATCCAGAATGATGTGTGGATAGTTATCCCGCAATTTCCTCGTAATTGCATATTCCTAAGCCGTCTTTCTTACCTGTTAAGAAACAAAATAGCAACTCTTTTGGTCATTTTTGTCTTTCCATGTTATTCATATCTAGGACATGTCCGATGTCCTGATGATTTCTCTTAACTGCATTTTTTTAATTAAAGCTCTCAAATGCTCCAAATAACACTGGGGGTAAAAATTATTCTCTCGATGAAAAGGTAGAATTTTTTCCACAAGGTCAATCTAAGGATAGAAACTCAATGGTGGAATCCAAGCTTGCCAATTTCACCCCGTTTGCAAGTTGACCCAATATTACTATCAATGATTAGGTTTAATCCACCACCTTAATCATGATTATTTAGGATTCGAAAATCCTAGCTCTTACAGCGGTGACAGTGAGCCGCCCTTGCAGCAGGGCGATCCGCCCCTGCGGATTCACCACAGATCACGTACGATCTATTTTCGTTCGTTTTATCTTTCTTCCAAAGATGGAACATCCGATCTTCTATCTTATAGGCCGGCTTTCCTATCTTATTCCTAACCCTAAAATGTCTTTTCCTTCTATCTTTCCACCCCTTTTCTATATATTCCCTCTTTCCCTTTTTTTTCCCATTTCTTGTATACGTTCTTCAACCTTGAGAGTTGCAGCCGTTTCCCTTGCTTCCCCTGTGATCTTGTTGAACGTGTAACTTCCTTCTTATTTGATTCTTGCTCACGTTCATGAGTTGTTGCATGTCCTTTCCTTTTGTTCGCTTTCTTCTTTCGTTCTTCCTTTTCTTCTTCTCTAAGTATCAAGGTTGAGCCTTGATTCTTGTTGGCCTTCTCGTTGTTGATTCACCGATGTTCATAGGTTGCCTTGGTTGAGTTGTGACGTGGTTGTGTGTTGAGAGAAGAAAGTTTTGGCCTTTGGTGAAGTTCCTTGTTGTCGAAGGATAAGCCGGTGTTTCTGTCACAGAAACCGCTCCCGCGCCCTACAGTGCTTCCCTTGCGCCTTGTTCAGCCGCCCTTGCGATTTTCTCTATAGTATCTCCCGTATTTGGTGAGCTGCTTCCTTCCTTGCTTTCATCGTTCCTTTCCTTGATTATTATGGATGTTGTTGCCCCCTGAGTGTGTTATAAGACTAAGGTCGAGCCCTTAGCATGTGGAGATCTCTTAGAGATCATTGAGACCAGAAGTTATAGACTTCTAGCAACTGTATCGTTCCTGATTCATGATGCATGTGTGAACAGGCTTTCCTTGCTCCTTTCTTAAGGGAAACTGAGTTGTTCTCTAATCGTTTAAATTACCTTCGAGTGAGGTAAGTCCCCTAGACTTACTTAGCTTCATTCCGTATATTAGTTTGAGTGTTTTAGCTTGTGTGTGTTGTTTATCATGTTATAATGGATAGCCGGAATAGGATTGACCTTTATAACCGTAATTAGCCCAATTGTATGATAATCGGGCGGTGACCATGTGTCTAGTTCTACAAGAGATTAGAATGTGCTCTTGCGACCCAAGCCCGAATGTAATTGATAATACTTGTTACGCTAAGATCGTGACACGCAAAAGTCTTAAATTTATAACTCGATATATTTTTCCTAACTCCTAGCGAACCCACAGTGTAAGGGTCGTTTTTGTAGTAAGAATAGTATTCTGAGGTAGAACACAAAGACTAAGGTGAAATTGAGTCAATAATGACTAAGGATAGTGAAGATCTAAGCTAAGAAAAGAGAAAGGAATAAAGAAAAGAAAAGAAAATCTCAATGTTTTTGGTTTGGTTTTGTGATGATCAATCAAGGATCACAAATCATACAAAATTATCAAACAACTAAGCTAGCAACTCAATTAGGCAAACACAAACATGAGATAGGTAATCAAAGAGAGAAAAGAGGATTCTAGGGGTTAGAAATTCCGGTTATGGCATAGGACTCAAGCTATCTAGTCACTCTTTGGATAAACTATAGTATGTTAGGAGTGCGTGTTTCTAGATTGTGATCAATCACCGGGTAGGTCTCATGCTCCACTAGTCCGTTCCTAAGGTCTCATCACTAGGTAAGTCTCAAAGAACCTAAGGTTAGGAATTCTTCACAAACCGGATTGCTATATAGGGATCTTACCTCTCCTCACCGGGTAGGTCTCGGGAAGGCAAGTCCTAAACATAAATCCTAGCACACTCAGTCCAATAGCGGCTAGTGAGGCTCACTACTACCTAGAGTTCATCATCTTTGGTACCTAAGGGCAAGAATCACCGGCTAGGTCTCTTCTCACACTTAGTTGCTAACACTAGGTCACCCTAGGGTATAACTCAACAAACACTAGGATTTCAACAAACTAACAACCTTACACTTAGATTTATCAATACAAGCAAGTCAGACGAAATCACGGGCAGTTCCTCACTTCCACGGCCGTGGAACTACCTAGAACAAGCCGTGATTTACAACAGAGGCTAGGTTCGAGCAAACAATTTATCCAAAGGTACGTTTAAGTCTATCCTATCATAGTTCAAGCCATAACCATCATTTCCTTACCCTAGAATCACATCTATTTAGCCAACAACATGCATCATCACAATCAAAATCATCAAGCATAAAATCATGGAGTCCATATCAAGAGGATGAAATGAAAGAGAGATGAAGTAAATAGAACAAGAAAAATGAGCTGAATAAATGTTAAAAGAGAGACTTACAACCCTTCAAAAAAAGGTTCGAATCGTTCTTACAACCCTAAAAAATGTTTCCAACAAACTTCACTCTAAAAACTAATTAATCTAGGAACGGTGTGTTCTTCCCTTCTTCTCCAATGGAAGTCTTTCTTCTCCTCAAAAAGTAGCTCCAATCCAATTCCAAAATGAGAGAGTATGGGAGAGAATGTGTGTGAGGTAAGGTGTGTAGTGTCTAGTGGATCCCTTTTAGAATCAGCCTGCAACGGTACTTATAGCATTCACCATTTGCAAGAGTCGGTTATGGAGATCGTGGGACAGTTTTCCCAGCTGTGCAGAAGGAATCACGGACAGTTACCAAGCCGTGGAACTCCCAGTGGTCGTGATTCTTGTGCTTCAGCCTTCTTTTGATCATTGAGCCATGAGTTGTGTTAGCATGAAATATTGTGATATTTTAGGCACGTTTTCTAAGTGTATTTCATCCAATTTGGTGTTCATTGATAAAGCATTGAAGCAATTGTGAGTTAGTTTATCTATATTGTCGATATAGAGGTCTACATAAGCTTTGTGTTGATTGTAGGCAAATAAAAGCTAAAACCGAACGAATCAAGAGAGAATGGAGATGGATTGAGCATGTCCAAGAATTGAGGACACCACAAAGGAGCTAAGGAAGATGCTAGGATGAAGAATGACACAAAACAAAGGAGAATTACGAGCTACTTGTGTTCCACGCTCTAAAATACGGCCGTACTAGAGTCCACGCTCTAAACCACGGCCGTGAAACTTTGGCAACACAAGCGTGGAGCATTCCAGTGACTTACACGGCCGTGGAAGATGTGAAGCACCGTGATGAATTTTCACGCTCTAAACCACGCTCTAAACCACGGGCGTGGAATCCATTAGAACCGTGATTTAGGCGATCTTTTAACGTAATAATTAAAGCCACGATCTTTTACACAATGGGCTGGAATCTTATTTTATCTTGCCCTATAAAAGGACGGAAAGGGAGAGATTCCGTCACCTCTGCTTACCTTCGCTTACGCCTCCGCTTAGATCGCGTTTAGAGCATCATCGCTTGGAGAATTGCTTCCGCGCATTGAGGGTTTCATTAGACGTACGGAGATTACGTCTTTTATCCTTAGGTTTGATTAGAAGACGGATTGACATCCTGTTCTTCGTTCTTATCAAGGATTGTGATTGTTTGTGTTATTCTGAATCTGCTTACATCATTGTTCTTGTTTGTGGATTTGAGATTGATTTGAGATTTATTCAAGGTTTTCGAAGGTTTTCATCTTTCATTCTTTTAAATCTTGAATTTGATATCATAATGATTGTTGTTGGCTAAAACCCTTAAGCAATTCTAAGGTGAAGGGTTGATAGTTGTGGCTTAGATGATGATAGATCGATCGTAAACAGATTGGACTCTGAGAGTTAGAGAGAATCGCCGACGAAGCCAGAATCACGGTGTGTTCTTGAGTTCCACGGCCGTGGAATCTCAAGATCCACCCGTAATTTCCCTTAGTTTACGAACCTTGCTTTTACTTTGATCCAAAGTTAAAGATTTGCTTTAACTTAGTCTTGGCTTGCCTTTTCTAGGTGGTAGTGAAGCCTCAACAACCTCTAACTCGATTCCGAGTGTCACAACCTTAATCGGTTTAGTTGGTCTTGATCCTTGGATTACAAGTTTGGGTATTTGATATTAATTCTTGCCTTTAGATCCTTTCTATATTGAAGCCTCAACAACCTTTATAGAAAGTACCTTTAGATAAGTCATATAAGGTTTTGGAACTTCACCGTACATTGCCTTACATTCGTATACCTTTGCAAACCTCAACTCTGTCCTTATATCTTTAGTATATCTTGAATCGATTGCCACAGCTGGATTCCTGGATCTTTAGGATTGTTGTTTTCCCAATATTTACAAAAGCGCATACAATTACTTGCTTGACAATTCTGTAATTGGATTTAACCCCCCAAATCCCTGTGTTCGATACTCTGGAATTCTTGCTTAACTACGTCGATCCGTACACTGCGGGTTCGCTTGCTTGATTCTAGTTTTATAAATTTAAAGCTTATTTGCACGCACGCTAAGTGGCGAACAAGTTTTTGGTGCCGTTGCCAGGGATTTGGTCTAGGCCGAATTCGGTTATCGGTTGTCATGCTTGGGAGCTTCTCCCTTGTTATTTGATATCTTTTCGAGTGTATGCGCAGGTCTAGGAACAATGAAGACCTCTTACCTCTTGATCAAGAGCTTGAGAGGACTTTGAGGAGAAAGCTTAAGGAAAGAAAAATGGCTGAAGAAAGAGAACGTGATTACCAAACGGAGTAGGCGGAGAAAGAAGCTCAACTCCAATGGAGTGAGAAGACTCGTAGGGAAGAAATGGATCGTCATCAAACGAAGGTTGATGATCTATCGGACATGATGTTCCAAATGAGGTTGGAAATAAACAACCTCAAGGAGAATAAGAGAAGAAGGAGACCGGGAAGATCGGTTAGAGCCAACTCATCCAATTAGGATAGCGACTCCTCCATGCCACCACTAGAGGAAATTGATCCAACGATCAATGTGAACCCGTTCTTTCCACGGCCAGCTGCCAATCGCCGTGTTCCAGCTAGAGGTGCGAGAGTCGAACGTGTGGATGAGGAGCCAAGAACTCTTGGCCAAAGGATGGATCCAACGCAGCAACCACGCCGTTTAGGTGTGAACTTTGATGCTGATGATGCACAAGGGTTTAGCTTCAACCCGCAAGTTATTACCATTGTCCACCAAAATCAATTTGGGGGAACAAGCGCTGAATCTCCACATCAACATCTACAAAATTTTGAGATCATGATGGAGACAATAAAGCCAAAGAATGCAACTACCAACAGCTATAAGCTCAAGCCTTTCTTTTTCTCTTTGAAAGGGAAAGCATTGTCTTGGTATCAAGCTCTTCCAAGTGGCAAACTTGAAACATGGGAGGATCTTTCTTCGGAATTCCTCACTAAGTTCTTTCCGCCATCCAAAACGGAGGAGTTGAGAGGTAAGATTAATGCATTTTCTATGAGATCTAACGAAAGTTTGTTTCAATCTTGGGAAAGATTTCAGGATTTGCTATTGGATTGCCCACATCATGGCATATCCAAATTGGCGCTATTGGAGATATACTATAAGGGGCTGGATGTGGAGACACAATTCAAGCTCCAATCCCTTTCATATGGTACATTCATGGACATGAGGGAAGATGACGCTTGGGACTTCATTGAGAAGCAAGTGCGAGTCATTGAGAAGTATTCTCATCGGAAAGTGGAGGCAAATCATGTGGATCAAGGAGCAAAGCTATCACAAGCGGCTCAAACTCAAATCTTTTTTCTCAATACGGAGATTAAAGAGTTGAAGGAAGCCATCAAAACCAACTTTCCAAAGCAAAAGGAACAAGATGTAGGTTATTTTGGCAACAACAATAACCACAACGGTAATGAGAATACAAACCGCAACAACCGGAACAACAACCGGAACAATTGGAACAACAACAACAACAACCAGAACAACAATTGGAACAACAATAGGGGTTCAAACAACAACAATTGGCGTCCCAACCAACAAAATTCCGGTAATTCTTATTCTTCCAATTCAGGAAATTCACTAACTCCACCTTCCTCTTCTTCCACTCCTTTGAAAAGCCAGGGGCAAACATCTAATGGTGGAAGTACTTCGGGAAAGGAGAAGCCCGATCCCATGTTGGAAACAATTTTGGGCAAGCTTCAGGGTTTGGAGACTCGCATCATCAAGGTTGATGATCACATAACTAAGGTTGATAAAGCCTAAAAGGTTTTATAAAACCAAATGTTTAGCCATGCGGAGGAAGTTCCTAGGAATCAAGGGAAACTTCCAGGAAAGACGGAGGACAACCCAAAAGGAAGGGTGATGGCAATCAAAACTAGGAGCGGAGTAACAACTACCGACCCGCAACCTAAGTGTGTAGAAGTCCCCGTTGAGAAAGAGAAAGAAAGGGGAAAGGAGAAGGAAGATGTCTACGTTCCTCCTCCAGCTTACAAACCTCCCCTACCATTCCCACAATCTACAGCGAGAGCGCGTCTCGACAAGCAATTTGGTAAGTTCATTGAACTCATGAGCAAACTGTATATTAATATACCTTTCATTGATGCAATTGTAGGTATGCCGGCTTATGGGAAGTTCTTAAAGGAGATCCTCTCTAACAAGAGAAAGCTAGAGGATTTTGGAGAGGTTAAGATGAGTTCGGATTCTTCGGATCTCATCAAAACCATGAGAGAAAAGATGCCCCCAAAGCTAAAGGATCCGGAGTCATTTTGTATTCCCAAAGTAGTGGGAGATGTCACATATGATGCATTATGTGATTTAGGAGCAAGCGTGAGCATCATTTCGCTTGCCTTATGCAGGAAGATCGGTTTAGGCGATCCTAAACCGGTAAAGATGACGTTGTACATGGCGGATCGATCCATAACTCGTCCCGTCGGAATTGTTGAAGACGTCCCGGTCAAGCTTGGTAAGTTCTATGTCCCTATAGATTTTGTTGTGCTTGACATTCCTGCAGATAGTCCGGTCCCGATTATTCTCGGAAGACCGTTTATTGCAACATCCGGCTGCATAGTCGATTGCAAAAATGCTAGACTCGCCTTTGACATAGGAGAAGAGAAGGTAGAGTTCGATCTTTCCACTTTGGTGAAGGAACCAGCCTTCGATGAGGATATATTCAATATCCATGACGAAGAGCTATCTAGAGAGGAGGTAAGTTCTATTCTCTTCAAAGATCCCTTGCAAAAAGTTCTTTCTATGAGCATAATGGATATAGGGGAAGAAGAGGAGTGCAATGAGGCAATTGAAGCCTTAGGAAACCAAAAAGAAGTGTGTGAAGAAGAGTTCGAAAAACTCCACGATGAGGCAGAAAACGTACGGATCCACGGTCAGACGGCCTATTCCACGGCCGTGGAATTCATCAACACAAATGTGGAGCATTCCAGTAACTTACACGGCCGTGGAGGAAACAGAGCCACCGTATTTACTTTCCACGCCCAAAATCACGGCCGTGGAGAAGGTAGGGGTGCCGTAATTTTGGGTGAATCCGAAGGAAATTGTGTTTCTTCTACAACTTCTCTTGATTCTTCTCCAACACCTTCTACATCCTTAGACACTTCTAAGGAAGCATCGGATACTCCTCAAGAGCCATTGGAGACTCCGATAGTGATGGAATTGAAGCCACTTCCTACACATCTAAGGTACGCATTTCTTGGACCTAATTCTACCTTCCCGGTAATTGTTAGTTCCGATTTAAGCATAGATGAACACAGTAAGCTTATGGTTGTCCTTAGGAAACATAGGAAAGCCTTAGGATATACTATAGAGGACTTAGTAGGAATCAAACCTTCCCTATGCATGCATAAGATCTTAATGGAAGAGGACTTTAGAACTTCGCGACAACCTCAAAGGCGGTTAAATCCGACCATGAAAGAGGTTGTCAAGAAGGAAATTCTTAAGCTACTTGATGCAGGTATCATCTACCCTATCTCCGATAGCAAGTGGGTGAGTCCCATACAAGTGGTTCCGAAGAAGGGAGGAATGACGGTCATCAGCAACAAAAACAATGAACTCATTCCTACATGAACCGTAACAGGATGGCAGATGTGCATAGACTACCGCAAGCTAAACAACGCGACGAGGAAGGATCACTTCCCACTACCCTTCATCGATCAAATGCTTGAAAGGTTATCACAACATTCACACTTTTGCTATCTTGACGGTTATAGTGGTTTCTTTCAGATTCCGATACACCCGGATGATCAAGAGAAGACCACGATCACGTGCCCGTGGGGTACGTTTGCCTATAGGAGGATGCCGTTCGGGCTTTGCAACGCCCCAGCCACCTTTCAAAGGTGCATGATGGCCATCTTCTCGGAATATATAGAGGAAATCATGGAGGTTTTTATGGATGACTTCTCCGTTTATGGTTCCTCTTTTGACAATTGTCTTTCTAACCTTGCTCTTGTATTACAAAGATGTGAAGACACTAACCTAGTTCTTAACTGGGAAAAGTGTCAATTTATGTTGAAAGAAGGCATTGTATTAGGACACTTAATCTCTAGTAGAGGGATTGAGGTGGATAAAGCCAAGATAGAGACAATAGAAAAGCTTCCTCCCCCAACTTCGGTGAAGGGGATAAGAAGTTTTCTAGGACATGTTGGATTTTATAGACGTTTCATAAAGGATTTCTCTAAGATATCAAAGCCGCTTACTAATTTATTGATGAAGGATGCAGTTTTTGATTTCTCACAGGAATGTCTAGATGCGTTCAATAAGATTCGGGAAGCTCTAATCTCAGCCCCGATTATCCAACCTCCGGATTGGAATCTTCCCTTTGAGGTTATGTGTGATGCAAGTGACGTAGCTATAGGAGCTGTTCTTGGACAAAGAAAGGAAGGGCGAACCTATGCTATCTACTACGCTAGCAAGACGCTAGATGAAGCGCAGCTCAACTACGCCACTACCGAAAAAGAATTCTTAGCTATTGTATATGCAATTGACAAATTTTGCTCTTATCTTGTAGGTGCAAAGGTGATTGTATACACGGATCATGCTGCAATCCGGTATCTACTTGCAAACAAGGATACGAAGCCAAGGCTAATTAGATGGATTCTTCTCCTACAAGAATTCGATCTAGAGATCCGCGACAAGAAGGGTTCGGAAAATTCTGTTGCGGATCATTTGAGTCGTCTAACACATCTAGAGGACGACCATCTACCTATAGATGACTCCTTTCCGGACGAGCATTTACATATCATAGAGGAGTGCATCGATGTAATCACCAAAGGTAACGAACCATTGTTTGCTGATTTTGTTAACTATTTGGTTTGTCAGGAATTACCGCCCGGATTATCCTACGCACAAAGAAAGAAGTTCTTTAAGGATGTTCGGGAATACTTTTGGAATGAACCTCTCCTCTTTAAGAGAGGTCCGGACAGCATTATTCGGCGATGTGTGCCGGAAGATGAGATGCAAAGTGTCATCCGTCATTGTCATTCACTACCTTGTGGAGGACACGCTAGTTCGAACAAAACTAGCGCTAAGGTATTGCAATCTGAATTCTTTTGGCCTACTCTATTTAAAGATGTGCAAACCTTTGTTTCCTGCTGCGATGCTTGTCAAAGAACAGGAAATATATCTAAGAGGAATGAGATGCCTCTCAACAACATCCAAGAGGTGGAGATCTTTGACGTTTGGGGAGTAGACTTCATGGGACCTTTCCCATCATCTTGTGGAAACCAATACATACTTTTAGCGGTGGATTATGTTTCAAGATGGGTCGAAGCAATTGCCTCTCCCACCAATGATGCCATGGTAGTGGTTAAGTTCTTTAACAAGACCATTTTCCCACGATTTGGGACACCACGGACTATCATTAGTGATGGAGGTTCTCACTTCATTCCCCGCCGTTTTGAAGCTCTTCTAGCAAAGTATGGGGTGACTCACAAGATCGCCACCCCTTATCATCTACAAACTAGTGGACAAGTGGAGATCTCAAATCGGGAGATCAAAGGAATCATAGAGAAGACGGTTTCAAGGACAAGGAAGGACTGGTCCTTGAAGCTAGATGACCCATTATGGGCGTACCGGACTGCATATAAGACTCCCATCGGAACTACGCCATACAACCTTGTGTATGGGAAGTCTTGTCACTTACCGGTAGAGTTGGAGCACAAGGCGTATTGGGCAATAAAGTGGTTGAACTTCAGCATGAAGGAAGCGGGAGAGAAGCGTCTCTTGGACCTTAATGAGCTTGAAGAACTCCGCTTGAACGCCTACGAAAACGCCAAGATTTATAAAGAAAGGGCGAAGCGATGGCATGATAAGCATATCATCCCAAAGGACCTCAAAGAAGGAGATCAAGTTCTCCTCTTCAATTCAAGGCTTCGTCTCTTTCCAAGTAAGCTTAAATCTCGTTGGACCGGACCTTTTCTAATCAAACGTGTTTTTCCCCATGGTGTAGTTGAAGTATGGGGTGAAAAGGGCGGAAGCTTTAAGTTGAACGGTCAACGACTCAGAAAGTATACACCGGAACTCCAAGCTGAAGAGTTCGCGCCCACCGCACTCGAATACGTGCGAATCTGGTCTAGCTACGGACCTTAAACAAAGCGCTTCTTGGGAGGCAACCCAAGGTATTGCACTTACGTTTTTGTCTTTGATTCATAGTTTAGAATAGTATAGACGTTTTGTTTTGTTTTGCCTTCGATGCCTTCCGGTATGTTCGTGTTTTTGGATGTAGGAACAGTGGAAAAAAAAGGGGGAAGGAAAAGTTTGAAGAAAATTGACGAAACTTGGACTTTGACACATTACAGAGAGTTCCACGGCCAAAACCACGGCCGTGACAGCTACAGTGACAGTAATTTTCAAAAGCCTGAGAAAAATCACCAAAACCACGGTTCCATACATTTGCACGGCCGTGGAACCCCCCGATAGACCGTGATTTACAAAAATTTTTACGGCCACTATAAAAACCACGTTTCTTCACAAACACCACAAGAAAACCCAAAAACCACGCCCTCTTTCGCCGAATCCTTTCCCCATCTCTCAATTCCTCATTCGTTAATCGTTTTTAACGATTCTTTGGCCAAAACTAAAGCAAATCCAATCGCTAACAAGAACCAAGCAACAATTCGAGCGGCAAATCACCGGAGAAGACGGAATTCGGGTTCCAAAATCCGAAAGCCTAGGTTTTTCGTTCTTTCTTCTCTTTGTCGATTCGGCTTCGTTTTTGCTAGAATTTTTAGGATAACTGATTGGAATTGGACGGAAATTAGTCTAGGGCTGCTTGTTGTTGAGTTTGGTGTGATTTTGCTGAGTTTTGAGAATTTTCGAGATGAACCACGGTTTCTGGACTTTCCACGGCCGTGGAACCTGACGAACAGGCCGTGGTTTTCAACAGAAAATGGATTTTGTAAGGGGAGTGTCCAATAGAAATAAGAATAAGAAAAGGAAAGGCACCTCTTCTTCTTCTAGAGCACCACCCGCTGAGCCTCCATCAGCCCCATCATCACCATCACCACCTCCCCCTAGGATCCCTACTATCCATGAGGATCATCTAGATGCCTTAGAGAGGATCCAGGAGAGGACGGTCATAGGACCTAGATACTTACTGCTTGAGGAGCTAGAGGCGTTGCATGTGATAGGGGATCTCACATGGTTATTGGATAGACCCGGTTTAGTCATCTTCTCCGCTATTCGGGAAGATGCTTATGAGGAGATTACTAGGGAGTTTGTAGTTTCCTTTGAGCACAGTCACGTTGACAGGACAGTTTCTTTCCGGCTGATGGAGAGAAACTATGACTTCTCTATAAGAGAGTTTGGAGCCTTCTTTGGGTTCCAGGAGACCTTTAATGGTCGATTCCCCAGTGGCGTGTACGCCAAGGATTTCTGGGAGGAGATTGCCATGATTTACGCCAGCGAGGACCGCTGGCAACCTGCTGATACCAAGGCTAAGTTGATCTACCACTTAGCCTTGAAGATTGCCCATAGAGTGCTTTCTGTGTGTCTTTTCCCCAGGACGGAGACACCTCAGAAGATTAAGACACACGAGCTGTTTCTTCTCTACAGTATGTTGTATGGAAGGCCAACTGACTGCGCCACCCTCTTAGCTGCTACTATGAGCAAGCTAAAGAATAAGAGGGCTGGCAACATTGGATACGATGGGATGGTCACCCACCTCGCTAGACAGTTAGGGGTAGACTTCTCCGCTTGCACCCGTATTGCAGCTAGACCCCTAGGACTTCAGGCCCTCATGACTAGAGGCATCATCTTCCCCACACATAGAGGTCCACCGTATGCTGCTATGCCTTGGGAGAGTAGGACAGGGAGAGGTATTGAGTGGCTCCTTGAGTATTCCATTATGGCTGGACGCCATAACTGGAAGGAGATGTTTGCTGCCATGCATACGAACAGATTAGTAGCCCCTCCCTACGTTCCACCACCACCAGTTGTTGAGGAGGAGATGAGAGGGGATGACGAGTTTGAGGGAGGAGGAGTTGATCATGACTTTGGTACATTCCCGGATCAGCCGGATGCAGTCCCTGACCTTCTTAGACACTCTCCCCGCCCTACTAGAGCTTCAGGATCTTCCTCTCGCCATGCTAGTGTGAGCGAGAGGCCTACATGGATGGCGGATCCTCCTACATGGTATAACACTCATCCGGATTGGATGGGAGCTCCACCACCTTGGCATGCACAGCCACCACCTGCACCAGCACCTTCAGATGCACCGGCGTGGTACAGCCAGCCGCCTTGTTGGTATGAGTAGTTGCCAGAGTGGGCCACCGACCTTTCCGATAGGGTCGGAGCCTTAGAGATCCGTACAGATGCTAGGGATGCACGAGCCGACGATCATGACCGCATGATGAGAGATATATACCGCCAGCAGTTTGGGCAGAACTATGATCCAGGCTTCTTCCCGTTCCCACCTCCACCGCCACCGCAGTGAGATGATTGATGATCCACCGTTTTAGCCGCTCCACCACCGTTTTGTGAGTTCTTTTTCTCTCTTTCTTTTCTTCTTTTTCTATTTGAACATTAGGGACAATGTTTGTTCCAAGTATGGGGTGGGGTGTGACTAATAGTTTGTAATAACTCTTACTCACTTTGTATGCTTTTATCGAAACTACCTTGCATGTTTCATTCTATTGCTACACGTTTCATTATTGCATTGCATGAAAAAGCTTTTGAAAAACCCATAAAAATTGAAAAATTTTGAAAATTTTGTGCTTCTAAGGATAGAGATGATTTCTATGATAATCACTACTTGTGAATTGAGTTTTGATGACAATCGCATGCTTAAACAAATAGTGAATTGAAAAGAGATTGAATGAGTTGATTATTCCTCTTTTGCAAGTTTCATAATGTGATGAGTGTTACCTAAATCATATTGAGAAATTAAGGTTGAAATCACATAATAAGTTCTTATACTTCTTGTTGAAATGATTAAGGCAATTCGATTTTCTTTCTTCTTTCTTTGATCATTTAGCCCCTCATTGAAATAATGGCCTCCTTTACCTATCCGGGAATTTGGAGGAGTTGATATTTGGCATGTTTGATGTGGGAGGGCCATGAAAGCAATATTTTGCATTCAAAAGAATAGAAAGAAATTATAGGTTTGGGGAAGTCAATCATGACGATGAGTAACTCGGCATCATTCACATAGCCGGGTGTTTGTGTCTTGCCAAAGTCGGATTGAGCGATATTCCTAGCGGATTATGGTATGTGCACCAAGGGTTTGAGGCATCTCGCAAAAATGAGAACCGCCAATCTCCTAGGCTTCGGTTTTTGTGCACCTCTGTCCATAACTCCAAAAGTGAAGTCGAAAAATGAATTGAAAGAAGAGAGTGAAGCTCTAAGTTGAAAGTGTTGCGGAAACCGCAAAAGAAAAAGAAAAGAGTTAGTATCCACTTTCCCGGATTCTTGCACCATAGTCCTTAAAGTTTTCCTTCCCTTTCCGCATTCTAGACCTTGTTTGAAAGTCCTTAAGATCAAGAGAATGATATATGACTTGGTGATCAAAATTGAAGTTTCTTATGATTGATTTTGATAATGTTTGAAGGTTATGATGTTTACATGGAAGTTTGATCAATTTATGAGCTTTCTTTACTCTTTACTATTTGATTATGTATATGAAAGTCTTATAAACGAATGAAGCAAGATTTGAGGATGATCTACTGACTAGAAAGCACATTCATCTAAAAGAAGTTTTGTTTTTGAGAGTGTATCCATATTTCATCCTAACTTGAGTTTTAAAGCTTTTGAAAGACCTTGCTTAGGGACAAGCAAGTGGCAAGTATGGGGTTATTTGTTAGCATGAAATATTGTGATATTTTAGGCACGTTTTCTAAGTGTATTTCATCTATATTGGTGTTCATTGATAAAGCATTAAAGCAATTGTGAGTTAGTTTATCTATATTGTCGATATAGAGGTCTACATAAGCTTTGTATTGATTGTAGGCAAATAAAAGCTAAAACCGAACGAATCAAGAGAGAATGGAGATGGATTGAGCATGTCCAAGAATTGAGGACACCACAAAGGAGCTAAGGAAGATGCTAGGATGAAGAATGAAACAAAACAAAGGAGAATTACGAGCTACTTGTGTTCCACCCTCTAAAATACGGCCGTACTAGAGTCCACGCTCTAAACCACGGCCGTGGAACTTTGGCAACACAAGCATGGAGCATTCCAGTGACTTACACGGCCGTGGAAGATGTGAAGCACCGTGATGAATTTCCACGCTCTAAACCACGCTCTAAACCACGGGCGTGGAATCCATTAGAACCGTTATTTAGGCGATCTTTTAACGTAATAATTACAGCCACGATCTTTTACACAATGGGCTGGACTCTTATTTTATCTTGCCCTATAAAAGGACGGAAGGGAGAGATTCCGTCACCTCTGCTTACCTTCGCTTACGCCTCCGCTTAGATCGCGTTTTGAGCATCATCGCTTGGAGAATTGCTTCCGCGCAATGAGGGTTTCATTAGACGTACGGAGATTACGTCTTTTATCCTTAGGTTTGATTAGAAGATGGATTGACATCCCGTTCTTCGTTCTTATCAAGGATTGTGATTGTTTGTGTTATTCTGAATCTGCTTACATCATTGTTCTTGTTTGTAGATTTGAGATTGATTTGAGATTTATTCAAGGTTTTTCGAAGGTTTTCATCTTTCATTCTTTTAAATCTTGAATTTGATATCATAATGACTGTTGTTGGCTAAAACCCTTTAGCAATTCTAAGGTGAAGGGTTGATAGTTGTGGCTTAGATGATGATAGATCGATCGTAAACAGATTGGACCCTGAGAGTTAGAGAGAATCGCCGACGAAGCCAGAATCACGGTGTGTTCTTGAGTTCCACGGCCGTGGAATCTCAAGATCGACCCGTAATTTCCCTTAGTTTACGAACCTTGCTTTTACTTTGATCCAAAGTTAAAGATTTTCTTTAACTTAATCGGTTTACTTGGTCTTGATCCTTGGATTACAAGCTTGGGTATTTGATATTAATTCTTGCCTTTAGATCCTTTCTATACTGAAGCCTCAACAACCTTTATAGAAAGTACCTTTAGATAAGTCATATAAGGTTTTGGAACTTCACCGTACATTGCCTTACATTCTTATACCTTTGCAAACCTCAACTCTGTCCTTATATCTTTAGTATATCTTGAATCGATTGCCACAGCTGGATTCCTGGATCTTTAGGATTGTTGTTTTCCCAATATTTACAAAAGCTCATACAATTACTTGCTTGACAATTCTATAATTGGATTTAACCCCCCCAAATCCTTGTGTTCGATACTCTGGAATTCTTGCTTAACTACGTCTATCCGTACACTGCGGGTTCGCTTGCTTGATTCTAGTTTTATAAATTTAAAGCTTATTTGCACGCACGCTAAGTAGCGAACAAGTTGGTGCAAGGCATGGACCAACATGGTCCCATGTGTTCTCCCTTGCTCCTAACTTGCTTTCCAATGAGCTCGGATACGTGTCATCACAAGGAACGATCCTCGGATGTATCAATTGGGCTCTAACAGCTCCCAAAATACCTACAAAACATTCAAAAGTCCGTGTAGACGTCTATCTCGACAAATGTACATGTAGTAAACGTAAACGCCACGAACTAATGCTAAACTATGCATGAATAGCGGGAAAAACTATCTAAATGGATGCCTACACTTAAGTCATAAATCGTGTTATCAAAATACCCCATACTTAAGGTTTGCTCGTCCCCGAGCAAGTCCCAACTATAGACTAAGAGATGACATGATTTATGCATGCAGAAAAACAACAAAAATCTTTTTGGAATTGTGCTTCTAATATTGGATCACCTTCATAGTCATGTTTCATGGCAAATGGACAAGCAATCATGCATCAAACGAATGAAGGCATGGAAAGACAATTATACTTAACTAGAAAGCATGCATGAAAGGTAACAATGAAGAAGTCAAGATGATCATGAGCATATCCAATCTAGATCACTAAGTCTTACGCACATGCAAATAGGTCACAAGGACTTAGGAAAGAAGAGGCTAAGAAAAGTTGTGGTTAGGTGGGAATTTTTAAGTCATGTGATGCTAATCCGGGAAAGGAACTAACTCCACAATTTCATTTTTGATCAACTTCACCACAAGTGTATATTTTCTCCTTCTTTTTTTTGTTATCATTTCGTTTTCTCTTTCTTTTTCTTTTATTTTTGAGGCAATGGCATTGGTGTACAAAAGCCGAAACCTTGGTGATTAGCGGACCTCGGGATTTTTCCGAGGTGCCTCACACCGGGCACACATACCAAAGCTCGTTAAGACATTCGGTTTATCCGACTTTGGAAAGGCACAAACACCCGATTATGTGAATGGTGCCGAGTTACTCGTCATCAAAACCAAAGTCCCCAAACCTTTTTTTTTCTACACTTTTCACAACAAATTCAGCACTTCATTCACCACATAATTTCATCAACAACTTCACCCCACACTTGTTTTTCACACACATCAACACACTATCATGCTCCTATTCCCGGATGGGTCAAAAGAGGTCAAATTTGATATCAATTGAGGTGCTCAAACAACATGATAATTGTGAGAAGTAGAGAAAAATGAATTGCCTTAATCACTCCTAAATGTTGTGCAAGAACTAGCATGTACTTTCGACCATCAATCCTCAATCCAATCAAGGCAAACATTCATGATCACAATTCACTCATGGGATTCAAGATAAGTACTTCAAGTCTACATATGCATACATCAATTCAACACATAAGGCCATCCATAACCAATTCACAAGACAATTTTATCATAAGGGTCATTCACAAGCTTAGAAGTACTAAAAGTTTTTTTAAATTTTCTGATTTTTTGGATTTTTCGAAATATCTATGTACAATGCAAAACATGTGACAATGTTAAACTATCCTAGATGCTAATCATGCAAGTTATTATGAAAACCCCACCCCATACTTAGAAACACATTGTCCCCAATGTGTAAATAAAGTAAAGAAGAGTGAAAGAGGGTCCTCACAATGTAAAATGGTTTGCTTCGGTATTTGGGTTCACTCAAGTGGATTGATGGCGGATGATCTTATCAACGATGGTAGAGAGCTCAAGGTGTTCGTTATGGCGTCGGGACCCGTGCTAGGCACCGCTAGCCGTCCAAGTTCCGCGTCCGCTCTACCCATAATGATGATGAGGGGCTCATCATCATCATCCACCAATGGGTTGCCTCCCACCAAGCGCTTCTTTAAGGTCATTAGCTTGACCAAACTCGGGGGTGTCTCACTCAAGGTGAAGTGGGGCAATCATATCCACCGGAGCTTCCGGGATATACTTCTTCAACCGGTGCCCATTCACCTTAAAATCTCCACAATGCTCCCCTCCTATCTCAACCGCTCCATGGGGGAAGATCTTCTTCACCACATAAGGACCCGTCCATCTTGACTTAAGCTTTCCGGGGAAGAGCCGCAACCTCGAGTTGAAGAGAAGGAAAATGTCGCCTTCACTCAACTCCTTTGGGATGAGACGCTTGTCATGCCAACGTTTGGTCCTTTCTTTGTAGATCCGGGTGTTTTCATAGGCATCCAACCGAATCTCCTCAAGAGCGTTCATATCTAGCAATCTCTTCTCACCGGTCTCTTTGAGGTCAAAATTTAACCACCTTATAGCCCAATACGCCCTATGCTCCATCTCTACCAGAAGGTGGCAAGACTCGCCATAAACTAGCTTGTAGGGAGTGGTGTCAATTGGTGTCTTGAAAGCGGTTCTATAAGCCCACAAAGCATCATCGAGCTTCATAGCCCAATCCTTTCTCGTCCTAGAAACCGTCTTCTCAAGTATCCCCTTTATCTCCCGGTTGGAGATCTCCACTTGACCACTAGTTTGGGGATGGTAAGGTGTTGCTACCTTATGAGTCACCCCATACTTAGCCAAAAGTGTCCCAAAGTTCCTATTAGTGAAGTGCTTTCCTACATCACTTATGATCACCCTTGGTGTCCCAAACCTAGGAAAGATCACTCGGTTGAAGAACCGCACCACAACCTTGGCATCATTTGTGGAAGAAGCGATTGCTTCCATCCATCTCGAAACGTAGTCTACCGCCAATAGGATGTAGAGGTTGCCACAAGAAGAGGGGAATGGTCCCATGAAGTCACACCCCACACATCAAATATCTCCACCTCTTGTATGTTGTTCAAGGGCATCTCGTTCCTCCTTGAGATGTTTCCCGTCCTTTGGCAAGCATCACATGCTACCACACAATTCTGCATGTCCTTGAACAAACTTGGCCAATAAAACCCAAATTGCAACACCTTTGCACATGTCTTGTGTGAACTAGCATGGCCTCCACATGGCAAGGAATGGCAATGGCGGATCACACTCTCCATGTCATCCTTCGATATGCATCTCCTAAAGACTCCGTCCGGCCCTCTCTTGAACAAAAGCGGTTCACTCCAATAGTAATGCCTCACATCCTTGAAGAACTTTTTCTTTTGGGCATAAGAAAGACCGGGTGACACCTCCTCACAAACGAGATAGTTTACTATGTCGGCATACCATGGCTCATTACCCCTTGACACTGAAACAAGCTTTCCTCCACCATTTGCAATTGCTCATCTCGGAAAGAGTCATCAATCGGGATGTCATCTCTCTCAATCTTCAATGGTGGGAGTCTACTAAGGTGGTCCGCCACAGAGTTTTCGGACCCCTTCTTATACCGGATTTCCAAATCAAACTCTCGAAGAAGAAGGATCCACCGAATCAAACGAGGCTTGGCATCCTTCTTTGTAAGGAGATAACGGATCACAGCATCATCCGTATACACATTGACCTTCACTCCAACAAGATACGAGCGGAATTTCTCAAATGAATACACAACCGCTAGCAACTCCTTCTCGGTGGTAGCATAATTGAGTTGGGCATCATCTAGCATCTTGCTAGCATAATATATGGCATGTGTAAGCCCATCTTTCCTTTGTCACAAAACAGCCCCAACGGCTACATCACTCGCGTCGCACATGATCTCAAACGGTAAACTCCAATCCGGAGGTTGCATGATAGGTGCGGAGATCAAAGCATTCTTCAACCTACAAAAACTCTCAAGGCAATTCTTGGAAAAGACAAACTCAACATCCTTCATTAGTAGGTTAGTAAGAGGCTTAGAAATCTTAAAGAAATCTTTAATGAATCTCCGGTAAAAACCGGACTGCCCTAGAAAACTCCTTACCCCCTTCACCGAGGTAGGTGGTTGCAACTTCTCTATCGTCTCTATCTTAGCCCTATCCACCTCAATGCCTCGGTTGGACACCAAGTGTCCTGATAACACGATTTATGGCGTAGGTTTAGGCATCCATTTAGATAGTTTTTCCCATTAATCATGCATAGTTTGACATTAGTTCGTGACGATTTGCACTTAATTCATGTATGTTGTCGAGATAGACGTCTACACGGACTTTAGCATGTTTTGTTGGTATTTTGGGAGCTTTTGGAACTTGATCGATACATTCGAGGATCGTTCCTCGTGGTGACACACTTCCGGACCCATTGGGAAGCAAGTGAGGAGCAAAGGAGAACACATGGGACCTTGTTGGTGCATGCCTTGCACCAACTCGTGGCTTGATGATCCATAGAAGTCTAAATCACCAAAACCACGGCCACTGGGACTTCCACGGGCGTGGAAATAGGCCGTGGTTCTCCCTGCACGGCTATGACAGCTATCCCACGATCTCCATAACCGACCCTTGCCCTTGATGGTGTATAAGAGGTGGTCCTGCAGGCTGTTGAGGACAGAACCCATCATTCCATTCTCTTCCACACTCTCACCATTGGATTGGAGCTACTCATGGAGAAGAAGAAACACTCTCATTGGGAGAAGAAGAAGAAGAAGCACACTAGTCTCATAGTTTTCATAGATTTTGAGTGGTTTTGAGTGAGTTTTGTGGAAGACATTTGCTAGAGTTGTAAGAAACGATTCGAACCTTCTTTTGAAGGGTTATAAGTCCTTCTTGAACTTTGATTCGGCTTAGTTTTCTTGTTCTATTTGTTTCATCTCTCTTTCATTTCATCCTCTTGATATGGACTCCGTGATTGTATGCTTGATGAGTTTGATTGTTGAGATGCATGTTGTAGGCTAAATAGATGTGATTCTAGGGTAAAGAAATGATGGTTATGGCTTGGACTATGATAGGATAGACTTAAACGTACCTTTGGATGATTTGTTTGCTCGAACCTAGCCTCTGTTGTAAATCACGGCCTGTTCTAGTAGGTTCCACGGCCGTGGAAGTGATGAGTTGCCCGTGATTTTGTCTGACTTGCTTGTATTGATAAATCTAACTGTTAGGTTGTTATATTGTTGAAATCCTAGTGTTTATTGAGCTAGATCTATCCTAGGGTGACCTAGTGTTAGCAACTAAGTGTGAGAAGAGACCTATCCGGTGATTCTTGCCCTTAGATACCGAAGATGATGAACTCTAGGTAGTAGTGAGCCTCATAAGCCGCTATTGGACTAAGTGTGCTAGGATTGATGTTTAGGACTTGCCTTCCCGAGACTTAACCGGTAAGGAGAGGTTAGACCCCTAGATGACAATCCGGTTTGAGTAGAATTCCTATCCTTAGGCTCTTTGAGACTTACCCGGCGATGAGACCTTAGGAACGGACTAGTAGACCGTGAGACCTACCCGGTGATTGATCCCGATTTAGAAACACCCACTCCCAACATACTATAGTTATTCCAAAGAATGACTAGATAGCTTGAGTCCTATGCCATAACCGGAATTTCTAACCCCTAGAATCCTCTTTTCTATCTTTGATTACCTATCTCGTGTTTACTCGTTTATTTGTGTGACTAGCTTAGTTGTTTGTCAATCTTGCATGATTTGTGATCTTTGATTGATCACCTCAAAAACCAAACCAAAAACATTAAGATTTTCATTTCTTTATTTCTTTCTCTTTTCTTAGCCTAGATCAACACTATCCTTAGTCACTATTTGATTCAATTTCACCTTAGTCTTTGTGTTCGACCTCGGAATACTATCCTTACTACAAAACGACCCATACATTGTGGGTTCACTAGGAGTTAGGAAAAATATATCGAGTTATAAATTTAAGACTTTTGCGTGTCACGATTCTAGCGTAACAAGTTTTTGGCGCCGTTGCCGAGGACTAGGCCTAGATTGAGTCATTTTTGTGATTGTTTATAGTGTAGGTCTTTCTTGTTGATTTTGATCTTGTTTGGTTTGTGTCTTTGCATTTTCAGGACATCTCTCATCCTTTAGGTGTATGCGAAGATCTCGTGGCAAGGATTTAGTTCCATTCGATCCCGAACCGGAGAAAACCCTTAAGGCTAGGTCTAAAAGCATTAGAAAGGAAAAAGAGATGGCCGCAAGAGATCTTCAAGCTGAGTTGGATGAGGCTTTAGAGAAAATTAGGTTAAGAGAGCTTAATCGTCAACAACCTCCACCTCCACCACAACCGCAGCCGGCGGTTAATATTCGGGTTATGCCCATTGCTATTGAGGAGCCACAAACGTTAGGGCAACGTATGGATCCGGCTCAAAGAGCACACCGCCCGGGTGTGAACTTAGGAGATCCCGCGGCCCATGATTATGAGCTCCGCCTTCAAGTTCTACAAATGATCCGGCATAATCAATTTGGAGGGATGGAAGGAGAGTCACCTCATCAACATTTAATGAACTACGAGATATTGATGGAGACTCTAAGGCCGCCTAGGTTGGAGAACAACAACCATAAGCTTAGGGCTTTTTCCTTCTCACTTAAGGATAAAGCCTTGGCTTGGTACCAATCGATTCCACTAGGGCGTGTGAGTACTTGGGAGGAAATGACAACCGAGTTCTTGACCAAGTTCTTCCCATCTTCAAAGACTACCGAGCTAAGAGGGAATATCAATGCCTTTGTAATGAAGGATAGAGAAAGTCTATTCAAGTCTTGGGAGAGGTTCAAAGACCTTCTCCTAGATTTTCCACACCATGGTATACCAAAAATAGAGCTATTGGAGATTTACTTCAAGGGACTTGATGAAGATAGCCAATTCAAGCTTCAATCTCTTTCCGGTGGGACTTTTATGGAAAAGAATGTAGATGAAGCTTGGGAGTTTGTAGATAAACAAGCTTTGGTGATTGAGAAGTACTCCCATAGGAAGAGTGATGGGAGGAAAGCGGGAGCATATGAGGTGACTGAAGTCACCATGAGTAATTTCAAGCTTGATGCAATCAACAATGAGCTTAAATCTTTGAGGGAGTTGTGTGCCACAACTTTGAAGAGTCAAGCAAGCCCTCAAGTGCAAGTGCAAGCAAACTTGTCTTCCAAAGAGGAAGATGTGAACTACATGGGAAGGGGAAACTACAACAACTATCAAGGCCCAAGGAACTTCAACAACAACCGGCAATTCAACAATTACAGGCCTAACCACAACCATCCCGGGTTTCCCTATTCTAACCCGGATGGAGCCTTGAACTCTCCCGCTTCCACAAGCGCAGCTCCACCACCAAAGGCTTCAGAAGAACCTCCACCCGGATTTACACAACCTCAAAAGGATAGAACCGAGATGATGTTTGAGCAATTGCTTGGAAGGTTGAGTGGTCTTGAGAGCACGGTGACTTCCATTTCTAAGGCTCAAAAGGTATTGGAAGCACAAGTGTTTCAAAAGGCGGGTGAAGCTCATAGAGATCCGGGAAAGCTTCCCGGAAGAACCGAAGATAACCCAAGAGGCCAGGTGTTGGCCATCACTACAAGGACTGGGCTGAGCATGAAGGATCCCTTGCCTAAGGGAAATGATAAAGGGAAGCAAGTGGTGATAGAGGAAGAGACATTGCAAGAAGATGGAGGCAAGAGCAAGGATGATGAGCCAACATATGTGGCACCACCTCCATACAAGCCACCACTACCATTCCCACAATCACGAGCAAGAGCTCGCTTGGACAAGCACTTCGGTAAATTCCTTGAACTTATGTCTAAATTGCATATTAACATTCCGTTCATGGATGTTATTCTAGGTATGCCGGGATATGGCAAGTTTTTGAAAGAAATACTCTCTAACAAGAGGAAGTTGGAGGAGTATGGAGAAGTGAGGATGACGAAGAGGTCCTCGGAATTGATCCAAACCATGAAGGAGGAGATGCCTCCTAAGCTAAGAGATCCAGGATCTTTTTGTGTGCCAATTGGAGTTGGAGAAGTGAAGTATGAAGCCCTTTGTGATCTTGGAGCAAGTGTAAGCATCATACCGCTTGCACTTTGCAACAAGGTTGGGCTAGGTGAGCCAAAGCCGGTCAAGATGACCCTTTACATGGCGGACCGTTCAATCACTCACCCGGTTGGAATCTTGGAGGACATACCGGTGCAACTCGGGAAATTCTATGTGCCGATAGATTTTGTTGTCTTGGACATCCCGGCTAACTATCCGGTTCCTATCATCTTAGGGAGACCTTTCTTGGCTACATCCGGATGCTTGGTGGATTGTAAAAATGGAATTCTCTCTTTCAACATTGGGGAAGAGAATATCAAGTTCAAATTATCCACAATGATGAAGGGGCCAGCCATTGGTGAAGATGTGTTCAACATTGTCGAGCAAGAGGAATGTAGAGAAGTTGTGAGCTAGATCTTGATCAAGGACCCCTTGGAGAAGGTTCTTAGCTTAAGTTTGATGGAGGAAGGAGTTGAGGATGATTGCAATGAAGAAATCAAGGCATTGGATGCATTGGAAAAGGAGACAAGAGCTGAATTTGAAGCACACGAAGGTGTGCTAAATTGCTGTAGGATCCACGGCCAAGGGGGGAGAACCACGGCCGTGATTTGTCCCGTGGAACTCTCTGGAATGCTCAAAAGTGCTAGCTTAGCAAGTTTCATGGCCGTGGTTATGCCAGAGGCTGTGATTTTGCCCGTGGTTTCTCCGAAAAGTGCCTTAGTGGTTGATCAAGCTTCAAGGAGCCTTGAGGAGTCTTCCAAAGCTTTGGATTCATCTCAACCTACATTATATGGAGCGTCTTCAATCGATAAAGGTCCTCCTAAACTTGAACTTAAACCCCTCCCCTCTCATTTGAAGTATGCTTTTCTTGGTGATAATTCTACATATCCGGTGATTGTTAATGCATGCTTGAATGATGATGAGTTGAATAGATTGTTGCATGAGTTGAGATTGCATAGGAAGGCTATTGGCTATACCATTGATGATTTAGTTGGCATTAAACCTTCTTTGTGCATGCATAAGATCTTAATGGAAGATAATCATAAACCCTTAATTGAACCTCAAAGAAGACTAAACCCCATCATGAAAGAAGTAGTAAAGAAAGAGATTCTTATATTGTTAGATGCGGGAATCATTTTCCAGATTTTGGATAGTAAGTGGGTTAGTCCCGTACATGTGGTTCCTAAGAAGGGTGGGATGACTGTAGTGACCAATGAGAATAATGAATTAATCCCAACTAGAACGGTTACGGGATGGAGGATGTGTATAGACTATAGGAAACTAAATGTGGCCTCTACGAAAGATCACTTCCCTCTTACCTTTATTGACCAAATTCTAGAGAGATTAGCTCAACATTCTCACTTTTTCTATTTAGATGGTTATAGTGGATTCTTCCAAATCCCTATCCACCCCGATGACCAAGAGAAAACTACATTCACATGTCCTTGGGGTACATTTTCATATAGGAGAATGCCATTTGGATTGTGTAATGCACCCGCCACCTTTCAAAGGTGTATGATGGATATCTTTTCTGAATACATTGAAAACATCATGGAAGTGTTTATGGATGATTTCTCTGTTTATGGATCTTCATTTGATGATTGTTTAGCTAACTTGTCTTTAGTGCTTAAGAGATGTGAGGAGACAAATCTTGTCTTAAATTGGGAAAAATGCCACTTCATGGTAAGTGAAGGCATTGTGTTGGGACACTTGGTATCCAACCGTGGCATTGAGGTTGATAGGGCTAAGATAGAGACGATAGAGAAGTTGCCACCACCTACCTCGGTGAAAGGGGTAAGGAGTTTCCTAGGGCATGCCGGTTTTTACCGGAGATTCAATAAAGATTTCTCTAAGATTTCTAAGCCTCTTACTAACCTACTAATGAAAGATGTTGAGTTTGATTTCTCCAAGGATTGCCTTGAGGCTTTTTGTAGGTTGAAGAATGCTTTGATCTCCGCACCCATCATGCAACCTCCGGATTGGAGTTTACCGTTTGAGATCATGTGTGACGCGAGTGATGTAGCTGTTGGGGCTGTTTTGGGACAAAGGAAGGATGGGCTTACACATGCCATCTATTATGCTAGTAAGACGCTAGATGATGCCCAACTCATTTATGCTACCACCGAGAAGGAGTTGCTTGTTACGTCTAGGAATAGATGCGCAAAAGCCTTAAATTTATACTCGTTATATTTTTCCTAACTCCTAGCGAACCCACGGTGTATGGGTCGTTTTGTAGCAAGGATAGTATTCCGAGGTCGAACTCGAAGACTAAGGTGAAATCGAATCAACAAGTGAACATAGATAGTGTAAAACTAGTCTAAGAAAAGAGAAAGGAATAAAGAAATGTAAATCTCAATGTTTTGGTTTGGTTGTTTAGATGATCAATCAAAGATCACAATTCATGCAAAATAATAGATCAAACTAACAACTCAAGCTAGCAAAACAATCAAGTAGCACAAACTCAAAATATGTGATCAAAGAGAGAAAAATGGATTCTAGAGGTCAAGATTTCCGGTTATGGCTTTGGACTCAAGATTCTAAAGATTCTAAGGATAGTGTTGCGGTGTCGGGAAAGGGTGTTTCACTAATGGAAGCAATTACCGGGTAGGTCTCTCACTTCGCTAATCCCGCATCAAACTCCTATTACCGGGTAGGTCTCAAGGGGTTAAAGTAGGGAAATTCTACACAAACCGGACTCCACTTAAGGGGCAACACTCTCCTTACCGGGTAAGTCTCGGAAAAGGGGAGTCTCAAGCAATAATCCTAGCACACTCGATCCAATAGCGGCTTGTGAGGCTCACTACTACCTAGAGTTCATCATCTTAGGTATCTAAGGTCGGAAATCATCGGGTAGATCTCTTCCCTCACTTAGGTTGATAGCATTAGGTGATCCTAAGCTAAATTATGCTTAATAAACACTAGGATTTCAAAAAACTAACATCTTAACATACAGATTCATCAATTAAAGAGCAATAGAAGGAAAAATCGGATGGATCATGAGTAAATCGGCCGATCTGGCTGAAGAACAGCCCGATTTTTCTGTCTGGGTTAGGTTTCGTGCATACAAATCATCCTAAACTAACATATAAGTCCATTCTATCATCACCCAAGCCATAACCATCAATCCATCACTCCAAAATCACAATAAACTAGCCAATAATATGCATATCAAGATCCAAAATCATCATACAAGCATACATGGCTCTCATAGATGGATGATGAAAGATAAGCAAGTAAAAACAATAAATCTCAGTTGAATCTAAGTTTTAGTTAGACTTACAACCCTTCAGATGAAGTTCCAAAACGTTCCTAACAATCCTTACAATGGTTCCTCAATCAAAGACTCCGAAAATCACTCAAAATCAATCAAAAATTCACTATCACTCTAAGTTTTGTGTTCTTCTTCCTCCTCCAATTTTGAGAGAGTTTTTTTTCTTCTCCAAGTCTTGCCTCCAATCCAATGAGTTGTGTGTGAGAGAATGTGGGAGAGGCCATCCTCAACAACAGCTTGCAGGCCCACTTATATTCTCCATCAAGAGCAAGGCCGGACAAAGAGATCGTGGGACACGTGGCTTAAGCTGTTGAAGGCCAAAAATCGACCCAGCCAGGAAAATCGGCCGATTTTCCTGAGTGGTGGTCCGATTTTCTTCAACAGAGGAATATTATGATCGTCTAGCCATGAGTTGCTCCATTGCTTGCACCAATAAGGGTCTTTGTGTCCTTTGTTGCTCCAATTATGCTCCTTCAAAGCCTTGGATGTGTACCACCATGAGGCTTGACCCTCGAATGTATCGATTAATGCCCAAAAGATCCCCGAAATACCTACAAAACTGACAAAAGGTAGTGTAGACGTCTTTTCTAGAAATATGCACGAAATGAGTGTAAACGTCGTGAACTAATGTCAAAACGTGCATGAATAACGGAAGAAACTATCTAAATGTATGCCTATACTAACGTCATAAATCACGTTATCATTTCTAACGGTTGTGTATGCGTTTGAGAAGTTCCGCTCGTATCTTGTTGGGGCGAAGGTCATTGTGTATATGGATCATGCTGCGATCCGTTATCTCCTTACAAAGAAGGATGCCAAACCTCGTTTGATTCGGTGGATCCTTCTTCTTCAAGAGTTTGACTTGGAAATCCGGGATAAGAAAGGGTCCGAAAATTCTGTGGTGGACCACCTTAGTAGACTCCCACCGTTGGAGAGTGAGAGAGATGACATCCCGATTGATGACTCATTCCGGGATGAGCAATTGCAAATGGTTGAGGAGTTCTTGTTTCAAATGTCAAGGGGTAATGAGCCATGGTATGCCGACATTGTGAACTACCTTGTGTGTGAGGAGGTGCCACCCGGCTTATCCTATGCCCAAAGGAAGAAGTTCTTCAAAGATGTGAGGCATTACTATTGGAGTGAACCGCTTTTGTTCAAGAGAGGGCTGGATGAAGTCTTTAGAAGATGCATACCGGAGGATGAGGTGGAGAGTGTGATCCGCCATTGTCACTCCTTGCCATGTGGAGGTCATGCTAGCTCACACAAGATATGTGCAAAGGTGTTGCAATCCGGGTTTTATTGGCCAAGTTTGTTCAAGGATGTGCAAAATTTTGTGGTAGCATGTGATGCTTGCCAAAGGACGGGCAACATTTCAAGGAGGAATGAGATGCCCTTGAACAACATACAAGAAGTGAAGATATTTGATGTGTGGGGTGTGGACTTCATGGGACCATTCCCTTCTTCATGTGGCAACCTCTACATCCTATTGGCGGTGGACTATGTGTCGAGATGGGTGGAAGCAACCGCTTCTCCCACAAATGATGCCAAGGTTGTGGTGCGGTTCTTCAACCGAGTGATCTTCACTAGGTTTGGGACACCAAGGGTGATCATAAGTGATGGAGGAAAGCACTTCACTAATAGAAACTTTAAGGCACTTTTGGCAAAGTATGGGGTGACCCATAAGGTGGCCACACCTTACCATCCTCAAACTAGTGGCCAAGTGGAGATCTCCAACCGGGGGATAAAAGGAATCCTTGAGAAGACGGTTTCTAGAATGAGAAAGGACTGGGCTATGAAGCTTGATGGTGCCTTGTGGGCATATAGAACCGCTTTCAAGACACCGGTTGGCACCACTCCCTACAAGCTAGTCTATGGCAAGTCTTGCCACCTTCCGGTAGAGATGGAGCATAGGGCATATTGGGCTATAAGGTGGCTATATTTTGACCTCAAGGAGGCCAGTGAGAAGATATTGCTAGACATTAACACTCTTGAGGAGATCCGGTTGGATGCCTATGAAACTCCCGGATTTACAAGGAAAGGACCAAACGTTGGCATGACAAGCGTCTTATCCTAAAGGAGTTGAGTGAAGGTGAACTTTTCCTTCTCTTCAACTCAAGGCTGCGTCTCTTCCCCGGAAAGCTAAAGTCAAGATGGACGGGTCCTTATGTGGTGAAGAAGATCTTTCCCCATGGAGCAGTGGAAATAGGAGGGGAGCATTGTGGAGATTTTAAGGTGAATGGGGACCGGTTGAAGAAGTATATCCCGGGAGCTCCGGTGGATATGATTGCCCCACTTCACCTTGAGTGAGACGCCCCCGAGTTTGGTCAAGCTAATGACCTTAATGAAGCGCTTGGTGGGAGGCAACCCATTGGTAGACATCTTTCCCTTTTTGTTTTCGTTTTTGCTTTCATTTTTCTGTTTTTGTGTTTTTGGAGTTTGTGTGTTAGACTCTAAGTAGCATGGAAGCCTTGCATGGCATATGGATGATGATGATGATGAGCCCCTCATCAATTATGGGTGGAGCGGACGCGGAACTTGGACGGCTAGCGGTGCCTAGTGCGGGTCCGGACGCCATAACGAACACCTTGAGCTCTCTACCATCGTTGATAGGATCATCCGCCATCAATCCACTTGAGTGAACCCAAATACCAAAGCAAACCATTTTACATTGTGAGGACCCTCTTTCACTCTTCTTTACTTCATTTACACATTAGGGACAGTGTGTTTCTAAGTATGGGGTGGGGTTTTCATGATCACTTGCATGATTAGCGTCTAGGATAGTTTAATATTGTCACATGTTTTGCATTGTACATAGATATTTTGAAAAACCCAAAAAAATCAGAAATTTAAAAAAATTTAAGTGCTTCTAAGCTTGGGTATGACCCTTATGATGAGATTATCTTGTGAATTAGCTATGGATGGCCTTGTGTGTTGAATTGATGAATGTATACGTAGACTTGAAGTACTTATCTTGAATCCCATGTGTGAATCGTGATCATGAATGTTTGCCTTGATTGGATTGAGGACTGATGGTCGAAATTACATGCTAGTTGTGGCACATCATTTAGGAGTGATTAAGGCAATTCATCTTTCTCTACTTCTCATCTTGATCATGTTGTTTGAGCACCTTAATTGATATAAATTTGACCTCTTTTGACCCATCCAGGAATAGGAGCATGATAGTGTGTTGATGTGTGTGAAAAGCAAGTGTGGGGTGAAGTTGTTGATGAAAGAATGTGGCGAATGAAGTGCTGAATTTGTTGTGAGAAGTGTAGAAAAAATAGGTTTGGGGACTTTGGCTTTGATGACGAGTAACTCGGCACCATTCACATAATCGGGTGTTTGTGCCTTGCCAAAGTCGGATAAACCGAATGTCCTAACGAGCCTTGGTATGTGTGCCCGGTGTGAGGCACCTCGGAAAAATCCCGAGGTCCGTTAATCACCAAGGTTTTGGCTTTTGTACACCAATGTCATTGCCTCAAAAATAAAAGAAAAAGGAAGTAAAAAAGAAAAGAAAACAAAGAAAAGATGAAGAAAATATACACTGGTGGTGAAGTTGATCAAAAATAAATTTGTGGAGTTAGTTCCTTTCTCGGATTAGCATCACATAACCTAAAAACTCCCACCTAATCACAACGTTTCTTAGCCTCTTCCTTCCTAAGTCCTTGTGTCCTATTTGCATGTGTGTAAGACTTAGGAATCTAGATTGGATGTGCTCATGATCAACTTGACTTCTTCATTGTTACCTTTCATGCATGCTTTCTAGTACATTATAATTGTCTTTCTGTGCCTTCATTCATTTGATGCATGATTACTTGTCCATTTGCCATGAAACATGACTATGAAGGTGATCCAATATTAGAAGCACAACTCCAAAAAGATTTTGTTGTTTTTCTGCATGCATAAATCATGTCATCTCTTAGTCTATAGTTGGTACTTGCTCGGAGACGAGCAAACCTTAAGTATGGGGTATTTTTGATAACACGATTTATGACGTAGGTTTAGGCATCCATTTAGATAGTTTTTACATTGTGAGAACCCTCTTTCACTCTTCTTTACTTCATTTACACATTGGGGACAATGTGTTTCTAAGTATGGGGTAGGGTTTGCATGATCCTTTGTATGATTAGCATCTAGGATAGTTTAATATTGTCACATGTTTCATCATGTTTTGCATTGTACATAGATATTTCTAAAAATCAAAAAAATCAGAAAATTTAAAAAAATTTTGTGCTTTCTAAAGCTTGGATATGACCCTTATGATGAGATTGTTGTGTGGATTGGCTATGGATGGCCTTATGTGTTAAATTGATGAATTGTATATGTGGACTTGAAGTACTTATCTTGAATCCCATGAATGATTTGTGATCATGATGTTTGTCTTGATTGGATTAAGTATTGAAAGTCGAAATTACATGTTAGTTCTTGCACATCATCTAGGAATGAATGAGGAAATTCATCTTTCTCTACTTCTCATCTTGATCATGATGTTTGAGCACCTCAATTGATATAAATTTGACCTCTTTTGACCCATCCGGGAATAGGAGCATGTTAGTGTGTTGATGTGTGTGAAAAGCAAGTGTGGGGTGAAGATGTTGATGAAAGAATGTCATGAAGAAAATGCTGAATTTGTTGTGAAAGTGTAGACAAAAATATAGGTTTGGGGACGTTGGTTTAAATGACGAGTAACTCGGCACCATTCACATAATCGGGTGTTTGTGCCTTGCCAAAGTCAAATAAACCAATAGTCCTAACGAGCTTTGGTATGTGTGCCCGGTGTGGATGCACCTCGAAAAATAGAAAAAACCCGAGGACGGCTAATCACCAAGGTTTCGGCTTTTGTACACCAATGTCATTGTCTCAAAAATAAGTGAAAGAAAAAGAAAGAAAAGATGGAGACAATATACACTTGTGGGAAGTTGATCAAGGACAAAATTGTGGAGTTAGTTCCATTCCCGGATTAGCATCACATAGGCTAGAAAAATCCCCACCTAATCACAACGTTTCTTGGCCTTTTATCTCACAAGCCCTTGTGACCTATTTGCATATGTGTAAGACTTAGTAATCTAGATTGGATATGCTCTTGATCATCTTGACTTCTTCATTTTTACGTTTCATGCATGCTTTCAAGTTAAGTACAATTGTCTTTCCGTGCCTTCATTTATTTGATACATAATTGCTTGTCCATTGCCATGAAACATGACTATGAAGGTGATCCAATATTAGAAGCACAAATACAAAAAGATTTTGCCATTTTTCTGCATACATAAATCATATCATCTCTTAGTCTATAGTTGGGAATTTGCTCGGGGACGAGCAAACCTTAAGTATGGGGTATTTTTGATAACACGATTTATGACTTAGGTTTAGACACTCATTTAGATAGATTTTCCGCTCATTCATGCATGGTCTAGCATTAGTTCACGACGTTTGCACTCAAATCATGTATTTTGTCGAGATAGACGTCTACGCGGACTTTTGCTTGCTTTATAGGTATTTTGGGAGATTTAGGAGCTTAATCGATGCGTTCGAGGGTCGTTCCTCGAGATGACACACTTTCGGACTCATTGGAATGCAACCTAGGGGCTAAGGAGGACTCATCGAACCTTTTCAACACAAACCATGAACCAAATCGAAGCTTAATGATCCAAGGCAAAGTTGAAGCACCAAACCACGGTTACTAGCACTTCCACGGCCGTGGAAACCAACCGTGGTTTTTGCCAGACGGTTGTGACAGCTGTGCCACGATCTCATGGCCTTGTCTAGCAAGGTTGTATCATAAAAGTGGTCTTGCAAAGCTGAGAGAAGGAATCCACTACACACCTTCTAATACTCAATCACCTATCATCCAATCAAAAACACTCTCTCAACAAGAAGATTCTCTCAAGAGGAGAGCTACCATTTGAGGAGGAGAAGAGCTCCATTGGAGGAGGATAAGAACACACCATTGCTAGTCTTTGATAAGTTTTGTAGTGAAGATTTTCGGAATCGATTTCTAGGGTTGTAAGAATCGTTTAAACCTTCTTTTGGAAAAGGGTTATGAGTCTTTCTAATCTTACTTTCAGCTTGGTTTTGCTTGCCTCACTTGTTCATCTCTTTCTCTTCATATTCTTGCAAATGGAAGCCATGATTTTATGTTTGATGATTTCGATTGTTATGATGAATGTTGAAGGCTAAATAGATGCGATTCTAGGGTAAGGAAAGGATGGTTATGGCTAGGACTATGATAGGATGGACTTAGATTTGCCCTTGGATGAAATGTTTACTTGAACGAAGCCTCTGTTGGAGTCCACGGTTTGTTCTTGCCAGTCCACGGCCATGGAAGTGGTAGAACAGACCATGTTTTGTCTGATTTGTCTGACTTGTTGAGTCTAAGTTCCAGAATGTTAGAATGTTGAAATCCTATTGTTTGTTGAGTTAAATCTATCCTAGGGCGACCTAGTGTTAGCAACTAAGTGCTAGAAAAGACCTACTCTGTGATTCTTACTCTTAGATTTCAAAGATGATAAACGCTAGGTAGTGGTGAGCCTCATAAGCCGCAATTGGACTAAGTGTGCTAGGATAGTTGCTTAGGACTTACCTTTCCGAGACTTACCCGGTGAGGATAGGTTAGATCCCTATGTAACAATCCGGTTTGAGTAGAATTCCATTCCTTAGGGTCTTTGAGACTTACCCGGTGATGAGACCTTAGGATTGGACTAGTGGACCATGAGACCTACCTGGTGATTGATCCCAATCTAGAAACACTCACTCCCAACATATCATAATTAAGCCAAGGAATGATTAGATAGCTTGAGTCCTATGTCATAATAGGAATTTCTAACCTCTAGAATCCGCTTTTCTCTCTTTGATTCATATCTCGTGCTTAGCTTGTTTGTTAGTGTTGATTTGTTAGCTTAATTGATTGTTTATTTCGCATGACTTTTGATCCTTGATTGATCACTCGAAAACCCACCAAAAATTTTGAGATTTTCATTTCTTTATTTCTTCTTCTTTTCTTAAGCCTAGATCTTCACTAAACTTAATCACTAATTGAATCAATCTCACCTCAGTCTTTGTGTTCGACCTCGGAATACTATCCCTACTACAAAACGTCCCGTACACTGCGGGTTCGCTAGGAGTTAGGAGAAATATAACGAGTATAAATTTAAAGCTTATTGCGTACACACTATTCCTAGACGTGAACATATGTTGTCGAGGTAGACGTCTACACGGACTTTTGCATGTTTTGTAGGTATTTTGGGAACTTTTGGAGCTTAATCGATACATTCAAGGATCGTTCCTCGTGATGACACACTTCCGGACCCATTGGGAAGCAAGTTAGGAGCAAAGGAGAACACATGGGACCTTGTTGGTGCATGCCTTGCACCAACTCGTGGCTTGATGATCCATAGAAGTCTAAATCACCAAAACCACGGCCACTAGGACTTCCACGGGCGTGGAAATAGGCCGTGGTTCTCCCTGCAAGGCTATGACAGCTGTCCTACGATCTCCATAACCGACCCTTGCCCTTGATGGTGTATAAGAGGTGGTCCTGCAGACTGTTGAGGGCAAACCCCATCATTCCAATCTCTTCCACACTCTCACCATTGGATTGGAGCTACTCTTGGAGAAGAAGAAACACACTCATTATGAGAAGAAGAAGAAGAAGAAGCACACTAGTCTCATAGTTTTCATAGATTTTGAGTGGTTTTGAGTGAGTTTTGTGGAAGACATTTGCTAGAGTTGTAAGAAACGATTCGAACCTTCTTTTGAAGGGTGTAAGTCCTTCTTGAACTTTGATTCAGCATAGTTTTCTTGTTCTATTTGTTTCATCTCTCTTTCATTTTATCCGCTTGATATGGACTCCGTGATTGTATGCTTGATGAGTTTGATTGTTGAGATGCATGTTGTAGGCTAAATAGATGTGATTCTAGGGTAAAGAAATGATGGTTATGGATGGACTATGATAGGATAGACTTAAACGTACCTTTGGATGATTTATTTGCTCGAACCTAGCCTATGTTGTAAATCACGGCATGTTCTAGTAGGTTCCACGGCCGTGGAAGTGATGAGCTGCTCGTGATTTCGTCTTAATTGCTTGTATTGATAAATCTAAGTGTTAGGTTGTTAGATTGTTGAAATCCTAGTGTTTATTGAGCTAGATCTATCCTAGGGTGACCTAGTGTTAGCAACTAAGTGTGAGAAGAGACCTATCCGGTGATTCTTGCCCTTAGATACCGAAGATGATGAACTCTAGGTAGTAGTGAGCCTCATAAGCCGCTATTGGACTGAGTGTGCTAGGATTGATGTTTAGGACTTGTCTTCCCGAGACTTGCCCGGTAAGGAGAGGTTAGACCCCTAGATGACAATCCGGTTTGTGAAGAATTCCTATCCTTAGGCTCTTTGAGACTTACCCGGTGATGAGACCTTAGGAAAGTCAACATGAATGAAAACCTTGTCTTCCTTGCCAGAAGGGGAAAGAATCCCAAAACCAGCGCCTGCTCCTTCACTAGTTCTGGTAGTGTGCCAAACTGTAGCTCCTTGTGGTCGACCTCTCCCCGCTTGGATCTCGCCAGCCATACGGACTAGTGGACCGTGAGACCTACCCGGTGATTGATCCCGATTTAGAAACACCCACTCCCAACATACTATAGTTAATCCAAAGAATGACTAGATAGCTTGAGTCCTATGCCATAACCGGAATTTCTAACCCCTATAATCCTCTTTTCTATTTTTGATTACCTATCTCGTGTTTGCGAAATACTCCCATAGAAAGAGTGAAGGGAGAAAGGCGGTAGCATATGAGGTGAGTGAAGTCACCATGAGCAATTTCAAGCTTGACGCCATCAACAACGAGCTCAAGTCTTTAAGGGAGTTGTGTGCCACAACTTTGAAGAACCAAGCAACTCCTCAAGTGCAAGTGCAAGAAAACTTGTCTTCCAAAGAGGAAGATGTAAACTATATGGGAAGGAGCAACTACAACAACTATCAAGGCCCAAGGAACTTTAACAACAACCGGCAATTCAACAATTACCGGCCCAATCATAACCATCCCGGGTTTTCCTATTCTAACCCGGATGGATCCTTGAACCCTCCCGCTTCCACAAGCGCAACTCCATCACCAAAGGCTTCACAAGAACCTCCACCCGGATTCACTCAACCGCCAAAGGATAGAATCGAGATGATGTTTGAGCAATTGCTTGGAAGGTTGAGCGGTCTTGAGAGCACGGTGACTTCCATTTCTAAGCTCAAAAGGTGTTGGAAGCACAAGTGTTCCAAAAGGCGGGCGAAGCTCATAGAGATCCGGGAAAGCTTCCTGGAAGAACCAAAGATAACCCAAGAGGCCAAGTGTTGGCCATTACAACGAGGAGTGGGTTGAGTATGAAGGATCCGTTGCCCAAGGAAAATGCTAAGGGAAAGCAAGTAGTGGTAGAAGAAGATGCATTGCAAGAGGATGGAGGCAAGAGCAAGGATGTTGAGCCAACATATGTGGCACCACCTCCATACAAGCCACCACTACCGTTCCCACAATCACGAGCAAGAGCTCGCTTGGACAAGCACTTTGGTAAATTCATTGAACTTATGTCTAAATTGCATATTAACATCCCGTTCATGGATGCTATCTTAGGTATGCCGGCGTATGGCAAATTCTTGAAGGAAATACTCTCCAACAAAAGGAAGTTGGAGGAGTATGGGGAAGTGAGGATGACAAAGAGATCCTCGGAATTGATCCAAACAATGAAGGAGGAGATGCCTCATAAGCTAAGAGATCCGGGTTCCTTTTGTGTCCCAATTGGAGTGGGAGAAGTGAAGTATGAAGCCCTTTGTGATCTTGGGGCAAGTGTAAGCATCATACCGCTTGCACTTTGCAACAAGGTTGGGCTAGGAGAGCCAAAACCGGTCAAGATGACCCTCTACATGGCGGACCGTTCTATCACTCACCCGGTTGGAATCTTAGAAGACATTCCGGTGCAACTAGGGAAGTTCTATGTGCCGATTGATTTTGTTGTCTTGGACATCCCGGCAGACTATCCGGTTCCCATCATCTTAGGGAGACCTTTCCTAGCCACTTTCGGATGTTTAGTGGATTGCAAGAATGGAATTCTCTCCTTCAATATTGGAGAAGAGAATATCAAGTTCAAGCTGTCCACAATAATGAAAGGGCCAACCCTTGATGAAGATGTATTCAACATTGTCGAGCAAGAGGAGTCTAGAGAAGTTGTGAGCTCGATCTTGATCAAGGACCCCTTGGAGAAGGTTCTTAGCTTAAGTTTGATGGAGGAAGGTGTTGAGGAGGCTTGCAATGAAGAAATCAAAGCCTTGGAAGCATTAGAGAAGGAGACAAGAGCTGAATTTGAAGTTCACGAGAGCATGCTAAGTACCTATAAGAACCACGGTCGTGGAAGGAGTTCCACGGCCGTAGAACTCTCTGGAAAGCTCAGAAGAGCAAGCTTAGCAACTTCCACGGCCGTGGATGTGCCAGGATCCATGGAGTTGCCCGTGGTTTCCCCAGAAGCAGCCCTTGTTGATGATCAAGCTTCAAGGAGCCTTGGAGAGTCTTCATTTGCTTTGGATTCATCTCAACCAATGTTATTTGGATCGTCTCCACTCAATAAAGGTCCTCCTAAACTTGAACTCAAACCCCTCCCCTCTCATTTGAAATATGCTTTTCTTGGTGATAATTCTACATACCCGGTGATTGTGAATGCATGCTTGAATGATGATGAACTTGCTAAGTTGTTGCATGAGCTAAGATTGCATAGGAAAGCCATTGGCTATACTATTGATGATTTAGTTGGCATAAAACCTTTTTTGTGCATGCATAAGATATTGATGGAAGAAATCCATAAACCCTCTATTGAACATCAAAGAAGATTGGATCCTATAATGAAAGAGGTAGTCAAGAAAGAAATCATTAAGTTGCTAGATGCGGGAATCATCTACCCTATTTCGGATAGTAAGTGGGTTAGTCCCGTTCATGTAGTTCCTAAGAAGGGTGGGATGACCGTAGTGACTAATGAGAACAATGAACTAATCCCAACTAGGACGGTTACGGGATGGAGGATGTGTATTGACTATAGGAAATTGAACATGGCCTCTAGGAAAGATCACTTCCCCCTTCCTTTCATTGACCAAATGCTAGAGAGGTTAGCTCAACACTCTCACTTTTGCTACTTAGATGGCTATAGTGGATTCTTACAAATCCCTATCCACCCTGATGACCAAGAGAAAACCACATTTACATGTCTATGGGGTACTTTTGCATATAGGAGAATGCCATTTGGGTTGTGTAATGCACCCGCCACCTTCCAAAGGTGTATGATGGCTATCTTTTCGGAGTACATTGAGAATATCATAGAAGTATTTATGGATGATTTTTCTGTTTATGGTTCTTCCTTTGATAATTGCTTAGCTAATTTGTCCTTAGTGCTTAAAAGATGTGAGGAGACAAACCTTGTCTTGAATTGGGAAAAATGCTAATTCATGGTAAGTGAAGGTATTGTGTTGGGACACTTGGTGTCCAACCGTGGCATTGAGGTTGATAGGGCCAAGATTGAAACAATAGAGAAGTTACCACCACCTACCTCGGTGAAAGGGGTAAGGAGTTTCTTAGGGCATGCCGGTTTTTACCGGAGGTTTATTAAAGACTTCTCTAAAATTTCTAAGCCTCTTATTAACCTACTACTGAAAGATGTTGAGAATATCATAGAAGTATTTGTGGATGATTTTTCTGTTTATGGTTCTTCCTTTGATAATTGCTTAGCTAATTTGTCCTTAGTGCTTAAAAGATGTGAGGAGACAAACCTTGTCTTGAATTGGGAAAAATGCCACTTCATGGTAAGTGAAGGTATTGTGTTGGGACACTTGGTGTCCAACCGTGGCATTGAGGTTGATAGGGCCAAGATTGAAACAATAGAGAAGTTACCACCACCTACCTCGGTGAAAGGGGTAAGGAGTTTCTTAGGGCATGCCGGTTTTTACCGGAGGTTTATTAAAGACTTCTCTAAAATTTCTAAGCCTCTTATTAACCTACTACTGAAAGATGTTGAGTTTGTTTTCTCCAAGGATTGCCTTGAAGCTTTTTGTAGGTTGAAGAACGCTTTGATCTCCGCACCTATCATGCAACCTCCGGATTGGAGTCTACCGTTTGAGATCATGTGTGATGCAAGTGATGTAGCCGTTGGGGCTGTTTTGGGGCAAAGGAAAGATGGGCGCACACATGCCATTTATTATGCTAGCAAGACGCTAGATGATGCCCAACTCAATTATGCTACCACCGAGAGAGAGTTGCTAGCGGTGGTGTATGCATTTGAGAAGTTCCGCTCATATCTTGTTGGAGCGAAGGTCATTGTTTATACGGATCATGTTGCGATCCGTTATCTCCTTACAAAGAAGGATGCCAAACCAAGGTTGATTTGGTGGATCCTTCTTCTTCAAGAGTTTGATTTGGAAATCCGGGACAAGAAGGGGTCCGAAAATTCTGTGGCGGATCACCTTAGTAGACTCCCACCATTGGAGCTTGAGAGAGATGACATCCCGATTGATGACTCATTCCGGGATGAGCAATTGCAAATGGTGGAGCAATGCTTGTTCCAAGTGTCTAGAGGAAGCAAGCCATGGTATGCCGACATTGTGAACTATCTTGTGTGTGAGGAAGTGCCTCCCGGTTTGTCATATGCCCAAAGGAAGAAGTTCTTCAAAGATGTGAGGCACTACTATTGGAGCGAACCACTTTTGTTCAAGAGAGGGCCGGATGGAGTGTTTAGAAGATGCATACCGAAGGATGAGGTGGAGAGTGTGATCCGCCATTGTCATTCCTTGCCATGTGGAGGGCATGCTAGCTCACACAAGACATGTGCGAAGGTGTTGCAATCGGGCTTCTTTTGGCCAAGTTTGTTCAAGGATGTGCAAAACTTTGTGGTAGCTTGTGATGCTTGCCAAAGGACGGGCAACATCTCAAGGAGGAATGAGATGCCCTTGAACAACATACAAGAGGTAGAAATATTTGATGTGTGGGGTGTGGGCTTCATGGGAACATTCCCCTCTTCATGTGGCAACCTCTACATCCTATTCGCGGTTGACTACGTTTCAAGATGGGTAGAGGCAATCGCCTCTCCTACAAATGATGCCAAGGTTGTGGTGCGATTCTTCAACCGAGTGATCTTCCCTAAGTTTGGAACACCAAGGGTGATCATAAGTGATGGAGGGAAGCACTTCACTAATAGGAATTTTGGAGCACTTTTGGCTAAGTATGGGGTGACTCATAAGGTGGCAACACCTTACCACCCCCAAACTAGTGGCCAAGTGGAGATCTCCAACCGGGAGATAAAGGGAATTCTTGAGAAGACGGTCTCTAGGACGAGAAAGGATTGGGCTATGAAGCTCGATGATGCCTTGTGGGCATATATAACCGCTTTCAAGACACCAATTGGCACCACTCCTTACAAGCTAGTCTATGGCAAGTCTTGCCACCTTCCGGTAGAGATGGAGCATCGAGCTTATTGGGCCATTAAGTGGCTAAATTTTGACCTCAAGGAAGCCGGTGAGAAGAGATTTCTTGATATGAATGCTCTTGAGAAGATCCGGTTGGATGCTTACGAAAATGCCCGGATCTACAAGGAGAGGACCAAACGGTGGCATGACAAGCGCCTCATCCCGAAGGAGTTGAGTGAAGGCGACCTTGTCCTTCTCTTCAACTCAAGGTTGCGGCTCTTCCCCAGAAAGCTAAAGTCGAGGTGGACCGGACCTTATGTGGTGAAGAAGATCTTCCCCCATGGAGCAATTGAGATAGGAGGGGAGCATTGTGGAGATTTCAAGGTGAATGGGCACCGATTGAAGAAGTATATTCCGGGAGCTCCGGTGGATATGATTTTCCCACTTCACCTAGAATGAGACGCCCCCGAGTTTGGTCAAGCTAATGACCTTAAAGAAGCGCTTCATGGGAGGCAACCCATCGGTAACGTTTTCCCTTTTTCGATTTTGTCTTTGTTTTTGTTTTTTCTGTTTTTGTGTGCTTTGTGTGTGTGCTAAAGTCTTGGTAGCATGAACACCTTGCATAGAATATGAATGATGATGATGAACCCCTCATCAATTATGGGTGGAGCGGACGCGGAACTTGGATGGCTAGAGGTGCCTAGCGCGGGTCCCGACGCCTTGATGAACACTTAGAGCTCTCTACCATTGTTGATAGGATCATCCACCATCAATCCACTTGAGTAATTCCAAATACCGAAGCAAACCATTTTTACATTGTGAGAACCCTCCTTCACTCTTCTTTACTTCATTTACACATTGGGGATAATGTGTTTCTAAGTATGGGGTGAGGTTTGCATGATCCTTTGCATGATTAGCATCTAGGATAGTTTAATATTGTCACATGTTTCATCATGTTTTGTATTGTACATAGATATTTCCAAAATCAAAAAAATCAGAAAATTTAAAAAAATTTTGTGCTTTCTAAAGCTTGGATATGACCCTTATGATGAGATTGTTGTGTGGATTGGCTATGGATGGCCTTATGTGTTAAATTGATGAATTGCATATGTGGACTTGAAGTACTTATCTTGAATCCCATGAATGATTTGTGATCATGATGTTTGTCTTGATTGGATTAAGTATTGAAAGTCGAAATTACATGCTAGTTGTTGCACATCATCTAGGAATGAATGAGTCAATTCAGCTTTCTCTACTTCTCATCTTGATCATGATGTTTGAGCACCTCAATTGATATAAATTTGACCTCTTTTGACCCATCCGGGAATAGGAGCATGTTAGTGTGTTGATGTGTGTGAAAAGCAAGTGTGGGGTGAAGATGTTGATGAAAGAATGTCATGAATAAAATCCCTACCTAATCACAACGTTTCTTGGCCTTTTATCTCACAAGCCCTTGTGACCTATTTGCATGTCTGTAAGACTTAGTAATCTAGATTGGATATGCTCTTGATCATCTTGACTTCTACATTTTTACGTTTCATGCATGCTTTCAAGTTAAGTACAATTGTCTTTCCGTGCCTTCATTTATTTGATACATAATTGCTTGTCCATTGCCATGAAACATGACTATGAAGGTGATCCAATATTAGAAGCACAAATACAAAATGATTTTGCCATTTTTCTGCATACATAAATCATGTCATCTCTTAGTCTATAGTTGGGAATTTGCTCGGGGACGAGCAAACCTTAAGTATGGGGTATTTTTGATAACAAGATTTATGACTTAGGTTTAGACACTCATTTAGATAGATTTTCCGCTCATTCATGCATGGCCTAGCATTAGTTCACGACGTTTGCACTCAAATCATGTATTTTGTCGAGATAGACGTCTACGCGGACTTTTGCTTGCTTTATAGGTATTTTGGGAGATTTAGGAGCTTAAACGATGCGTTCGAGGGTCGTTCCTCAAGATGACACACTTTCGGACTCATTGGAATGCAAGCCAGGGGCTAAGGAGGACTCATGGAACCTTGTCAACACAAACCATGCACCAAATCGAAGCTTAATGATCCAAGGCAAAGCTGAAGCACCAAACCACGGTTACTGGCACTTCCACGGCCGTGGAAACCAACCGTGGTTTTTTCCAGACGGTTGTGACAGGTGTGCCACGATCTCATGGCCTTGTCTAGCAAGGTTGTAGTATAAAAGTGGTCCTGCAAAGCTGAGAGAAGGAATCCACTACACACCTTCCAATCCTCAATCCCCTATCATCCAATCAAAAACACTCTCTCAACAAGAGATTCTCTCAAGAGGAGAGCTACCATTTGAGGAGGAGAAGAGCTCCATTGGAGGAGGAGAAGAACACACCATTGCTAGTCTTTGATAAGTTTTATAGTGAAGATTTTCGGAATCGATTTTTAGGGTTGTAAGAATCGTTTAAACCTTCTTTTGGAAAGGGTTGTAAGTCTTTCTAATCTTACTTTCAGCTTGGTTTTGCTTGCTTCACTTGTTCATCTCTTTCTCTTCATATTCTTGCAAATGGAAGCCATGATTTTATGTTTGATGATTTCGATTGTTATGATGAATGTTGAAAGCTAAATAGATGCGATTCTAGGGTAAGGAAAGGATGGTTATGGCTAGGACTATGATAGGATGGACTTAGATTTGCCCTTGGATGACTTGTTTACTTGAACGAAGCCTCTTTTGGAGTCCACGGTTTGTTCTTGCCAGTCCACGGCCGTGGAAGTGGTAGAACAGACCGTGTTTTGTCTGATTTGTCTGACTTGTTGAGTCTAAGTTCCAGAATGTTAGAATGTTGAAATCCTAGTGTTTGTTGAGTTAAATCTATCCTAGGGCGACCTAGTGTTAGCAACTAAGTGCTAGAAGAGACCTACCCGGTGATTCTTACTCTTAGATTTCAAAGATGATAAACGCTAGGTAGTGGTGAGCCTCATAAGCTGCCATTGGACTAAGTGTGCTAGGATAGTTGCTTAGGACTTACCTTTCCGAGACATACCCGGTGAGGATAGGTTAGATCCCTAGGTAACAATCCGGTTTGAGTAGAATTTCATTTCTTAGGGTCTTTGAGACTTACCCGGTGATGAGACCTTAGGATTGGACTAGTGGAACATGAGGCCTACCCGGTGATTGATCCCAATCTAGAAACACTCACTCCCAACATATCATAGTTAAGCCAAGGAATGATTAGATAGCTTGAGTCCTATGTCATAACCGGAATTTCCAACCTCTAGAATCCGCTTTTCTCTCTTTGATTCATATCTCGTGTTTAGCTTGTTTGTTAGTGTTGATTTGTTAGCTTAGTTGATTGTTTATTTCACATGATTTGCGATCCTTGATTGATCACTCGAAAACCCACCAAAAATATTGAGATTTTCATTTCTTTATTTCTTCCTCTTTTCTTAAGCCTAGATCTTCACTAAACTTAATCACTAATTGAATCAATCTCACCTCAGTCTTTGTGTTCGACCTCGGAATACTATCCCTACTACAAAACGTCCCGTACACTACGGGTTCGCTAGGAGTTAGGAGAAATATAACGAGCATAAATTTAAAGCTTATTGCGTACACACTATTCCTAGACGTGAACATATGTTGTCGAGATAGACGTCTACACAGACTTTTGCATGTTTTGTAGGTATTTTGGGAGCTTTTGGAGCTTAATCGATACATTCGAGGATCGTTCCTCGTGATGACACACTTCCGGACCCATTGGGAAGCAAGTTAGGAGCAAAGGAGAACACATGGGACCTTATTGGTGCATGCCTTGCACCAACTCGTGGCTTGATGATCCATAGAAGTCTGAATCACCAAAACCACGGCCACTGGGACTTCCACGGGCGTGGAAATAGGCCGTGGTTCTCCCTGCACGGCTATGACAGCTGTCCCACGATCTCCATAACCGACCCTTGCCCTTGATGGTGTATAAGAGGGCAAACCCCATCATTCCATTCTCTTCCACACTCTCACCATTGGATTGGAGCTACTCTTGGAGAAGAAGAAACACTCTCATTATGAGGAGAAGAAGAAGAAGAAGAAGAAGAAGAAGAAGAAGAAGAAGAAGAAGAAGAAGAAGAAGAAGAAGAAGAAAAAGAAGAAGAAGAAGAAGCACACTAGTCTCATAGTTTTCATAGATTTTGAGTGGTTTTGAATGAGTTTTGTGGAAGACATTTGCTAGAGTTGTAAGAAACGATTCAAACCTTCTTTTGAAGGGTTGTAAGTCCTTCTTGAACTTTGATTCAGCTTAGTTTTCTTGTTCTATATGTTTCATCTCTCTTTCATTTTATCCTCTTGATATGGACTCCGTGAGTGTATGCTTGATGAGTTTGATTGTTGAGATGCATGTTGTAGGCTAAATAGATGTGATTCTAGGGTAAAGAAATGATGGTTATGGATGGACTATGATAGGATAGACTTAAACGTACCTTTGGATGATTTGTTTGCTCGAACCTAGCCTATGTTGTAAATCACAGCATGTTCTAGTAGGTTCCACGGCCGTGGAAGTGATGAGTTGCTCGTGATTTCGTCTTACTTGCTTGTATTGATAAATCTAAGTGTTAGGTTGTTAGATTGTTGAAATCCTAGTGTTTATTGAGCTAGATCTATCCTAGGGTGACCTAGTGTTAGCAACTAAGTGTGAGAAGAGACCTATCCGGTGATTCTTGCCCTTAGATACCGAAGATGATGAACTCTAGGTAGTAGTGAGCCTCATAAGCCGCTATTGGACTGAGTGTGCTAGGATTGATGTTTAGGACTTGCCTTCCCGAGACTTACCCGGTAAGGAGAGGTTAGACCCCTAGATGACAATCCGGTTTGTGAAGAATTCCTATCCTTAGGCTCTTTGAGACTTACCCGGTGATGAGACCTTAGGAAAGTCAACATGAATGAAAACCTTGTCTTCCTTGCCAGAAGGGGAAAGAATCCCAAAACCAGCGCCTGCTCCTTCACTAGTTCTGGTAGTGTGCCAAACTGCAGCTCCTTGTGGTCGACCTCTCCCCGCTTGGATTGGCTCGCCCCCTCGCCAGCCATACGGACTAGTGGACCGTGAGACCTACCCGGTGATTGATCCCGATTTAGAAACACCCACTCCCAACATACTATAGTTAATCCAAAGAATGACTAGATAGCTTGAGTCCTATGCCATAACCGGAATTTCTAACCCCTAGAATCCTCTTTTCTATTTTTGATTACCTATCTCGTGTTTGCTCGTTTATTTGTGTTACTAGCTTAGCTGTTTGTCAATCTTGCATGATTTGTGATCTTTGATTGATCACCTCAAAAACCAAACCAAAAACATTGAGATTTTCATTTCTTTATTTCTTTCTCTTTTCTTAGCCTAGTTCAACACTATCCTTAGTCACTATTTGATTCAATTTCACCTTAGTCTTTGTGTTCGACCTCGGAATACTATCCTTACTACAAAACGACCCATACACTGTGGGTTCGCTAGGAGTTAGAAAAAATATATCGAGTTATAAATTTAAGACTTTTGCGTGTCATGATTCTAGCGTAACATGTCCCAACACAATGCCTTCACTTACCATGAAGTGGCATTTTTCCCAATTTAAGACAAGATTTGTCTCCTCACATCTCTTAAGCACCAAAGACAAGTTAGCTAAACAATCCTCAAATGAAATCCATAAACAGATAAATCATCCATAAACACTTCCATGATGTTTTCAATGTATTCAGAAAAGATAGCCATCATACACCTTTGAAAGGTGGCGGGTGCATTACACAACCCAAATGGAATTCTCCTATATGCAAATGTACCCCAAGGACATGTAAATGTAGTTTTCTCTTGGTCATCGGGGTGGATAGGGATTTGGAAGAATCCACTATAACCATCTAAGTAGCAAAAGTGAGAATATTGAGCTAATCTCTCTAACATTTGGTCAATGAAGGGAAGGGGGAAGTGATATTCCCTAGAGGCCACATTTAGTTTCCTATAGTCTATACACATCCTCCATCCCGTAACCGTCCTAGTCGGAATTAGTTCATTATTCTCATTAGTCACTACGGTCATCCCACCCTTCTTAGGAACCACATGCATGGGACTCACCCACTTACTATCCGAAATCGGGAAAATGATTCCCGCATCTAGCAATTTAAGAATCTCTTTCTTTACTACTTCTTTCATGATGGGGTTTAGTCTTCTTTGAGTTTCAATTGAAGGTTTATGATTATCTTCCATTAAGATCTTATGCATGCACAAAGAAGGTTTAATGTCAACTAAATCATCAATGGTATAGCCAATAGCCTTCCTATGAAATCTCAATTCATGCAACAATCTACTCAACTCATCATCATTCAAGCATGCATTAACAATCACCGGATATGTAGAATTATCACCAAGGAAAGCATACCTAAGATGAGAGGGGAGGGGTTTAAGTTCAAGTTTAGGAGGACCTTTATCGATTGGAGATGCTCCATATAATGTAGGTTGAGATGAATCCAAAGCTAATGAAGACTCCTCAAGGCTCCTTGAAGCTTGATCAACCACTAAGGCTCTTTCTGGCAAAATCACGGTCTGAATCACGGCCTATGGTGAAACCCCGGGCATGGAATCTGAGAAGCTAGCATCGTGGAGCACTCCAGAGAGTTCCACGGGACAAACCACGGCCGTGGTTCCTTGTGCCAAACCGTGATTCCTACAGCTCTTCAACACACTTTTGAGTACTTCAAATTCAGCTCTTGCCTCCTTTTCCAATGCATCTAAGGCCTTGATTTCTTCATTACAATCATCCTCAACACCTTCCTCCATCAAACTTAAGCTAAGAACCTTCTCCAAGGGGTCCTTGATCAAGATCGAGCTCACAACTTCTCTACATTCTTCTTGCTCGACAATGTTGAACACATCTTCACCAAGGGCTGGCCCCTTCATCATTGTGGATAATTTGAACTTGATATTCTCTTCTCCAATGTTGAAGGAGAGAATTCCATTTTCGCAATCCACCAAACATCTAGAAGTGGCTAGGAAAGGTCTCTCCAAGATGATAGGAACCGGAAAGTCCGCCGGGATGTCCAAAACAACGAAGTCTATGGGCACATAGAACTTCCCTAGTTGCACCGGTATGTCTTCCAAGATTCCAACGGGAAGGGTTATCGAACGGTCCGCCATGTAAAGGGTCATCTTGACCGGCTTTGGCTCTCCTATCCCAACCTTGTTGCAAAGTGCAAGCGGTATGATGCTTATACTTGCTCCAAGATCACAAAGGGCTTTATACTTCACTTCTCCCACTCCAATTGGCACACAAAAAGATCCCGGATCTCTTAGCTTAGGAGGCATCTCCTCCTTCATGGTTTGAATCAATTGCGAGAACCTCTTTGTCATCCTCACTTCTCCATACTCCTCCAACTTCCTTTTGTTGGAGAGTATTTCCTTCAAGAACTTGCCATATGCCGGCATACCTAGAATAGCATCCATGAACGGAATGTTAATATGCAATTTAGACATAAGTTCAAGGAATTTACCGAAGTGTTTGTCCAAACAAGCTCTTGCTCGTGATTGTGGGAATGGTAGTGGTGGCTTGTATGGAGGTGGTGCCACATATGTTGGCTCATCATCCTTGTTCTTGCCTCCATCTTCTTGAAATGTCTCTTCTTCTATCACCACTTGCTTCCCCTTATCATTTCCCTTAGGTAAGGGATCCTTCATGCTCAGCCCACTCCTTGTTGTGATGGCCAACACTTGGCCTCTTGGGTTATCTTTGGTTCTTCCGGGAAGCTTTCCCGGATCTCTATGAGCTTTGCCCGCCTTTTGGAACACTTGTGCTTCCAATACCTTTTGAGCTTAGAAATGGAAGTCACCGTGCTCTCAAGACCGCTCAACCTTCCAAGCAATTGCTCAAACATCATCTCGGTTCTATTTTTTGGCGGTTGAGTGAATCCGGGTGGAGGTTCTTGTGAAGCCTTTGGTGATGGAGCTGCGCTTGTGGAAGCGGGAGGGTTCAAGGCTCCATCCGGGTTAGAATAGGAAAACCCGGGATGGTTGTGGTTAGGCCGGTAATTGTTGAATTGCCGGTTGTTGTTGAAGTTCCTTGGACCTTGATAGTTGTTGTAGTTTCCCCTTCCCATGTAGTTCACATCTTCCTCCTTGGAAGACAAGTTTTCTTGCACTTGCACTTGAGGGCTTGCTTGACTCTTCAAAGTTGTAGCACACAACTCCCTCAAAGACTTAAGCTCGTTGTTGATTGCATCAAGCTTGAAATTACTCAGGTAACTTCACTCACCTCATATGCTTCCGCTTTCCTCCCATCACTCTTCCTATGGGAGTACTTTTCAATCACCAAAGCTTGTTTCTCTACAAATTCCCAAGCTGCATCCACATTCTTTTCCATGAAAGTCCCACCGGAAAGAGATTGAAGCTTGAATTGGCTATCTTCATCAAGTCCCTTGAAGTAGATCTCCAAAAGCTCTATTTTCGGTATACCATGGTGTGGACAATCTAGGAGAATGTCCTTGAACCTCTCCCAAGACTTGAATAGGCTTTCTCTATCCTTTATTACAAAAGCATTGATCTTCCCTCTTAGCTCGGTAGTCTTGGAAGGTGGAAGAACTTAGTCAAGAACTCGGTAGTCATTTCCTCCCAAGTACTCACACGCCCTAATGGAATCGATTGGTACTAAGCCAAGGCTTTATCCTTAAGTGAGAAAGAAAAAAACCCTAAGCTTATGGTTGTTGTTCTTCAACCTAGGCGGCCTTAGAGTCTCCACCAATATCTCGTAGTTCATCAAATGTTGATAAGGGGACTCTCCTTCAATCCCTCCAAATTGATTATGCCGGATCATTTGTAGCACTTTAGGGCGGAGCTCATAATCATGGGCTGCGGGATCTCCTAAGTTCACAGCCGGATGGTGCACTCTTTGAGCCGGATCCATGCGTTGCCCTAACGTTTGTGACTCCTCAATAGCAATGGGCATAACCCGAATATTAACCGCCGGTTGCGGTTGTGGTGGAGGTAGAGGAGGTTGTTGACGATTAAGCTCTCTTTGCACAAGAGCTTGCCTAATCTCTTCAATCTCCCTCCTAGTTGCTTCTTGCCTCTCATTGACAAGTCTCCTTTCATTCTCCAAAAGCTCATCTCTTAACCTAATTTGCTCTAAAGCCTCATCCAACTCAGCTTGAAGATCTCTTGCGGCCATCTCCTTCTTCTTCTTAATGCTCTTAGATCTAGCCTTAAGGGTTTTCTCTGGTTCAGGATCGAATGGAGCTAAATCCTTGCCATGAGATCTTCGCATGCACTTAAAGAATGAGAGATGCCCTGAAAATGCAAAGACACAAACCAAACAAGATCAAAAGCAACAAGAAAGACCTACACTATAAACAATCACAAAAATGACTCAATCTAGACCTAGTCCCTGGCAACGGCGCCAAAAACTTGTAACACTAAGATCGTGACACGCAAAAGTCTTAAATTTATAACTCGATATATTTTTCCTAACTCCTAGCGAACCCACAATGTATGGGTCGTTTTGTTGTAAGGATAGTATTCTGAGGTCGAACACAAAGACTAAGGTGAAATTGAGTCAATAGTGACTAAGGATAGTGAAGATCTAAGCTAAGAAAAGAGAAAGGAATAAAGAAAAGAAAATCTCAATGTTTTTGGTTGGGTTTTGTGGTGATCAATCAAGGATCAAAAATCATGCAAAATTATCAAACAACTAAGCTAGCAACTCAAATAGGCAAACACAAACACGAGATAGGTAATCAAAGAGAGAAAAGAGGATTCTAGGGGTTAGAAATTCCGGTTATGGCATAGGACTCAAGCTATCTAGTCATTCTTTAGATAAACTATAGTATGTTGGGAGTCCGTGTTTCTAGATTGGGATCAATCACCGGGTAGGTCTCATGGTCCACTAGTCCGTTCCTAAGGTCTCATCACCGGGTAAGTCTCAAAGAACCTAAGGTTAGGAATTCTACACAAACCGGATTGCTATCTAGGGATCTAACCTCTCCTCACCGGGTAGGTCTCGGGAAGGCAAGTCCTAAACATAAATCCTAGCACACTCAGTCCAATAGCGGCTAGTGAGGCTCACTACTACCTAGAGTTCATCATCTTTGGTACCTAAGGGCAAGAATCACCGGCTAGGTCTCTTCTCACACTTAGTTGCTAACACTAGGTCACCCTAGGGTAGATCTAACTCAACATACACTAGGATTTCAACAAACTAACAACCTAACACTTAGATTTATCAATACAAGCAAGTCAGACGATATCACGGGCAGTTCCTCACTTCCACGGCCATGGAACTACCTAGAACAAGCCGTGATTTACAACAGAGGCAAGGTTCGAGCAAACAATTTATCCAAAGGTACGTTTAAGTCTATCCTATCATAGTCCAAGCCATAACCATCATTTCTTTACCCTAGAATCACATCTATTTAGCCAACAACATGCATCATCACAATCAAAATCATCAAGCATAAAATCATGGAGTCCATATCAAGAGGATGAAATGAAAGAGAGATGAAGTAAATAGAACAAGATAAACGAGCTGAATAAATGTTAAAAGAGAGACTTACAACCCTTCAAAAGAAGGTTCGAATCATTCTTACAACCCTAGAAAATGTTTCCAACAAACTTCACTCTAAAAACTAAGTAATCTATGAATGGTGTGTTCTTCCCTTCTTCTCCAATGGAAGTCTTTCTTCTCCTCAAAGAGTAGCTCCAATCCAATTCCAAAATGAGAGAGTATAGGAGAGAATGTGTGTGTGGTAAGGTGTGTAGTGTCTAGTGGATCCCCTTTAGAATCAGCATGCAAGGGTACTTATAGCCTTCACCATTTGCAAGAGTCGGTTATGGAGATCGTGGGACAGTTGTCCCAGCTGTGCAGAAGAAATCACGGGCAGTTTCCACGGCCGTGGAACTCCCAGTGGTCGTGATTCTTGTGCTTCAGCCTTCTTTTGATCGTTGAGCCATGAATTGGTGCAAGGCATGAACCAACATGGTCCCATGTGTTCTCCCTTGCTCCTAACTTGCTTTCCAATGAGCTCGGATACGTGTCATCACGAGGAACGATCCTCGGATGTATCGATTGGGCTCTAAAAGCTCCCAAAATACCTACAAAACATGCAAAAGTCCGTGTAGACGTCTATCTCGACAAATATACATGTAGTAAACATAAACGCCACGAACTAATGCTAAACTATGCATGAATAGCTAGAAAAACTATCTAAATGGCTGCCTAGACTAAAGTCATAAATCGTGTTATCAATATTGATCTATTCCTATTGGTAGACGGAAGCGGAGGCGAGTTTGGATCGGGAGATTCTCGTGTGACATAAGAATTTGAATTAGTAATGGACAACTTAATGAAAGATAATAAATGGTTGAGTGTGAGCATGCTATATGTTTACTTTACCTTATGTGTGTTTGTGTCTTTACGTTCTTTCTAATATCTAGAATGTTAGCTAGCGGTTTATACCTGTAAGAGCCTTAGTCCTTGGAGCCTAGGAGCCTTGTTGAGCCTTAGTTGAGCCTTAGTTGGACCCTGACAGCCGCCCTAGTGGACCATGGTGGCCGACCCTGCGGCTAGGCGCCCCTGCGGCTCTGTGTAGTTGCAGCCGCCTTCGTTGACCCTTTGACTTGTGCTTTGCGGCTGACTTCCTTTATAAGCCTTCCCTTGCTTCTCTGAGAGGGTTTCTTCATCCTCTTCAGCTTCTTTCCCTTTGTACGTTCTTCTTCTTCTTCATCTTCTCTTCCTTGATCTTCCCTTGTGTTTGTGAGAGAGTTTGGAGAGTTTGGTTGTGGTGTGGCTTTAGATGATCATGAGGATAATGCTAAGAGTTGTTGTTGTGGTGTTGAGGTTGTGGGAGTACTGATTGCTCCTAGTTGCTGCTTAGGGTTATTGTGGTAAGCTCTTCACCTCCATCTTCCTTCTTTCTTCTTTTCTTGCTTCTTTCTTTCTTCTTAGCTTGGGATCACAAGTTAGACATGTGTTGGACCCTCTCCTGAATGTTTTGATGTTCACACATGCATATGTATGTATGTGGGTTGTTGTGGTATGGTGAAGAAGTGAAAAAAGTCGAGAAAGGGATCGAAGAGAAGTCGGGAACAAGCCTCTGCATAGACAGCCGCCCCTGCGCCTGCCTGTGAGCCGCCCCTGCGCCTGCCTGTGAGCCGCCCTTGCGCCTTGAGTGAGCCGCCCCTGCGCCTCTATGGTTCTGCCTTGAGTTCTTGCTTCTGTTGGTGCATTCAGGGCATACCTTGTTGGTATGTTTCCTTCCTTCCTTTCCTTTAGCCTTGGCTTAAATATTGATTAGGCTAGCTTGGTTAGGATGAGTGATATGATAGAGATGTGCCTTAGGCACTTGTGTTTATGTTGAGGTTATGCCTTAGGCATTGGTGAGCATGTTATGATCTTAAGGTTTAGACTGAAGTTATAGGTTAGTTATGGTTATGGAGACGAGTCTCCTAACCTTTACAGTATGTGATGTTGTGTGCCTTGCTATTGCAGGCATTGATTTCTTCCCCAAGGGGAAGATGTGATGTGGTTTTGGATACGAGTATTACAGGTAAGTCCATAGGACTTACTTAGCGTTCAATTGTGGGTTTGTATGATTGTGATGGTTGTGTGTGTTCATATGATTGTGCATTTATAACCTAAACCGGACTAGGATGACCATTTATTACTTTAAATGACCCAAGTGTATTATAACAGGTCATAACCTCTTGCCTCCGCCAGCTGGTAGGAGGAGGTTCCCTGAAGATGATCTCACAGGAGGGGATGAGTGATGATCACCCCCATGCAAAACTCCTGTGTTATGTGGGATGGGACGGGGTTCTTGAGGCTCCTCTTGTTACAAATAAGTTGAATTAATAATGGAATAACATAACTAAAAGATAATAAATGAATGTGTGTGGCATTGCATGTATGAGATGTGGATGTGTGTTTGTGCTTTTACCTTCATACTTATTCATTTTTGTAGCTAACGGTGTATACCGTGTTGTAGATGATCTACAGGTTAGGAAGACTACATAGTGAGCCAGATGGTGTGACCAGCCGAGGACTTCTTTACATTAGGACTGCGTGGGATATGAGATCTTTTGTATCTGTTGTTTATGGATGTTGTTTTGTACTCGGTTTTGTGTTTGTAAACCCTTTTGATGTGTTTTATACAGTTTTATATATTTGGTTATAATCTACCTATGCCTTGTTGTAAGATCCAGTGAACTTATTGTTAGGGTAGGGTCTAGATCCCTTGTGAGATCCTAGCCCAATGTGGCACTCCGAGTCCCGCGGATTCGGGGTGTTACAGAGTTGGTATCAGAGGCTTAGGTTGATAACAATGGCACTTGCTATCTGCAATAAAGGTAGAGTGGATAAATAAACAAAACCCACATGGGGTCTGACTTTTTAAAAGGTTTTGGTTTTAAAGCAAGTACAAATGTTTTGGGATAGTGTGTACAAAAGTTGTCACCCATGTGAGGATCTCGACAATATAGATATATATATATATATATAGATATCTTCTATGTGTTGATGTGTATGCATGTACTATTAAGTATTATATATATATATATATATATATATATATATATATATATATATATATATATACATATGGCCTAGTTAGAGCCTTATACATTAGGTGTGCATACCCCGCAGATGGCTCGGACTAGATCTACTGCTGTTGTAGGCAGAGGTAGAGGTAAACCACCTCTTCCTCCAGGAGGGATAGGACAGGGACCAGCTCCCGCTGCAGATCCACCAGTGGTGGAGGAGGCTTCTGAGGACGTTGCTGAGAGTGTAGTCCCAGCTACGAGGAGTGGTGGGTCCAGGAGACAGCAGGCACATCCAGCCCAGTCTGATGGCTCAGACCGTGTCTTCATGGGTGGACCAGAGTTCAGAGAGTACCTCAAATATTTTGAGGAGCCCATCAGAGCAGGCAGACGAGTCCCACATCTACCAAGGCATGAGGGATCATCTGAGAGATTGCATGGAGCTACTCAGGTGCCAACTATGCCGGCACGTGCTGCTGAGGTTGCTCGAGTTGTAGGGGAGACCAGAGGGCCTCGACCAGATGCCTGGCTGAAGGCATTTCATCATCAGGGAGTACCACACTTCTCACGAAAGATTGGGTTGCAGACCGAGGTTCGGATTGGGCATGTAGACTCGGCTTTAGAGTCTATTTGATGCCCTAAGGACAGACGGATAGATCTAGTACAATCTCTATTCCGTGACCTAGCACACCAGTGGTGTAGGACAGCTAAAGCACGAGTTACTAGTTATGAGCAGATGAGGACCTTGTTGAGGGGCATTTTTGCCCTGCTTCACTGAGGAGGGAGAAGCTGTAGGACTTCGTGGAAGCGGGCTTTGAGGACGTACCCATTATAGTTGATATTCGCCACTTCCAAACTGAATTAGCATTGCTGGGTCCAGCTGCACCATCTGAGGACCAGCATGTGTATCTGTTCTCCCGTCGTCTGAGGGAGAGCACACGTTCATACATGGCAGGTGTTAGCATGAAATATTGCGATATTCTAGGCACTTTTTCTAGTTGTTTTTCATTCATTATAGTGTTCATTGATAAGGCATTGAAGCATTTGTTAGCTAGTTCATCTATATTTTTGATATGAAGGTCTACATTAGCTTTGTATTGATTATAGGTGAATAAGAGCTAAACCCGGACCATTTGAGAGAGATAGGAGAGGATTTGAGCACATCCAATGATTAGGAGCACATCAAAGAAGCCAAAGGAGATGCTAGGATGAGGAATGGAACGACACAAAGGAGACCACAAGCAATTTACACTTCCACGCCCTAAACTACGGCCGTAGAAGAGTCCAAACCATGGCCGTGGATCTTGGCATCATGAGCGTGGAGCATTCCAGAGAGTTACACGGCCTAAAATACGGTCGTGGAACTCATATGAGACCGTAACCCAATTTCACGCCCTAAACCACGGTCGTGGAACCCCTTGAGACCGTGATTTAGGCGATCTTTTGACGAACCAATTATTGCCACATCATTTACGCAATGGGCCGGACGGTTATTTTATCCTTTCTTATAAAAGGGTTAGAGAAGCGAGTTTTGGACATCCACGCTTATCGCTTAGCCTTGCTTAGGGTCGCTTTGAGAGAGTTCGAGAAGGACTTAGCGGAAGCACCGACAATTTGGATTTCGGAGGATCGTGTGTGGCGGAAGTTGCGCCCTTTTTCTAGGTTTTGTTATTGAAGACGGACTGACATCCCGTTCTTCATACTTGCCCTAGATTATCGTGAGGTTTTCTGTTATATTCCGAATCCATTGAGTATTCCGATTTGTGTTTTGGATTTGAGATTGACTTTGAGTTATATTTGAGTTTCGAAGGTTTTCATCTTTCATTCTTCTTAAATTGATTTGTGATATCATGACAATGGTTATTGGCTAAAACCCTTTAGCAATTCTAAGGTGAAGGGTTAATAATTGTGGCTTAGATGATGATAGATCGATCGTAAATTGATTGGACCCTGAGAGTTAGAGAGATCTCATCGACGGACCAAGATCACGGTCTGTTCTTGAGCTTCCACGGCCGTGGAACTCAAGATCTGCCCGTGATTTACCCTAGTTTACGAACTTTGCTTTTACTTTGATCCAAGGTTAAAGATTAGCTTTAATCTAGTCTTGGCTTGCCCTTTTCTAGGTAGTATTGAGACTCATCACCCTCTACTTCCATTTCGAGTGTCACAACCTTAATCGGTTTAGTTAGTCTTGATCCTTGGGTTACAAGTTTGGGTATTTGAGATTAATTCTTGTCTTTAGATCCTTTCTATACTGAAGCCTCAATAACCTTTATAGAGAGTGTCTTTAGATAAGTCATATAAAGCCTTGGAACTTCACCGTACATTGCTTTACCTTAGCATACCTTTGCAACTCTTAACTCTGTCCTTAGTTCTATAGTATATCTTGAATCGATTGCCACAATTAGATACCTAGATCCTTAGGGTTGCTGTTTTCCCAATATTTGCAAAGCTTTATACATTTACTTGCTTGACGATTTGTGAAATGAATTTGTTCCCCCCAAATCCCTGTGTTCGATACTTTGGAATTCTTGCTTTACTACGCCGATCCATACACTACGGGTTCACTTGCTTGATTCTAGTTTTATAAATTTAAAACTTATTTGCACGCACGCTTAGGAGCGAACAAGTTTTTGGCGCCGTTGCCGGGGATTTGGTTTAGGCCGAATTCGGTTATCGGTTGTCAAGCTTGGGAGCTTTGCTCTTGTTATTTGATATCTCCTTTGAGTGATATTTGCAGGTTACCTTACGTATATGCGCAGGTCTAGAAACAACAAAGACCTCTTACCTCTTGATCAAGAACTTGAGAAGACTTTGAGGAAGAAGCTCAAAGAAAGAAAGATGGCTGAAAATAAGGAGCGGGGTATCCAAGCAGAGTTGGAGGATTCCGAAGCTCGACTTAGATGGAGCGAGAAGACTCGCAAGGAAGAATCGGACCGTCATCAATTGCAAATTGATGAGCTCAAAGACATGATGCTTCAAATGAGGCTGGAGATGAGCGATTCCAAGAAGAAGAAGAAGAGGAGGAAACCGGCAAGATCGGTTAGAACCGACTCATCCGATGAGGATAGCGACTCTTCCATGCCACCGCTAAAGGAAATTGATCCGACGATCAATGCAAATCAGAATAATCCAAGACCGGCTGCCAATTATCGTGTCCCGGCTGGGGGTGCGAGAGCCGCTCGTATAGATGAAGAGCCAAGAACTCTTGGCCAAAGGATGGATCCAATTCAGCAACCACGCCGTCTAGGTGTGAACTTTGATGCTGACGATATGCAGGGGTTAAGCTTCAACCCACAAGTTATTACCATCGTTCGCCAAAATCAGTCTGGAGGAACGAGTATTGAATCTCCACATCAAAATTTACAGAATTTTGAGATCTTGATGGAGACAATGAAGCTAAAGAATGTAACCACCAACAATTACAAGATCAAGCCATTCTTTTTCTCTTTGAAAGGGAAAGCTTTATCTTGGTATCAAGCTCTTCCAAATGGAAGACTCAACACATGGGAGGATCTTTCTTCGGAGTTTCTCACCAAATTCTTTCCGCCATCCAAGACGGCGGAGTTGAGAGGTAAGATTAATGCATTTTCTATGAGATCTAATGAAAGTTTGTTTCAGTCTTGGGAAAAATTTCAGGATTTACTATTGGATTGCCCACATCATGGCATTTCCAAATTGGAGCTATTGGAGATATACTATAAAGGGATAGATGTGGAAACACAATTCAAGCTCCAATCCCTTTCATGTGGCACATTCATGGACATGAGGGAAGATGACGCTTGGGACTTCATTGAGAAGCAAGCCCGAGTCATTGAGAAGTATTCTCACCGGAAGGTAGAAGCAAATCGAGTGGAGAAAGGAGCAAAGCTAACACAAGCTGCTCAAACTCAAATCTTTTCTCTCAACACCGAGATTAAAGAATTGAAGGAAGTCATCAAGGCTAGCTTTCCAAAGTCTAAGGAGCAAGATGTTGGTTATTTAGGAAACAACAATAACCACAATGGGAATGAGAACACAAATCGCAACAACCGGAACAATTGGAACAACAACAACAACCGGAACAATTGGAACAACAATAGGGGTTCAAACAACAACAATTGGCGTTCCAACCAACAACAAAACTCCGGTAATTCTTATCCCAATTCAGGAAATTCACTAACTCCACCATCTTCTTCTTCCATTCCTTTGAAAAGCCAGGGGCAAACATCTAATAGTGGCAGCACTTCGGGGAAAGAGAAGCCCGATCCCATGTTGGAAACAATTTTGGGAAAGCTTCAACGATTGGAGAGTCACATTACTAAGGTTGATAAAGCCCAAAAGCTTTTAGAAAACCAAATGTTTAGCAATGCTGAGGAAGTTCCAAGAAATCAAGGAAAACTTCCAGGAAAGACGGAGGATAACCCGAAAGGAAGGGTGATGGCTATCACAACTAGGAGCGGAGCAACAACCACCGACCCGCAGCCTAAGTTTGTGGAAGTTCCCGTCGAAAAAGAGAAGGAAAAGGGGAAGGAGAAGGAAGACAACTACATTCCTCCTCCAGCTTACAAACCTCCCCTACCATTCCCACAATCTAGAGCAAGAGCGCGTCTAGACAAACAATTCGGTAAGTTCATTGAACTCATGAGCAAACTGCATATTAATATACCTTTCATTGATGCAATTGTAGGTATGCCAGCTTATGGAAAGTTCTTAAAGGAGATCCTCTCTAACAAGAGGAAATTAGAAGACTTTGGAGAAGTCAAGATGAGTTCGGATTCGTCAGATCTCATTAAGACGATGAAGGAAAAGATGCCCCCAAAGCTGAAGGATCCGGGGTTATTTGTGTTCCCATAGGAGTGGGAGACGTCACATATGATGCATTATGTGATTTAGGAGCAAGCGTTAGCATCATTCCGCTTGCCTTATGCAGGAAGATCGGTTTAGGCGAACCTAAACCGGTGAAGATGACGTTATACATGGCGGATCGATCCATAACTCGTCCCGTCGGCATAGTTGAAGACGTCCCGTTCAAGCTTGGTAAGTTCTATGTTCCCATAGATTTTGTTGTGCTTGACATTCCTGCAGATAGTCCGGTCCCGATCATACTCAGAAGACCGTTTCTTGTAACATCCGGTTGTATGGTTGATTGCAAGAATGATAGACTCGCCTTCGACATAGGAAAGGAAAAGGTAGAGTTCGTTCTTTCCACTTTGATGAATGAACCAGCTCTTGAAGAGGACATATTCAACATCCATGACGAAGAGCTATCTAGAGAGGAAGTAAGTTCGATTCTTTTCAAAGATCCCTTGCAAAAGGAGATCACTATGAGCATTATGGACATAGGAAAAGAAGAGGAATGCAATAAGGAAACCGAAGCTTTAGAGAAGCAAAAGGAAGTGTATGAAGAAGAGTTTGAAAAACTTTACGGTGGGTTAGAGAACGTGAGGAATCACGGCCAGTCATGCTATTCCACGGCCGTGGTTTCCACCAATATGACCGTAATTAGCTATTCAGAGGACTCCAGTAAGTTACACGGCCAAAACCACGGCCGTGGAACAAACAGAGGTGCCGTAATTGACTTACACGCCCTAAACCACGGCCGTGGAGAAAACAGAGGTGCCGTAATTTTGGGAAAACCTGAGGACAATTACGTTCTTTCTAACACTTCTCTTGATTCTTCTCCAACAACTTCTATACCCTTAGAAACTTCTAAGGAAGCATTGGACACTCCTCAAGAGCCATTAGAGAGTCCTATAATGATGGAATTGAAGCCACTTCCCGCACATCTAAGGTACGCATTTCTAGGACCTAATTCTACCTTTCCGGTAATTGTTAGTTCCAATCTAAGTATAGATGAACATAGTAAGCTTATGGTTGTTCTTAAGAAACATAGGAAAGCCTTAGGTTACACTATAGAGGATCTAGTAGGAATCAAACCTTCACTATGCATGCATAAGATCCTAATGGAAGAAGATTTTAGAACTTCGCGACAACCTCAAAGGCGGTTAAATCCGACCATGAAGGAGGTTATCAAGAAGGAAATTCTTAAATTACTTGATGCAGGTATCATCTACCCTATCTCCGATAGCAAATGGGTGAGTCCCGTACTGGTTGTTCCAAAGAAGGGAGGAATGACAGCCATCACCAACAAGAACAATAAGCTCATTCCTACGCGAACCGTGACGGGATGGAGGATGTGCATAGACTACCGCAAGCTAAACAACGTAACGAGGAAGGATCACTTCCCATTACCATTCATCGACCAAATGCTTGAGAGGTTAGCACAACACTCACATTTCTGTTATCTTGACGGTTATAGTGGTTTCATTCAGATCCCGATACATCCGGACAATCAAGAGAAGACCACATTCACGTGCCCGTGGGGTACGTTTGCTTATAGGAGCATGCCGTTTGGGCTTTGCAACGCCCCAGACACCTTTCAAAGGTGCATGATGGCTATCTTCTCGGAGTATATGGAGGAAATCATGGAGGTTTTCATGGATGACTTTTCTGTTTATGGTTCCTCTTTCGATAATTGTCTTTTTAACCTTTCTCTTGTGCTACAAAGGTGCGAAGACACTAACCTAGTTCTTAATTTGGAAAAGTGTCCTTTTATGGTAAAAGAAGGCATTGTATTAGGACACTTGATCTCTATTAGAGGGATTGAAGTAGATAAGGCTAAGATAGAGACTATAGAAAATCTCCCTCCCCCATCTTCGGTGAAAGGGATAAGAAGCTTTCTAGGGCATGCTGGATTTTATAGACGCTTTATAAAGGATTTTTCTAAGATATCAAAACAGCTTAATAATCTATTGATGAAGGATGCAGTTTTTGATTTCTCGCAGGAGTGTTTAGATGTGTTTCATAAGATTCGGGAAGCTCTAATCTCAGCCCCGATCATTCAACCTCCGGATTGGAATCTTCCATTCGAGGTTATGTGTGATGCAAGTGACGTAGCTATAGGAGTTGTGCTTGGGCAAAAGAAGGAAGGACGAACCCACGCTATCTAATATGCTAGCAAGACGCTAGATGAAGCGCAGATTTACTACGCCACCACCGAAAAAGAATTTCTAGCAATTGTATATGCATTTGAAAACTTTCGTTCTTATCTTGTAGGTGCAAAGGTAATTGTATACACGGATCATACTGCGATCCGGTATCTACTTGCAAAGAAGGAAGCGAAACCAAGGCTAATTAGATGGATTCTTCTCCTACAAGAATTCGATCTAGAGATCCGTGACAAGAAGGGTTCGAAAAATTCTGTTGCGGATCATTTGAGTCGTCTACCACATCTAGAGGACGAAAATCTACCCATAGATGGCTCCTTTCCGGACGAGCATTTACATATCATAGAGGAGTACATCGACAAGATTGGTAAAGGTAACGAACCATGGTTTGCTGATTTTGTTAACTATTTGGTTTGCCAGGAATTACCACCCGGATTATCCTATGCACAAAGAAAGAAGTTCTTTAAGGATGTCCGGGAATACTTTTGGAATGAATCTCTCCTCTTTAAGAGAGGTCCTGACGGCATCATTCGACGATGTGTGCCGGAAGACGAGATGCAAAGCGTCATCCGTCATTGTCATTCACTACCTTGTGGAGGACAGGCTAGCTCAAACAAGACTAGTGCTAAGGTATTGCAATCTGGATTCTTTTGGCCTACTTTATTTAAATATGTGCAAACATTTGTTTCCTGCTGCGATGCTTGTCAAAGAACAGGGAACATATCTAGGAGAAACGAAATGCCTCCTTACAAAATTCAAGAGGTAGAGATCTTTGACGTTTGGGGAGTAGACTTCATGGGACCTTTCCCATCATCTTGTGGAAACCAATACATACTTCTAGCTGTAGATTATGTTTCGAGATGGGTTGAAGCAATTGCCTCTCCTACTAATGATGCCATGGTTGTGGTTAAGTTCTTTAACAAGACCATTTTCCCACGATTTGGAATACCACAGACTATCATTAGTGATGGAGGCTCTCACTTCATTGCCCGACGATTCGAAGCTCTACTAGCTAAGTATGGGGTGACTCACAAGATTGCCACCCCTTACCATCCACAAACGAGTGAACAAGTGGAGATCTCAAACCGGGAGATTAAAGGAATCCTAGAGAAGACGGTTTCAAGGACAAGGAAGGATTGGTCTTTGAAGCTAGATGATGCATTATGGGCATACCGGACTGCATATAAGACTCCCATAGGAACGACACCATACAACCTTGTGTATGGGAAGTCTTGTTACTTACCGGTAGAGCTGGAACATAAGGCGTATTGGGCAATAAAGTGGCTGAACTTCAGCATAAAGGAAGCGGGCGAGAAGCGCCTTTTGGACCTTAACGAGCTTGAAGAACTTCGCTTAAATGCCTACGAAAACGCCAAGATCTATAAAGAAAGAGCGAAGTGTTGGCATGATAAGCATATCATTCCAAAAGACCTTAAGGAAGGAGATCAAGTTCTCCTCTTCAATTCAAGACTTCGTCTCTTTCTAGGTAAGCTTAAACCTCGTTGGACCGGACCTTATCTAATTAAACGTGTTTTTCCCATGGTGCAGTTGAAGTATGGGGTGAAAAGGGCGGAAGCTTCAAGGTGAACGGTCAACGACTCAAGAAGTACTCACCGGCACTCCAAGCTGAAGAGTTCGCGCCTACCGCACTCGAATAAGTGCAAGTACAGTCTAGCTACGGACCTTAAACAAGCGCTTCTTGGGAGGCAATCCAAGGTATTGTACTTATGTTTTTGTTTGTCATTCGTAGATTAGATTAGTTTAGACGTTTTTGTTTCGTTTTGCCTTCGATACCTTCCGGTATGTTGTGTTTTTGGATGTAGGAGCAATGGAATAGGCAAGGGAGAGGAAAAAGTTGAAGGAAATTGACGAAACTTGAATTTTGGCACATTACATAGAGTTCCACGCCCTAAACCATGGTCGTGGAGGCTACAGTGACCGTAATTCTTCAAAATTTGAGAAAATCACCAAAAACCACGGTTCCGTACATTTCCACGGCCGTGGAAATCCCCGAGTGACCGTGATTTTCAAAAAATTTTACGGCCATTATATAAACCACCTTCCTTCACAAAAACCTCACAAACACCCCTCTTCCACGACCTAAAGGCCGTAAATCATCCCCATCTCGCATTTTTTCATTCGGTAATCTTTTCGAACGATTCTTGAGCCTAAAGTGAAGCAAATTCAACCATCTACAAGATCCAATCAACAAATCAAGTGAAAAATCCCTGCAGAAGATGGAATTTGGATTTTAAGAATCCAAAACCTAGGTTTTCTTCTCTTTCTCAACTTTGTCGATTTGGCTCAATTCTTGCAAGAATTTTTAGGAGAACTGATTGAAATTGGATTGAAATTAGTCTAGGACTGTTGCCTGGTGAATTTGGTGTGAATTTGTTGAGATTTGAGCAAACTAGTGCCGAACCACGGTCTCTGTAGGTTCCACGGCCGTGGTTTCTTTAGAACAGACCGTAATTTTCTCTCTGAAATGGATTTGATAAGGAGAATGTCTACTAGAAGCAAGAAGAGGAAAGGTGATGCTTCCTCCTCCTCCCAAGTACCCCCTAGTGAGCCACCATCACCCCCACCCCCTAGAATTCCAAAAATCCATGAGGATTACCTCGATGCCTTAGAAAGGATCGAGAAGAGGATGGTCATAGGACCGCGCTACTTAGTTCTTGAGGAGTTAGAGCCGCTGAATGTGGTGGATGACCATGCATGATTGACAACATTAGCCGCTCCACCGCCGTCTTGTGAGTTTATTTTTCTTTCTTTCTTTTCTTTATTTCTTTTTGAACATTAGGGACAATGTTTGTCTCAAGTATGGGGTGGGGTGTGACTATCGTTTGTAATAACTCTACTCACTTTGCTTGCCTTGATTCGAGAATACTTTGCATGTTTCATTTCATTGTCACACGTTTCATTATTGCATTGCATGAAAAAGCTTTTGAAAAACCCATAAAAATTGAAAAATTTTGAAAATTCTAAAAGGTTTTGTGCTTCTAAGAGTTTAGATGATTTCTATGATAAATACTACTTGTGAATTGAGTTTTTGATGACAATTGTATGCCTAAACGAATAATGAATTGAAAAGAAATTGAATGTGTTGATTATCCTTTCTTGCAAGTTTCATAATGTGAAAAGTTTTGTCTAAATCATATTGAGAAATTGAAGTTGAAGTCACATGATAAGTTCTTATACTTCTTTATAAAATGATTAAGGCAATTCGACCTTTCTTTGTTCATTTAGCCCCTCAATGAAATAATTGCCTCTCTTACCTATCCGAGAATTTGGAGGAGTTATGTTTTGGCATGTTTGATGTGGGAGGGCCATGAAAGCAATTGTTTGCGTTCAAAGAATAGAAATAATAGGTTTGGGAAAGTCAATCATGACGATGAGTAACTCGGCACCATTCACATAGCCGGGTGTTTGTGTCTTGCCAAAGTCGGATTGAGCGATATTCCTAACGGATTATGGTATGTGCATCAAAGGTTTGAGGCATCTCGAAATTGAGAAACGCCGATCTCCTAGGCTTCGGTTTTTGTGCACCGCTGTCTATAACTCCAAAAGTAAAGTCGAAAAATGATGTGAAACGAAGAGAGCAAAGCTCAAAGTTGATGGTGTTGCAAATCAAAATAAAAAGAAAAGAGTTAGTTGTCCACTTTCCCGGATTTATGCACCACATTCCTTATAAGTTTTCCCTCCCTTCTGCATTCTAGACCTTACTTGGAAGTCCTTAAGATCAAAAGAATGTTATTTGGCTTGGTGATTTAATTGAAGTTTCTTATGCTTGATTTTGATAATGCTTGAAGGTTATGATGTTTACATTGAAGTTTAACCAATTCATGATGTTTCTTTCCTTTACATTCTTTGGTTATGTATATAAGCGTTTCAAGAGTGAATGAAGCAAGGTTTGAGAATGGTCTATTGACTAGAAGCACATTTATCTAAAAGATGTTTTGTTTTTGAGTTTGCATGCATATTTCATCCTAACTTATGTTTTAAGCTTTCAAAAGACCTTGCTTGGTGACAAGCAAGTGACAAGTATGGGGTATTTTGTTAGCATGAAATATTGCGATATTCTAGGCACTTTTTCTAGTTGTTTTTCATTCATTATAGTGTTCATTGATAAGGCATTGAAGCATTTGTTAGCTAGTTCATCTATATTTTCGATATGGAGGTCTACATTAGCTTTGTATTGATTATAGGTGAATAAGAGCTAAAACCGGACCATTTGAGAGAGATAGGAGAGGATTTGAGCACATCCAAGGATTAGGAGCACATCAAAGAAGCCAAAGGAGATGCTAGGATGAGGAATGGCACGACACAAAGGAAACCACAAGCAATTTACACTTCCACGCCCTAAAATACGGCCGTAGAAGAGTCCACGCCCTAAACCACGGCCATGGATCTTGGCATCATAAGCGTGGAGCATTCCAGAGAGTTACACGGCCTAAAGTACGTTCGTGGAACTCATATGAGACCGTAACCTATTTCCACGCCCTAAACCACGGTCGTGGAACCCCTTGTGACCGTGATTTAGGCGATCTTTTGACGAACCAATTATTGCCACATCATTTACGCAATGGGCCGGACGGTTATTTTATCCTTTCTTATAAAAGCGTCAGAGAAGAGAGTTTTGGACATCCACGCTTATCGCTTAGCCTTGCTTAGGGTCGCTTTGAGAGAGTTCGAGAAGGACTTAGCGGAAGCACCGACAATTTGGATTTCGGAGGATCGTGTGTGGCGGAAGTTGCGCCCTTTTCTAGGTTTTGTTATTGAAGACGGATTGACATCCCGTTCTTCATACTTGCCCTAGATTATTGTGAGGTTTTCTGTTATATTCCGAATCCATTGAGTATTCCGATTTGTGTTTTGGATTTGAGATTGACTTTGAGTTATATTTGAGTTTCGAAGGTTTTCATCTTTCATTCTTCTTAAATTGATTTGTGATATCATGACAATGGTTATTGGCTAAAACCCTTTAGCAGTTCTAAGGTGAAGGGTTAATAATTGTGGCTTAGATGATGATAGATCGATCGTAAATTGATTGGACCCTGAGAGTTAGAGAGATCTCATCGACGGACCAAGATCATGGTGTGTTCTTGAGCTTCCACGGCCGTGGAACTCAAGATTTGCCCGTGATTTACCCTAGTTTTCGAACTTTGCTTTTACTTTGATCCAAGGTTAAAGATTAGCTTTAATCTAGTCTTGGCTTGCCCTTTTCTAGGTAGTATTGAGACTCATCACCCTCTACTTCGATTTCGAGTGTCGCAACCTTAATCGGTTTAGTTAGTCTTGATCCTTGAGTTACAAGTTTGGGTATTTGAGATTAATTCTTGTCTTTAGATCCTTTCTATACTGAAGCCTCAACAACCTTTATAGAGAGTGTCTTTAGATAAGTCATATAAAGCCTTGGAACTTCACCGTACATTGCTTTACCTTAGCATACCTTTGCAACTCTTAACTCTGTCCTTAGTTATATAGTATATCTTGAATCGATTGCCACAATTAGATACCTGGATCTTTAGGGTTGTTGTTTTCCCAATATTTGCAAAGCTTTATACATTTACTTGCTTGACGATTTGTGAACTGAATTTGTTCCCCCCAAATCCCTATGTTCGATACTCTGGAATTCTTGCTTTACTACGCCGATCCGTACACTGCGGGTTCGCTTGCTTGATTCAATTTCTATAAATTTAAAACTTATTTGCACATACGCTTAGGAGCGAACAGCAAGATCCCACTGTGATTCACTGAAAGATTACTAGGATCGGGCATCTGCCTATGAGAGAGAGAGAGAGCTAGCCAGAGGAGGACTTCTCAGACAAGATGGTGTGAGAAGAGACAACGCACAGGACAGACTGGTGCGGGAGCATCTGGATACAGGTGAGGCCAGTCTCAGGGCCGCTCGAGTGGTCCAGTGTCTTCACTAACAACTGAGAGAGGCCGGTAGTGTTACAACTGCGGGGCCTATGGACATATGAGGACTGAGTGCCCGAGAGCACCACTGACTTGCTTCTCATGTGGGAAGCCAGGACACAGAGCTACGTTTTTCCGTCAGGGCAAGGCGTCATCACAGCAGGGTTCTTCCCTTGCAGGTTCAGTAGGTGGTGGGCAGAGACCGCCTCAACATCAGGCACAGGAACATCAGAGAGTCCCAGACACACCTGCTACTCATGGATTAGTTCCAGGACCGAGTAGAGGTAGAGGTAGAGATGCTGGTAATAGTGATGACCAAGGAGTTTGAGGTTGCGTTTTTTAGCTGAGGAGCCGCCAACACTAGTTGCTACAGGTACCATTCTGTTACATGGTTTACCTGTTAGAGTTTTATTTGATACGGGTGCTACGCATTCCTTTATTTCTACTGCATGTGTTGAGCGTCTGAGTTTGTCTACCATAGAGGGGACCCCTTTACTATAGGGTTACTTGATGGTAGTAGGGTCAGAGGTACCCATGAGATACGTAGTTGTCCCCTACGCTTAGGGACTCGTACCTTGCTTGTTGACTTCTTAGTCATGCCCTTGATGCATGAAGAAGTCATATTAGGTATGGATTGGATGTGTAGACACCGTGCGGTGTTAGATATGGGTAAGAGAATTGTTGCAGTCTCTACCGACGTAGGTCTGATAGAGGTCTTCCGGGGTTGGGACCTTGGGAAGACGAGATTTGTTATCAATACAGTACGAGCAGCTAGACTGATTCTACAGGGATGTGATGCCTTCTAGTGCTACGCCATGAAGGATGGAGAGCGTCCAGCTTTGGAGGATATACTAGTGGTTTGTGAGTTTACAGACGTGTTTGCAAAGCCGTCTAGCTTGCCACCTCAAAGGAGCGTAGAATTTGGCATTGATTTGGAGCGTGGCACGTGACCCATCTCAAAGGCCCCATATTGTATGGCACCTGTCGAGATGTTTGAGCTGAAGAAGCAACTCAAGGAGTTGGCTGAGAAGGGCTTCATTCGCCCTAGCGTATCACCATGAGTGCACCTGTCCTCTTCGTGCGGAAGAAGGACGGATCGTTGATATTGTATATTGACTACAGATAGCTGAACAAGGTGACCATCAAGAACAGGTATCAACTGCCTCGTATTGGTGATCTACTAGATCAGCTTCAGGGATCGACAGTTTTCTCCCGGGTCGACTTGCATTTAGGATATCACCAGTTGAGGGTGAGAGAGCACGATGTACACAGAACGGCATTTCATACCCGTTATGGACACTACGAGTTTGTAGTGATGCCATTTGGGCTGACGAATGCCCCACCAATTTTCATGGAGTTGATGAACAGTATCTTCATCGACTTCCTAGATCAGTTTGTGGTGGTCTTCATTAATGACATTCTGGTATACTCTCGTAGCAGAGAGGAGCATGCCGGTCATCTGAGGACAGTTTTGCAGATTTTGAGGGATAGAGAGTTGTATGCCAAGCTCTCTAAGTGCGAGTTCTGGATGACTGAGGTTTCTTTTCTTGGACACATCGTCTCCGCCGACGGGATTATGGTTGACCCGGTGAAGATTGAGTTTGTTGTTGCATGGACGACGCCGACAAACGTCAAGGAAGTGCGTAGCTTTTTTGCCCGTCCACTGACGAGTCTTCTGAGGAAGACTACTAGATTTGTAATGACTGACAATGCGCTCAGAGTTTTGAGGAGTTGAAGAGGCGTTTAACTTCTCCTCCTGTCTTGGCACAGCTAGAGGGTTTTGATGATTTTGTGGTTTATAGTGATGCATCTAAGCTAGGCTTGGGATGTGTGTTGATGTAGAGAGGCAGAGTGATTGCATATGCGTCTCGACAGCTGAAAACGTATAAGGAGAACTACCCGACTCATGATTTGGAGTTGGCAGCGATAGTTCATTCTTTGAAGATGTGCAAACATTATTTGTACGGTGCCACATGCCAGATCTTCACAGACCATAAGAGTCTGAAGTACATTTTCACGCAACGGGAATTGAATAACCGCCAGCGTCGATGGCTTGAGTTGATCAAGGACTTTGATCTTGAGATTTTGTATCATCCTGGCAAGGCGAATATGGTAGCTGACGCCTCGAGAGAAGGCGATTGCCAGACTGACCGTACAGCCCAACTTTAGAAGGATCTAGCCTGGCTAGAGATTGACATCCATTTTCCTGATGAGGATGCCTAGTTGTTTGCTTTAGAGTTCTACCTGGTCTGTTGGATGAGATCCAACAAAAGCAGGGGACCTGCCCGACTTTGACGAGGATTAGAGAGAGGATGTCTCGTGGAGAGGCACCACAGTTCTCCATTGGAGCATATGGAGTTATGAGGCGCCATGATCGCATTTATGTACCTGCTGATGCAGAGTTGAGATAGAGGATTTTACAAGAGGCTCACTGTACACCTTACTCAGTACACCCTGGTACGAGTAAGATGTACCATGATGTGAGACGTTCGTATTGGTGGGGCGGGTTGAAGCCCGACGTATCCAGATTTGTTGCCCAGTGTGCGACCTGTCAGCAGGTCAGGATAGAGCATTTCAGACCTGGAGGTGAGCTCCATCCACTGCTAGTACCGTAGTGGAAGTGGGAGGACGTCTCCATGGATTTTGTGACTGGATTGAGGACTAGTAGGAGCTTTGATGCTCTAGGTGATTGTTGACAGACTGACGAAGACGGCACATTTCATTCCCATCAGAGAGACGTGGCCGGTGAGTAGATTGGCTGAGGAGTACACTAGACAGATAGTGAGACTCCATAGTGTACCGAGGATGATCGTCTCTGATCGTGATGGATGGTTTACTTCGAGATTCTGGCAGCAGATTCAGATTGCTTTGGGCACGAGTCTACACTTCACGACTGCGTTTTATCCCTAGACAGATGGTCAGTCAGAGAGGACCATCCAAACCTTAGAGGACATGTTACGAGCCTATGTTGGATTGGAGACAGGGATGGTCTGATTACCTCTCACTCGTTGAGTTCTCATACAACAACAGTTGGCATGCATCTATTGGGATGGCTCCTTATGAGGCACTATATGGACGTAGGTGCCGTACACCTTTATGCTGGGATAAGCCTAGTAGTATCAGTGGGATAGCACCAGAGCAGATTCAAGATGATATGGCTCGAGTAGCGCTGATCAGAGAGAGGATGTTGGCTGCACAGAGTCGCCAGAAGTCATATTCAGACAAGAGGTGTCGACCTCTAGAGTTCAGGGTAGGAGCTCATGTCTGGTTAAGAGTATCTCCGACGTGAGGCGTTAGACGTTTTGGCATAAAGGGGAAGCTGAGTCCCCGATATGTCGGTCCTTTCGAGATACTGTATAGAGTTGGGAGGGCAGCCTACAGATTAGCATTGCCTCCGAGGTTAGAGGGTGTTCATCCTGTGTTTCACGTGTCTCAACTGAGGGAGTATATACCAAATCCGAGGCACATTGTGAGTTATGATGATCTAGTGGTTGAGCCGGACCACACCTTTGCAGAGCACCCTATTGCAGTCCTAGAGCGAGGTGTGAGATGCCTACATTCAAAGGACATTCCTATGATGAGGATACAGTGGTCTAGACGAGGACCTGATGAGGCTACATGGGAAACTGAGTATATATCCAGAGAAACTATCCAGAATTCTACGATGAGTTAGAGGCACCAGTAGGATCCACGAGTAGATCTTAGTGCCATCTTGGTGAGTGCATGATATGTTATGTGCTTATGTGATATGTTGTGTTTTCGTGCTAGCTGTGACATGTGCATATGATCTGTTAGATCCTGTTTGCTAGCGCGAGATAGGTATAGCTGGAGATGGTTCTTTCCTACATTCTATGGTGTGTGTTAGGATTAGTTGAAGATGGTTCTTTCCTTCATGCTATCATTGATGGACATAGTGTGAGTGGAGACGGTTTTCCTCCACGTGGTAGTGTTATGTGTACGTTTTGGCTGGAGACGGATTTCCTCCATGCCAGTGTGATGTGGTTAGTGTTTGGCTAGAGATGATCTTCCTCTGGGCCTTGTGTAGAGTTGATGATGGTGTTGCTGGAGTGATGATTCCTACATGCTGAGTTTGAGGATATAGAATGTTACAGGTTACGATGATACCTCTGAGAGGAAGATTGATACCTCGGCTTATAGGTCCGAGAGGATTGGGATCTTGCAAGTTTCGGGACAAAACTTGTTTTTAGGGGGGTGTGATGTAAGAGCATTAGTCCTTGGAGCCTAGGAGCCTTATTGAGCCTTAGTTGGATCCTATTAGCTGCCCCAGCGGGCCATGATGGCCGCCCCTGCGGCTAGGCGCCCTTGCGCCTCACAGAACCCGCCCCTGCGGCTCTGTGTGGTTGTAGCCGCCTTCGTTGACCCTTTGACTTGTGCTTTGCGGCTGGCTTCCGTTATAAGTCTTCCCTTGCTTCTCTAAGAGGGTTTCTTCATCCTCTTCAGCTTCCTTTCCCTCTGTACGTTCTTCTTCTTCATCTTCTCTTCCTTGATCTTCCCTTGTGTTTGTGAGAGAGTTTGGAGAGTTTGGTTGTGGTGTGGCTTTGGATGATCATGAGGATGATGCTGAGAGTTGTTGTTGCGGTGTTGAGGTTGTGGGAGTGTTGATTGCTCCTAGTTGCTTCTTAGGGTTTCTGTGGTAAGCTCTTCACCTCCATCTTCCTTCTTTCTTCTTTTCTTGCTTCTTTCTTTCTTCCTAGCTTGGGATCACAAGTTAGACTAGTGTTAGACCCTCTCCTGAATGTTTTGATGTTCACACATGTATATGTATGTATGTGTGTTGTTGTGGTGTGGTGAAGAAGTGAAAAGAGTCGAGAAAGGGATCGAAGAAAAGTCGGGGCCAAGCCTCTGCATAGACAGCCGCCCCTGCGCCTGCCTGTGATCCGCCCCTGCGCCTCTGTGGTTCAGCCTTGAGTTCTTGCTTCTGTTGGTGCATTCAGGGCATACCTTATTGGTATGTTTCCTTCCTTCCTTTCCTTTGGCCTTGGCTTAGATGTTGGCTAGGCTAGCTTGGTTAGGATGAGTGATACGATAGAGATGTGCCTTAGGCACTTGTGTTTATGTTGAGGTTATGCCTTAGGCATTGGTGAGCATGTTATGATCTTAAGGTTTAGACTGAGGTTGTAGGTTGGTTATGGTTATGGAGACGAGTCTCCTAACCTTTACAGTATATGATATTGTGTGCCTTGCTATTGTAGGCGTTGATTTCTTCCCCAAGGGAAAGTTGTGACGTGGTTTTGGATACGAGTATTACAGGTAAGTCCATAGGACTTACTTAGCGTTCAGTTGTGGGTTTGTATGATTGTGATGGTTGTGTGTGTTCATATGAATGTGCATTTATAACCTAAACCGGACGAGGATGACCATTTATTACTTTAAATGGCCCAAGTGTATTATAATGGGTCGTAACCTCTTGCCTCCACCAGTTGGTAGGAGGAGGTGCCCTGAAGATGATCTGACAGGAGGGGACGAGTGATGATCACCCCCATGCAAAACTCCTGTGTTACGTGGGATGGGACGGGGTTCTTGAGGCTCCTCGTGGTACAAAATAAGTTGAATTAGTAATGGAATAACATAACTGAAAGATAATAAATGAATGTGTGTGACATTGCATGTATGAGATGTGGATGTGTGTTTGTGCTATTACCGTCATACTTATTCATTGTTGTAGCTAACGGTGTAAAACGTGTTGTAGATGATCTGCAGGTTAGGAAGACTGTAGCGTGAGCCAGATGGTGTGACCTGCCGTGGACTTATGTACATTAGGACTGCGTGGGATATGGGATCTTTTGTATTTGTTGTTTGTGGATGTTGTTTTGTACTCGGCTTTGTGTTTGCAAACCCTTTTGATGTATTTTATACAGTTTTATGTATTTGGTTTTAATCTACCTGTGCCTTGTTGTAAGATCCAGTGAACTTGTTGTCAAGCTAGGGTCAGGATTCATGTTGAGATCCTAGCCCAATGTGGCACTCCGAGTCCCGCGGATTCGGGGTGTTACAATACCGATGTTGTAGATGTGTTACAAGATAGAGGTGCTACTGAGTGATCTGGATGGTGTGGCCAACCGGGTTTCCCGTACATTATAGGACGGGATCGGGTTTATGTTTTTGTTGTTGTTTCCCTTTTGTTTTGAACTCGGTTGCGAGTATTTTACGCTTCCTTTTGTTTAAACCTTTGGCTTTATGTAGAGTTTTAATTTTCATTTGTATGTGCCTTGTTGTAAGATCCGTTGTGCCGTTGCTAGTCTGAGGGTCGGAATCCACTGTGAGGACTCACCTCGTAACGCTTCGAGTTACCAGAACTTGGGGTGTTACAGGATGTATACCTAATATTTCAGTTGATTTTTTATGTTAAAAAATCTTGGTGTATAAGATTCGATATATAAATAAATTTGGTGTTTACTAATCTATATATCTACATATCTATATATATATATATATATATATATATATATATATATATATATATATATATATATATATATATACATTTTAGAGTAGAGGACAAACTGCTAATGTGGCGCTTATATATATATATAGCCTACGGATTGCTGACGTGACACGAAGCCAAATAACCATATATTACTAAACTGACACTCCTCTAAAAATTATTTATATTTAAGACTATTTATTTTTAATAACAATATCAACCAAATCACCAATACCATCAAATTTTGTGATTTACAATTTACATTTTTTACTTTTAAAATTCTCTATTTTTAAGGATCATATAAAATTATTTATTTATAAGGCGATATGTTTATCAAATTATTTTAGGTACATTGTTTGTTTATTTCATTAGCAACAATAATTATATTGTTATGGGTAAGGTGATTATTTTTTAAAACTAAATTTTTCTTTTTTAAAATATTTATGTAATTTAATTAGTAATGCGAGTTTGTTTTATTTATATGTATTAAGAATATCCGTGCACAACACGGGTATTACTATCGTGAACGGGACGAACCTAGTGGGATGAAGTAGTTAAGGTTTACTCTGTCCCGAAATTTATTAGTGGGACGGAATTGCTATTTTTTATGAAACTCCGGAAAAGGGTCAAAACAAGGATAAGATCGGGATTTGTTCTCACTCTTATTTATATGTATTAAAAATATCCGTGTAGGACACAAATTCTAAATTAGTTAGGGATAAGGCGGGCTACAAGGGGAAAAGAGTCCGCCCCAAACAACGAATGAGCCCAAAGCCCATTACTATTCCAAACCCCAGCAACTTTAGTAGTTGGACGAAAACAAAAACAAGGGTTTCACAAAAGCAAAGGAGATTCCTTCAATCAAGGTACCTAAATTTGACCTTTAGTTCCCATGCTTTCTTTCATTGGCTTATCGGTGACCACCACCAAATCATCATTATTCACAAATTACTCCATCACTTGGAAGCCACAGAGCAAGAAAGGATGCATATATGGCCTTCAATCAAGGTAAGAGATTCCTTCAAGGTTGCTTACCTCAACAACCTCCAATGGAATCTACACAGAATGAAAAGGGACACCCATCGGAATTCCCAACCTCTGCTCAACAGATCAGGTCATGATGATCATCATGATGCTACTTCGACTTGGGCTTGGGCTAGTGTTGTTTGCAGAGATGTTTTCTGGATTTTGACTTGTTGCTTCTGCTTTGGAGGTAAAACCAAATTATCCCCTATTTTCTGTTTTCTGTATGTTCATTATCATAGAATTCAGGACAACTCTGTGTAATTTCTTAGGATCAACAATCTCTATTCATCCAAACTTTCTTTCTTTCTTTTTTTTCAGTATGTGAAGATGTTGAAGACCTCATATAGAAGACAATTATACAAAATTATTAGTAGTTGGAGCATTGCAATGGAAACGAAGTGGTATCCGATAAGTTTAAGGAAAGGAAAAGGAAATGAAATTTTACTGATTCGGGCCATTCCGTTACTCTAAGCTTTGTCAAGGCCAATTCAATAGTCATTCATTATATGAATGTGGAATATAAGTAATTTGGGCATCCACCCTTTCAACAGGATTCTCCAATAACACATCCGTCAAATAATGGTTAATTAAGATAAATGTATACCTGTTGGATCTCGGTAAACTAGGGTTTCGGGTACTAAAACGAAGACGGATGAGTTTAGCCGGGTTCACAATGAACATAAACAAGCTTGGGTCGGACCAAGTTTTTGGATGCTCACTTATTCTGATTGGATTATGTTGTTGTGGGCTGGTAGCACTCAAATTAGCGTCTTTTTCCACCTTCATTCTACTTCATTTCCTTCTTCTTTTGGGTGTATTAGCATAGTTTTTTAACTAATTATTTCCTTCTTGTTTTTGTTTTGGAGATTCACCGGTCAATTTATCTAATTGCATGTATTCTAGTTCATCTTGAATCATAAATTGAGTTACTCTCTGAAGAATGTTTGTTACACACTAAGGATTAACATTCAATCAAGGAAGTCAAGGTCAAAATTGAATTGATTGAGATTCGAGAGTGAAGAAGTAAAGACATCTCGAGCATTATGTGTGAAGACAGTCGATTTACCTCCGTAATCCGAGTGATCTGGACTTTCATGTAAACTACAAAGTTGTAGAGTTTCGAATTACCTTCGAAATTAGTACTTGTAGGTTTTCGAATTCCAATAACAACAACAACAACATCAACAAAAAATCGAGTTGTGTTGAAGTGTCACAATATTGTCAAGGTGTTATTTTTCTGGATTGAGCCGATTGCCCGGGCCCTAGCATGCCGATCAAGAGGTCCCACGACTTTGCGTTTTGGCATCTATCTTTCTTCTTTAATTCCCTTTTTATTTTGGGCAATGTTCCACTTTGACGCTTTTTTATTTTTAGTTATCCGTTAGGAATGGATCATATCTTATTAGAAGATAAGATTTGTTTTTTGATAAGATCTTAGTAGATCTTAGGGTACATGTTAGATTGTCATCCTATAAATAAGGTATTCCATCATTAGGTTTATTTATGCAATTGTCGGCCGATTAATATTGAAACCTGAATAATTAGCACATAAACATAAAAGAAAAAACATATCGATCGGCCGATCGACATGCACTTGCCGTCCAACTAGAGTGAAAGCAAAAGAAACAAAAAGGAAAATGTAGAACTCACAAAGAGAAGAAAGATATACACAAGTTGCTGGTTAATTCATAGATGTGTGGAAAAAATGCCTACTCTCATATTCAAACATGATTTCAACTACAAAGCTCAAATACGAATCAGATGAGCACCTCCCCTGAAGCTACATCACTCCAAACATCACGAAAAGAACAACATAAATACAAAACACCTAGTGGCGAACATCAACAAGCCATATGAACGTCTACTAAACTCTACGAACAACGTCCCCTATATAGTCAGGAAAGGCCTCATGTAAAAGCCTAAAAATATGAATCTTTATCAGGCGAATCATCACTTCCTCAAGGATTCTAATGTTCTCAAAGATGAGAGACTTATACGCATGCCAAACGTAATATGTCGTCGTCACCAAAGCAAAACGCATAGCTGCTGTCTTCCGATGCTTAGAAGAAAGATATACAAGTTGGCCAATTGGTAGGTATTGGTCGGCTGGCTATTAGAGAATGACAAAACATACCATTTTCTAGCAATAAGAAAGAGGAAAGTCGCTACTTGATCCAAAATCATTAATATCGGAAGTAAACAAGTTTGCATGTATCAAAGACAACTAAAAGAGTTCCAAAGCCAAAAATCACCACAACATACATATCAAATAGAAATCGATAATAAACAATCCAACATAAAATTTAAATCATGTTATGCAGACAGACACGGATTTAGGGGTACAACCCGCCCCATATTTTAATAAAACAAAATAAAGTGTGTACATGTAACATATGTAGCAGAGTGGCACCCAAATTTGAGAGATATGAATAGCATTCGATTAGTCCCACGTTTGAACCGTGTCACTGGTTTTTAGTTTGAACATTTTTTTGTTTGAAAATTCAATGGTCCAATGTATCTTTTATGATATCGTTTGTTTTTTTGGTTCTCACTTATAACAAGCAACATATTATTTTATAATTTATTTTATTATTTTAATATAGTAGAAATTAGACACTAATTTTTCAAATACACGACAATGGATGGAAAAAATCAAAATTATATACACATCTAGCCTACCCAAACTCTTGGATTCTGGATCCGTCCTTGTATGCGGTAAACAATTTTGTTCGGCACTTGCATGTTGTCATTAACACCTAAAAGAACAAATAGTGACAAAGTGATTTCATGTTTTGGCTCTTGTTTTTTTTTTATAGAAAATCCAAAACTACCATCTCTCTCCATATATATATATATATATGTGTGTGAAAAGATCATTATAAATATCACAAATTCTCTATGTAGTCAGGCTATTCAAACCCTAGAACAAAAGAATTGAACAAGGCATACCTCATTGCAAATTCACAACTTTATTAATCATAATAAAAAGGACCAATCGGCCGATTGACGGGGTTTGGTCGACATTGTAACATAAAACTTGTCTTTGAAACTTGAGAAATGAAATTTGGATAAAATAATAGTGGTGGAAACACCCTATTTATAGGAGGATTTCTAAACTCGTCATCCTATGACTTGCTTATCTAAACCTACCGAACACCTCAAAATGAATCGGATCAATTTGTTCTAGAGTAGTGGTCCAGTGTCCGTACAACTGATAGAAGTCGGCCAGTCGACATGCATTGGTTAGTCGATCGCTTCCAATACTTAATTCTTCATATTTCACTCTCTTTTCTCAACCAATTTTTTTATGACTTTGATTTCCTTGACAGTACTAGAGGATGGGTGTGTTGGGTGTGTGGTTAAAATTGAGGATTTCTTTTTGGATCCTCTAAATCTCATGTGTTATGCCATTGTTGAGCTTTATGTGACAGCATGCGAATCCAAATGGCGTTCAATTTCCGGTTGCTTTTTTAATTAAAGCCAAAGCTTTTCAATACCAGACGTCTCTTCTGAAAACCCGATGCAGCGTTGCCCAATAGGACAAATGAGACAGTACAGGAAGATAAGATTTGAAGCGGTGTCTTTCTGAACAAGTCATTGGGTTGGCACTATCAAGTCTCTAGTGGCTTGTCTATTCAGTCAAACCGCACAACTTGAACCATCCATTCAAAACAATTTTTGTGAAAACCCTAATTCCAATTCAAAACCCAAGTCATAAGAACTTCGTAAATCAAATCTAATAGCTCGAAACCCTAATTAGATCAACCATTTGTCTTGGGGAGTCCAAGGATGGTTTGTCGGGGCAATATCCAATATATAGCTATCAATTGAATCGGCAAAGTGAAAGCAATCCTACAAAACAAATCTTGTGGATTTGAGAAGCAAATTCATGCTTATACCACCAGCAAGCAAACATACCAAATCATTCTAAAAACAACCAAGGCGTACATAATCACTTTTGTCCAACTCTCCTCTTTCTTCATAGTTACACACTGTAATATTATTGTTTAATAAAACAGGCTTACAAATCGTTTACCTTCAACTTCCACTGTCGATGTACTACTTTCATAGGGAAATCCCCGCTGCCTCAAGCTTTGGCGTAGACAAAGCCTCCTGCGTACTAGAATTAATCGGGAACATCTGACACTGAGCATAATCCGCCATCAACTGATCCACAAGCACCAGAGCTACCATGGCTTCAACCATTGGAACAGCTGCACCACCATTTTATTATATATTAATAAACACTTAATAATCTGTGGTTTGGTTACCAAAACTTATACAACATTACTAAAACCCATACCTCGCGGGACAACACAAGGATCATGGCGACCTCTTGCAATAAGCTCAGTCTCTTGTTTATCTCTTGTCACGGTGTGTTGTTTCTTCTGCAAAAGAGAAGAAATTTGTCAACACATCTTTCCATTATGCCTTTAGTTGCTTTACCGGCAGTTAGACAGATCACTGTCTACAGTTGATCACAAGTCAGAAAAAAGATGTACATGGATCAAGAAAAAAACTTGCTTGCATTTCAAGTATGCTTTTAAAACTGTGCTCGTATCATGAGATTGTGGGTTGCCTCGTATGCAAATAGTTTATCCATTGCTTTTAACTATAATGATCATATCTGAATTTTCCTCAGAATTCCTCTTCGTTAATCATGGTTCCACATGAAGCCATCTATAGGGCATATACACATAATTGATGGCTGGGACTGAGAGCTTACCCCAATAGTAGAAGTAGGCTTGAAAGCTACTCTCATGTGAATGATTTCTCCGTTGGATATTCCACCCTATTCAATAAAAATAGATAATATAAATGATTACAACAATCACAGAAGCATGTCATCTGCACACATGAGAGATCCTTTTAAGTTTTAATTCATTGATTGGACTGACTTGTATCCCGCCTGAACGGTTTGTTCTTGTCCTAATTCTTCCATGTTCATCTGTGTAAAACTCATCATTGTGTTCACTTCCAGTCATGAATGTACCTGAAATTATGTAAGCAAAAAAATTTTTGTCATGAATGTTTAGAGTATTTTAAATGAATAATCACCTAAGTATTAGGCATATCTATTGCAAGAGGTTCAAATGATACCAAGGACTTACCAGCAAAGCCGCTGCCGATCTCAAAACCCTTTGTAGCAGGTAAAGACATGAGAGCTTTAGCAAACTCGGCTTCAAGTTTGTCAAATACAGGAGTACCTAGTCCCTGATGAGAACATAATTTCAGTACCAGAATGACTGATTAATGAAAAAAAAATACCATAACTGAATTTACTACGACTTTCGCTGATTAAGAAGGCTATCTAGTTTTTGTAATGATGATGCATAAGGACCATATCTGCATTAACTAAAGCAATGTCTTACACGTGGAACATTTCTGACAATACATGTGACAACACCTCCGACAGAATCTCCCCTTACTCGGACAGCATCAATAGCAGCAATCATCTTATCTGCGTATTCTGGATCAGGGCACCTTGCAATGTTGCTCTCAATCTGGACGAGTTACCCATGAGGGGAAGTCACATTCACAAGAAACTAGAATAGCTGATATCATGTACGAAAATATGATAAACAAAGCAGTCGATAGAATAGTACCTGCTCAAGTGTCAAAGTTTCATAATCTACCAATCCTTCAGGTAGCACAACTTGGTGAGCTTGAGAAACAAATGCAAAAACCTGGCAGGCACCACAAATTACAACAAACCAATGTCAGTCACGCCCTTACGATAAATGTAATAAGAGATATGAATTGCAAATCCTTGAGAAGCAGAACTTGCTGCAAATTTATTTCGTCACTGCAGAAATGCAGAATCTCTAGAACTCCTAGAAATGAGATATGGCAAGGCCAACACTATCACCATAAGATAACGAGTGCATGCCAGCCATAAAACAGAGAGAAAAAATGACAAAGAAACAAACCTCAGTTCCAGCATATGCCTTTAAGATTTTCTTAGCAACAGCTCCAGCTGCAACTCTTCCAATTGTTTCTCTTGCAGAAGATCTTCCACCACCCTATTAATATAATATTCTAGATATATAAGCACGTGCAATTTCTAAATGGAGAACTTTTCAACATTTCAAAATGCAAGGCACGAGTGATCTTCACCTGCACGGATCGGACACCATATTTGAAGTCGTAAGTTGCATCTGCATGAGAAGGCCTGTAGGCTATGGACATTTCACTATAATCCTAAGAATGCAAACAAAGAAATAAGATCTTTTAGACATATAGGTGAAGTGAAACCAGAACGATGGGAGAGGTAAAGTATCAGGAAGCAAAATAAGACATCCAGAAGCATAATTAGATCCACAAAATTCTATTTGACCTTAACCATTCATGCATATACATTATACCAAATGACTCATCACAATTTAGTAATAAATTACCATTATTGATTCAATGTTTACCAAGTCAATTACATGAAGGGAAGAAAAAGGTGTAATTGAATGTACTCATTTTGAATTCCATTGACAAAACAAAGGGTGTTAATGGTAAACGTATAGACATCTTAACTGTCAAGATCAAGGTAAGACAGTGGCATGTGAAATCAGAATAGTAGAATCTTAGAAGGTCCATTTAATATGAAAGGAAAACCGAGGAATCATTTTAGCTTTATCATCATACGATACTCATATTTTATCCACATAATACATGATAACTCATCACTCATCTTCCTAGACTGACAATCACAATAGTACCAACACTCTTTACTTACATGTCCTCTCTGATCGGTATTGGGAACATTGACCATGATGGGTGTTCCAGTAGTCATACCTGCACACAATGAATGATGCATCAGGGAAGATCCAAAACAATATTGTTAGTATCTTACCTCAAAGGGTGGATACTAACTAAGGTTAAAAAGGGGTCACAGCAAACAAACCTTCAGCAATTCCAGAGTATATCTTGCAAGTATCTGTCTCTTTCCTGGGAGTAGTAATTCGGCTTTGACCAGGACGTCTGGAAGCATCAATGCATGGAATGAATTTTCAAATAGATTGTGCTTAAAGAACTACATCTGGATACCAATGTGGAAAACTTAAATAGGACAAGAACAAATCAATAACATAAGCGCCACAAGAGAAGTTTCTCTACCTATATATCTCAAGAAGGTGAAAGAGAAATTCATATGTGTCAAGAGCAATCATTACCTTCTATCAAGATCAGTTTGTAAGTCTTCTTCAGAGAGCTGAAGTCTAGGTGGACACCCATCAATAACACAACCAACACCTCCACCGTGAGATTCTCCATAGGTTGTCACGCGGAAATGAGTACCAAATGTACTTCCAGCTGCCTGTACAACTGTCACTCGACATGGCACATCAAGGTCTCGTAAGTTTGCTGACTACTAAAATCCAGGTTATGTTTAGAGATGACAAGAAATATGAAGGTAAAATTAAAATCAGATCACATATGAAAATTGTAAGATGAAGAATAAATGGGCTGTGGTGCCCTGAGTTATAGTCTTGAAATTCATCAATTGTAACAGGAAGGTAGAATAACTTGAATGAAATTTCTTAATTACTAGAATCCTATCGCAGCAAGTAAAGCATTGTTTGCTAGTAACCAGATCGAGCTTATTACGTCGAAATAATATTCATGGGATCAATACCTATCGGTTATCCCATATTTGATTGAATAAATCGTCACAGCACACCAATTCAAACAAAGAAAATTCAATCAGGAAGTGGGTGATGAAAACTCGAAAAATAAACAATTCGCCATTACAAATACAAGAATAATAATAATAAGGAAGTGCGCATGAGGCAGCAACAAACCTAAAAACGAGAAAAGGAATGCATGAGAAACATACCGAGTTTAGGAGAAGTACGGCGGAGGGGAAGGCGAAGGGAAGGGGAAGAGAGCTTGGAAAGGCTGGAATTGGTAGATCCGAGGGTTGAGCCGAGGAAAGGTTTGGTGGATAGGGAAGAGGCCATTTGTGTGGTCGGAGCAACCTATAAAATTACAGGGTACAGCTGCTGCAACAAAGGGGGAGAGTTTTATTGAATCAAATCTCAATCTCAACCTCAACTGTGAAATAAAGAATTGGATTTATGAGATGATGATCAGACATGGGTTGGTGGCGATGGTGGGTAGGTAAACCCTGGCTAGGGGTAGTTGGAGGTGAGAGGTCCGAAACGTTTCCTTTTTTTTCCTCTGACATTTAAGTATGTTTAGGTAAATTGATTCAAGATAACGTTGCATAAACAGACAATACAAATTCCTTTCCATTTTTTCCTACAAAACAATTACTGTGTACATTTTCTGTCTATTAGAGATGCAGAATAAGTACACATAACCAAGCCCGTTCTTAACCTTGTGTCATGGTCCCGGGACAAATAACAATTACAGCTATAAACATATATGAATGCGGGTTTTTAACTTGAAGCCCAAAATATAGGAAAAGTAAGAAATGATGAGAATTAGATTATTAGGAGAAATATTTCACAAGGCTCCCATTCCATACACAATAAATCAAAATATGATGAATGATTTGTATTTGGACGGTTCATTCTTAGTTTTATACGTAGTTGTGTGCCTTGTACAAGTTTGTTAATTGAATAAACAAAGGCGGGTTAGTGTTAAACGATATTATTTACGTCCATCTCAAGGTAGACATCCCGAAGAACTTGAACTAGCTCATGTTTGGTGGTTTATGCAATGTAATCTTCAATATCATTACAAAGGTGATGGCTACTATATCAAAGTCAATCATGTAAAAGGTGATTGCATCTAATCAAATTTTCAATACGGTCAATGCAAAAAATTAACTTTGCTCTCGTCAATAAGTTGGCTTGACATTTTGTAAATGAGGATAATACCTTTGGGTCTCGGTTTTGAAGGCGAAGTATAATAGACCTGTGTACAAACCATATCACCAGTGGCGGCCGCAGGATTTTAGGGGGGGGCGAAAATTTATTTTCGATAAAAATATCTATGAAAATAAAATAGCGATAAAAACAAAGTCAATATGTCATCTACTTACAATAAACAAAAATACAAAAAATAAATTAAATAACATTACAACCGCGCCTATATATTTTTTTTTAAAAAATAGTTGCCCTATGGGCACGGTCTATAACCGCGCCTCTTTAGATTTTTTTTCTTTAAAAAACGTTACACTATAGTCGCGGTCTAGGACCGCACCTCTATTTGTTTTTTTATTATCTTTATTTCGGATATTAAAATGTTGTCCTCGACAACGAGTTTTACAAATAAGAGTGCGGTCTAAGACCGCGCTTCTAATCCAAACAACAAATCTCGTTCATTTTGGTGAATTATTTCACTCCGAGCCTAAAACGGAAAATTCTAAAAGTTTTGTTCACTTCGGCGAAAGATCCAAAAAAAATATAAATATAACACAAGAATAGTGATATTTAAAAAAAATAATAAATCGTAGAAAATAATTTTATAAACGAGAGAAGTCACACCCCATTTTGAAACGGATTTTTTTCACAAAATTTGTTTTTTTTGGAGGGTGGGGCAGCTGCCCCCCCTGCCCCACCCCCCCAAGGGTCGCCCCTGCATATCACAATCCATTAGTGGTTTGGAGAAGCACTGATATAGAAGTCTGAAAGATCCTACTAGGGGACTAAATGGGTTGTTGGTGATGGTTATACGATTAGATTTTTGTTACATAACTGATTAGGGACACAACTCTTTTAGAGATAGTACTAGAGTATTTTCTAAAGGTTGAAAGATATACAGTGGACGGTCGGTTAATATTAGGAAGTTGGCCATGGTCGAAAGAAGTGAGTTTTGCTAGGTTAATTCTCACGGCCACATTAGTGTAGCTTACAACAGTGACATTAACTAGTGAGTCGGGTATTACAGATGGGTTAAGATGAATGGGCTCGAGGAATGTTGAGTACATGGTTAGCTCGACGTATGCCAAGATTAGGGGCATGAATGATGAGTCGTTGACAAACGTGTCGTAAAGTCTCGTAGTTAAAAGGGCAAGAAAGAGGCAAATACTTTGTTTGAAGGATTCTTGCAAGAGGTTTATTGACAATGGTGGAGAGAGTCATGAGATATTTAATTAAGGGGGGTATTGTGGGCACGGTTTAAGATTTCTTGAATGAACAAAACTCTTAATATGCCCTCTATAGGTACAAGATGCCGTTGTTAGAGACTCTATATATTTCATGCACTTTCATTGACTTCTTGTTAGGTTTGGATCAAATCCGACTCTCCATTACAACCTTTGAAAATTACATGGAGGCGTGGACATGATTCTAGCATTGATGGATGGGATGCACCCTTCCGTGATAGATTCAATTTGTTTGACAAACTCCGGCGCAAAGAGTGTCCTTGAAAAGTGACAATCAATCTCTCATCTTCTTCTTCTTAGGTTATATGTACTTCATAGATTCTTGGGTTTGTTGTCATTTTCGTTGTTGTTCAGTTTATATGTAATTCATGGAAAAAGAGTAATATAACTTGTGTTTTGTTGTTATTTTCATTTGTGAGAGCAACTATTACTCTTTTTCCTTTAATTGTCACCACACTAATCAAACGATAAGAAGCAACATTGATGAACAGAGTATATAACTTTGAAAAATAAGACATAAGCAAAAAGGTAAAGTAAAGAATAAGACATAAAAAGGTTATGGACAATGCAAAACAACACATAAAATGTAATATGTACAACAAAAGGTAAAGCATCGAACAAGACATAAAAAAACACAAATCAATCTCGTCTAGGATGCGACGTCCTGACCAGAGATGGCGCTATATGAACCTCCTGTGTCACCGACTCGTCATATATCGCTTGTAGCTCCTCCACAGTCGGTGCACCACGACTAATAAGATCCCAAAGGCGGCCCTGTATGATGTGTAGCCTCTGTAATGAAATATACAGTTGTCAACGCTAAAGGTAAAGTATAGAACTTTGAAAACAATCAAATAACTATAACCACACGTACCCGATTATCTGAAACAGAGACCGGAGGAGGACGATCTGCTGGTGGAGTCTGTATAGCTGAGCCAGGAAGGAGAAATGGATGGCACCGCTCGCTAAACCAGGACATGTAGTCCTGAGATACAATCCATGGGTCAGGGGCCCTAGTCCGACCCTGAAGGGAAAATCGGATCGTCTCCTCGTGTCTAGCAGCCCACCGATCATCTGCTCCATGGAATCTGACCCTATACCCCTTACTGCCAATAGGGGGCGCTACTCCAAATAAGGGACGATCCTCTCAAGCGGGACCGTCTGAACGTACCCAAACTGACGGAGGACCCGATCCGGCATGTATGGCTCGACGTTGTCTCCAATCTGGATCGTCCCCCGGTACGTGGAAACAACAAACTCGCCCTCAAAATCCAAAACTATGTCTCCATAAGGCATGAACTTGATGTCCTCCACTCTCATCTGATCCAACTGTGAGCGCAATGATCTCAGTCTCTCAAGAGTGATGGTGGGGTCTTCGGGATAGAAAGTCTCGAAGCCCACCTCGCTGATCCATGACGTCCTGGATCCTCTTCCGCCGAACAACCCAAGGATGGGAAGTGGGCGTAGATCCAGAACTGTAAACATTAAATTAAATGAAAGTTATTAATGATAATGCAGGTACGGGAATTTGTGTTGTCTCCCATCAAGGGGGAGATTGAAAACTCCACCTTAATTGAAATGGTTTACAAGTGTCGATGATGGAAGACTTCACACAAATATAGCAGTTGGATATACTAACAATGTACTTGATTATATTTCTAGATATTTGGTTGGTTTGAATTCAGTGCAAGTTGTATATCTACATGTCAAGGGTCTTGAAGTTGGATTCAAGAACAAGTTCAAAAGGACGAGATCAAGGGCCTTGGACTCTAAGGTGCACGGAACAAGGATTCAATTAAATTGAAGATCCTCGTTTAAGATTCTGTAACAAGAAGATCTCATCAACCAAGGATTTTGTCAACCGAAGAATATAGAATCTTTTCTAGAAGATTTTCTAAACAACAAAACAGCAAAATTATCTTCTCTCTTATCCAACAAAAGACGAGAAGATCAAGGAGTAAATAACTCAACGTGTTCGTAGGGGCTGAAGACTTGTAACGTCTACCTTACGATCTTCATGGAAAAGAAGATTGATCTTCAAACGGTTGTCTCTACAACGGCTAGAAGATATTTCCATAGAAGATATAAATGAAGATGATGGTTGAAGAAGGAAACACACAAGCTTACACAGGAAAACATCTTTGCATCCTCAAGCAATCTAATCATCTTCATTCGTTGTTTTTCTTTCTCTCATTTCACGCAAAAGTTTTATCCCCTTAGAGAGAGAAAACACTAGAACTCCATTGGAAGATCTAAATAGTGTTATAGTAGAGTGTGTTACTCTGCGAAGTAACTAGGCTATTATAGCTAGGTTAAGAGTTGGAGCTAGATCGTAGCATTGACTACAGTGAGAGAAGAAGGGGATTTCTTCTAGTTTGTATCTAGAACTCTTTGAAGCTGATAATAGATAGTTAGATCCTACGGATATACCCTGGGACGAAGAGTAGGCTATTTAGAGCCGAACTTCATAAACATATCCTCGTGTCAATCTTTTCAATTCCGCACCATATATACTTTACTGTGACTAACTTTGTTTTGCAGGAACAAGAAGTCAAGGCCCTTGAAATAGAGTTTCAAAGCCCTTGAAATCAAAGTTTCACTAGAAGCACAGATTGACATCAAAGCCCTTGAAAGTAGTTTCAAGGCCTTGAGATTTGGTTTGCGAAAAGTTCTCGTACTCTATTCAACCCCCCTTTTAGAGTATTATTTATCTTATTTATATCACCTACCGGTTCTTCACATTTGATCTCCCTGTTGGAAATCTCAACTTGTCCGCTTGTTTGCGGATGGTACGGAGTGGCGATCTTATGAGTTACCCCATACTTAGCTAGTAGAGCCTCAAATCGACGAGTTGTGAAGTGCGTTCCTCCATCACTAATGATGGTTCGGGGAGTCCCGAACCGTAGAAAGATCGTTCTATCGAAGAACTTTACCACTATCATCGCATCATTAGTTGGAGAAGCAACAACTTCTACCCATCTTGAGACATAGTCTACAGCTAGAAGTATGTATTAGTTACCACAAGATGATGGAAATGGTCTCATGAAGTCTACTCCCATACATCGAATATCTCTACTTCTTGGATGATGTTAAAGGGCATCTCATTCCTCCTTGAAATATTACCTGTCCTTTGACAAGCATCGCAAGCAACAACATAGTTTTGTACATCCTTAAATAAAGAGGGCCAGAAGAAGCCATATTGGAGTACCTTAGCAGATGTCTTGTGAGAACTAGCGTGTCCTCTACAAAGCAAAGAGTGACAATGACGGATGATGCTTTCTACTTCGTCCTCTGGGACTCATCTTCTGAACATGCCATCAGGACCTCTCTTGAAGAGTAGAGGTTCATTCCAGTAAAAGTGCCAAACGTCTCTAAAGAACTTCTTCCTTTGAGCATATGATTGTCATGATGAGATTTCCTGATAAACAAGGTAATTAACAATATCAGCAAACCATGGGTCATTACCTTCCGAAATCTGGTGAAGGCATTCTTCAATCTCGTGTAACTGCTCGTCTGGAAACGAGTCGTCAATATGAAGCTCATCCGTCTCGCAAGTAAGGTGTGGAAGACGGCTAAGGTGATCAGCCACCGAGTTCTCCGACCCTTTCTTGTCACGGATCTCTAGATCGAACTCTTGTAGAAGTAAGATCCATCTTAGGAGCCTTGGCTTTGCACCCTTCTTAGTGAATAGGTAGCGAATTGCTGAATGATCTATATAGACTATCATCTTCGCACCTACAAGATAAGAACGGAATTTTTCAAATGCATAGACAACGGCAAGAAACTCCTTCTATGTGGTAGCGTAATTCAGTTGAGCTTTGTCTAACGTCTTGCTAGCATAGTAGATGGCGTGAGTACGACCATCATTCTTCTGTCCAAGTACAGCTCCTACGGCTACGTCACTTGAAATCTTAGAGAGCTTTGTCTATCCTCCTTGATCTTGCAGAAAGCATCTAAACATTCTTTCGAAAACTTGAAAGTTATGTCTTTCATCAAAATATTAGTCAAATGTTTTGAAATCCTAGAGAAATCCCTTATAAACCTCCTACAAATACCGACATGTCGGAAAAAGCTTCTAACTCCCTTCACCAAAGTTGGAGGAGGTAGCTTCTCTATAGTTTCAATCTTAGCTCTATCTACTTATATTCCACGGTTCGATAGATCAAATAACAAGAGAAAAAGCTCCAAAGCCAAACAACCAAAAACCGAATTTGGTCTTGATCAAATCCTCAGCAACGGCGCCAAAAACTTGTTCGCTCAAAAGTGTGTGCGTCAAAGTCTTAAATTTATATTAAGAACTTAAGCAAAAACGAACACGCAGTGTACGGATCAATTGTAGTAAAGCAAGAAATTCCAGAGTCAAACTCAGGGATTTGGTGAGAATAAAATCAGTTCAAAAACTATCTAGTAAGATGTAAAAGCTTCTATAAAGATGTAAGAGACAAATGATTTCAAGGATTCAAGTATCCGACTGCAGCTTTCGATTCAAGACACTCTAAAGATCATAGGACAGAGTTGGTGTTGCCAAGGTTATGTGTTTCAAAGAAAGGAATAATGAACGGTAAAGTTCCACTACTCACGTATCCCAACTTAGAAGCTCTCAATCCGAAGGATGTTGAGTCTCATCAAGAAGAGTACTCAAGGTAAGGATTAACACTCAAACCACTCACTAAACCCAAGGATATGACTCTCGAAGGTAAAGATGAAAGGAACACTCAAACCTTAATAGAGGATGTTGAGTCTCTCTATTACCCAAATCTTACAACTTTAGTTATCAAGCGAAGAATCAATGATGAAGTCGCTTCTTACACTTGGATAAGGGTTAGAAAGGTTAAGCAAGGCTAGGATTTAGGCAAGGTTTAACTTTGGTTAAAGGATAAAACATTAAGGAACGTCATAGAGAAAAATCGCCTTGTTCTTAGAAGAAATCGGTCGATTTCATATAAAACACCCCGATTTTTCGCAATCGCAAAGGTTAAATCTCAACTCTCAAGGTCCAAATGGTTAAATGAGTTCAGTCTATCATCATCTAAGCCTCAATCATCAACTATTCTCCCCAGAATCACAAGGTTTTTAGCCAATCATTTTCATTTTTGGATCAAAATCAAGATTGAATAAAGAAAACCAAATAAAAACCAAACTTTGCATAAAACTTAACAAATCTCCAAAATCTGTAATCAATTCTTCAAAACTTCAATAAAATCTCTCAAAGCACTCAATAATATGCGTTCAAAAATCACATAACCCAACTCTGTGCGACCTCTGTCATCTGACGTCTGACGTCAATCCCGCTCTGTGCGACCTCTCATTTTCGTCTCCTAGGGTTCCAACATAACCCAACTCGCTAATGGACTGCAAATCATATCCCTCTTTAAGCCCAAAATCTTTGGGCTTTCGAACGTTATATTTTTAGACGGTTACAAATAAAAATCGACCGATTTTCTACACAACTCGTCCAATTTTTCTACAGGAAAATCGTTCGAGTTATATAATAAATCACACGATTTTTAACAACAGAAAGTGCTCGTCTCTTGGCTTGTTTTCCTCCTTCTTTGTATGACTCTTCCATGAACTTTCCTTTCTCCTCATGACTCCTCAAAGGTCTCTTATGCTTCCTCATTGACGTTAGCTACTCCTTGCTCAATTATTGCTTCTAAATCCATCGTTTTCACCTACAATTCAATCAAAAATCGTGTAGACCTCTATTTCCGAAATACATATGAAACAAAGCTTAAAAGCACACAAATCTCTTTGAATGTAAGGGAAATTGAGGTAAAACATTCACAGTATGCATGATTATAATGGCATATAATTCATGTCATCAACTAGGCGTAGAGAAAACCCTTGTTGGTGCTTGGACGTTGAAAGGCAAGGCCGTTGTTGTGACCCCATCTCCCTCAATTATCTCAGCTCCTTCTGTTTTTGAGACCAGGCTGGATGGTTTAAAATGGAAATGCAGTGCCTAAATAGAGAAATGTCCAACTTTCAGTTGGACATGATCAGAAGAATGGATGCAAATCATGAGGTGATGTCAATAATGCGCGCAAAAATAAACCAGATGTACCATTTAAAAGCCCTTACCCTTACAACCACTGGCAAAATCTTACAACTAACAAAAGATGCAACACAACACACTCAGGAAAAGGTGGAGAATGTGCTCATGAATTGCAAGCATATCGTGCAGAACAAACACATTCTTTACCCCACACATGTTGAACCTACTGTTCTAACAATTGAGGAATATTTCGTGGTAAGGAATATCGGCTTGCTGAGAGGAAACGGCGTTTAAAGACCAATATCAAGGACTTGAGGAAAGGATCTGCTCAATCGAGATGGAAAAAGAAGTTATATGAGGACAACCAGGAGTGAATCTCAAAGTCTTGAATTTAGTTTCAGGGCCTTGAAATGGATGTCAAGGCCTTGACATGAATTTCAAAGCCCCCTTTGATTTGATTTCAAGGCCTTGATAACCGTTTGTGGGACTTCACTTTTTAACTGTTTTTTTGGTTTTTGGAAATACATATCGTGGGTTTGAAATAATTTAAAACTCCCGTATTTTAATAGTTTTTCTCCCTTGTTGAAAGACAATGGGGGAGAAATTAAATATTTGTGATCCGATATTTCTGCATTCTGCATTTTTTGATATTATTGCATATGTATTGCTAATATTGAATGCACGTACGATATGTGTCTTGTCTTCCATCAAGAGAGGGATTGATAAATCCACCTTGATTATAATTTGTATATATGGATGATGGAAGTGTAACACCCCGAATCCGCGGGACTCGGGATGTCACATTGGGCTAGGATCTCACAATGGATCCTGACCCTAGCCTGACAACAAGTTCACTGGACCTTACAACATGGCACTGACAGATATAAAACAAATACATAAAACAGTATAGACTGTACGACCCAAAGAAAAAAAACAACATAGCCGAGTATATAAAACGACAACCTCACACAGGAGGTACAAAAGAACATCCTCACGAAGGAGGGGAACACAACAAACCCAAACCAACCACCTAATGTACGAGAGTCCTCGGCCTGTCACCCTGCCAGATCACCCAGTAGCGCCTAACCTGTAAACATCTACAACACGGTATGAAACCGTTAGCTAACCATACATATATGAGGTAATGCATAAGCACAAACACAATCATGAAAGATAAACACATCAGCATGCTATCACACATTTACCCATTTATTATCTTTATATAATAACCATTCACTCAAAAACCGTATATATATAGATAGATGAAAGTATGTGACACGAGGACCGATACATCCCCGCCTCTGAGTACAATGTCCAGCTGTACGAGTATCGGTCACACAATCCGTGTACCCTATGGGAGTGGATTGCGCCCTTCCTGTAAACCAGTCTGGCCTAACATCAGAGAACCTCCCAAACTCCACGGCGGGATGAAAGGGAAAGGTTATCACAGCCACGCAGTGGGGCAGTCAATAGAACATAGGTCGATAAAAACGACAACTCATGATATCATAGCAAACATATAAAGCACACACCACTCATGCAAACACCCAATATAGGGATGGTAGCTAAGTAAGTCCTACGGACTTACCTCAACCTCGTACAAAATCAACCACGATCACCTCTACACTGGAGGGACGACACGGCCTATAAAAAGGCATAAAGAGATATATCAACCTCTATTCATCAAAGGGGTCACACCTAGACCCAAAGGGATCCATAAGGATCATACTCAATCTATGAGCCTCACAACCAACTAAACCTCAATATCTCAACATAGCTCACAATTCCTCAAATCTCAAGGTAGTATCTAATCAACATTCCTCAATCTCAATTTTAATCCTAATTTAATTAATTAACCTTTAATTAATTAATTAGATTTCGCCAGAATAACGTTTTGCCCGCAGGCAATTTCTAAACCCCCTGTCATCAGATTTCATCAAACAAGAACCCATAATCACCAGAATAATATAACGACCATAATGGAATTTCTAATTTTCCTATTTGACAAGCCTAAAGTCAATTTAGGCCAAATCGCAGTACGGAAAACGAATAAATTCATAACTTATTCGTTACTAACCCGATTGACGATCTGAAAGAATATTCGGAATCACAACGACGCAGGCTACGCATGGACAGCATCAAATTCATCGGAATCTGAGCGACGGAACCGTCCTGGTGACATATATGCTCGACCAGCCCTCCATATACTCGGAAATGCAGAAACTCGGTACCGTTATGAAGAGAATGAAGAGAGGAATCCAGAAACTCAAACGGAATTGAAATCGGATTAGAAACGGAGAGTAGATCTGAGTTTGAAGGTTGAGAGAAACCAGAGCTTTTACGAGAAAACGTGAAAGGAAATGAATTAATAAAGGATTTTCCGCTATTTATAGTGAAGACGATAATTATCCTTTAGTAAAGTCGATAATTATCCATTAACCGATCAAAAGGCGGGTCGAACCTCTTTCTCCAAACTTCTCGAGATTGGAACATTAAATCTGGAATATTGTAGGGATAATTATTACACAACTGCCTCGGAAAACGTGTATTCCTAAGCCGTCTTTCTTAGCCGCTAAGAAACGAAATAGCGACTCTTTTGGCCGTTTTGCCTCTCCATGTTATTTCATATCTAGGACATATCCGATATCCTGATCATTTCTCTCAACTGCATTTTTATTAATTGGAGCTCCCAAATGCTCCAAATAACACCGGAGGGTAAAAATAATTACCCGGGGGAAAAAGTAAAAATTTCCCCAAACGTCCAAAATTACGCGAGGAACATAACGGTGGGACTCATACTCATCACTTGGGAAATCTTCGCAAGTTATATGTCAATTACTATCAACGATTAAGTTAATCAACATTAATTAGAATTCGGAAATCCTAGCTATTACAGGAAGACTTAACATTATAAAGCGGTTTTATGAACTAACAAATATTGTATTTCTAGATTTCATGGTTTGGTTTTGTGTTTGTTAAATGTGTGCAGACCTTAAAAAGCATTTCAAAGGATGAACACATGCCTTGAAACTCATTACAAGGGTTAAACGTGGAGGCCTAGGAAATCAGTTCAAGGGATAAACGCGAAGGCCTTGAAAAGCAATACAAGAGAGGATTCAACTGAAGGCTTTTCAATATCAAGATTTAAATCTCAACAACCAAATCTACCAAGGATCACGAGAGGATTTTCAAACAAGATATCAAGAGAAGATCTCGGCCAGCTCAACAAGAAGATCTACAACGGATGCAAAGAGAAGATCTCGGTCAACAAGAAAATCTTCAAGAAAAGATCTCGATCACAACAACAAAGATCTTCCAAGAAGATTTCACGCAAAGAGGATCTCGGATCTAAGGGATATCTTCAACAGCTTAGAAGATCTTGGAGTGTGAACTAAGGGCTTCAACGATAAAGATCTTCAATGACTCTTTCAAGGAGAAGATCTCGAAGATGAAGATTCTCATACATGCGTCAAAGAGAAGAAGTAGATAAAAAAGATAGAGGATCTTACAACGGATACTTCATCTCAACCAAACATCGTTTCCATGGAGAAAGAAGAACATCACAACGGCCCTCTTACAACAGTTAGAAGAGTTCTCCATAGAAGACTATAAATGAAGATGGCGATTGAAGAGAATAACAACAAGCTTACACGGAAACATCTAAATCTTCGAGCAATCAAAAGCATCTTCATTCATTGCAAAAAAATTTCTTCCTCTTAGCTTACAAAAGTTTACATCCTCAGAGAGAGAAAAACACTATAGCCCCATTTGCATATTTAGAGAGTGTTATACTCGAGTGTGTGTTACTCTGCGAAATAAATTGGCTATTATTGCTAGGTTAGAGTTAGAACTAGATCGTAGGATTGGCTACACTGAGAGAAGAAGGGGATTTCTTCTAGGTTGTCTCTAGGACTCTTTGAGTAGATAATAGATAGTTAGATTCTAACGGTAAAGAAACCCTAGGACGGAGACGTAGGTTGTTAGAGCTTAACTTCGTAAACATATCACCGTGTCGATCTTTTAAATTTCTCACTATATCTTGTTTTATTGTTACTAACGTTGCTTGTAGATTTTCGGAGTCAAAGCCTTGAAATCAGTTTCAAAGCCTTGAAATAGGTTTTTGCGAAAAATTCTCATACTCTATCCGTTATATTTACCTATAAGGTTCTTCATACAAGACCTGGAGCATGGCAAATGGGCCATTCAATAAGGAAGTGCATGGACAAGGATAAACTAAGCATGTCGCCTATTCTATTGCACGAAAATCGGCCCAAAAAGCCCACTATTGTTTAAAATGGGCAACTCTCTTTTATATTGCATAAATGATATAGTGTGGTTCCTTAAAAAAAAGTACATGAGAATATATATATATATATATATAGACTATAGATCCTATGAGAACACCCCCTAACGTGAGAACATGAGAACAGATTCGTAATTATTATCGGTTTTGTTACGAATGTGCCATATCGTTTAATGTATTATTCGTAGTTATTGTTGGTTGAGTGAATTATTCGTAGTTATTGTTGGATTCCTAATTATTATTATTCGTAATTATTATTATTTTTGATATCTGCTCAAAATCTCAACCCTTAATACTCACATCCAACGGTGTACGATTGTTCTCATGTTCTCACGTTAGGAGGTGTTCTCATGGGAACCACACCCTATATATATATATATATATATATATATATATATATATATATATATATATATATATATATATATATATATCTTTTATTATCAAAATTTAATTATATTTAAAAGGTAATAATCTATTATACATACTAAAAGAGAGTGCATGATTTGATGACGTGGCACGCTGTGGAAACAGCAATCAAATGGAGCTTCCACAATTTTTTAGCCAATAAATCTTTATTTTTTTAAGCCAGAAAATATTTTTTTTTTCCTAAACTAACATACTACTATTCAAAATTGTACGTAACTTTTTTTTATTGGACATTCTTCAAGATTTTATAGGCCAATAAATATTTATTTTTTGTGCCAGAAAATATTTTTTTACTAAACTAACAAACTGCTATTCAAAATTATACGTAAATTTTTTTTGTTGGAGATTCTCTAAGATTATAGCCAAATCTCCTTTTTTATTTTTATTATTTAGAATAATTATTAATCAATATCAAAAATCTACCCAAATCTACTTTTTTTTTTTTACGTTCTTATCAGATCCTTGAAAATTCCACAACATGTAACACCCCAAATCCGCGGGATATCGGGATGCTACGGGCGAGACCTCACAATGGGTCCCGACCCTTAGCTTGACAACAATTTCACCGGACCTTTCCAACATGACACAAATAAAGGAAAAATCGTAAATCAATTTTAATGCAAATGATAAGAAACCCGAAAGAATGCAACAACAACTTCAACCGAGGTACAACTTAAACCAAACGCCAAACAAGCGGCACACGAAACGTAATAACCAAAAGACCAAAACACAAGACAACCCCAACTCAAAACCCTTCCTAAAATGTACGGACCCCGGCTGCCCACCCTTCCGGATCTCTCGGAGCATGCCTAACCTGCAAGGCAAACTACAACATTCGGTATAAAACCGTTAGCTCACATTCGAAGCATTAGAATTAAAGGGAAAGGCACAAACACAATTAATTCAACATAGTCACACAACATACTCAAAGCACACAAATCCGGTTTATTATCTTTATTTATTAAGTCATATCCCGTTCTAGTTCAACTTCTTTTGTGACACGAGAATCCTCCGAAACTCGCCTCGGTCCCTTCTTCCGGCAATGGAACGGTCGGATGCCTCCGACCGTCTAACCAGCACGGGTCAGTCGCCGAGATCCCCCTAGCTCTCATGGGGAGCCAGGCAGTGATGTCACCGCCCGTTATCATACACTTGGGCCAAATAATATAAAGGTCGGTAATCCTATTTCCGGTTTAGTTGTTATAAACAGTAAAATAATAAACACACACCACCCAACACACAATAATGCTAATACAAAGAATACGAGCTAAGTAAGTCCGAAGACTTACCTCGTCCCAAAGATAATCCTGCTATATCCCGCTCTCAGCTTCCCGCAGGAAGACACTCAACGCCTGTCAAAAGGCACACGATCAACATCTCTCTCACATACTAGAAGTCCTTAGACTTCTAGTCCCAATGATCTCGCAAGATCATAAACCATAACCATGATAGGATAACAACTCCTAATCCTCACGATCTCACAAGGTCATAACCATCACTACACATGCTAGGGTACTCCCGTCCTAGTCCACAATCTCAACAAGATCATACAACCATAATCTAAATCCTTATAAGCTCACAAGATCAACTCAAACACTCAACGCCCTACAGTCCTCACAAGATAACATCAACATCTCAAGCCTTCTAACGATCATAAATCCTCAAAACTCACCTAAATCCAAACCACTACTTGGCATTCACACTAGGTTATGCTAGATCCAACCTAGCATGATACTACCATAAAACATAACTAGATCGAGGGGAAAGAATACTCACACGACGTCAATAGACGGAAGTCGTTCAACGGATGTCGACTTGGACTTGTTAGGCATTTGTCGGGGCGCTTCCGAACCTAGCACCAAACTAAACAAATTTAGCTTATACGCTAAATTTGAACGGAGTATATAACTTATATAAAAAGCTAAGGTAAAACTCGTTTTCAAAACCAAGGTTAAAACCGCTCAAATATTTTCCGGAACATTATACAATTATATACACATGGGTCATAATATCTAACAATTATAAATTATAAGAATAAAATCTGTTTATAAAGCTTTGGTTGAAGGTCCGTAAAACATTTTCCAGGCAAATATGTAATTTTGGAAACTTGGGTCATTATCCATAATTAAACTTTGGGCCATTTTGAAATTATCCAATAGAGGGCATAATACTTAAATCTCGAAAACCTTGGTCAATATAGCAAATACAAAATAGTGGGTCACATTTGTAATTATACCAGAAGTGAGGGGCCCGATTTTAAAACCCTAAAAGCTCCTTCTTTATTCGATTCATACGCAGCTTTGAAAAGAAAAGGGAAGCAGGCGGCGGCGCTTTTGAGGCGAGAGGGCAGCAATGGAAGGCGGCAGGGGCTCTTCCGGCATCAGGTGAAGGCTGCTTGGCTCCTGGTCTCCGGCAGGGCTCGAGCGGGACTCTTCCGGCTAGCGGCGGCCCACTCCGGCGGCAGCGGCTCTCCTCCTTGCGACACAAATGAACAGAGAGCAGGGGCAAAATTAGGGTAGCGTTCCCGGCCTGCTGGTGCCCGAATGCCCGATGTGGCGGTGTGGCGGCGGCCTCCTTTCGTCCGGCAACCCCCAGGTGGTGTAGCCGTCCTCTCCGGCGGTCCAGACGGTGCTGCAGCTTACCTAGGTTCCCAACAGCTGCGAGAGAAGGGAGATGAAGAGCCCTGTTCGAGGCGGCTGAAGCTCCGGCGCTAGGGCAAGCGAGGGCAGAGCACTCCCCGGCTGACTTCGATGGCGACGGAGGCGGTGAAGAGGCGGCAGCAGGGCGGCCCACTTCCGGCGGACTGTTGCTCCATCTCATTCGTCAGCGTGCAGTTCGATTGAGGCTGCAGAGGAGGTTCAACGGTGAGATGTGTTCTCCAGTCCGCCTCCGATGACAGGTTCGAGGTTGAAGCGATGTGGCAGGGCTCCGATGAGTTAAGTGAGAGTGAGGTTGTAAAGAGAGAGGGATGAAATGTTGAGGGAGCTGAGGCTTGAGGCTGGTGGTGAGACCAGGTGCAAATCAGAGGGTGTAGAGAGAGATGAAGAGATTGGAGTGATAGAGTAGGGTTGTGTGCGTGAGGAGGCAAAAACAGAGAGGGGTGGAGCTGCTGGTTCCTTCGATAATGCGAGCGCATGGATGAGGAGGCTTGCGTGAGAGAGGGAGATGGAGCAGAGGTAACGAGGGGTTGGACTGCAGAGGCATCATAGCATCCATCATCACGCTGGGAGAAAGGAGGGAGAGGAAAGAGAAAAAAATAAATAAATAAAAACATAAAAATAAAACAAAAAGTGTAATAGAATAACCCGATCAAAATCATTTGGAACGAGATTTCCGAATCGGAAAACTTCCCTGAATTTTCCGAAAAACAAAAATTACGGCTATACTTGAACGCAACCGAAAAAATAAATATACTCGGGAAAGTGTAATGTATGATATAAAAATCATTTTCGTAACATATTTAAGCTATAAAAGTATCGTTAAAAAGGAGGGGGGGAAAATGAATATCGAACCGAACCCAATAAACGGGGCATTACACACCCCGAATCCGCGGGACTCGGGGCGCTACGGGCTGGGACCTCACAATGGGTCCCGACCCTTAGCTTGACAACAATTTCACCGGATCTTGCAACAAGGCACAAATAAAGGCCAAAACCGAAATACATTTTTATGCAATGAAAGGAAACCCGAAAGAAACAATAAAAGACTTCAGCCGATATGCAACACCAAGGGCCAAATGCCACCACACGATATACGATATACATGAATAATATACAAACTCGACTCTACCCAAAACCCACTCCTAAAATGTACGGAACCCCGGCTGCCCACTCTTCCGGATCTCTCGGCGCTTTCCTAACCTGCAAGGCAAACTACAACATTCGGTATAAAACCGTTAGCTCACATTCGAAGCATTAGAATTAAAGGGAAAGGCACAAACACAATTAATTCAACATAGTCACACAACATACTCAAAGCACACAAATCCGGTTTATTATCTTTATTTATTAAGTCATATCCCGTTCTAGTTCAACTTCTTTTGTGACACGAGAATCCTCCGAAACTCGCCTCGGTCCCTTCTTCCGGCAATGGAACGGTCGGATGCCTCCGACCGTCTAACCAGCACGGGTCAGTCGCCGAGATCCCCCTAGCTCTCATGGGGAGCCAGGCAGTGATGTCACCGCCCGTTATCATACACTTGGGCCAAATAATATAAAGGTCGGTAATCCTATTTCCGGTTTAGTTGTTATAAACAGTAAAATAATAAACACACACCACCCAACACACAATAATGCTAATACAAAGAATACGAGCTAAGTAAGTCCGAAGACTTACCTCATCACCACACTCAACTCACAACACTCTCGCTTCCTTAGAGAGGAAGCCCATAACCTGCTCACAAGAAAATAACTATGTCAACAACAACCCACTCACAATAGAAGTCTTAGACTTCTATACAAATGATCTACGCAAGACCATTTGACTCTGAATTCTAGGACCGCATCCTAGAATCTCTCGTGCTCACACCACACTCAACAGAAGCTAGAAGTCCTAAGACTTCTAAACCTTTGGATCTCGCAAGATTATAACTCACAACACCACTAGGATACTCTCTTTATAGTCCACAACCTCAACAATCATACAACCTCAACCCCTAAATTCTAACAAGCTCAACATACAACTTAAAGCCATAAACAACCTCACAAGACGTCAATACCACCTCAAGCTTAGAATCAACATCACTCCATCAATCAATCTCAACTCCTCAAAACTCACCTAAATCCAAACCACTACTTGGCATTCACAACTATCCTAGGTCCAACCTAGCATGATACTACCATAAAACATAACTAGATCGAGGAAGGAGGTACTCACACGAGGTCAAAGGCGGAAGACGAATTGCGGATGTCGAGAACGGGTTCGATGGCCTTTATCTGGGCGCTTCCGGGCCTAAGACCAAAACTAAGCAAAATTAGCTTAAACGCTAATTTTGGGAGGAAGGTTTAGCGCATGTAGATATTCCAATAAAAACTCCGTTTTCCAAAATCAAGGTTAAACTCGTTAAAACAATTTCCGGGCAAAATATCCAAAATGGAAGGTTGATTGAAAAACCGAAATTCTAATTTATCCAACCATCGAGTTTAACCCATCAAAGACACCAAATAATTTACAAATGAGTTTGGGTCACAACTACAACAATATTTAAGGGTTTGATAATATAATAACCCACTGCAGGGGCATAAAAGTTCCTTTTTCAAAGTTATTGGGTTACAACTGCAATTATCAACAAACTAGGGCCAAAACTGCATTAATTACAAAGAAAGGGCCACATTTGAAATATATTCAAAAGTCTCTCTTCACCCTCTGTTGAAGCGTGACAGAAGAAGGGAGTTAGGGCCACAACCCTGGCGGCTGACGCAAGTGGCGGATGGCAGATGGCCGGTGTTGGTGCAGGCGGCGACTCCACGGAGGCACTCCACTGCGGCGTCTCCGACAGCGGCAGTTACTACACAAAAGCCAGGGCGGCCGAGTTTCGCAGGGAAGGAGAGGAAAAGAGAAAGGAGGGAGGGATAGAGGCGGCCACTCACCGTTCCGGCAGCCCAGGCGGCTCGAGGCGGGGCGAGGCCGCTTCAGCTCTTCCTGGCGGGCTCCTGGCGGCGTTGCAGGCAGCTATGGCTCCGGTCGAGAATAGAAGAGAGGAGGAGAGGGAGTTGAGAGCTGTGAGGGAGAATGAGAGGGGGAAAAAATGTGAGGCTGGGTTGCTTGGGGTAGACAAGACGGGAGGGTGGTGAAGGGACGGTCGCAGGCCTGCAGACGGGTGAAACGAGGGGGGGCGGCTAGCCCTAGCCCTAGCCCTAGGCGGAAGTTGCAGCTCTCACCAGACAGAGAAGGCACAACAAAGAAGGTAGCACACGCGAGAGAAGGAAAAGAAAAGGAGAAGGAAAAAGAAGGAGAAAGAAAAAGAAAAAGAAGAAAAAGACTCAAAACTCAATAAAACGCTCGGAACGGGATTTTCCGGTTCGGTAAATCTCGACTTTTCGACAAAATTAAAAATAATAAAATACGGAAATACATACATGTGTCCTCAAAATAATATAATATCCGGAAAAGTTAGTTCTAAAATTATAAAAATATACTTTATATAAGAACTCGAGCTATAACGAATCGATGGAAGGGTGAAAAACAAAGTCGGAACGCACCTGAATAAACAGGGCATTACATCAGGTCCTCCTAAAGAAAAGCTTCGTCCCGAAACTTGCTAAACGCGGAACTCTCAAACAAACGTGTCTCGATATCCTCTCGGAACACTACAACGTGGTAACTATGGCTCTTCTAATCCAAAGTCTACTCGCCTAGACACATCAAGACTCGCAAGGTATACACATATGAAACCCACATAACACATAACATCACAAATCACATAAGAATAATTAAGGATAGATCTCGGGACTAACCCGACGGTCCTATAGATGTCGCTAAACCTACGTAAAACTCGACTAAAGATACTATCCTACGTCTTCCATTTAGCCTTATTGGCTCCTCGTCTCGACTAGATTATCACAAAGGACTACATGTCTCGAGTCATGTATGTATTCCCTCGACTGATGCACATGAACCCCGGGTGAACACCCTTTACTCTCGGCGGTCACACCAACCGGTAGACCACTTACCCCACCCGTGCTAAGATCTCCAAAAGGTCCGATATATCGGAAACTAAACTTCCTTCTCGGGTCTTTCTCAATACAATATTTCCATTATGTTTCTCTAGCCAAACTAAACTTCGATGTTATATTTCCTCAATTCTTGTTGCAAGATCTAAGGAATGAGGGAAGCACTTTACTTTCCCATCGCTTGACAAGGCAAATATGCTATTACTTGTACACTTCAATTCAAAACCATCATACCTCAAGGCAATTTCAAAATAGTTTTTTTTTTTTTTATTTTTACCAAAGTATCTCCTCTTAACTCCCAACAACTATATAGTCAATTTTCGTCTCACTCAAAACTTCATCTCATCCGGAGTAGGTTAGCCACATATGGTGTTACTTAGAGAATCTCTCCCCAAATCCGGTAATGACCAGCACATCCAAGGAAACTTGTAAATTCTTCCGCGTCCTTCGGGGTTGCCATCCCGAGACAACTTTTCATACAACTTTCTTTCTTTCCGAGTAGATCCAAATATCTTATACAAGTAAGCCCATATGGAATCACTAAAACTCGTAGTGACCATAGTTGTCCGAAATGCCGTATTTGCAATATCCGAGTCTCGAATTCTCAATTGGCAGCAATCAGACCTCAAATCATTCTTAGAAGATGCTACCGACCCTTGCAACCGGTCGAGTAGATCCCCTATCCGTAGTGAGGGATATTTGGTTCTTCATGGTTATTTTGCTTGACTCACTGTAATCAATGTACAAACGGAGATTACCGCATCTACTTTCGCAAACTAGTGTTCTCCATAGAAACTTCAAACCAAAAGTTTAAGATATATACTCCAATATGAACTTCAAATCAAGAGTTCAAGATAACATTCGGAGTTCTCTATAACATTTCACTAAATCAAATGAACTCTTTTCAATAAGTCCTTATAATTGCTCCTTCTCTCGCTTCCACAACTCATGTCTCTTCACAAGTGTCATTTTATACAACGTCTTGGATATCGGAGGTGCGTCAAACTCAACCTTAGTGGCAAAATCCACGTTCCAATGTCTTGGAATCCGTGATATCTCGGTTTTTTTCTTTCCTTATTTTGTCTCATAACATAAGACCGACACAACCTTGTCTTAACACTTGACAGGTAGTCATGGTATTAATGATCTCCCCCGATCTGTTGGGGTGACGTCTTTCAGACACGTGTATTGCTCCATCTTTTGCTACAATGTTGACCATCCTCTTTCAAATATTCGTCTTTTCTTGAATTGGAAAAATTTGCTTGCGTTTTCTGACTCTTGTGTTCTTATATATAAGTATTCTTTTAAATTAATCCCATTTTTCCTCTTAAATGGCATGATTGTAAAAATCTTCTAAGATTTCTCACTTATGTGCAACCATAGGGGTCCAATCGGTAGGACTTAACCGTGTTTCAAAACAATTGACCTTATCTTCTTCACTTTCCGCGACATCCCAACATATGGGAGGAGCTCTTCGTATTCTACATAAGCTTTCACCATAGACATCCTTTCTTCAAGTAGAAATTATACTTCACTTTCCTTTTGTAAAGTCAACCCGACGGTAAAGGTTTTAACCTCAATATTCCACATACTTTTTGTACATCTCTTGCCGACATCCGACTTCAAAACTTCGGTCTTCTCTTACTCTTGTTGGTCACCTTATGCATCTCTTGGTATTCCAAGAACAAGTTCATAACCGTACTAGTATGCCCCATGGAGAACGCTAGGCGAAATTCCCCAACCACAATTGCTGAAAGATCCACTCATTACCTCACCAAGCACTAACATCAGAAGCTCTCAACTTGTAGTGTTGCCCTAATCCAGATTCCTCATTGCACGTCATAACCACTATGACTTTGTCATGCGGGTCACAAAAACCTTGACTTAGTTGTTGCTCACGAAAACATGGCATCATCACTTTAGAACAAACATACCATACATACCCTTATATATCCTCCCCTTACGCACAATAACTGTAGCAGACTCCCTTCCCTTTTTGTCCTTCTAGTTCCCTTTACCCTGATCTATGTCATTCCTCCATATGATAATCCCATGACCTACAAAGGTCGCAAAGGGTCATCTTCATCCTCCCCTAGGAGGTAAGTAACAACTACTTGTTTGAACTCATTCAACATTATTTGATTTAAGACAAAAGTGCTTCCGTTGATGTACTTCGTTACCATTGACATTGATCTACAACGAATACCCTAAGATCTTGTTGCCGATCCTCTATGTTCTCAAAGTCTTGTTTACCCTTCCCATCTACACACATCAATAGACAACCCGCACCTGTGCGTTCTCAGTTGTCACCGATTAACTTGTATCTCACCTCCTCCAAAGTTAACGACTTAACATTCTATTACACTTTCCATGTTACCATTCTCATGAAGGCTACCTCCTCGGGGTACTTTACCTTAAACTCCGTTAGTTCTTTCTTCATTACATGCTTCCTCTTCTTTATAAGGTAACTATACCTTCTTTGCCTTGTTGTTTCATCTAACTCCCTTTCCAACATGACACAAATAAAGGAAAAATCGTAAATCAATTTTAATGCAAATGATAAGAAACCCGAAAGAATGCAACAACAACTTCAACCGAGGTACAACTTAAACCAAACGCCAAACAAGCGGCACACGAAACGTAATAACCAAAAGACCAAAACACAAGACAACCCCAACTCAAAACCCTTCCTAAAATGTACGGACCCCGGCTGCCCACCCTTCCGGATCTCTCGGAGCATGCCTAACCTGCAAGGCAAACTACAACATTCGGTATAAAACCGTTAGCTCACATTCGAAGCATTAGAATTAAAGGGAAAGGCACAAACACAATTAATTCAACATAGTCACACAACATACTCAAAGCACACAAATCCGGTTTATTATCTTTATTTATTAAGTCATATCCCGTTCTAGTTCAACTTCTTTTGTGACACGAGAATCCTCCGAAACTCGCCTCGGTCCCTTCTTCCGGCAATGGAACGGTCGGATGCCTCCGACCGTCTAACCAGCACGGGTCAGTCGCCGAGATCCCCCTAGCTCTCATGGGGAGCCAGGCAGTGATGTCACCGCCCGTTATCATACACTTGGGCCAAATAATATAAAGGTCGGTAATCCTATTTCCGGTTTAGTTGTTATAAACAGTAAAATAATAAACACACACCACCCAACACACAATAATGCTAATACAAAGAATACGAGCTAAGTAAGTCCGAAGACTTACCTCATCACCACACTCAACTCACAACACTCTCGCTTCCTTAGAGAGGAAGCCCATAACCTGCTCACAAGAAAATAACTATGTCAACAACAACCCACTCACAATAGAAGTCTTAGACTTCTATACAAATGATCTACGCAAGACCATTTGACTCTGAATTCTAGGACCGCATCCTAGAATCTCTCGTGCTCACACCACACTCAACAGAAACTAGAAGTCCTAAGACTTCTAAACCTTTGGATCTCGCAAGATTATAACTCACAACACCACTAGGATACTCTCTTTATAGTCCACAACCTCAACAATCATACAACCTCAACCCCTAAATTCTAACAAGCTCAACATACAACTTAAAGCCATAAACAACCTCACAAGACGTCAATACCACCTCAAGCTTAGAATCAACATCACTCCATCAATCAATCTCAACTCCTCAAAACTCACCTAAATCCAAACCACTACTTGGCATTCACAACTATCCTAGGTCCAACCTAGCATGATACTACCATAAAACATAACTAGATCGAGGAAGGAGGTACTCACACGAGGTCAAAGGCGGAAGACGAATTGCGGATGTCGAGAACGGGTTCGATGGCCTTTATCTGGGCGCTTCCGGGCCTAAGACCAAAACTAAGCAAAATTAGCTTAAACGCTAATTTTGGGAGGAAGGTTTAGCGCATGTAGATATTCCAATAAAAACTCCGTTTTCCAAAATCAAGGTTAAACTCGTTAAAACAATTTCCGGGCAAAATATCCAAAATGGAAGGTTGATTGAAAAACCGAAATTCTAATTTATCCAACCATCGAGTTTAACCCATCAAAGACACCAAATAATTTACAAATGAGTTTGGGTCACAACTACAACAATATTTAAGGGTTTGATAATATAATAACCCACTGCAGGGGCATAAAAGTTCCTTTTTCAAAGTTATTGGGTTACAACTGCAATTATCAACAAACTAGGGCCAAAACTGCATTAATTACAAAGAAAGGGCCACATTTGAAATATATTCAAAAGTCTCTCTTCACCCTCTGTTGAAGCGTGACAGAAGAAGGGAGTTAGGGCCACAACCCTGGCGGCTGACGCAAGTGGCGGATGGCAGATGGCCGGTGTTGGTGCAGGCGGCGACTCCACGGAGGCACTCCACTGCGGCGTCTCCGACAGCGGCAGTTACTACACAAAAGCCAGGGCGGCCGAGTTTCGCAGGGAAGGAGAGGAAAAGAGAAAGGAGGGAGGGATAGAGGCGGCCACTCACCGTTCCGGCAGCCCAGGCGGCTCGAGGCGGGGCGAGGCCGCTTCAGCTCTTCCTGGCGGGCTCCTGGCGGCGTTGCAGGCAGCTATGGCTCCGGTCGAGAATAGAAGAGAGGAGGAGAGGGAGTTGAGAGCTGTGAGGGAGAATGAGAGGGGGAAAAAATGTGAGGCTGGGTTGCTTGGGGTAGACAAGACGGGAGGGTGGTGAAGGGACGGTCGCAGGCCTGCAGACGGGTGAAACGAGGGGGGGCGGCTAGCCCTAGCCCTAGCCCTAGGCGGAAGTTGCAGCTCTCACCAGACAGAGAAGGCACAACAAAGAAGGTAGCACACGCGAGAGAAGGAAAAGAAAAGGAGAAGGAAAAAGAAGGAGAAAGAAAAAGAAAAAGAAGAAAAAGACTCAAAACTCAATAAAACGCTCGGAACGGGATTTTCCGGTTCGGTAAATCTCGACTTTTCGACAAAATTAAAAATAATAAAATACGGAAATACATACATGTGTCCTCAAAATAATATAATATCCGGAAAAGTTAGTTCTAAAATTATAAAAATATACTTTATATAAGAACTCGAGCTATAACGAATCGATGGAAGGGTGAAAAACAAAGTCGGAACGCACCTGAATAAACAGGGCATTACATCAGGTCCTCCTAAAGAAAAGCTTCGTCCCGAAACTTGCTAAACGCGGAACTCTCAAACAAACGTGTCTCGATATCCTCTCGGAACACTACAACGTGGTAACTATGGCTCTTCTAATCCAAAGTCTACTCGCCTAGACACATCAAGACTCGCAAGGTATACACATATGAAACCCACATAACACATAACATCACAAATCACATAAGAATAATTAAGGATAGATCTCGGGACTAACCCGACGGTCCTATAGATGTCGCTAAACCTACGTAAAACTCGACTAAAGATACTATCCTACGTCTTCCATTTAGCCTTATTGGCTCCTCGTCTCGACTAGATTATCACAAAGGACTACATGTCTCGAGTCATGTATGTATTCCCTCGACTGATGCACATGAACCCCGGGTGAACACCCTTTACTCTCGGCGGTCACACCAACCGGTAGACCACTTACCCCACCCGTGCTAAGATCTCCAAAAGGTCCGATATATCGGAAACTAAACTTCCTTCTCGGGTCTTTCTCAATACAATATTTCCATTATGTTTCTCTAGCCAAACTAAACTTCGATGTTATATTTCCTCAATTCTTGTTGCAAGATCTAAGGAATGAGGGAAGCACTTTACTTTCCCATCGCTTGACAAGGCAAATATGCTATTACTTGTACACTTCAATTCAAAACCATCATACCTCAAGGCAATTTCAAAATAGTTTTTTTTTTTTTTTTTTTTACCAAAGTATCTCCTCTTAACTCCCAACAACTATATAGTCAATTTTCGTCTCACTCAAAACTTCATCTCATCCGGAGTAGGTTAGCCACATATGGTGTTACTTAGAGAATCTCTCCCCAAATCCGGTAATGACCAGCACATCCAAGGAAACTTGTAAATTCTTCCGCGTCCTTCGGGGTTGCCATCCCGAGACAACTTTTCATACAACTTTCTTTCTTTCCGAGTAGATCCAAATATCTTATACAAGTAAGCCCATATGGAATCACTAAAACTCGTAGTGACCATAGTTGTCCGAAATGCCGTATTTGCAATATCCGAGTCTCGAATTCTCAATTGGCAGCAATCAGACCTCAAATCATTCTTAGAAGATGCTACCGACCCTTGCAACCGGTCGAGTAGATCCCCTATCCGTAGTGAGGGATATTTGGTTCTTCATGGTTATTTTGCTTGACTCACTGTAATCAATGTACAAACGGAGATTACCGCATCTACTTTCGCAAACTAGTGTTCTCCATAGAAACTTCAAACCAAAAGTTTAAGATATATACTCCAATATGAACTTCAAATCAAGAGTTCAAGATAACATTCGGAGTTCTCTATAACATTTCACTAAATCAAATGAACTCTTTTCAATAAGTCCTTATAATTGCTCCTTCTCTCGCTTCCACAACTCATGTCTCTTCACAAGTGTCATTTTATACAACGTCTTGGATATCGGAGGTGCGTCAAACTCAACCTTAGTGGCAAAATCCACGTTCCAATGTCTTGGAATCCGTGATATCTCGGTTTTTTTCTTTCCTTATTTTGTCTCATAACATAAGACCGACACAACCTTGTCTTAACACTTGACAGGTAGTCATGGTATTAATGATCTCCCCCGATCTGTTGGGGTGACGTCTTTCAGACACGTGTATTGCTCCATCTTTTGCTACAATGTTGACCATCCTCTTTCAAATATTCGTCTTTTCTTGAATTGGAAAAATTTGCTTGCGTTTTCTGACTCTTGTGTTCTTATATATAAGTATTCTTTTAAATTAATCCCATTTTTCCTCTTAAATGGCATGATTGTAAAAATCTTCTAAGATTTCTCACTTATGTGCAACCATAGGGGTCCAATCGGTAGGACTTAACCGTGTTTCAAAACAATTGACCTTATCTTCTTCACTTTCCGCGACATCCCAACATATGGGAGGAGCTCTTCGTATTCTACATAAGCTTTCACCATAGACATCCTTTCTTCAAGTAGAAATTATACTTCACTTTCCTTTTGTAAAGTCAACCCGACGGTAAAGGTTTTAACCTCAATATTCCACATACTTTTTGTACATCTCTTGCCGACATCCGACTTCAAAACTTCGGTCTTCTCTTACTCTTGTTGGTCACCTTATGCATCTCTTGGTATTCCAAGAACAAGTTCATAACCGTACTAGTATGCCCCATGGAGAACGCTAGGCGAAATTCCCCAACCACAATTGCTGAAAGATCCACTCATTACCTCACCAAGCACTAACATCAGAAGCTCTCAACTTGTAGTGTTGCCCTAATCCAGATTCCTCATTGCACGTCATAACCACTATGACTTTGTCATGCGGGTCACAAAAACCTTGACTTAGTTGTTGCTCACGAAAACATGGCATCATCACTTTAGAACAAACATACCATACATACCCTTATATATCCTCCCCTTACGCACAATAACTGTAGCAGACTCCCTTCCCTTTTTGTCCTTCTAGTTCCCTTTACCCTGATCTATGTCATTCCTCCATATGATAATCCCATGACCTACAAAGGTCGCAAAGGGTCATCTTCATCCTCCCCTAGGAGGTAAGTAACAACTACTTGTTTGAACTCATTCAACATTATTTGATTTAAGACAAAAGTGCTTCCGTTGATGTACTTCGTTACCATTGACATTGATCTACAACGAATACCCTAAGATCTTGTTGCCGATCCTCTATGTTCTCAAAGTCTTGTTTACCCTTCCCATCTACACACATCAATAGACAACCCGCACCTGTGCGTTCTCAGTTGTCACCGATTAACTTGTATCTCACCTCCTCCAAAGTTAACGACTTAACATTCTATTACACTTTCCATGTTACCATTCTCATGAAGGCTACCTCCTCGGGGTACTTTACCTTAAACTCCGTTAGTTCTTTCTTCATTACATGCTTCCTCTTCTTTATAAGGTAACTATACCTTCTTTGCCTTGTTGTTTCATCTAACTCCCTTTCCAACATGACACAAATAAAGGAAAAATCGTAAATCAATTTTAATGCAAATGATAAGAAACCCGAAAGAATGCAACAACAACTTCAACCGAGGTACAACTTAAACCAAACGCCAAACAAGCGGCACACGAAACGTAATAACCAAAAGACCAAAACACAAGACAACCCCAACTCAAAACCCTTCCTAAAATGTACGGACCCCGGCTGCCCACCCTTCCGGATCTCTCGGAGCATGCCTAACCTGCAAGGCAAACTACAACATTCGGTATAAAACCGTTAGCTCACATTCGAAGCATTAGAATTAAAGGGAAAGGCACAAACACAATTAATTCAACATAGTCACACAA
>BSUD01000003.1:96481990-96517485 GCA_033239045.1 Fagopyrum esculentum | reverse complement strand
TTATTTTGTCTCATAACATAAGACCGACACAACCTTGTCTTAACACTTGACAGGTAGTCATGGTATTAATGATCTCCCCCGATCTGTTGGGGTGACGTCTTTCAGACACGTGTATTGCTCCATCTTTTGCTACAATGTTGACCATCCTCTTTCAAATATTCGTCTTTTCTTGAATTGGAAAAATTTGCTTGCGTTTTCTGACTCTTGTGTTCTTATATATAAGTATTCTTTTAAATTAATCCCATTTTTCCTCTTAAATGGCATGATTGTAAAAATCTTCTAAGATTTCTCACTTATGTGCAACCATAGGGGTCCAATCGGTAGGACTTAACCGTGTTTCAAAACAATTGACCTTATCTTCTTCACTTTCCGCGACATCCCAACATATGGGAGGAGCTCTTCGTATTCTACATAAGCTTTCACCATAGACATCCTTTCTTCAAGTAGAAATTATACTTCACTTTCCTTTTGTAAAGTCAACCCGACGGTAAAGGTTTTAACCTCAATATTCCACATACTTTTTGTACATCTCTTGCCGACATCCGACTTCAAAACTTCGGTCTTCTCTTACTCTTGTTGGTCACCTTATGCATCTCTTGGTATTCCAAGAACAAGTTCATAACCGTACTAGTATGCCCCATGGAGAACGCTAGGCGAAATTCCCCAACCACAATTGCTGAAAGATCCACTCATTACCTCACCAAGCACTAACATCAGAAGCTCTCAACTTGTAGTGTTGCCCTAATCCAGATTCCTCATTGCACGTCATAACCACTATGACTTTGTCATGCGGGTCACAAAAACCTTGACTTAGTTGTTGCTCACGAAAACATGGCATCATCACTTTAGAACAAACATACCATACATACCCTTATATATCCTCCCCTTACGCACAATAACTGTAGCAGACTCCCTTCCCTTTTTGTCCTTCTAGTTCCCTTTACCCTGATCTATGTCATTCCTCCATATGATAATCCCATGACCTACAAAGGTCGCAAAGGGTCATCTTCATCCTCCCCTAGGAGGTAAGTAACAACTACTTGTTTGAACTCATTCAACATTATTTGATTTAAGACAAAAGTGCTTCCGTTGATGTACTTCGTTACCATTGACATTGATCTACAACGAATACCCTAAGATCTTGTTGCCGATCCTCTATGTTCTCAAAGTCTTGTTTACCCTTCCCATCTACACACATCAATAGACAACCCGCACCTGTGCGTTCTCAGTTGTCACCGATTAACTTGTATCTCACCTCCTCCAAAGTTAACGACTTAACATTCTATTACACTTTCCATGTTACCATTCTCATGAAGGCTACCTCCTCGGGGTACTTTACCTTAAACTCCGTTAGTTCTTTCTTCATTACATGCTTCCTCTTCTTTATAAGGTAACTATACCTTCTTTGCATTGTTGTTTCATCTAACTCCCTTTCCAACATGACACAAATAAAGGAAAAATCGTAAATCAATTTTAATGCAAATGATAAGAAACCCGAAAGAATGCAACAACAACTTCAACCGAGGTACAACTTAAACCAAACGCCAAACAAGCGGCACACGAAACGTAATAACCAAAAGACCAAAACACAAGACAACCCCAACTCAAAACCCTTCCTAAAATGTACGGACCCCGGCTGCCCACCCTTCCGGATCTCTCGGAGCATGCCTAACCTGCAAGGCAAACTACAACATTCGGTATAAAACCGTTAGCTCACATTCGAAGCATTAGAATTAAAGGGAAAGGCACAAACACAATTAATTCAACATAGTCACACAACATACTCAAAGCACACAAATCCGGTTTATTATCTTTATTTATTAAGTCATATCCCGTTCTAGTTCAACTTCTTTTGTGACACGAGAATCCTCCGAAACTCGCCTCTGTCCCTTCTTCCGGCAATGGAACGGTCGGATGCCTCCGACCGTCTAACCAGCACGGGCCAGTCGCCGAGATCCCCCTAGCTCTCATGGGGAGCCAGGCAGTGATGTCACCGCCCGTTATCATACACTTGGGCCAAATAATATAAAGGTCGGTAATCCTATTTCCGGTTTAGTTGTTATAAACAGTAAAATAATAAACACACACCACCCAACACACAATAATGCTAATACAAAGAATACGAGCTAACTAAGTCCGAAGACTTACCTCATCACCACACTCAACTCACAACACTCTCGCTTCCTTAGAGAGGAAGCCCATAACCTGCTCACAAGAAAATAACTATGTCAACAACAACCCACTCACAATAGAAGTCTTAGACTTCTATACAAATGATCTACGCAAGACCATTTGACTCTGAATTCTAGGACCGCATCCTAGAATCTCTCGTGCTCACACCACACTCAACAGAAGCTAGAAGTCCTAAGACTTCTAAACCTTTGGATCTAGAAGATCATAACTCACAACACCACTAGGATACTCTCTTTATAGTCCACAACCTCAACAATCATACAACCTCAACCCCTAAATTCTAACAAGCTCAACATACAACTTAAAGCCATAAACAACCTCACAAGACGTCAATACCACCTCAAGCTTAGAATCAACATCACTCCATCAATCAATCTCAACTCCTCAAAACTCACCTAAATCCAAACCACTACTTGGCATTCACAACTATCCTAGGTCCAACCTAGCATGATACTACCATAAAACATAACTAGATCGAGGAAGGAGGTACTCACACGAGGTCAAAGGCGGAAGACGAATTGCGGATGTCGAGAACGGGTTCGATGGCCTTTATCTGGGCGCTTCCGGTCCTAAGACCAAAACTAAGCAAAATTAGCTTAAACGCTAATTTTGGGAGGAAGGTTTAGCGCATGTAGATATTCCAATGAAAACTCCGTTTTCCAAAATCAAGGTTAAACTCGTTAAAACAATTTCCGGGCAAAATATCCAAAATGGAAGGTTGATTGAAAAACCGAAATTCTAATTTATCCAACCATCGAGTTTAACCCATCAAAGACACCAAATAATTTACAAATGAGTTTGGGTCACAACTACAACAATATTTAAGGGTTTGATAATATAATAACCCACTGCAGGGGCATAAAAGTTCCTTTTTCAAAGTTATTGGGTTACAACTGCAATTATCAACAAACTAGGGCCAAAACTGCATTAATTACAAAGAAAGGGCCACATTTGAAATATATTCAAAAGTCTCTCTTCACCCTCTGTTGAAGCGTGACAGAAGAAGGGAGTTAGGGCCACAACCCTGGCGGCTGACGCAAGTGGCGGATGGCAGATGGCCGGTGTTGGTGCAGGCGGCGACTCCACAGAGGCACTCCACTGTGGCGTCTCCGATAGTGGCAGTTACTACACAAAAGCCAGGGCGGCCGAGTTACGCAGGGAAGGAGAGGAAAAGAGAAAGGAGGGAGGGATAGAGGCGGCCACTCACCGTTCCGGCAGCCTAGGCGGCTCGAGGCGGGGTGAGGTCGCTTCAGCTCTTCCTGGCGGGCTCCTGGCGGCGTTGCAGGCAGCTATGGCTCCGGTCGAGAATAGAAGAGAGGAGGAGAGGGAGTTGAGAGCTGTGAGGGAGAATGAGAGGGGGAAAAATGTGAGGCTGGGCTGCTTGGGGTAGACAAGACGGGAGGGTGGTGAAGGGCCGGTCGCAGGCCTGCAGACGGGTGAAACGAGGGGGGGCGGCTAGCCCTAGCCCTAGCCCTAGGCGGAAGTTGCAGCTCTCACCAGACAGAGATGGCACAACAAAGAAGGTAGCACACGAGAGAGAAGGAAAAGAAAAGGAGAAGGAAAAAGAAGCAGAAAGAAAAAGAAAAAGACCCAAAACTCAATAAAACGCTCGGAACGGGATTTTCCGGTTCGGTAAATCTCGACTTTTCGACAAAATTAAAAATAATAAAATACGGAAATACATACATGTGTCCTCAAAATAATATAATACCCGGAAAAGTTAGTTCTAAAACTATAAAAATATACTTTACATAAGAACTCGAGCTATAACGAATCGATGGAAGGGTGAAAAACAAAGTCGGAACGCACCTGAATAAACAAGGCATTACACAACACACTTCCTACGATTTCTATTCTATAAATACTCTACTCCATAACGTAAAATTGTATTCACTGCTTTCTTATTCTTCTCTTAACCTATTATCGTCTGCTTTGCTATTTGCTATTCTTCTCTTAACCTATTATCGGGTGCTTTGTTATTCTTCTCTTAACCTATTATCATCCTCATTGATTCGTTCTCATAGAGATATGTGCTTGATTTACTTTGTTTATATATAAATAGTTTGATTCTCAGCTTATCATAATTGTTTGTTTGTAAATTAAATTTTAATTTCTGTTGTAATTTCATAATTGTTATTTGCTAAAACCATTTCGATCTTGGTTACTAATTACCGAGTTCTCTAATTTACTGATTTTCGATTTCCCTTGATATTATAAGCCAATTTTCGATTTCCTTTGATATTATAAGCCAATTTTCGATTTCATTGTAATTTTTGATTTTGGAAACTCATTATCCTGTTTCTTTTTTTTTAACCAAATTGATTTTTCCAATATGCTGGTACCAAGTATTCTATTTCCTAAAACAAAAAAAATAATTTTGAAATTTATTTTTAAAAAACATAAGTTTTTGAGTTTTTTATTCCAGCAATTGTTTAAAAAAAATTCATTTGATGAATTCGAGAGAAGCAAATCTGTTTTGTATTTTATTTTTAAAAATAAAAGTTTTGATTTTTTTATTCTAGCAATATTTTAAAAAAAATCGATTTGACGAATTGACAAAAACGCAAACCTGTTTTTAAATAAAAAAAATAATTTCGAAATACAAAAACGCAAATATATTTTTTTAATGAAAAATAATTACGAAATACTATTTACTTTTTTAACAAATTCTTCAGTCATTGATTTATTTATTTTACGAAATAAAGATAATTTTTTAACCAAATGTTTGTTTCAATATGCCTGTAGCATGTATTTTATTTCCTAAACCAAAAGTATGTTTTGTATTTTCCTTCGATATCATAAGCCAATTTCCGATTTCATCCTAATTTTCGAATTAGGAAATTCACTATCTGATTTCCTTTTTTTTAAGATTTGACAACCATTAAATAATAATTTCCTCATTACTAATTAGATTTTTTGGTTTTCTTAACATTAAATGTAATAAAAAAACAGATTTCCTATTACCTTTTTCAAAACTAAATTATAATTGCTTACCATTTTAGATTAATTACGTTTTGGAGCAAATAGTAATATTTATAAGATCTTTTTTACACAACTTATTTTTTACAAGCAATTATTTTACGAAATAATTCGGTAATTATTATTCTTTTTATATTACAAAATATCGTTTATCTTTTTTTTTAACAAAAAATTTGTTTTGTATTTCCTTTGATATCATAAGCCAATTTTCGATTTCATTGTAATAAATATTTAACATTGTTCTAATACTAGATTTTGTTTTTCAGATATATAATACTTATTTTTCAGACCCGGTGTGATTTCAGAAGCGGAGATTCAACACGATCTAGTATTGGTATACCCAAAAGTTTTAAGTTATATGTTTATTGTGCTTTTAATGTTTCCGTTGGACTAAATGTATTGTTTGACTCTTTTGGGGTTATAGTTAACAATTTTTTTATTGCAATGTAAGGGGTCGGGCTATTCCCTACGTGATTACTACTTAGTCCATTTTTTTTATTGCAATGTAAGGGGTCGGGCTATCCCCTGTTTTGACTTTCCGGTATCCGATCTCCAAAGGAATTCAATAAAATCGTGAGGATATGCAGAAAATATCGAGGAGAATTGAGGAATTTGGGCATGTAAAATCTTATCGCTTTTAACAACGATCTTCTTTTCATTGTCGAGAACTATTTGATTGAGCGCTAGAAGAACTTGCCTTCTCAATGTTGAATCTCCAATCTTCACCCTGGTTGCAAGGTCTTCGACATATAACCGCATGTCGTCGCAAGAAGCACCTAGACCCGGCCTTGAAATGACGATTGCAAAGCCGTTAGAAAGAACGCCGGTAGCATAAATGGCGGAGAGGCTTTTGATATGGGACTCGAGCTTCACCAAGACTACATCAAGATTGCTCTGCATCAATAGCTTTCCACTGCAGGAGATGTTGATGCACCGGAGAGCAAGGTTGTGACACACACTAAGTGTTTTTAAAATCGTCTCCATGAAATCCGAGAAGGGTTGGTTAGATATTTGGTTATGGCATGTGCTTGCTGCTTCTGCACCAGTGCTTAGCTCTTCAAGCTTTTCCCTAACCATCTTCCGCTTGGCGGAGAAGACTCTAATGGTGTAGGCGAGTGAGACAACGATGGTTTAAAGGTCGATTACTCGCCGGAGCTTCAACTCTTCTCTGGTGGAGGTTTCAGTTGGGCAATAACAACCCATATCCCCGCTTTCCATGGATTTTCTTCTTTGATACTAAATTTGAAGGAAACTCATAACTTCAAAGACTAATTTGAAGGAGCAAGAATGAATGATGAAGAGAGAGGATTCAGAATTGTGTATAAGGAGGGTCTCTATCACACAGTTCAACACTGCTCATCTTAAGGAGAAGCTTGCCGTTGAAACTCAAACGTGTGAATATTACAAGAATGTCCTTCTTGATTGCAATTGAGTATAGGTTAAATGGAAGACTGGTAAAGGGTAAATCTGTCGATGTGAGATGGTTAAAAAGGTTCTAGTGAAGGGTAAATCTGTCAATTGTCCTATTATTGTACGTGTTTTATAGTGTAATTTGATCGATTAATTAACGATTGATAAATTTTTTGTCTCATCTTCTCTGAAGTTATCGTGTCTTTCTTTTTCAAAATATTCCGATTATCCTGTTATTGTACGTGTTTTGTCGTATATTTTGATCGATTAACAACGATTTTTTATTTCGCCGTCTCAACTTCTTTGATCGTCTTTTGTTTTCGATCAATATTTTCCCATTATAACGTGTTTTATCATATATTTTGATCGAATGCTTAAATAGTTTTAAGTTCGTCTTATTAAATAATTTGATTGCATGATCTTCCAATTATTATAAAACTTTACATTTTATTGATTTATTGACCGATTTCTTAGAACAGATTTCTAATGATTTATCATATATATTCTTTTTTTTTAAAACGATTGCTTGATCATTTTCAATTATTATACGATTATGTTTTTTTCATTAACAACCTTTTAAATTGATTTATGTTGATTTGTATGATATATTTCTATTTATTTAAATTGATTTCTATGTTAAATAGAGCCAGAGATGAAAAGAGGAAACCCTAATGACACTAACAATATTTGATTATTTTAGGTTTTGTACCGACTTTTTAAATCGGTTTCGTGACTATTTATCATTTTGAAAATAATTAAATGTGAATTACTACTATAATGTTACATAAATATGTTTGCACGACTCATGACTTAGTATTTAAAAAATACAATATATAAATATACCCACACAAGGTGCGGGTTATGCACTAGTATCAATCAATTAGATATTTTCTTTGTAGAATAGTAGTATTTTATTTCGATATCGGATATGTAAGAGAGGTCTTCTACTTTGTATATTTTTTTGGTGAAAACGGAGTGCACTACTCCTCGCTTACGCGTTTATTAAAACGAAACAAGACTATAAACGGGATACCCGGGGTAAACTAACACCCCTAAGATCATCCAACAAAATTGGCAAAACACAAGGTTGGGGCAACCCCAATCTATGAACCCCAATTCTACAAGAAAAGGAAAAATTAGCAAGTCAATCCGCCACTCTATTCCGTTCTCGGAAAACATGGCCGAGATCAACGATCCAATCCCGGGTAAAGAAGTCTTGGCAACGAATCACCAGGATCGCAAGCGGGTGTGAGGGGCACACCCCTTGTTTAATGAAGTTAATCACTACACTCGAGTCCACCTCCAAACAAACTCTCTGATACCCAAGGTCCCAAGCAAGCTCAAGCCCGTGCACCACACCCCATAACTCCGCTACAGGGACAGTGGTAGTGTGGTACTACCAAGATTGATCTCCACCCCGTGGATCCATTCTCCAACTTCATCCTTGATGATAGCCATCCGCTAACGCTCTACAATCCGCTCCCTTTAAATCACCATTTGTGTTAACCTTTATCCAGCCATTTTCAGGGTAGCTCTAGGCGACTAGCCTCTCCGTTTTCAGGTTCAGCTTAGTGACCAATATTCTGTCTTGCGCAACAGCCATTTCTGCAAATCTGGCCTCTAAGAAAGAACCTTTATTTAGAACCTTCTCTTTGTCGGAGAAGACCCTCGCATTTCTCCATTTCCATAGCCACTACAATGTGCAGGCAAACCTATTCCTTCAGTGTCCGCTCAGTCCATGGACTCCCTTCAAATCAACAATGATATAAAGCCACTGCTCCCACTCTAGTCTGAAAAACTCATGCACAAATTGGTCTAGCAATAAAGTAACCCAAACACGTCTTGCATGTGGGCAGTCTCTGAAAATGTGGAGTAAGGACTCCTCTTCGGTGGGACAATAGTAACAGTAAGGGGTAGGGGACATGTGGCGGCGAAAGCGTTCAACATTTGTTACTGGGACCCCCCAAGCTGCCAACCATAAGAAGTACCGAATTCTCTCTGTAACATATAATTTCCATATTTGAACAAATAAATCAGCACGGGCATGCTGAAGATGAAGATAAGACTAGTGTAATACCCGTGCCATACACGGATATATTTAATAAAATTTTAATTTAAAAATAGACATATCTATATTACAAACCAAATTAATATAAAAATATATGGAACCATTAATGGTTTATGTAATTATATACTATTATTTATAAAATAAAGATATTTGATGTATAACAAAGATAAAGTGAGTTGGAAGATAATATTATAAGGGAAAGTAAAAGATAAGAAAAACAGAAAGGAAGATATTTTAAATAAAAGATAGTTTACATGCTCTTAATAAAAAATGTTTTAAATGAAACTAAACGTTAAAACGACATGTGATGAAATGCACTATAAAAGGACATCTAAGCTTAAGGGTTTTTTTAGATATTAATATCTATATATATATATATATATAGAGTATAGATCCTATGAGAACACCCCCTAACGTGAGAACATATTCGTAATTATTATTAGTTTTGTTACTAATGTGTCATATCGTTTAATGTATTATTCGTAGTTATTGTTGGTTGAGTGGATTATTCGTAGTTATTGTTGGATTCCTAATTATTATTATTCGTAGTTATTATTATTTTTGATATCTACTCTAAATCTCAACCCTTAATACTCACATCCAACGGTGTACGATTGTTCTCATGTTCTCACGTTAGGGGTGTTCTCATGGGAACCACACCCTATATATATATATATATATATATATATATATATATATATATATATATATATATAAATAGATCGTTAGTTTATAAAAAAATTTAATTATTTTTTTTAAAAAATGAGAGTGTTTTGAAATTGCATGTGACAAAAAGAACGAAAAATAACACGTGGCATTAAAGGCTTATACTTTATTATTAGTATATAGATATATATTTTAACACTAATAGTGTAATATTATTTACGTATATATTAAACAATAAATTATACATCTAGATCCTAGATGAACAATTTTTTTCTTAATGTACATATGCAAAACAATAACCACTTAATTTTAATATAAATAGTTTAATTATAATGTTTAAATTTGACTGTATTAGTTAAAAAAGGCAAAAGATCGGATAGTGGATTAATATTAGTATATATATATATATATTGTAAGTTTGGTAAGTATATATTATTATGTACCATGTGAGATAGTTATTTTAATATATAAGATGTAAATTATAAATCTATACATATCTCAAAAAATCAAAATGACATAAAAATGACATATGTCATCGAATTGATAAGAAAGTGATACGTATGACGAAGTGTTTTGGCTTTAATAGTTGTATATAGATATAGAATAAATGAATCGATAAGTAATTATTTATCAGTTTTGATAAAATATTGAATAAAAATTTAAATATATTTATTCATAAAAAATTGGAGGCATAATTGTGTTTAATAAATATGAATATTTTTGAGTTACTAAAGAATTAAACGGTTTATAAATTATTATTAAATTATTACACTAAAGTAATTGTTTAAGAAGGTTTGTAAAACAAACAATATCTCATAAATTTTTTTATTTATTTAAATCTTTGATTCCTGTATGGTTAGAAATATTTATTTTAAACTAATCCTAATATTAAGAAAATTATTTTGGTGGGGACACAGAAGTATTTATTTGTAAACTAATCCTAATATTAAGCAAAATATTTTTGTTTAAATCGTTATTTGTAAAAAAATATAAGAAAATATCGTTGGACATAGATTTTTTTAAAATAAAAATATAAAACTTTTCGATCCAATCCTTCAGTTTTTTAATTTAACTAATTTAAATAATTTATTTAAATAATTAATTATTGGACGGATTCGTGGCAAAAAAGTCTCCCTTAATATAGATATTAGTGTAGTTCCCGTGCTTTGCACGTAAATTATTTTAAAAATAACATAAAATATATATTTTAAATGTATTTTTCTAAATATTATTATTAAAAATTACATTTTTATGTGTTTTATGATAAATGTAATATATTAGAATTTTTGCTAATTTAAAATAAAATTTATCAAATCTATTATATTAGGAAATAAATACTTGAGATTTTATTTTATTATAATTAAAATATATTTAGATTATAAAGATATCAAATAATTATATATTTCCTTTTTAGATTAGTATGATTTTATTTTATCTTGACTTATAAGATAAAAATAACTACATTGTAGTTAATGAAGTATATATAATTAACTATTAAAAATAAATATAATAGATAAAATATTAACAGTAAAATTTAAATTATAAGAAAATGACATGTGTTATCCAATGTATAAGAAAATAACACGATCCAATGTATAAGAAAATGACACGTGGCTTCGAGATATTTTGCTTTAATATAGTATATAGATATATAGATATAGATATATATAAATGCATATCATCATTACACACATATTAATTACATCAATAAAATTGTTTATATATATGATATTATTTTGTGAATTATATGATTTTAACACATATAGTATAACGTAGAAATTTAAAGAGTAAATTTGGTAAGTATACATATTACGTATTATAGGATGGTTATTATAATAGGTAGGATGTCAACTATATATGTATATAGATCCCATTCTTGGACCCAAGTTGAAGGAAATGATTTTGCTTTAATATAGTATATAGATCCCATTCTTGGACCCACGTCACCTTTTGGAGTCCTCGCCCAAAGCCCCACCATCCAAAGCCATAGCCGCAACCTTCAAGCGTCCCATATGGTTAAGCTTTCCTTCCAAATAAGTCCAATCCCATCCTCCAGTCTCCAGCCAAGCCTCACGAACGTGCATGCGTCTTTCTCGGGGAGAGAGAGGGCTAGAGTAATAACTTTCTAGTGACACGTCGTCGATACAACAAGCCATCCAGAAGCACACACGACGTCCATCTTTTATACTCCAACCCATATTGGGTACAATTATGCTATTATATGCAATGACTAGGTCTTTCCAAATATACGAACTATTTCCTCTGCATCGTAGTTCTTGGGGCGAGGCATCCCCCTACACCGAGTACTTAGCTCGTAGTACCCTCGCCAACAATTGTTCCTTATTGAAGAACAACCGCCAGCCTAGCTTGCAGATCATAGCGATGTTCACGTCTGCGGCTTTCCTGAAGCCTAGGCCACCATCGCTTTTACGTTGACACACCTTGTCCCAAGCAAAGAGGTGTATCTTGCGATTACCCGAAACACTAGCCCAAAGGAAATCTCGACACAATTTGTCAAGATTGCTCAGCACTCTCTTCGGAAGAAGAACCGTGTTTATTGAATAAATAGGGACCGTCCAAAGTACAGATTGTAAGAATAAATTATCTCGTTAATGTGGACCTATAGATAATCTACGTTTTTGCATTAATTAGCTAAATATAATAGTCGGGATTTTCATAGGGAGTAACCCGATTAATTTATCGTTGACGGACCGATAAATTAATCCCGTAATAAAGCCCGGTCCTCCGCTCGCCCTTAAATATGTGCCGTTCCGTTAATAGCGATATAATCGTGTGTGACATATAACTTATGTAGTGGTATTATGTACCCAAACATTTGGGCATTATGTACCCCTTTATTTTAGTTGGACATATAACACATAAAAGATGATGATATGTCATTACTTTTGAAAATAACACACGTAACACACATAAGAGAGCAAAGGGAGGAGAGTGGAGAAACTAAGGCTTCCTTGCTCCAGCCACCACCGGACCACCAACAGCCACCCCGGGACGCCGCCGCGCCTACTGCCAGCCCGGAGCCACCCCGCCGGTCACTGCTCCACTGCTACGCCGCCCGCTGCACAGCCTGTTCGCCCCTAAAGGTGTGTGCAAATAAGCTTTAAATTTATAAAACTAGAATCAAGCAGCGAACCCGCAGTGTACGGATCGACGTAGCTAAGCAAGAATTCCAGAGTATCGAACACAGGGATTTGGGTGGGAACAAATTCGATTTCAGGTTATCAAGCGAGTAAGTATGAGAGTTTTGCAAATATTGGGAAAACAACAATCCTAAGGATTCAAGTATCCAGCTGTGGCTATCGATTCAAGATATACTTAATGATATAAAGACAGAGTTGAGATATGCAAAGGTATACTAATGTAAGGTAATCGTACGGTGAAGTTCCAAAAACCTTATGTAACTCATCTACAAGGCACTCTCTATACAGGTTGTTGAGGCTCAATATAGAAAGATTCTAAAGGTGAGAATTAGTGTCAAATACCCAAACTTGTAACCCAAGGATCAAGACTAACTTAACCGATTGAGGTTGTGACACTCACAATCGAGGTAGAGGTTGTTGAGGCTTCACTACCACCTAGAAAAGGCAAGCCTAAACTAAATTAAAACAAATCTTTAACTTTGGATTAAAGTAAAAGCAGGCTCGTAGATTTAGGAGAAATTACGGTTAGTTCTTGGTGTTCCACGGCCGTGGACTCAAGAACAGGCCGTAATTCATGGTCTATCGGCGATTCTCTCTAACTCTCAGGGTCTAATCTGTTTGCGATCGATCTATCATCATCTAAGCCACAACTATCAACCCTTCACCTTAGAATTGTTAGGGGTTTTTAGCCAATAACAGTCATGTTGATATCAATTCAAGAATTAAAAGATAAAAAGATGAAAACTTCCAAGAACTTTCAATAATCTTTAAATCAATCTCAAAGTCACAATCAAGAACGAATGTTGTCAAAAGATTCACAATAAAGTAAACAATCACAACCTTAGGAAAGAAGGGAAAACGGGATGTCAATCCGTTTTCCGAATCAAACCTAAACAAGAAGAGAGATCTTCTTGCAAAATCTTCCAAAAGCTTCGATCTTCCGCCAATCCGGAGATCTCAACAGCAATCGCCACCAAAGGTGCGAGATTAGGGCAATTCCCCTTGCGAACCTTGATCTCCAATGAGATCTCCAAATACTCCTCAACGAGGATAAGCGAAGGTAGCGAGTGTAAACGATCCTTTCGCGGTGGTAAGCGGTGATTGCCAAAATTCCCCCTAAGCGAAGATTAAGCAGTCGTAAGCGGTGATAAGCGGTGATAAGCGGTGATAAGCGGTGATGACGGATTCTTGCTTCGTCCGTCTTTTTATAGGGCAAGATAGAATATCGGCCCGGCCCAATCTTCAAAAGATCGTGGCTTCAAAGTGTGGCGAAAAGATTCGCCAAGATCACGGTCGTGGAAGTTTCCACGACCGTAATTTAGAGCGTGGATTAGGTCACGGTTTGTACCATATATTCCACGGCCGTAATAGTTACTGGAATGCATCACGCTTCTCTTGCAGGGTTCCACGGCCGTGGAACTAAACGTGGTTCGTAGTACGGCCGTATTTTAGAGCGTGGTTTAGGGCAAGAACGTGATTCTTCCCTAGCCTCGTGCATTCCTCAAGCTAAAACTCCAATTTGCTTCCTAAGAATGTCCTCAATCCATGGACAACTCAATCAACTCCTCTCTTGCTCGATTCCGTTCGGAAATAGCTCCAAATCACCTATAATCAACATAGAACTAGTGTAGACATCCATATCGACAATATAGGTAATACTAGCTCACATATGCACAAAGTTCAATCAAAGACTATCAATATAAATCAAATACGTTTAGAAAACGTGCCTAAAATATCATAATATTTCATGCTAACACAGCCCGAGCCTCCTTGCGGCCTCCTCCACAAGCTGCTACAGCAGCCCTTTGGCCACCCGCCGGAGCCGCCTGCTGCGCCGCCGTTCACCACCTGCCGGAGCCACCTACTGCACCCCTATGGCTGACCAAGGTACACATCTAAACATTGTTGATTAGTTTTCCAAATCTAAGATCCTAGTGGTATGGAACAAATTAGGGATGAATTGTTCTTTGGTTATTTTGATGAATTATTAACCTACATGTGGTACAAGAGCATGGTTGAGATTAGAAAACTAATTGCATGTTGGATGTATTGAGTTTTGACCACTCAATTGCTTGGTTGAATTGTTGATTTTGGTGCACTTCAAGTGTTTGATGGAATTGCCTAAATGAAATGTTGATTTTGTGCTCTTAAAAATGCTTGATGAAATGTGTGTGCTGAATTTTCTATGCACTTAAAATGTTGATGAAATGCTCAAGCCAATTTCAAGGATTAATTGGTGAAAATAAAGTGTTTGATTGAAGTGATAAAAAGACTCATTACAAAGGGGTTTTTCGAGTCAAACGACTTCACCCGTAGTCGTTCGACATTAGAGTTAAGTCGATTGACCTAAAGGAGTGATGATCGATTATGTCAAGCATCTTTGTTGAGCATTTGGGGTTTTGTGGGGCTTTCCCTTATATTTCCGCTGCTGTCTGTTATAGTTTGGATAATCGCTTGAGAAATCTCAGTAGGGTTGTTCGGTTGCACACTACAGATGCTTCCGTTCATATGAGATTGAATTCTCACTAATGATTATTCCATTTTGAATGGTAGAAATTATCGTTAAGTTGAATTGAGTTACACCATAGTGGGCCGATTCATGTTTGATTAATTTCATAAAAGGTTAAATAAGCCTAAGATTTTCACATTAAAAATTGAGTTACACCACAGTGGAGTCACTTAAGGTAGTGAAGGTTAGAATAAGCGAGTATTGTGGATAAATTGCTAGCCCTTAGGTCTTACCCACAGGTGGACCGGCATTTATTAGTAACTTAATCATATAAGTAGGGAATATTTAATCAATTGAGATTAGATTGTATAGGTTATCCACATATGCCATACTTGGTTTAGTCGAGATTGCTTGAGTTTTCTCAATTATTGAACAAGTCTTATTCATTAGTGATTTTATATGTATGTGTGTGTTTTTACTCAAAGATTGATTGTTTTGAACATGTTTTTCCAACTGTGCAGTTTCCCAAAATAAGTTACTGCTTTCTTGCCTCTCGACTATTCCTCCCCTTACTGGACCAAACTACGATGATTGGATAGAGATTGTAACTTTCTCTATGTCCATGTTAAGTTACGGCGAATGTTTAAGGGAGGACGGTCCTGAAAAGCCTAAGCCTGATGAGGAGGATGAAGCAGTGCTTAAGGCATATAAGGACTGGAAAGACAAGGATGCTAACTGTCTTTCCTTTTTGCGCCTTACCACTACTTCGGACATTAAGAACTCAATTACAGAGGCTGATTGTGACACCACGAAGAAATATCTTGCAAAACTTAAGGAAAAGTTCCAGCCTTCTAATAAGGCATTAATTGGAAAGCTTCTGTCTGAACTGTCTCACTATAAGTTTGATGAAAAACAGACTGATATGACTAAGTATACAATGCATATGCAAAGCTTAGCCTCTCAGTTGTTCAAGTTGGGGCTGAAAATTGACGGCCCCATATTAACGCATTTCATCTTTGAGGGTCTTCCCAAAGAATATGAGGCATTCCATGTGAGCTATAATTCCATTAAAGAAACATGGACAGTGGATGAACTTGCGAATAAGCTTGTTCAGGAAGCCGCACGCCTAGCTAATGCAAAAGTGCATAATATACCTCAGGCACATTATGTGTATAACAGTGAGGGCGCTAAAGGGAAGGGCCAGTTCAAAAGGAAGGATGGGTCGAGCATCAAGTCTAGCTCGACCAATGTACCAGGTCCGTCGGGCATTAAGAAGGTGAAAAAGAAGGATGTTTGTCATTTCTGTAAAAAGGCAGGACATTTCTAGAAAGACTGCGTAAAGCGCAAGGAATGATTCGAGAAGAAGGGTATGTATCTTTCCTTCGTATGTCTCGAATCTAATTTCATTAATGTACCTTCTAATACTTGGTGGTTAGACTCTGGTACTAATGTGCACGTTTCTAACTCATTACAGGGCTTCAGTTCAATCCAGAACATAAGAAGCAATGAGAAGAACCTACTCATGGGAAACAAGTCTGAAGCATCCATTAAAGCCATAAGATGTTTTTGTTTAGAATTAAGTAGTGGCTTTAAATTACTTTTGGAGGATACAATCTATGTTCCATCAATGACTCGTAATTTAATTTCAATTTCTAAACTTGACTGTATGGGTTTTTCTGTGACTTTTGAAAATGGTTGTTTCAGTTTATTCAGGGATAAGAATATAATTGGTTGTGGTGTTTTGGAGAATGGAATGTATCGTATTGATTTGGATAAATCATTTTCTGATTCACTGTTTATTTCTATGAATTCTGAGATTGGAACGAAACGTGTCAGGTCGAATGAGAACTCAGCGTTCTTGTGGCATAAACGCTTGGCCCATATTTCAAGGGAAAGAATGATGTTGTTAGTAAAAGACAACATTCTTCCTTCTCTTGATTTTACTGACTTTGGGACGTGTGTGGATTGCATTAAAGGAAAGCAAACCAAACACACCAAAAAGGGCGGCACAAGAAGCACTGCTCTTTTAGAGATCATATATACAGACATTTGTGGTCCATTTGATGTTCCCTCCTTTAGTAGAGAGAAGTATTTCATCACCTTTATAGATGATTATTCATGGTACTGTTATCTTTACATGTTGCATGAAAAATCTCAGTCGGTAAATGCCGTAGAGCTTTACATTAAGGAAGTTGAGAGGCAACTGGAAAAGAAAGTGAAAATCATCAGGTCGGATAGAGGTGAGGAATTTTATGGTAGATACGATGAATCAGGGCAAAACCCTGATCCATTTGCTAAACTTCTAGAAAGTTTGGGTATTGTCGCTCAGTACACGATGCCTGGTTCACCCTGGATGAACGGTGTTGCTGAGAGACGTAACAGAACCCTTCTAGAGGTTGTAAGGGCTATGATGAGTAAAGCTGATTTACCCAAATCATTATGGACGCATGCGCTTATGACTGCAGTGTACGTCGCAAACCGAGTTCCTAGTAAGGCAGTTTCAAAGACTCCATTTGAACTGTGGAATGGTTGGAAACCAAGTTTGCGACACTTACACATTTGGGGTTGCCCCGCAGAAGTGCACATCTACAATCCTCAGGAGAAGAAACTCGATTCTAAAACCATTAGCGGGTTTTTCATTGGGTATGCTTCAAAATCAAAGGGGTTTAAACTTTACTGTCCTAGTCACAACACCAGAATTGTAGAAACTGGTAATGCCAAATTCCTAGAGGATGGCAAAGTCAGTGGGAGAATTGATGAGGTCATCATCAATGAGATTAGAGAGGAAACTAGTGTTCCTATTACTGTACCGGGAACTGGTGTTCCTATTACTGTACCTCTAATCTCTGTTCATGACGTTCCAGAAAATGATGATGAACCTCAACCCATTAATGTGACTCCTGCCATTCCTGAAGTCATTGAAGCAGCAGATACATCTATAGCTAAGATTTTCGTAAGAAGGTCCCCAAGACCTCGTAGGTCTGCAATCTCAGATGACTATATGGTGTATATGCTACAACATGAGTTTGACATAGGATTGAATAACGATCCAGTAACGTTTTCACAAGCCGTAAAAGGCAATGATTCTGATAAATGGATTGATGCTATGTTTGAGGAATTGAAATCAATGGCTGCAAATAAAGTGTGAGAGTTAGTTGCTCTACCTATAGGGCATAAGGCAGTCGGCAGTAAATGGGTCTTTAAGACCAAGCTTGACTCCCTTGGCCATATAGAGCGACATAAAGCGCGCCTTGTAGCCAAAGGTTTCAACCAGAAAGAAGGCATTGATTATAATGAAACCTTCTCTCCAGTTTTGAAGAAGGATTCATTAAGGATCATTTTGGCATTAGTAGCTCATTTTGACTTAGAGCTACATCAAATGGATGTGAAAACGGCATTTCTGAATGGAAGTTTGGGGGAAGAAGTCTACATGTCTCAACCTGAAGGTTTCGTTGAAGACGGTAAGGAAGATCTAGTCTGTTTATTAAAGAAGTCAATATATAGACTTAAGCAAGCTTCTCGACAATGGTATATTAAGTTTCACGATACCATAACTGCCTTCAGTTTTACGGAAAACCTTTTTGATCATTGTATATACCTGAAGGTCAGTGGGAGCAAGTTTGCATTTTTAGTCCTGTATGTTGACGATATCTTGATCGCCAGCAGTGATCTGGGTTTACTCAGAGAGACCAAGAGTTTCTTGTCTAGTAACTTTGAGATGAAAGATATGGGTGAGGCATCCTTTGTGTTAGGGATAGAAATATCCCGTGATAGGTCACAAAGGACATTAGGTTTGTCTCAGAAAGCATATATTTCAAAGGTATTAGATAGATTCCATATGATTGGGTGTAATTCCAGTATGATTCCTATTCAGAAAGGGGATAAATTAAGTTTGAAGCAATGTCCCAAAACTGATGAAGAACATAAAAGAATGCAAGATATTCCTTATGCTTCAATAGTTGGAAGCCTTATTTATGCCCAAGTTTGTACCAGACCGGACATCAATTTTGCAGTTGGTGTACTGGGTCGCTATCAAAGCAACCCTGGCATTGAACACTGGAAGGCTGCGAAAAAGGTGTTAAGGTACCTACAAGGGACTAAGAGTCACATGCTCACTTATAGGCATTCTGATCAGCTTGAAGTTATTGGCTATACTGATTCAGATTTTGGAGGATGCGAGGATAGCAGAAAAAGCACCTCGGGTTATGTGTTTGTCTTAGCGGGAGGAGCCATCTCTTGGAAAAGTGCTAAGCAAACCATTATTGCATCATCCACGATGGAGGCCGAGTTTGTAGCGTGCTTTGAGGCTACAAATCATGCATTATGGCTGCGGAACTTTATTTCGGGGTTAAGCGTCCTGAGCTCGATCGCAAGACCGTTGAGAATCTTCTATGACAACACAGCGGCCGTTTTCTTTACAAAAATGATAAGTATTCCAAACGTATAAAACACATGGAAATGAGATTCTTATCAGTTAAGGACGAAGTTCGGAAGAGAACAGTATCTGTGGAGCACATTTCGACTAGTGCTAATATAGCAGATCCACTTACTAAGGGACTACCACCCAAGACATTTCTGATGCATGCTAGCCTAATGGGTTTTGAGTGTAGTACTTAGTTTTTATGTTATGTGGATTGCAAGTATTTTGTAAAGATACTGTATTTTGATCATTTATGTTACAGATCTTCTGAACCATTCTCACATTATTGTTCTATATATATATATATACATTTTGGTGGTTGAACAGAAATAGTCTTTTCCTAAAGACATTAAAGAGACCATTATGCTTATTCTCTTATACAGATCGGGTCCTTATGGGATAGCAATCAGTAGTAGATGGAAGGAACCATGTTGAATAGATAATGTGGAACCGCCATTACTTTATTGTTGTTTTGAGATTCTCGAGGTAATTAAGATAAACCCGTAAAGTAAATTTAGCACCTTGTACAATTTAAGTTAAACTGCATATAACAGAATAGTAGATGCACCTATGGTCCAAGTGGGAGAAATGTAAGAATAAATTATCTCGTTAATGTGGACCTATAGATAATCTACGTTTTTGCATTATTTAGCTAAATATAATAGTCGGGATTTTCATAGGGAGTAACCCGATTAATTTATCGTTGACGGACCGATAAATTAATCCCGTAATAAAGCCCGGTCCTCCGCTCGCCCTTAAATATGCGTCGTTCCGTTAATAGCGATATAATCGTGTGTGACATATAACTTATGTAGTGGTATTATGTACCCAAACATTTGGGCATTATGTACCCCTTTATTTTAGTTGGACATATAACACATAAAAGATGATGATATGTCATTACTTTTGAAAATAACACACGTAACACACATAAGAGAGCAAAGGGAGGAGAGTGGAGAAACTAGGGCTTCCTTGCTCCAGCCACCACCAGCCACCCCGGGACGCCGCCGCGCCTGCTGCCAGCCCGGAGCCACCCCGCCGGTCACTGCTCCACTGCTACGCCGCCCGCTGCACAGCCCGAGCCTCCCTGCGGCCTCCTCCACGAGCTGCTGCAGTAGCCCTTTGGCCACCCGCCGGAGCCGCCTGCTGCGCCGCCGTTCACCACCTGCCGGAGCCACCTACTGCACCCCTATGGCTGACCAAGGTACACATCTAAACATTGTTGATTAGTTTTCCAAATCTAAGATCCTAGTGGAATGGAACAAATTACGGATGAATTGTTCTTTGGTTATTTTGATGAATTATTAACCTACACAGATTTGACCAACGTGGACCTTCCGGCAATGCTAAGTGAGTTAGCCTTCCACCCCGCCAACCTTTTAGACACCCGATCCACAAGAGGCTGGAAAGACGAACTGTAGACTCTATCGTGGAGGAGAGGTATACCCAAAATAAATTAGTTGGAAAACAAAAGAAAGTGTTGTGCAGAGTTGGAAAATAAATTAGTTGTGTGTGAAAGAATTAACACGATGTAAAGAGAATGTTGGGTGGTAAGTGGGCTTGGCTGGGCTGGGCAGTTGCGCTATTCAGCCCATTTATCAGTTTTAAAACTCTTTCTGGGTTGCACAAGTCATAAGGGTTACAGATCTGATCATTATTCGGAATCAAAATAAAAGAAAGTATGTGAATATGATGATTATTCTATACGAAAATACTAAACTATATGTGTACAAGTGAATATCGGGAATGTTATACATATATTATAACGTAGTAGATGCGGTGACATAAATGCATTTAGGTAGAGTTGAAAAAGTAAAACCAGTGTGTGTATGCATGAGTTGACTCCAATTGAGAATGAATGAATGAATGAAAATGGCACATTAGTGGTGGTGTGTTTGCACTGGAAGTTGGTTTGACAGGAGATGGGCATACGCGTATAAGTAAATAGTAATAAATATTTGATGATTTTCGAGAGAGCAGTCAAATTTGCATATGCATATTTACTACCCCTCCAGAATGCAGATGGGCTGCATTTACTCACTCCTCCTCCTTTCCCTATTTAACCCGAACCGTAAAAAAAACCTACTCATCAGTCCAACATCACTACATACATTACCACGTTACTAGCGTAACCACAATACATGGCCTCTAACAACAATGCAGTTGCGGTGCTTCTGTGGGCGGCCCTGTTGGCGCTGCTTTCCGCACAGGCCGCCAGCAAAGAGATGGTCCCGGCCATGTTCATATTCGGAGACTCGCTGGTCGACAACGGAAACAACAACAACCTGCCCTCCTTTGCCAAGGCCAACTACTTCCCCTACGGCATCGACTTCCAAGTTGGCCCCACCGGCCGTTTCTCCAATGGATTCACCATGGTCGATCAAATAGGTTCTCACTAATATCCATGCATATATTACTCCAAGAAAATTATACAATAAATTTATAATTTGTAAATACATGAGAAAGATTAAGTTGTATACAGTTCCATGCATTTATAAGGCTTTATGTTAAAAACAAGAGGGAACAGTATGTATCAGAAATGTCTTCCATTATATAATACACTAAACGTACATTACTTATAATTATGCCCAAATAACAGTAGACATTGAGTATAAATTAATTTTAATACTATACATTGAATTTCTTTTCAAATATTCACTAATAGTTAAATTCATTTAGCATAATTATATATGTGGGGAGTATTCAATATATATTTATTAATTATTAAGATCATGCTATGTATATCATTGAATCAATACATAACATGATGGTCAAAAGTTCAAAGTTGGAGATTTAGAAGAGAGCCAGCCGTATGATAATTGTTCGATCTGTTCATGTATAAAATAGATAACACTTTATTTTGCTTTAATTTATTATGATTAAAAGTTATTTGATGAATGTTCACGGATCAACAAATTCTAATTATGTATTTTTATAAGTCTAGAATTGCATTTTAGATATTCAGTTATTTTTTCTTCTTCTCATTAAAACTGCTCACTTTACTAGATCCTAAAACAATGTTAATTTTTGTTTCACAAGACCAAATGACAACTTAAAAAAGAAGAAGAAAGAATTGGGTTAACTAGGTATTTTTTCATTAAAAATATTAATAAGTACCTTGTGTGAATATTTTTTTTTATAAAAAACTCCATTATAAAAGGTGCATTTTGAAAGTATTAATTATTTTACTTAGAAAAATGTCTTTTCTATTTGTGTCTCTAGTACATTAGTCAAGAAGTTTGATTTGTAAAAAGACCCTAAAAAAAGGATAAATTCTAGTAAAATAAATAAATTTGTTTTTCAGAAATATAGTTATAAAGCCTATGTTATTAAGAGACGAATTAAAAAATGGTGACTAAATTATACGTTGTAATATTGGAAAACATGCAGCGGAGCAATTAGGGCTACCATTGATAACTGCATTCTCAGAAGCATCAGGGGAGCAAATGATGCACGGCGTCAATTACGCATCTGCTGCTTCTGGAATCCTTGATATAACAGGCCGCAACTTTGTGAGCTTTTTTATTTACATTTCTACCTTTATCTGTAAAATGAATTTTACACAGTTGGCACTTGATTGTAAATAAATGGTGGATCGATGCAAGCAGATAACAAGAATACCGTTCAGCCAGCAAATAAGCAACTTCGAGAGCACACTGGACCAGATAACGGACAATCTAGGCGCTGATGACGTGGCAGGAGCCATAGCCAAATGCCTGTTCTTCGTAGGGATGGGTAGCAATGACTACTTGAATAACTACTTGATGCCCAATTACGAGACTCGCAACCAGTACGATCCCCAGCAGTATGCGTCGCTCCTCGTCCACCAGTATCGAGAAGACCTTCAGAAACTGTACAATCTAGGAGCAAGGAAGTTTGTGGTGGCGGGGCTAGGGCTGATGGGCTGCATCCCAAGCCTTCTAGCTCAGAGCCCCAACGGGCAATGCTCGGAATCAGTGAACCGGCTGGTGATTCCGTTCAACACGAACGTGAAGGCCATGCTGGCCGGCCTCAACCAAGACCTTCCGGGAGCCAAGTTCATATACATTGACATTGCTAGGATGTTCTCCGATATTCTCACCCGTCCAGCTACCTATGGTGCGTTCTTGCATAGATGTACTACTGCTGCTGCTAGTACACGTTAATTATTATTTATGATGAGTGTTGTGATTGTTGGTGCAGGGTTTAAGGTTGCGAACAAAGGCTGCTGCGGAATAGGGAGGAACAGAGGGCAAATTACATGCCTTCCCTTCCAAACTCCATGTCCAAACCGAGACGAGTACGTTTTCTGGGACGCATTCCACCCCACATCCAAAGTAAACATCATAATGGGGAGCATGGCTTTCAGTGGCGGTCGCGACATTGTTTATCCTATCAACATTCAGCAGCTTGCCAATCTTCGTCTCGATGATCCCAACAGCAATAACAACAACAACAACTAGTTCTTAGGTGGCGACATTACCCAACTAGGACCTTTATACCTACATATCGATGATTATTATTTATTCCTAGGTACTTACGTACTGTGCACGGCATTTTCATATCTGCTTTGTCTAGCTATACATCAACAACATCTACTTTACTCAATTCCATTGTATGCCATAATGTTTCGCACGCATATGCCATAATAAATAGGCAAGGACGGAGCAAAATTATAAATCATTTTGAAAAAAATGGACTAAAATAAGCAAAAATCCGTGTGCAAGAAGGCTAGAACATCTACTTTACTCTTTTGGACGAGTTAAGATTCCAACTCTACAAGAGGTCGGGGTCAGACCTTTACCAATAACCCAAATGCATGCCTTGCCTGTCAACTTTGCTCCAAACCCGGAAACTAACCTTCTCGTGAGAATTTTAATTCGAAATATTGCCTCAATTATAGGCGTTTTGCTAAGAGCGTGTAAATTTGACAACTTAGCTGGAGCGAGCGGAAGTTGACGTGACTTGGGCATGCTCGGAGTGAGCATTGTTGGCTTGGTTTCAATAATTGTCGACTTAGTTTCGGGCATGAACACTAAGACATATGGACTCTCAATCTCACCAATCTTAAATTTGCATTCCGAGACGAGATTGGTTAAAAAATCGGCAATTGAATTGAGAAGGTTTTCCGCTTCGAATATCCTTTATTTGTGCCCTATAACCCTAACACGTAGAGATTCTTTTTCGTCAAGCGAGGCAGGCCTTAAGTGAAATTAGGGGAGAATAACTCGGATGCGGTTCGTCCCCTTCCTCCAGCCCTTCCAGCGCTTCTAGATGACCCTTCGTACCCGTATTCATAATTCTACCTCCGCAGTTGCTCACCTTGACGTATCTCACGGTCTAGAGTGGGCCAGGGGTACTTTCGGGTTGGGTGAATTCAAGAATAGACGCATGTTGGAATTCCAGCCTCCCTTCTCCTTTTGGGGCCTATCCGAAAGAGAATCTAGTACTTCTTGGTCGTAAATATTTGAATGATTAAGACGAGCGACCCCATGGAGACCTTTGCTTCTGAACAACACAATTCAGTCAACCCGAATGTGTGAGATAGGACGGACGATCAGAGGCCGCAACGGGACTACCATACTCCACCCCCTCAAGAGCAGGTGCCGGCCGAGATGGAGCTGGGAGCGAGAAGCAAATTTTTGTGTGGAGGAATCAATATCTCGGCATAAGCCAAGAGGTAGATCTTGTGCCACTTCACCTGCTCGATCTTTCTTGCCGGTGTCTAGATTCCTTCTGTTTTCGTGCGTGCCGAGGCTTTTAGCCTTACCCAACCAAATAGGGGGTGGTGACCCTCTTGTACACGTCCTCGAGGGCAGCATTCATGGCAATGATCAATACTTTTTTTCGAGGACATGGCTTGCGTGCCTGGCTTCCTTTTTCAAGTACAAGTAGTTGCTTTCTTGCGTACAACTGTCAATGGATTTTGTGATCGAATGCCACTAGACAAAATTTCTCAATATGAGAAAACCAATGAAAGTGCAATGAATATTGATTGCCGCAAATCATAGGTTTCAAGTGAGACTTCTTATTGTTTATTAGCCAATGTGTCTTGGCCAACCTTAATCATTTTGACTTGCAGGGTTGATTGCAAAGTGTTCGGTTCCAGGATATGATGACGATATTTTCTTTTCCAAGGAGGCTCACATCACATCCTCTTGATTAGTCGATTGACTTTTGCTTTTTCTAGTTGTTGTATGTTTAGTTATTTTGGTTTTACGATATGTCAAATCATTACTTTGTATTCCTAATGTTCGGTTTTGATCCTTTTACTACAAGAGAGTCTTGTATTATGTGCGAGATATAAGGCTCACGTTTTAACCCTAATCACTCATATTCCTATTCAGATTACTTAGTTAATTTAGGTAGAGATTTCTGAACTAAAGTCTTTTTTATTTCATTGATCAAATATTGCTTACATATACAAATATAAATGGGAAAAACGGTAAACTAACAAATAAGAGATAAGCCCAAGATATGACCCAATATACTAGGTGTATACTCTAACACAGAAGGAGAAGAAACAACTCCAAGCTTGCAAATCAAGAAGTTGAATCTAGCAGAGCCAAGAGATTGTTGGCGATATGAATAGCGGATTGATTATCGCAAAAGAGGCGCATGAGGGCCTTGTTCGAAAATCTGATTGACTAAAGTAGAGAGCAAAGCCAACGAAGCTCACATGTAGTAGTTGCCATAACACTTTATTCAGCCTTGTTTAGAAGATCTACATACGATAGTATACTTCTTAGATTTCCATGAAATGGGTGAGGTACCGAGTAAAATGAAGTAGCCTATCTCATAACATATAGTGTTAGGGTAAGCTGCATAATCTGAGTCACATAAATCACAAATGTAGAGAACACTATAACAAGATAAGAAAATACCTTAAGCAATTGTTGACTTTACGTAACAAAGAACCTTCAAGGCAACATCCCTGATGTGGGACCATCCTTGATAACACCTACATTACACGGAGCCATCACTGAATCAAGAGCGGAAGACACTCAAGGAGAGATTTTTTGAAAGATGCAAAGATGGGAGGATCCGAGAGAATGGAGAATTTAATGAAAGAAGCAAAATCTCGGTCAACTCACTGAAATCTCGGCCGATATTTATGTCGCGAGACCGATATTTTTCTCTGTTGCGTGTTATCGACCCGATCGCAGGATTATTATCATCTACTTATCTTTTATTATTTTAATACCCTTAAGCTCTCAAAATATCTAAATGTATTTGTTAGTTTTTGATCCTATCTTTTAGGATTATTTTTAGATTATATTTTAGAGGAATCTTTCTTATAAATAGCCTTAGATGATGACATTCATAGGACAGTTAGATTTGAAGCTGATTTCCACAGAATTGTGAGACACTTGCGACTTCATTCATGGAGTTTGCATTTTATCATTTCTATTCAATCAAAAGGAGAGTTTTTGGCAAAATCGTTGTGAATCCTTGCTAGGTTGTTCTTGTGTGTGTTAATCCTATTGAAGATTGGTGATACTAGTCAAACTAGTTCATTCTTGTGCTTGTCTTATTTAGAAGACTTGTTTAAGGTTAAAGAAGGAAGCGTGAAAGATATTTCTTGTTTAGGGTTTTGACACATAATTGATCAAGATTCTTTGTGAGTCTTATAATAGTCCAATCTTCCTATACATATCATATTGCATTCCATTAAACATCTTTTTATCTTCCATTATCATCAATAATTCTGAATTCTGAGTTTCACAGAACTCGACCTGTTCATACAGAAATCTCGCCCGAGATATCATTTATTTCGACCGAGATTTATCTATGTGATTCGGTTTGAGGACTTTCAATCTAGATCGGGAACTGCGGCATCAACCCTGCATCTATCCTTTTTTTTTTTTGAAAAATTTACTTGTATTAAGAAGAGGATTTACATGAGGGGAGAGTAAGGGAATGTAAGCATATTCTAACAACAGGAACTAGAGAAGAAGGAGAGGATTAAGTGAGAGGGATTTCAAGCATTTTGTAGTAGCAGTGGAGGGTGAAGAGCGGTCTTTCCAGTGGTAGGCTAGGTGAAGTTTTGTGGCTTGGATGGCCTCAGCAGTGCAGTCAACCGCACGAGTGAAGGTATTGTTATACACGAGGCTGTTCCTAGCCTTCCAAGTGAAGTAGATAAAGGCCGTAATTGATGCAATGCGAGTGCAATAAAGTAGGTTTCTCTTTGGGTTAGGTCTTATACTGAGCCATTGCCAGATGTTTTTGAGATAGGGGGCCGGGTATGGCATTCTAGTTCATCGAGAGATAATATCAAAAACAAGAGAAGCATAGCTACAGAAGATCCATAAGTGATCATCATCCTCAACATGGCTGGTACAAAGTTTGCAGGTATCGTTGTCGGTGAGGCGCCACAGCTTAATTTTGGCTAAAGTGGGGAGCTTCCGATGACAGGCAATCCAGGTAATGTAGCTACATTTTGGGATGTTGCAGTTGATCCAAATGATGCTGAAAGGGGTGGGAGAGATGGAATGTGGTGTAGGTAGGGGTTTGAAGATGGAGTAGGCTTTTTTGGGGTCGAAGGAGCCATTAGGGTTAGTGAATGCTGCAGTTTGGTGAGTAACAAAAGGAGGCATGGGGAGCTCATCTCTGAGCTTTAGCATACATCGCCAATAGTAGAATTGATGGAGGTTGATCCTGCAGTTCCAAAAAGTCTAGTGTTTGAGGACATACCAAAAGATCCAAGAGCTCCAAAGGTTGCCATTGTTGCAGTCGATGTCAAAGATGAGGCGGGTGAAGGAGACTTTGTTCCTGGCTTTGAGGTCGGGAAAGCAAGACCGCCCACAGACTTAGGGGTGCATACCGTTGACCAAGCAACAAGGGCTCTATTGCTGCAGTCCTTCCCAGACCATAGGAAGGGGCGTAGGTGAGTTTTGATTTTGCTAAGTATTGAGGCAGGGAGGAGGACCATAAAGCACGAGTGCTGGCTGATAGGGATGAGGATAAGTTTGATTAGTTGGGCCCGTCCAGCATAGGAGAGGAGCTTGGCGCTCCAGGAGTGGATCCTCTTAGTGATTTTTTGGATGAGGGGAAGGTAGTCGATGAGGGCAAGTCTTCTACTTCTAACCGGGACTCCAAGGTAATGGAATGGAAGGGAACCTTGAGTAATACCTGTCGCCTGTATAGCCAGATGTTGATCATTAGTGGACATACCCCCCATGTAGATAGAAGATTTAGAGATATTGATCTTGAGTCCGGAGAGAAGGCTGAAGGTATAAAGGGTATTTTTGAGGATTTTAATGGAAAAGATGGCTCCTTTACATAAGAACATTAAGTCATCTGCAAAGGAGAGGTGGGTGATTTTTGGTGAGTGACATTTGGGATGGTGATTGAAATCCGGGATGGAAGTGTTATGGTGTAACAAGCAGGAAAGGTACTCCATAGCAATGAGAAAGAGTGGAGGGGATAGTGGACATCCTTGTCTAAGACCGTTGTGGCCTTTAAAGTGTCCTTTGAGAGATCCATTGATGTTGACCGAGTAGGTAGCGGTTGAGATACATTCTTTGATCAAGTGAATAAATGAGTCCGGGAACCCAATCATCTTGAGACAATGGAGGATGCAATTGTGATCTATTGTGTCAAAGGCTTTGGATAAGTCGATCTTCAAGGCAGCCCTAGGTGAGATATTTTTCCTGCTGTATTTTTTGAGGAGTTCCTAGCATATGAGTACATTATGTTTGATTGATTTGTTGATGACGAAGGCACTCTGGTAAGGGCCAATGATGTCTAGTAAGATAGTATTGATGCGGGATGAGAGTATTGTAACACCCCAAATTTTGAGAACTCGGGGAGCTACTGGTTAGGACCTCACAATGGGTCCCGACCCTAGTTTGACAACAATTTCACTAGGATCTAACAACAAGGCACAAAAGTATTTAAAACATTTGAAAACTTTAAATAATATATACATGACGAATGTGTATCAGCCTTATAAAGTAAAGGTACCAAAACGACACATATGAAGAACAAAAGACATCCCCGTCCCCAACTAAATGAGTACGTGGACCCGGCTGACCATTCCCTCCGGATCTCTCTACAACTGTATTAACCTGCAAGACATCTACAAGCGGTATAAAACCGTTAGCTAACATTCTATGCATAAGTATAAAGGTAAAAGCACAAACACAGAACATACCCAATCAACATGCAACACTCAATCCTTTTATTATCTTTAATTAGGTGATAGGTCATTACTAATGATACTTATTTTGTGACACGAGGGATTCCCAAACCTCGCCCCTGTCCCCATTTACCAACGCGGAATGGTACTAATGCATCTAACCATCTACCGGACTGGGCTGGTCGCAGGGAACCTCCTAGACTCTCACAAGAGCTAGGCAGATGATGTCACGACCCGTTATCATACACTTGGGTAAATTACGTAAATAATAAAGTCGGCCTAATCCGGTTTCGTTGTTTATCATAACTAACAAACACCACTCATACACATTACACTCATACAAGAAGCCAGCTAAGTAAGTCCGTGGACTTACCTGAATCAGATCTCGACTCTCTTAATCACAACTCAATCTGTAACTGTATAACTCGGTTGCCTGTCAAAGGAGACAAGTGTGTCAGCACACTTTCTTGGTAATTAGAAGTCTAAGACTTCTAAGGTAGTAGATTCTATTAGAACAGAATTTAATACAGTACCAATTTATGATAAAATGACTATTTTACCCTTGGTCCCGAAACTTACAAAAATTCCATAATTCAAGCCTAAACTCTTATTTGAGACTATAAAGTCATATTCTAACTCCTAAAGATGATTTTGGTTACAAATTGGCAATTTACCCATTTTCCTATTTTTCGAAAGATCGTTAAGGTCCAACTTCGGCATCAAATAAGAAATTCGAATAAACTTATAAAAATTACGAAATAATTCTCTAGATTATCTATGATATCTCATCTACTTCTAGGACAAGAATATCTTAAAACTGTTCACCCTTCACTTCTACAAAAATTTCCAAAGTTGGTTACAACACTTGAAGTTTCCTATACTTAGCCAAAATCTGAGTACACTTTGAAAAAATCATAACTCCTAAACCACTTGCTGGATTTATCCCAAATTTTGATATGTTCTACTATAATATGTCAACTATATTATATCCAAAATTCAAGTCCAACAGAGATCAAAATCCTATTCAAAACTATCTCCCAAAACAGCATCCCATGCTGTTTTTCTCAACTCAGCACATTTATAAAAAAACTGCATGAGGAGTCACTTTGCAACATCATAACTCTTAAACCATAACTCCGATTCTTCCCAAATTTTAGTATGATCTACTATGTACTACTGACTACAACATATCCAAAATTCAGCTAGAAAGAAGAAGTCTAACTTACCCAAATCTGGACCCGAAGTTGACTGCTCGTCACTTCCGAAAACTGAGAAAAACGTAACAACTCTCTGCGGTTGTTTTCTTGACTAAAATACATGGTTCCAAGATGGTTTAGCATCACTATAAGTACACATATGATTGAAGGAAAGCAAGGTTGAAAGAGTATGGTTACACTCAACTATAAAACTCGCCCAAGAGGCTCACGAGGTTGCAACTAGGAGTAGAGGAGGCAGTCATGCGCAGCCTGGAGAGGAAGTTGTGTTGCTGCTGAGCGTCACCTGTGCAGATCGGGAGAGGAAGATGTGTTGATGTTAAGTGTCTTTTGAGTAGATCTGGGAAGGTTGTGAGGCGGTTGTTTTGCAGTAGTGCAGTCCGTCATTGTCGATCAACTTCTCTGCTCGAATCGGAATGAAATAGCCAGTGTGTGCCGGACACAAGGTGAAGGGATGTGCAGAAGGGTGAACGCTCCTACTGCTGCTCCTGACTATTGGTCTTGCCGGCTCCTATGCGCAGAAGGACGCCCAGGTGCTGCTTGTGCACGACTCCAGGGCTGGAAGGCGATTGGAGAGGAGAGTCGATAGAGGAGGTTGCAAGGGCTGCAGTGGGGCTGCTGAAGAGGTCTTCTATACGTATCAATGTCGGAAGGAAAGAGGGAGGATCTTCAGTGCGTGAGATTTGGCTGTTACGGCACTCTCTCAGCCATTACGTGAGATAAGGAAGGAGAGGAGTTGGGCTGCTATTACGTGGGAGGTAGGAGGGACAATTGCTGTGCTTCCTGGGCTGCGAGATGGGGACCAGCAGGCCCGCATCTGATGGAGTTCTGGGCTACGAGATGAGGGTCAATTGTTGTGCTTCTTGGGCTACGAGATGCAGCTGAAGACATGGGCTGCTGAAGGCTTGGCTGGCTGGGCACCAGTAGGTCCGGTGTGGGCTGGAGCAAGGCAAAAGAGGTGGGCTGAATCAAGGGAAGAATGTGGGCTGAATCAAGGGAAGAATGTGAGCTGAATTTGTCAAAGCTTTGTCACAGCCTTGTCAAAACGTGTCATGGCTTTGTCAAGCCCATGCATGGCCTTGTCATGATCTCGTCATGGACTCGTCATATCTCGTCATGGTCTCGTCAAAAGACGTCATGACTTTGTCGAGGACATGTCATAATATAAACTAGGGTTTGATATAAAATTCTATCATTTCATGTGAATTAAATTCTACATAAAATGATAAAATTTGTGGAGGATGAAATACTAGGTCGAATGGAAAACAGTCAACGGATCAAAATCCGATTTGATACGGAATTAAACGGAATGAAAATTTCGGATATTACATCAGTACCCCTTAAAATAAGTTTCGTGCCGAAACTTAGAACAAGGTATTTAATCAGACGACTTCCATACATAAACTTGTTTATCCTAGTTTCATTAAATTTTAATTTCGTTTTCTAAACCCCTCTAACCCTATTAAAGCGTAATGAAAAATCCGGTCGTTACAAGTATCTTGGCTATGGTCTTATAAGTGGTGTTGTAGTAGGAGATTGGTCTATAGTCGGATGGTGAGGAAGGGTAATCAATTTTGGCGATAAGAGAGATGAAGGTATGGTTGATCTATTTGAGAAGCCTCCCTCTCGAGAAGAAATCAAAGATGGCATCAATGAAGTCATTCTTTACGATGTTCCATGAAGCTTTGAAGAATAGAGCATTGTAGCCATCAGGGCCGGGTGCTTTATTGTCGCCGATACTATAGAGGGCGTTTCTGGTCTAGTCTGCTGTGACCTGCATAGAAAGAAGAGAAATGTTAGTGGGGCTGAGGCTTGGTAAGGTGATGTCAGGGAAGGTATGGTTTGGTGGAGTTGGGGAGTTGAGGATGGTTTGGAAATGGGTGACAAAGGTGGAGGCGATGAGATCAAGGTCGTTGGTAGTGGTCCCGTCCTACCTACAAATGAAGTTGATCCGATTAGTTCTTCTCCTTGCTTTGATGCTCCTAAAGAAGAAGGAATCACATCGGTCCCCATATTTGATCCAATTAGCTTTTGACAGTTAAGCAAGGGTAGTGTGCAAAGTTTTCAGGCTATCGTTCAGGGCGATAGTTGCATTTCTTTTAGTCTCTTGTAGGGATAGGTCGTCGAGGTTATTATGGAGGCTGTTTTGAATGGTAAGCAGATGCTTCCGATTGTCTTGGATGGTAAGGTGTAACTCTTCAAGCTTGAGGCTAGGAAATCTTTTGAGTTTTGTCTTGAGCAGCTTGAGTTTTTTGGTGAGTTTGTACATCGGCTTGCCATCAACCTCAGAGTTCCAAACGCTGGTGACAGTTGGGGTGAAGGCCTCATGGTTAGCCCAAGCATTGTTGAATTTGAAAGGGGGGTTAGCCTTAGTATTGGAAGGTTCAGTGGAGAGAAGGGCCGGGGAGTGGTCCGACACATCGGGAAGGTCAAAGTGCACTTGGGATTGTTGATAGCACGAGTGCCAAGCAGTATTGGTAAGGATGTGATCTAGTTTGCACCAGATACGGGAGCCGACTTTTTTTTGTTGTTCCAAGTGTATCTACAACCTGAGAAAGTGTGGTCTTTGATGTTGTTTTATTCAAAACAAGAAGCAAGCTCAGATGAAGGTTGCGAAATACGAGGGTTGTTATTGGTAGATTTCTCATCAGGGGAGAGGGTGACATTGAAATCATCAAGTAAAGCCCAAGGAGTAGTTGAGTTGAGGAGCCCGATGGTAGAAATGTAAGGCCAGAGGTCTTAACGGTTCTCTTCAGAGTTGTGGGCATAAATGAATGTGAGTTCAAGATTGGTGGATTGGTCAGAGTGTGGTAACGGTTTTGAAATTTTGCAATGAATGAGTTGGTCAGTTTTGATGGTAGTGGAGAGGTTAAGTTTGGCCGGGTTTCACCAAAGCCATATACGACAGTTGTGAGCCAAAGAAGAATTTGAGATCTGACTCCAAGATGGGAAGAGGCTTTTTGCAATTCTTTGCTCCTTGTTGATCTTTAGCCTAGTCTCGAGAATGGCCTGTAGATCAATGTTGTTTTTCTTGACAAGGTTCTTGATAACATTTTGTTTATTAGGTTCATTAAGCCCCCTAATATTCGCAGATATTTAGAATCATTGAGAGGCAACGTTGGATCCCGGGCAAGCCTTGTTGTCAGGGGAGGGATTGCGAATGGGATTGGGATTGGGGGGAGAATGGGAAGCATTTACTTCAGGTTTATCGGATGGATTAGTGGGAATGATTTTGGATGGAGAGGAAGGGGATGAGGGTCATTCGAGAGGTACGTTATGGGGTTTGGTGGAGCGTTGTTGGTGTTTAGATTTGTGTTAGATGTAGGAGTAGCGGGGTGAGATGGAGTAGGGTTATCCGATGATTTTTGGAGAATGAGAGAGGGGGTTGGGTTGGAATCTGGAGGAGAGAGATGGGTATTTTGGAGAATCTTGAGGGAATCATCTGACGTTGGGAGGAGTGGACCCAATTTAGGGTTAGGGTTTGCTTTGTGTTCAGTTCTGGGGATTTGAGGGTGCTTCCGGCCGAGTGGTTTGAAGAGGGTTTGGGCGCAGCACAACTATGACCGAAGGTGAGACATTTAGCACAATGGATTGGAATCCAGTCATAGGTAACCTTCTGGGTGAGAGAGATCCCGTCAGGGCCAGTAAGAGTGATTTCGCGAAGCAAAGGATGTGAGGCTTGGATGTAAACGAGTATTCGAGCATAGCCAAGCCAATCTTGGTTAGCGGAGCATGAATCGGTAAGGATAGGAGGTCCTAAGGCTGTGCCGATCTTGGCTAGCATATGCTTCGACCAGAAGCGATTCAAGCCCATGCAACGTAGCCCATAAGGAACCGATCCCAGGCAGGAGTAATCAAGAGGGAGATCTTTGGTCCATTGCTTCAGCACCAAGGTGGATGACCCGTTAGCGACCCAGGGGCTGCGAAGAAGAATAGCATTAAGGTCATCTTCAGAAGCAAAATGGAAAATGAAGACACCGTTCTCATTCTGGAGGATTTTGGGTTGAGAGATGTTATTCCAGATCTCGTTGACAAACGTTGACATGCGTTGGAAACTGATGGTGCTGCCTATGGGGAACCCAACGAGGGATAGGAGCCATTTTTGTGTGGTCTCAGAAACATCATCATTAGTGAAGTTGATATATCCCGATTCGAGTTAGGGGGTGAAGGAGAGAGGAATATGGTTCCATTGAGTATTCCTCGAGACAATATCCTTATAGGGAATCGAGGGGGAGGCTGTAGGTATGTTGGTGTTTTCAGGCATTAAAGGAAAAGTAGGTGAAAAGGTTGTCAGGGAATGTTTGTGACTAGGTTCATGGGGACCTGAAAGGTCATCGGTTTTTGGTGGGTTAGGGTGTTGGGGAGTTAGAAGGTTTGGCTCACCGGAGGAAGGGATGTGCTTAGTGGTAGGAGGGTCAACAACATTTTATGGTGGAGCTACAGCAGGGGCGTTGATGGTGGTTGGTTCCATCAAGGTTTGAAGATCATTGGTTTCCAAGTTAGCGGAGGGTAAGACAGGGATGAACAGGCTTAGAGAGGGAGGTGGTAATGGGGGAAAGAGGATGGAAGAGGTTAAGGTGGGTGGATTAGGGTGAGGGTGAGGTTTGTTCGCTAGTCTGAGATTGTTGGATCGGATGAGTTCTTTACGAATGGATCCAAAAGGGCTTGTAGGGGAAGAATGAGGTGATGGGGTATTCTGCTTGGTGGTGGTGTGGGCAGGTTTACGTTGGAGATCCGAGAGCTTAATGAAGAGTCTCTTGGACCTTCTGGAGCCGGCCACGGGAGTCGGCAAGGGAGGAGGGTGGGGTGGGGGGG
>BSUD01000003.1:96156006-96475761 GCA_033239045.1 Fagopyrum esculentum | reverse complement strand
CTAATAGGGCGAATGAAGCGCCAAGAGATCCAGGGAAGCTTCCAGCAAAGACGGAAACTAACCCTAAGGGCCAGTGCATGGCCATCACGACGAGGAGTGGACTCAAAACTGCAGATCCAGTACCTCGCTCGACGCAGACCACCTCGGTCCAGATCCAGTCGAAGAACACCTCGACCGAGATGCCAACCGAGGCGGCGCAACAGAAAGCAGGAGGAACGACAGAAGCTTATGTTCCACCTCCTGCATATAAACCACCACTTCCATTCCCCCAGTCCAGAGCCAGAGCACATCTTGACAAGCACTTTGGTAAGTTTCTTGACTTGATGAATAAGCTACATATTAATATTCCTTTCCTTGATGCTATTTTAGGTATGCCCGCCTATGGGAAGTTCTTAAAAGAAATCTTATCAAGGAAGAGGAAGCTGGAGGATGTTGGTGAAGTTAGGATGACATCTAAGTCTTCGGAACTTATAAAGATCATGAAGGAGAAGATGCCACCTAAATTGAGAGATCCCGGCTCATTTTGCATTCCCATTCAAGTTGGGGATGTCACTTGTGAAGCCCTTTGCGATCTAGGAGCCAGCGTGAGCATCATCCCGCTGGAGCTATGCACTAAGATCGGTCTTGGAGAGCCCAAACCGGTCAAATTCCGACTCTACATGGCGGATCGCTCCATCACCCATCCCGTGGGCATTTTGGAGGACGTTCCGGTCAAGTTAGGTAACTTCTATCTACCTATAGATTTTGTCGTACTTGACATTCCCGCAGATTATCCTGTTCCTATCATTCTCGGGAAGCCATTTCTAGCAACTTTGGGTTGCAATGTGGATTGCAAGAACGCCAAGTTGAAGTTCAACGTTGGTGGCGATGAGGTGGAGTTCGCATTACTTGCAGCCATGAAAGGGGAGCAACTAACGGACGATATCTTCAACATCTACGATGAAGAAGAATCAAGAGAATTGGTGAGCTCTATCCTTATTAATGATCCACTCGAAAGAGCTATAAGCTTCAGTTTAATGGAGGAAGGTATAGATGCTTCTTGTGATGCAGATATACGGAGCTTGAAGGCACTGGAAGAGGATCCAGGAGCCAAAACTGAGAAGCTAATCCAGGAAACGAAGATTTCCAGCCTCGGATCCAGTAGCAGTACCTCGACCGAGGCACCTTCTGGACAGAGCGAGGCGTCTGAAGAACACCTCGGTCAACGCCTTTGCGCCTCGACCGAGGTCGACAACGAGACGATTCAAACTGAGATTACAGAGAATAACAATTTTTCTACTCCCTTCTCTGACATTCACCCACAGTTGGCGGATCATTCCCTCCACCAACTTTCTGATAATAAAGGTCCTTGGTATGCTGATATTGTAAATTATCTTGTTTGCCAGGAAATACCACCCGGATTTACGTACTCTCAAAAGAAGAGATTCTTCAAGGAAGTGCGACATTACTACTGGGATGAGCCGCTGCTATTCAAGCGCGGACCGGATGGGATGCTTCGAAGGTGCATTCCGGAAGATGAAGTTAATAGCGTCATAAGGCATTGCCATTCGCTTCCTTGCGGAGGGCATGCTAGCACCGATAAAACATGCGCCAAGGTATTACGTTCCGGTTTCTTTTGGCCTACATTATTTAAGGACGTGCAATCTTTTGTTGTTTCTTGTGATGCATGCCAAAGAACAGGGAACCTATCAAGGAGGAACGAGATGCCACTTAACAACATCCAAGAAGTGGAAATCTTTGATGTATGGGGGATTGACTTCATGGGACCTTTCCCATCCTCCGGAGGAAACCTCTACATTCTCCTTGCAGTTGATTACGTCTCTAGATGGGTTGAAGCCATCGCTTCTCCCACTAACGACGCCAAGGTGGTTGTGAAGTTCTTGAATAGAACTATCTTTCCACGATTTGGAACTCCACGCATCATCATCAGCGATGGAGGAACGCATTTCATCAACCGGAAGTTTAAGGCACTTCTATCGAAGTATGGGGTAACCCACAAGGTATCAACCGCTTACCACCCTCAAACTAGTGGACAGGTCGAGATCTCGAACAGAGAAATCAAGGCGATTTTGGAGAAGACCGTCTCTAGAACAAGGAAGGATTGGTCCATGAAATTAGACGATGCTCTTTGGGCATACAGGACCGCATTCAAGACTCCCATAGGTACCACCCCTTATAATTTGGTATATGGGAAATCTTGCCACTTGCCCGTTGAGCTGGAGCACAAAGCGTATTGGGCTATCAAATGGTTGAACTTTGACATTAAAGATGCTGGCGAGAAGCGACTATTGGAACTTAACGAGCTGGAGGAGCTGCGTTTGAACGCTTATGAGAATGCCAAAATCTACAAGGAAAGGACGAAGAGATGGCATGACAAGCGTATCGTTCCAAAGGAGCTTAACGAGGGAGATTTAGTTCTACTCTTCAACTCCCGCCTCCGTCTTTTTCCAGGTAAGTTGAAATCTAGATGGACCGGACCTTACGTTGTGAAACATGTTTTCCCTCATGGTGCAGTTGAGATATGGGGCGAGACTAGCGGAAGCTTCAAGGTCAACGGTCATAGACTTAAGAAGTACCAACCGGAAACGCCTGTTGAGGAGGTCGCGCCGATCTACCTCCTTTGAAGACGCATCATGGTCCAGCTAGCGACCTTAAATCAAGCGCTTCTTGGGAGGCAACCCAAGGTATTGCTTTCTTTCCCGTTTTCTAGCCTAGTTTAGATAGTTTTTGTTTTTGCTTTGCTTTGCTTTGTTTTTGGCGTTCTGGACAGACAACAGGAAGGAGCACATCTGGATGGACAGAAGTTCGAGATTCTGAGAAGAAAGAGGCACCTCGGTCACTATCAGAACACCTCGACCGAGTTGATTCTTGAAGCAACCGAGGCGACTAGGGTTTCTGCAGAACCGCCTCGGTCCGTACCACCTCGGTCCAGTCGAGACCATCTCGACCGAGGTGACAGCAGATCCAGTAACAGTATAAAAAAGAAAATTTTTTTACAGTTTTCACTTTTACCCCATTTCGACCGCGGCGACAGCGTACCTCGTTCTCCTCCGTTTCTCGCTCGTTTTCGAAGATTTCTGCTTCCAAAACACGATTAAAGGGTAGAAGAGTCGATTGCAACTACAAATCTGCAAGAAATCTGAGTGTTTCGACCGAAACGAAGCGAAAAAGGTTCGAAAACCCTAACTCGCTCGTTTACTACGTATTGGGCTTTGGTTGCCCTTGTTTTTGCTGAGGAAATCCATAAGTACCCCTTAGGAAGCAATTGTAGTGATTTTAGGGGGAAAAGAACTGAAATTCTGAGAATTGGAATTCGAACTGCTACGCCTCGGTCCGGTCGAACTGCATCTCGACCGAGGTGATTTCTGAGGTTTGTCAGCAACCGAGGTGGTCTGACAGTGTGTTTGTGAAGATGAGTTCCGATCACCGCCTAGCCCTTAGAGATAGATCCTCCCCCTCCCCTTCTCCTTCCTCATCCCGTCCCTACCACCCGGTTATCCACGAGAGATGCCGGGTAGATTATGAGAGGATAGCGGGCCGTCCAGTTATCGCACCACGATTTCTGGAGGTGTCCGCTTTTGACTGCCTAGGGTTAGATGCTGACCTTAGGAGGATGATTGCTACCGTTGGGCTAGACCAGTTTACTGAGGTCCGAGCCCCAGCCTACATAGAGCCGACACTCGAGTTTGTCAGCTCCTTCTCCCACCTTCCCACAGAGGGATCTGTGAAGTACCGGCTGATGGGCCGGAACTTCTTAGTTCCACTAGAGATTTGGAGAGAGATCTTTGGCTTTCCTGCCCCCACCGCTGTAGACTTCCCCTCCCGATCAGTAGCTAGGGAGTTCTGGGGACAGATAGCCCACATCACTACACATGCAGACAGATGGCGCCCTGGTGATTCCAGGGAGAAAGTCATCTTTCACCCAGCCTTCAGACTCGCCCACCGGATTTTTAGTGAGATGCTTCTGGCGCGTACTGAGACGCCCCAGAAGATCAGACAGGGGGAGCTCTTTTCGCTTTACTGCATGGTCACAGGAGGCTTCCCGGACTTTGGCTTGCTCCTGGCAGAGGATCTGCACAGGATCAAGGCCAAGGCGAAGGGAGATATCTGCTGTGGAGGTCTAGTCACCCACATCGCCACCTACCACGGGATGGACCTCAGTGTTTGCACATTGGCGGCGGCTCCGAAGCCGCTGGGTCTACAGGAGATGATCACGCGGAGGATTCTAGTTCCCCGTGGGTTGACCACTCCATACGTCGCCATGCCATGGGAGCGGACTGCACCTCAGGGCATCAGATGGTCTGCACAGTTCTCTGTCTACGACCCACATTTTTGGCAGACAGCATGGGCTCCGCTTATGGAGGATTACAGAGAGGGAGCAGCTGCTGCTGCTGAGGCTGCCGAGGAGGCTGAGGATGAGGATGACGACGACGAGACTGTTGATGAGAGAGGAGGCGGCGTCCCGATGGACACAGGGACAGATACTGCTGGGACGAGCGCGCCTCCCATTATTGATCTAGATGAGGATGAGGAGGACACTGAGCCGGCGCCAGCTGAGACTTCTCCAGTCAGGCCCGCTAGGCGCAGGAGACAGAGAGTTAGGGACAGAGCAGCACACCGACGGATCGACGACCTGACGGATCAGGTTATCGACACTTATGCTGCACTTTCATTGGATATCCGGGAGATGCAGGAGCGGCAGCATCATCAGCACATGATGGCTCAGCTACAGTTCCAGCATGTCATGGGGTATCCCTATGATCCTGCTCAGTTCCCCTACATTCCACCACCACCACCGGATCGAGACTACTGAGGAGCTGCAGAGTTTTATTTATTATATTTTTATGCAGTTCGGCTCTTTATCCGGTGAGTCCTCTTTCATTTAGACTTTTATTATACCCACTGGGACAGTGTGTCTCAAGTATGGGGTGTTTGCTGTATTATTTGACTACGTGATGACTTTGATGTATTATTTGACTTATGATGTATTTTATTGACCGGATATTCTCATATTTATGCTTCATTCTGCATTTATATGTTTATCTGAGATTGCATGCTTACTTACAGGTTATTTGATTGAGAAAAACGTCGAAACCGAAAAAAAAATGGTTTTAAAAAAAAAAAAATTTTTCGACCTCGACCGGGACAGTTCTGGCAAAACGAGGTGTTTCACCTCGGTTGAACCAAGAACATCTCGACCGAGGTGGGTTAACTGAGAGTTTTCGAAAACGATTTTTGTGTTACTTATCTGGATATGATCTCAGTGAAGATCTTGTTTACTGACTGGTTTTAAATTCTTTATATGTTTGAAATGTTTTATGATATGTTTAAGTTGCTAAATGCTTTGTTTGAAATTATTGGCATGTTTAATACTTTGTTTTTATCCAAATTATGTTGAATTTGAAGGTTGACACCGCAGCATAAGTTCTCTCACATTCTTCTTGGAAAGACCAAGGCATTTCATTCTTCTTCTTCTTCTTCTTCTTGATCATGCTTAGCCCCTCATATACATTTTGCCTCCCTTTACCTATCCGGGAATTTGGAAGCAAGCAAAGTGGTGAAAGCAAGTTAAAGTTGAAGATGGCTGAAAGTGAAAGTGTTAGAAAGCAATAATAGGTTTGGGGAAGTCAATCATGAAGATGAGTAACTCGGCACCATTCACATAGCCGGGTGTTTGTGTCTTGCCAAAGTCGGATTGAGCGATATTCCTAACGGGTCATGGTATGTGCATCAAGGGTTTGATGCATCTCAAGAAATTGATGATCGCGGATTTCCTAGGCTTCGGTTATTGTGCACCTCTATCCATGCATCCCAAAAAGTAAAGTAAAAGAAAAAGTGTGAATAAGCAAAGCTTATTGGTGGAAGATGTTGAAAGTCAAAGTGAAAGTGAAGTTCATCCTTTTCCCGGATTCTAGCACCACATTACCTTACATACATCCCTACCCTACACATTTCTTGACCTTTCTTTTGGGAAGCCCTTGAGACCTTGAGCTTGTTGATTGACTTAGCGGTTTAAACTGGATTATACATGATTAATTTTGATAATTATGATTTATTATGCATTCTATGATTTTATGCAAAGATGAACAACTTTCCTATATTTATAAAATGTTTTGATCATATTGAGTTTTTAATTTCCAAGAAGTACTCTCTTAGAGTGATCTATGATAGTTGCACACCATGAAATGTTTTTGAAAGACTTTTTCATTGATTTTCTTGACTTATAATCCATTCTATCTTGTCTTTTATATGAGGAACTTGCTTGGGGACAAGCAAGGGCTAAGTATGGGGTATTTTGATAGCATGAATTATAGTCTATATTTTGGGTTTGTTTGGACGTTTTATCTTTCATAATCTGCATGTTTGTATGTACATTATGTGATTTTACTACCATTTCATCTACCTTTGCGAGAATCGAGGTCTACACCTAGTTTCGTTGTAATTGCAGGTAATATGGTACGTTTTGCATCAAAAAGGAGCAAAAGGAGTCAAGAGTCATTTGGAGCTACATCCAGGAAGCATAGCCATGGATTAAAGATTTACTTTGGACCAGTTTTGAGAGATTCTACATTCAGTTATGAGTCACCTCGGTTGACCAGAGGTTCATCTCGACCGAGGCGATCCAGAGACGCCGACTCGACCGAGGCGAATACCTAGGACGCGGCGAGAATATTTTATTCTTGGCTGAGATCTTTTAAAATTGGAAAGTGATCTTATATTTTTAGGCTGAGCTTCTAGAAGGAAGGAGATATGCAGAATCATATATTTTACCTATATTTATGGGATAATATCTTCTTAAGATTTATTATCTTTGGAGGTTATTTTTCCTATAAAAAGGGTTGGATTTTCACAATTCCAACATCACGCTATACCGTCGATCAAAGGCTGCATACACCAATCTAAACCCGCTATCAGCGCAAGCAATTTCGCATACGACGCAGCAGCCGCATCCTACTCCAATTTGGGAGAGATTTGAAGAACCTTTTTGAAGGTTGAAGGAAGATTGAAGACTATAGCTTTTTATAGCTTTTTGAAGGGTTTGTAAGATTGTCTTCAATTCCCTCATTGATTGTCTTGTCTTGTTGGATTGCTATCCAAGGAACGCTTTTGTTTGTGATATTTGATTCAGTTATTGAAGTGTTTTCATTAAATTCTTCTTTGTTCAAATATTCACCTCTTCCCATATATTTTAATACTTTCATTATGATGATGAGTGGCTAATTTCCTTGTGTGATTCTAGGGTGATTGGCTGAAGGTTGTGGGAAAAACAATGATAGAATAATCTTAGATTCCAGTAGGATCCTGAAAGTTCGAGTCTTTAACCTTAACCCTAAGCATCTCGTTCGGTTGATGAACATCTCGGCCGGGGTGAAATTCTTCTGACCGAGGTGACTTATTTGATCCGTAACTGAGAGTTAAGTGTTAGAGTTTGCTAAATCCTATTCTTATTACACCTTTCTTGTTCAAAGCAAGCTTAGGATGAGACTTACCCGGTAATTCCTTAGTTTGTGTACCAACGATCATAAGTGTAGGTAATAAAGGTTTGTCCTTTATTGGGGTTGAGTGTGCTTCCATCCCATCTTTGTGAGTTAGCCTGAGACTTACCCGGTAAAGGTTGATTCTATTCCCTTAGATGGTGTGTTAGTTTGAGGTTATAGTTCTTTATCTTAATTCCTTGAGACTTACCCGGTAATAGGAGTTACGGTTTAGGATTAGTGTGTAGTGAGACTTACCCGGTGATCTACTCCACTTTAGAAACACCTTCCCCACGCAAAAATCTCAGCTTTGTCCGCTTATCTATAGATCTTGAGTTGGAACCACAACTAGATGCCTTAATCCCTAGAATTGCATGTTTGCTTTATTTGACATCTTATTCATCTTTGATTGTATTGATTGCTCTTGTGGTTAGCATTGACATTAGCACGCCGTATTGGACTTTGTTTCACCAAGTCCCTGTGATCGACCCCTGGAATTTTCTTGCTTTTACTACGATTGACCCGTACACTGCGGGTTCGCATCCTTGTTTTAAGCTTAAGTCTAGGGTTATAATTTAAAGCTTGCACACACCGTTTGGAGCGAACATCTTAATAGCCAAAATCATCTTTATAAGGCTTTCTACATCTATAAGAGTTAAAAAATATATTAAAAAAATCTTATAATCCAACTACTATTTGAGAATGACTTATAAGGTTAATACATTCTCATTTGCTAGCAAAATACTCGCATAAGAGTGAAAGGGATCAAGTTTGCATGGGATTGCATGGGGTATGTCTCACATGAGCTATCTTCCTTAGGCTCGTCCTCACATCCTTCCATGGGTAAGATGGTCACAAGGGTCCTCATGGATGCATCTAAGGTCATGGTTGACTCCTTAGATGCAAACACTAAAATCATGGCATCTAGCTCTTTATCTCTTGTGACTCTTCCTTCGACAATGATCTCCTTATCTCTTGCTCTTGTGTTTGATGATGGTGGCGATGTTGAAGGTGATGGTCTCCCATCAGGGTAAAATAGTAAACTAATAAATAATCCATTAACCCAATATACGATACAATATACTAGACCTATGCTCTAACAATTTAATCCTATTTTTGACAGGTGTATATATTTCATTTTGTTTACTCTTTTTCCATATATGCTAATATAAATAGAGGCATTCTCCTATCATAATTATACTATTGATGTTGATTAATATAAGTAGAGGCATCCTCCTAATGCCATTTTGTTTTTTGTGAGTTATTCATTGTCTTGTTCTTATTGTGTTTAACTTGGTGGTTAATTGGCTTGAACCATCTTTGCATAGAGAGTGATGTGGGACCATCCTTGATATCTCCTACTAAACATGGAACCATCACTAGGTTAAGAGGAAGAGTCACTCAAGGAGAGGTTGCTAGCAAGAGTCAAACATGGGAGGATCCCGTGGAACGGAGAGTTGCATGGCAAGAACAAATTGGTCAATGTTCTTTGCATTGCAAGAATACCATGGTTCATAACTTCCTATATTTCCATTATTCATCCCACATTCATCTTCTTATTTATCCATTATCAATCCATCAAAATCACGCTCTTTGTGTTCGAAATTACAAATCTTGCCCAAAATTCCTAACCAAGATTTGCTATGTTGTCGTGTTCGTGAACTTCAATCTAGATCAGAAAACTACAACATCAACCCCGCATCAAAGTGTTATTAGAGCTAGCTGATTGAATTTCAACTCAACCATACACCAAAGGTTCGAGTATTTTTTATTTGAGTCTTCTTTGAGTCACAAAAAAAATCGAGTCTTTTGTGTTTTCATATCTTTCGAGATTATTTGAGCTCAATGTGTGTTATCTTGTGACTACTAGTAAAGAGAGAACAACCATAACCAAACACAGCCCAACCATAACCCTAAACAGTGAAACCTCAATTCGAGATTCCACTACAAAAGACAAATCTCGACCCCGATGCAGAAATCTCGCTTGAAATTTTGTGAGATTCACCCGAGATTTTGTTATAACGGAAAGATCGAGATTTCCTCTCCAAATCCAATCAGATGCAGATTTATATTTGAAAATATCTTCAGAGAGATATCTTATCAAGCTACAATAAAGAAAGAAAGATATATACGAAATATCTTATTGTTGAGATCTTATTATATCTACAAATCTTAACGAAATATCTCCTCATTTTCAGCCATATCTATTATCCAAGAGCCTTATCCTTCCCCAACCATGGATACACGTTCATATCATATCAAAGGTCCTCTCTTGACTTCACCTATATTTATATCATCGATTATAGCCCAAAGTTTTGGTAAAGCTATTCGAACAAGAGTTACTGCGATCCAAGTGTGTGAATATAAAGAAGACATCCATGAAGAATCTTACCGTGAGCCCCAACCAGTTTCCATCACAAAAACCTTGCCTTTGACAAATCTCGCCCTTTGACCAAATCTCGCTCGAGTCTTTGATCTTATACCGTTACCTTTAGTGGAGCGAGTAAAGTTAATTCTAGGAAAACAAGAGGACATTGTCAAGAAGATACATAGGGAATCATTCAAGAAGCTATAGGGAAAATGGAGACTAGTTGCGGTCAAGGCTCATCAAGTTTGCGACGAAATGCCATTTGAACAAGGAGATCTAGTTTAGTTGCACCTAGAAGAAGGAAATCTCTAGGAATATATCTAGTTTTCATCATCAAAGACAAGATATAGACCTACAGTGAAAATCTAGGCCCCATAGAGGAAATATCACCCGAGATTTATGTATCGAGACCGAGATTCGCTACTCTTACATTTTATGGTGAATTTTTCAAGGCCAGAGTGTTACACAGTTCGTGAGACCTTCCAAGAGAGTCAAGGAACTCACAGTCTTCACCACCAGGATATTTGAGTCCGTTTACATGTAGTAATGTACATACTAATGTGCATATTACGAGAGAATGACTAAGGACGGAGAAGTTGATGTCATCATCTCATAGAGTTGATCTAGTCTAGAAGAACCAATACTTGAGTCATTATATGACTAGTGATTAGCAAGGATATGACTTGAGGTCGAATCATTTCCAAGAAGGGGAGGATGATGTGGGATCATCCTTGATATCTCCTACTAAACATGGAACCATCACTAGATCAAGGACAAGATTCATTCAAAGAGATGTGGCTAGCAAGATTCCAACATGGGAGGATCCTGTAGAATGGAGAATTGTATGGCAAGAACGAATCTCGGCCCATCTTGAAAATCTCACCTGAGATTTGGCTTAGATGACCGAGATTTCTACTTTTGCGTGTTATCGAGTAGAATCTCAACCTGAGGATTATTATCCTCTAGTTATCTTTAATTATTTTAATACTTTTAAGTTCTCAAACATTCTAAAGGTATTTGTTTGTTTTGATCATATCTTTTTGGATTATTTTAGTATTTATCTTCGAGAGGAATCTCTCCTATAAATAGCCTTAGAGGACGAGATTATTAGGTAGATTGATTTGATTATTATTTCCACAATATTAGGATATCGATACTCGCTGCTTCGCTTACGAAGTTTGTGTTATTTTATTTCATATAATCAAAAAGAGAGCCTTTGATTGAATCGTTGGGAGTCCTTCCTAGGTTATTCTTATGTGTGTGAATCTTATTGAAGATTGATGTAACTAGTGAAACTAGTCCATCGTTATGCTTGTCTTAGTTAGAAGGCTTGCGTAAGGTTAAATAAGGGAGGGTTAAGGTAATATCTTTGTTAAGGGGTTTTGATCCAATTGATCAAGGTTCTTTGCAAGAATACCTTGGTTCATAACTTATTATATTTCCATTAATCATATCATATTCATCTTCTTATCTGTCCATTATGAATCCATCAAAGTCACGTTCTTTGTGTTCAAGTTACACAAATCTCGGTCACATCCAGAATCTCGCCCGAGATTCCTAACCGAGATTTGCTTTCTTGTTGTGTTCGTGAACTTAAGTGTAGATCGGGAAACTACGGTATCAATCCCGCATTATATGATGTTTGCCTCCTTAGAAGGAGAATTCTCAAGAAAATTCATATTCGTTACAAGCATTGATTGCGTAGATATTGTCCTTCATCCTACACGTGATTCAATAGGATTATACCAGTCTAAGGAACATTGACTCAATATCCTTGTATATAAATTATTACATCATAACAATAATAACTAAAACGTGTGACGTGTTGATGATCGATGGAAAAGAAGAGCAATTTGTTCATTGATGAACAAAACATTGATATTGGAATAAACAATAAATAAAGGATGCGTAGCGGTAAGTGATAATAAATGGAAGTGGGTTTGGTCAAAGCAGTGTCAACTGCTTAATGTTGATGGGATGAGCATAGGACTTAGACTTGGCGCCGTTGTAAGCTCTGTTTGCCAGAAGAATGTTGGCAGCTTCGGTGGGGTGGAAGGCATCCCAGAAGAGATACTCCTTTCGGTTATCGCAGGGGCTTTGCAGAGGCAGACAAGTTATCTGGCCGTTGTTCTTTCCCACGCCGCAGCATCCCTTGTCCACCACCTTGAACCCTACACGTACGTACAGATGTACATCATAATATATGTATATATATATATTGTTATAATTAATTAACGGAAGTCAGTAAATGCACGACCATGAAATTCATAAACGCACAGCGAATCTAAAACAAGTAACTTTCATTGTTACGGTCTCCGTGACAGGTGTTTCAAGCTACAGGAACTTGTAACCGTGATGATTTGTTTTATGATCTAACAAAAAAAGAAGCGAAGCGACAAATTTTTCACAGATCTGAAACCCGTAACCGTTATGATTTTATCTGTGAATTCTAAGACAAAAAAATCTTACACTGACACGGATCCGGAATCCGTGTCCGTATCAATTATCTGGATTTTTTTTTCACGGTTTCGAAACGTGTAACCGCGACGGTTATGGATTTTGATTGTTGTGCATTTGTGAATTCCAATGATGTACGTAATACCCGTCTTAATTATTTACCATAGGCTGCTCCATTGGATGCAAGATCCTGGGTGCTCCTGTAAGAGTCGAGGAAGACGAAAGTGGCCCCGGGAAGCTGGCCTCCGTTGAAGCGATCCACCATTCTTCGAAGGCCAACATTGAAGAGGTTGATAGCCGAGTTGATCCCTTCATTGCAAGGATCTTGGCTAGTTTTATTGTCGTATCTGGCCAGCTGGTAAGGTATGCATCCAATCTTCCCAACGCCCGTCACGACCACTTTGCGGGCGCCCAGCTGGTACAAGAACTGTCCGACACATGTTGATGAGTACGTATTTAATTAGTGGAGATAGATGAAGTAGGTAGGTAGTTAGTTAAAAATGTAGGTACGTACCATGAGTTGGCGTGAGTAGTCCTGGAGAAGGGAGGAAGCGTAGGCCTGAGGAGTGAAGTGAGAGGAAGTGGAGTAGTAGTCTGTCATAAAGTAGTTGTTGAGGTAATCGTTACTCCCCATCCCTGAGTAAAATATGCACTTGCTCAAGTGTGCTCCCAACGCAGCTTCGTCTCCTCTAAAGTATCTCCTCATTTGCGCCACCGCTCTTGCAAAGTTGTTCACTTGTTGGTTCATTGACATGTGCTCTCCAAGGTTGTTGCCGGTTTCCTCTCGGATCCCAGAGGCTCCTGATGCAAAGTTAACTCCCCTAACGATGGAAGGCCCTCTTGCGCTCGAATATGCCGGGATGTAGTCCGTGAATCCCAGCAGTTCCGCTGCATGCAATGCATGTACATATTATAACTACGTACGTGCCTTGTTCAATGTAAATGACAATATATGTAATATACCGAGGGCGTCAACGAAAGTGCGACCGTTGGTGAAGCGTCCGGTGACGCCTTGGGGAAAGTCAATGCCGTAAGGGTAGTAGTTGGCTCGAGCGAGTGTGAGGATGCCATTGTTGTTACCATTGTCAACAAGAGAGTCACCGAAGATGAAGAAGCCAGGCACTTGGAGCTGCCAACCTTGGGAACAAACCACAGCAACACTCAACAACAACCCTATAAGTAACCCTATTTTATTACGCACACTTTCCATTTCTGGCAACAGACTCTCAATTATGGTTCACTTGTTTTCTTCCTATCTTTGGGTAAGCTTCCATCAAATTTATAGGTGAATGAATGATACTTTTGTGAATTCTAGACAGATTCATGGGTTGCTTGTGCTTTCCATATTTTACCCAACGGTGAAGAGATGGAAACGAGTCGTTTCCCGTGACTTCATGGCCTGGATAACGGTGATATAACTATTCTTTTTTATTTATTTAAGAGTGGCAGGTTCTTATATATTGCAGTCAAGTGGTTTCGTGGCGGGCTTGACCTTATCTAGAAACTCAAAGAGCATACTTATTTTGATGGAGAACACATGTTGTGACTGGAGCAAGTAATGGACACCCCAAGATGACCCAATGGATGTGAATGTCATCAAATGCGTTAGAATGGCATGTGAATGTCATCAACGTACAGTAAGCGGTCATCCTTAAAGACAAACAAAGTAAGCGGTCATCCTTAAAGACAAACAATGGATGCTTATAGTGGTAGCTACATTAACCATTGTGGGATACGCACATTACATATATTTCATCACAAGCCTCGGGGCATGTTTAAAGCCATAGAGTCAGTGACTTCTGTAATAGGCTATACGTCGGAAGGTGATGTGGGGTGAAAGCCGCAGTTTCCCGATTTAAATTGAAAGTCCTCAACAGAAGGAAATCTCGGCCGAGATTTAATGAAGAACAATCCGAGATTTATGAAAACTCATAATGCGGAATAATGAATGATATGAAAAGATAAGAAGATGGTATTTTGGAATGATAAATGATAAATATAGGAAAAATAGGACTATTATAAGACTTGCAAAGAACCTTGATCAATTATGTGTCAAAACCCGATACAAAAAATTACCTTTGACCATTCCTTCTTTAACCTTACACAAGCCTTCTAGATAAGACAAGCACAAGAAGGGACCAATTTTACTTGTAGCACCAACCTTCAAAAAGATTAACACACAGAAGAACAACCTAGCAAACACTCACAACTTTTCGATCAAAAACTCTCCTTTTGATTGAATACAAATGATAAAATGCAAACCCCGTGAGCAAAGTCACAAGTATCTCACAATAATGTGGAATTCAATAATAACAACAAAGCTATCTAACAATCTCCCCACTAAGACTATTTATAAGTGAGACATTCTATCTAAAGTTAAACTAAGAAAATATATCTTCTAAAAGATATCTGTAAAAGATATAAAAATAACAATCCCAAAAATAGGATAAAAAACTAACAACTTCCTTAAGATAGTTTGAGAGCTTTAAGGAAAGAAAATATTACAAGATCATTGTCAAGATTAAAATATCTTGGCCGGATCTTCAAGGCGCGTCAGAGACCAAATCTCGGTCCATAATCTCGGCCGAGTTTCCCGAGGCTCATCCGAGATTTCTTCTCTGCAACTGGTTCTTGATCTTCTTTGTTGGCCGTTCCTCTTGGATCCTTTTAGCCCTCGAACTTGTGATTGGTCCTTGCATGAGTGGTGTCGAGGATAGTCCCACATCATACTCCCCTTCTTGGAAAAGATTCGACCTCAAATCTTCACCTTGCTCGTTACTCATCATCTCGGAACTCAAATCCCTTTGGGGTACGGACTGTAGTGTATACTCTCCTGGAGGATCCCTTGGGGTTTGTAAAACTTGTGCCTTGAAGACGAGTCGTGCAACACTCATCAACAGTGAATCTTGGTCATCAAACATAAATCTTGGGCGAGATTTTGCTTCAGAAATTGCCGAGCTATCTACTAAGTATCCGTACGCCGTTGTTGGTGATGCTAATTGAGAGTGGACTGCAATTTCATCCTCTCCTGGTGGTGATTCCTTAAGATCTCCGGGATCAAGCAACAAATTCATGTCCATTTATTCGTCCTTGTTCCCTACTACCTGTCCTACAATAAAACTTACTCACTTCCCGAAAGACAACGGTATAAGATCAAAAGAAGTTAAGGAAAAAAAACTTAACCGTATCGTCATTACAACGGGAAGATAGAGAAGAGTGATAAATCCTAGCTTTTTTAAGCACACACCGCTCAATAAATTCACTCAAAGATAGGAATGATATGGGATTTAAGATCAAGCTGAGATTCTTCACTAGAATCGTCCTTGACCTCTTCTATTTCCAATGCTCAATCCTTTCCTTCTTTCTTCTTCTTTCTTCTTCTTCTCATAGGTCTCAATGATATGTAAAGGAGTCATGGGCATAATTTTATCTTTTTACCATTGAATGCAAACATGTACTTGTTGGTACGACCATCATGCTCCACTTCCCGATCATATTGTCATGGGCGACCTAGCAAAATATGACAACCTGCATAGAACTACATCACACAAAATTTCATTAGTATGATGGCCTAATGTGACAGTCAACTTAACTTGCTTGTTGACCTTCAAAGTACCACAATCATTCATCCATGATAGGTTATAGGGTTGAGGGTGATAAATAGTAGGAAGTTGCAATTCAGTAACCATTTCAACACTAGCAATATTACAACAACTACCTCCATCAATGATCATATTGCACACTGTTATGCTAGAAATATACCACGAAAAAGCCTTACAATTAATAACTCGATATATTCTCCTAACTCCTAGCGAACTCACAGTGTATGGGTCGTTTTGTAGCAAGGATAGTACTCCGAGGTCGAACACGAAGACTAAGGTGAAATCAAATCAAACAAGTGATCGTGGATAGTGCAAATCTAGTCTAAGAAAAGAGAAAGAAATAAAGAAATTAAAATCATGATATTTTTGGTTGGGTTTTTGTGGTGATCAAACAAAGATCACAAATCATGCAAGATTTATCAATCAATCAAGCAACACAAACAAACAACACAACAACAAGTTATGTGATCAAAGAGAGAAAAACGGATTCTAGGGATTCGGACTTCCGGTTATGGCATTAGACTCAAGCTTCTAATCAATCTTGGACAAGCTGCGTATGTTGGGATAGGGTGTTTCTCTAATGGGATCAATCACCGGGTAGGTCTCATGGTCCACTAATCCCGCACCTAAGGTCCTATTACCGGGTAAGTCTCTAGGAACCTAAGGTTGGGAATTCTACACAAACCGGATTACTATCTAGGGGTCAAACCTCTCCTTACCGGGTAAGTCTCATGAAGGCAAGTCCTAAGCAACAATCCTAGCACACTCAATCCAATAGCGGCTTGCGAGGCTCACTACTACTTAGAGTTCATCATCTTTGGTATCTAAGATCGTGAATCACTGAGTAAGTCTCTTCCCTCACTTAGTTTGCTAGAATTAGGTCACCCTATGCTAGATAAGGCTTAACAAACACTTGGATTTCAACAATCTAGCATCCTAACATACAGATTTATCAATGTAAGCACAACAAAGCAAAACCACAGGCTGATCATACGAAACCATGGCCGTGGTTTAGGAGGAATAGGACGTGATTAAGGTCGGGGGTAAGGATTCGAGCATGTAAGTCATCGAAGGGAACATTCAAGTCTATTATATCATAGTCCAAGCCATAACCATTATTCCATCACCCTAGAATCAAACCTACTTAGCCAATAACATGCATTTTAAGATCCAAACTCATCATGCAAGCATACATAGTTTCCATAGCTTATGGTGAATGAAAACAAGTAAAAACAAGAAATCTTGGCTGAATATGAGTTTATGGCTCGAGTAGCGCTGATAAGAGAGAATATACTAGCTTCATAGAGTCGCCAGAAGTCATATGCAGACAAGAGGCGTCGGCCTCTTGAGTTCAGGGTAGGAGCTCATGTCTGATTGAGAGTATCTCCGACGCGAGGCGTCAAGCGTTTTGGCATAAAGGGGGAGATGAGTCCCTAATATGTCCGTCCTTTTGAGATACTAGATAGAGTCGGGAGGGTAACATACATATTAACATCACCTCCGAGGTTAGAGGGTGTTCACCTTGTGTTTCACATGTCTCAACTGAGTGAGTACATACCGGATCCGAGACACATTGTGAGTTATGATGATTTGGTGGTTGAGCCGGACCACACTTTTGTTGAGCACCCCATTGTATCCTAGAACGAGGTGTGAGACGCCTGCGTTCGAAGGACATCCCTATGATGAGGATATAGTGGTCTAAATGAGGACCAGATGAGGCTACATGGGAGACTGAGGATAGTATCTAGAGGAACTATCCAGAGTTTTATGCCGAGATAGATGCACCTGTAGGATCCACGAGTAGACCTTAGTGCCATCTTGGTGAGTGCATGTTATGTTATCTGTTTATGTGATGTGCTTTCCTTGCTAGCTGTGATATGTGCATATGATCTTTTAGATCTTGTTTGCTAGCGCGAGTTAGGTATAGCTAAAGATGGTTCTTTCCTCCATGCTATGGTGTGTGTTTAGGTTTAGCTAGAGATGGATTTTTCCTCCATGCTATCATTGGTGAACATAGTGTGAGTGGAGACGGTTTTCCTCCACGTAGTTGTGTTACGTGTGCGTTTTGGCTGGAGACGGCTTTCTTCCACGCCAGTGTGATGTGTTTAGTATTTGCTTAGAGATGATTTTCCTCTAGGCCTTGTTGAGATTTTATGACGTTATTGTTGGAGTGAGGATTCCTCCATGATGTGTTTTGAGGATATAGAAGGTTATAGCTTGTGATGTGATGCCTCCGAGAGAGAGAGAGTTATACCTCCTCATATGGGTCCGAGAGGATTTGGGATCTTGCAAGTTTCGGGACGAAAATTGTTTTTAGGGGAGTGTGGTGTAAGAGCCTTAGATTTAGGAGCCTTGATGAGTCCAAATGGGCCAGGAAGCCTCCCCTGCGGACCCAGAGGGCCGCACCAGCGGGTGGCCGTCCCTCCCTTGCGACTTTGTGTGGTTGCAGCCGCCTTCGTTGACCTTGACTCGTGCTTTGCGGTTGGCTTCCTTTATAAGCCATCCTGTGCTTCAAATGAAGGGTTTCTTCATCTCTCTTCAGCCTTTTTCCTCCTCACCTTCATCTTCTTCTCTCCTTTCTTCCTTGATCTTGTTCTTGTTAGAATCAAGAGTGGATCTTGATTTAGGCTTGTGCTAATTGAATTCTTGATGATGAGCTTGATGCTGAGTGTTGTTGCTGATATGCTGAGGTGTTGTAGGGTGATGTTGGTGTTGTTCTTCCTTGTTGCTTAGGGTTCTGGTTGTGGTAAGCCATCTTTCCTTCCTTTCTTTCCCTTTCTTTCTTCTTTGCTTCTTTCTTCCATCTTTGGATTAAGAATCACAAGCTAGGCTTGTGTTAGATCCTTTCCTGGACGTTTTGATGTTCATACATGTGTATATATGTATGTTGTATGTTGTTGTGTGGTGGAGAAGTGAAGAGAGCCGAGAAAAGGATCAAAGAGAAGCCGAGATTAGCTCACTGTTATCCAGCCGCACCTGCGCCTGAGTTAGGCCGCCCCTGCGCCTGTTTGTGAGCCGCCCCTGCGTCCAGAGTGAGCCGCCCCTGCGCCTAACTGTTGTTCAGCCTAGCGCCTCTTGTTTCCGCTGATGCATCCAAGGCATACCTAGTTGGTATGATTCCTTCTTCCCTTTCCTTTGGCCTTCGCCTTAGTTGATGGCTAGGCTAGTATGGATAGGTTGAGCATGTTAGTTGTATGATGGATATGTGCCTTAGGCACTTATGTTTATTTTAAGGATATACCTTAGGCATTTGTGAGCATGTTATGATTTCAAGGTGTAGATTCGGGTCATAGGTTGGTTGTGGTTATAGAGACGAGTCTCCCAACCGTTGCAGTATGTGATGATGTATGCCTTTCTATTGCAGGCGTTGATTACTTCCCCAGGGGAAGCTGTGACGTGGTACAAGTTACGAGTGTTTCAGGTAAGTCCATAGGACTTACATAGTGTGCAGTTATGGGTTTGCGTGATTGTAATGGTTGTGTGTGTTCATATGGTTGTTACATTTACAACTTAATCCTGACTAGGATGACCACATATGTATACTTAAATGGCCCAAGTGTATTATAACGGGTCGTGACCACTTGCCACCGTCTGCGGGTAGGAGGAGGTACTCGGAAGCCAGTAACACAGGGGGGACGAGTGATGATCACCCCCATGCAAAGCCCTTGTGTTAACAGGAGAAGGGACGAGGTTCTTTAGGTTCCTCGTGTTACAAAATAAGTTGAATTGGTAATGGAATAACGTAACTGAAGTTAATAAATGCATGTGTGATGTGTGGATATGTGTTTGTGCTATTACTTCATTCTTATTCATTACTGTAGCTAATGATGTATACCGTGTTATAGAGGATCTACAGGTTAGGAAGACTGTAGAGTGAGCCAGACAGGGTGACCAACCGAGGACTTTTGTACATTAGGTTGCTCGTGGGATATGGGATATTTTGTATCTGATATTGTGAACGTTGTTTTGTACTCGGCTTTGATGTTGTAAAACCTTTTGATGTATCTTATAATAGTTTTATGTATTTTGGTTTTGATCTATTTGTGCCTTGTTGTAAGATCCAGTGAACTTGTTGTCAGGCTAGGGTCATTATCCATTGTGAGATCCTTGTCCAATGTGACAGTCCGAGTCCCGCAGATTCGGGGTGTTACAATGACTGAGACATGTAGAATTGATGAGTGTTGAAACATGAGCTTTAGATCTCTCTAATACTTACAAGACCCGATTGTAGTAAAAGGATCATTATCAAACTCAAGGAAGGCTTTGTAAATTTGATGAATTAATAATGAAACCAACTAATATTAAAATAAAACGGAAACATAAACAAATAACAAGAACAAATGATCCAATCGATTAATTGATGTCATAGGTAGGTTGATCTAAGTAACCAAATTCAAATATATAATAAAATACAAAAAAAAAAGAAATTCGGAAGAGAAAGATTGTCCGGTCGATCGACTAGTATATATAAATTATAACACAATAGTAGTGAGGCATATATAAAGTTAATTTGTTGTCTGTTTCAATATCAAGAACTTACAAAGTAACACGGAAGGAACATACAGTCAACAACTAACAAAGAAGTTTCACGGCCAAGACACCACAACATACATATATAGATCTCAATTAATAAATCTAAGACAAAATGTAAAACATGTTATGTGGGGGCCAACTCCACTTGTTTATAACGTGCATAAGACCATTGCTTGTCACACAATTGGAGGGGGAAATTTCATGATGGACGGGCTTAAAAATAGCCCAAACAAAATCGGTTTAATGAAATAAAAGATAGACGTCAAAGAACAAGGTTGGTGGGCCTAGTTGGGCGGCCAAGTAAGGCCCAATCGTTGGACCTCCTCATAAACACACCATCTGACAACATTGCGACATTTTCAATACAATGGATTTCTCATTGTTGTAGTTTGAAATAGAAACCTATGAGTACTATAGTCGAAGGTAATTCGAAGATCTACAACTTTGTAGTTTATATGAAAGTCCATATCGATCGTCTTTTGGGAACAAAATTGACCGACTTCACATGTCATGTTGGAGCTGTTTTTAATTATTTGCTCTCACCTCTTGGTAACCTAAGTTTTGGCTTTGACTTCCTTGATTGAATGAATATCAAAAGTGTGTATCAAGCATTCTCCCAAGAATAATTATTTTTAGCAATAAGAAGGATAAGAATGCATGTATAATTATTAAAGCATGAGTAGATCTCCAAAATACAAAAGGGGAAGATTATAAGGCCTGCAGTATCATCCATGTAGAGTAGTAGATTTGTAGACGAGTGGTCATCCTTAAAGACAAAGAGTGAACGGTCGGAGTGACATCTACACAAACCATTGTGGGATAGGTACATAAGAAATATTTGATTCTAAGCCCCAGGAGCCTGTTTGAGGCCAAAGAGTGACTTCCGTAATAGGCTATACGTGAGAAGGTCTAGCGGTTTGATAAAGGCTAGGGGTTGGTACATATAGACAATTTCTTGGAGGTGGATGTACACGAAGGAATTTATTTACATATAGTTGGTGAATGGGTCAATCATGGTATATAATAATGTTTAGGACGGTTTAGAAAGTTTCCAGTTTTACCACCGAGCATAGAGTTTTCTTTATGGCATTTTATATATTTTTGTGAAAATTAGAAACACGATTCTGAATCGCATTTTCTATTTGCTAGAGATTCGAAAATTTTTGGTGAAAAAATATTTGGTAAAACAAGAGGTGTAGCATCATCAATACGTTCCTTAATATCAAAACTATCGGTAAAACGCCCCATAAATTCAACGATGTTAGTAAAAGGATTAATAGCATGAAATATGACGATATTTTAGGCACATGTTTTGGTTGTTTTTCTCTTTCTTTTGTGTATATGGATATGAGTTTCAAGCATTTATAAGCACATTCACCTATTATGTTGGTATAGAGATCTACACAAGCTTTGTTGTGTTTTTAGGTGAATAAAGGCTTGGATTGGAGCATATATGGAGTATGTAGGAGTATTTGATCATGCTAGACAGCAAGAAAATGCATTGGACTAGCTAAGGAAGGAGTATGAGTAGAAAAATTTGGGAAATAAGAGATTTTATGCACGGTTTAGGCATTCCACGGTCAAGTACAAGAAACCACGGCCCCGTGGTTTTGGGAATTAATTTAATTATGGCTGGGGGAAAGTATGTCGATAGCAAATATGCCATTCCACGGTGTCTTCCACGGGCGTGGTAAATTGCTCTTGACCGTGATTCTTCTAACGGCTGCCACGTGTCATATTTTCCACGTCAGCAACGGTTATGTGCTTTTTGTAACCCTATTTCCTCCTATAAGAAGGCTAAAGGAAGAGAGAAAATGGACGTCTTGCAACACTTGCTATCCCGCGCTACACCTTGGCTGTATACATTCGGAAGATCTTATTGTGAGAAGAGATTTTGATGGAAGATTTGGAGAAGTACGCGATTTGAGATTGCGTAGTTGGAAGATCTTAGGGTTTCAATTGAAGGCGAATTGGCATCCCGTTCTTCTTTGTTCTTTAAGATTTGTGAGAGATTTCTTACTCTACTCTATATTCATTGAACACAAGTACGGTTTTTGAGTTTGATTGAGAATGGTTTTGTTTTTGCTATTGAGGTTTCAAGGTTTTATCTTTTCCTTCTTTTAATCTTGATTATTGATTTGATGACAATGATTGTTGGCTAAAACCCTTAAGCGATTCTAAGGTGAAGGGTTGATAGTTGTGGCATAGATGATGATAGATTGAACCAAAACAGATTGGACCTTGAGAGTTGCGAGAAACCTCGTCGTCGAGGTTTTCCACGGCTTGTTCTTGAGTTCCACGGCTGTGGTTCTTCAAGATCTGACCTTGGTTTTCCTCTATCGTACGTGCTTTGCTTTTGCTTTGATCCAAAGTTAAAGATTTGCTTTAACCTAGCCTTGGTTTACCTTTTCTAGGTAGTAGTGAGACTCAATACCCTCTACTTCGGTTTCGAGTGTCACAACCTTAACCGTTTTCGCTTATCTTTGATTCCCTTGAGTTTGGGCATGAGTATTTTGATAGCATGTATTATAGTCTATTATTTGGGATTGGTTTAGACATTTTATCTTCATAAATCTGCATGTATGGATGTATATTCTTTGATTATATTGTTGTTTTGTCTTCCTTTGCGGGAATCGAGGTCTACACCTAGTTTTGTTGTAATTGTAAGGAAAATGACACATTTTGGACCAAAATGGAGCTAAGGAAGCTAAGGAGTCATTGGAGCTACTTTCTGGAACATTGAGGAGTTATAAGAAGATCTCAGGAAGCATGAAAATGATTTAGAACATTGATTTTGGACCAAATTAGAGAGTTACACTTTCAACTGAGACTCACCTCGGTCAGCTACAGTACCACCTCGACCGAGGTGATCTTGAGGAGCGTCTGAACCGAGGCGAATTGATGACGGGACAACGAGATCTTTATTTTTGGCTGAGATCTTTTATTTTTGGAAAGTGAAATCACATATTTTTGGCTGGATTTCTAGAAGGAAGATATCTTTTTGGCTGATATATTTTGGAAGATATGGAGATATATTTTAAGGAAATTATCTTTTTAAGATATTTTATCTTTGGAAGATAATTCTCCTATGTAAGGGGTTGGATTTTCTGAAATTCAACCATCTTCGGATCAAGGATTTTCTGGAGGATTTTTATTCGCTCAAAAGTGTGTGCGTCTAAGTCTTAACTTTATATCTAGAACATAAGCAAAAGCGAACCCGCAGTGTACGGATCAGCTGTACTAAGGCAAGAAATTTTAGAGTCGAACTCAGGGATTTGGTGAGAATGAAATCGATTTCAAATATCTAGCAAAATGTAAAAGCTTTTGTGATTAATAAAGGAGACAAATGATTCCAAGGATTCAAGTATCCGACTGCGGCTTTTGATTCAAGACACTTATAAAGATCAAAGGACAGAGTTGATGTTGCCAAGGTTATGTGTTTCAAAGGCATGTATCGTACGGCGAAGTTCCAAAACCTATATATCTAATCCAAAGGTTCCCTCTATAAGGGTTGTTGAGGCTGCAATATAGAAAGATCTAAGGATAAGAATTACACTCAAACTAACCACCCAAAACCCCAGGATATGACTCTCAAAGGTAAAGATGGAAAGCACGTTTAAACCTTAATAAATGATGTTGAGTCTCTCTATTACCCAAATCTTGTAATCTTTAGCTATTAAATGTAGAATAAATGATGAAGTCTCTTCACACACTTAAATAGAGGTTAAAAAGGTTAAGCAAGGTTGAGATTTAGGCAAGGATTAACTTTGGTTAAAGAATAAATCAATTAAAGATCATCACAGAAATAAATCGTGCTGTTCATAGATAAATCGGACGATTTTCTCAAGAACAGGTCGATTTTCCTGTTGTCGCAAAGTTAAATCTCAACTCTCAGGGTCCAAATGGTTAATTGAGTTCAGTCTATCATTATCTAAGCCTCAATCATCAACTATTCTCCCCAGAACCACAAGGTTTTTAGCCAACCATTTTCATAATCAAATCAAAATTAAGATTGAATGAATAAAATCAAATAAAGCCGAACTTTGAATAAAAACCAAATAATCTCCGAATCTTTAATTAAATCTAAAAACTTATCAAAAAATCTCTCAAAACACTCAATAATGTGTTCACAAACCACAAGAATTGGAAGCGAAATAAAAGATCTCAAAACAATGGTGTAGATTGACTTCTTGGCACTTTCCTTCAATCTCCTCTCCAAGAACCTTCAATCTCTCCAAATCGTGTAAATCTTTCCAGCTGCGAACTCCCTAGGTCTGTCAACGTCCTAGGTCTCCAAGTTGGAGATTTCTACTCCCCTTCAATGTTGAAGGCAATATGATATTTGTAGGGATAAATCTAGGGTTTAAAGACAAAACCCTAAATATTTGGGATGAAAAGAAGTCGAGCCCGCTGGCGCGGCAGACGGTATCAGAGAATACTTTGGCGCGTCAGACGGTATCAGAAGATACTTTGGCGTGTCCTAACTTCCTTTTATCCTTCTTTTTGTCCCGCTTCAAAGCTTGATCCCTAAATACGCCATTTCGCTCCAAAATTCGCCAAATTACCTACAAATGCAATAAAACTTTGTGTAGACCTCTATTCTCGTAAATAGGTGAATATAACCATGAATGTATGTCTATGTATGCAAAATAAAGGGAAAATCTATATAAATACATGCCTAAATATAGTCATAATTCATGTCATCAATTTTCGAAGAATTGATGACGTGAATCATGTCATCAAATATCTGGCGAAGTGTAAAAGCTTTTGTGATTAATAAAGGAGACAAATGGATCCAAGGATTCAAGTATCCGAATGCGGATTTCGATTGAAGACACTTCTAAAGATCAAAGGACAAATTGATGTTGCCAAGGAGATGTTTTTCAAAGGTAGGTATCGTACGACGAAGTATCAAAACCTATATATCTAATCCAAAGGTTCCCTCTATAAGGGTTGTTGAGGCTGCAATATAGAAAGATCTAAGGATAATAATTACACTCAAACTAACCACCCAAAATCCTAGGATATGACTCTCAAAGGTAAAGATTGAAAGCACACTTAAAAACCTTAATAAAGGATGTTGAGTCTCTCTATTACCCAAATCATGTAATCTTTAGCTATTAAATGTAGAATCAATAAAAAAGTCTCTTCACACACTTAAATAGAGGTTAAAAAGGTTAAGCAAGGTTGAGATTTAGGCAAGGATTAACTTTGGTTAAAGAATAAGTCAATAAAAGATCGTCCGAGAAATAAATCGTGATGTTCATAGATAAATCGGACGATTTTCTCAAGAACAGGCCGATTTTCCTGTTGTCGCAAAGTTAAATCTCAACTCTCAGGGTCCAAATGGTTAATTGAGTTCAGTCTATCATCATCTAAGCCTCAATCATCAACTATTCTCCCCAGAATCACAAGGTTTTTATCCAACCATTTTCATAATCAAATCAAAATTAAGATTGAATGAATAAAATCAAATAAACCCGAACTTTGAATAAAAACCAAATAATCTCCGAATCTGTAATCAAATCTCAAAACTTATCAAAGAATCTCTCAAAACACTCAATAATGTGTTCACAAACCACAAGAATTGGAAGGGAAACAAAAGATCTCACAACAATGGTGTAGATTAACTTCTTGGCACTTTCCTTCAATCTCCTCTCCAAGAACCTCCAATCTCTCCAAATCGTGTAAATCTTTCCCGCTGCGAACTCCCTAGGTCTGTCACCATCCTAGGTCTCCAAGTTGGAGATTTCTACTCCCCTTCAATGTTGAAGGCTATATGATATTTGTAGGGATAAATCTAGGGTTTAAAGACAAAATCCTAAATATTTGGGCTGAAAAGAAGTCGAGCCCGCTCGTATCAGAAAATACTCTAGGCCGCGTCAGACGGTATCAGAGAATACTTTGGCGCGTCAGACGGTATCATAAGATACTTTGGCTCGTCCTAACTTCCTTTTATGCTTCTTTTTGTGCCGCTTCAAGGCTTGATCCATAAATACGCCATTTCGCTCCAGAATTTGCCAAATTACCTACAAATGCAATAAAACTCTGTGTAGACCTCTATTCTCGCAAAATATGTGAATATAACCATAAATGCCATGAATGTATGTCTATGCATGCAAAATAAAGGGAAAATCTATATAAATACATGTCTAAATATAGGTCATAATTCATGTCATCAATTTTCTCAAGAATTTTGAAGAGTTTTGAAGGAAGTTTTGAAGGTTGAACATCAAGGATGGAAGGAATGAACTTGAAATCGGCTTTGAAGGAAGTTTGTAAGATTTCCTTAGTTGGTTTGGTTTTGTTGTCTTTTCTGATTTATGATTGAGGAAAGCTGTTTGTTGTTTGTTTGATTCATTCAATTATTGAGACCTTTGTGTTAAGGTTTTCTTATTTGAATATTGATTCCTTTCTTATAAATTTGATTATTGTTATCATGATCATTGTTGGATAAATTCTTTATGCGATTATAGGGTGATTGGCTGAAAGTTGTGGGAAAGACGATGATAGAATGATCTTAACCCCAACGGACCCTGAAAGCTCGAGGCTTTACCTTAACCGACGAACACCTCGGTCAGTCATTGAACATCTCGGCCGGGATGGAATATAACTGAATTCCGTGAACCCTTTCTTGAACCTTATCTGAGTTAAGAAGTTTCAGTTTGCCAAATCCTATCCTTGTTACACCTATTCTGGTTCAACGCAAGCCTAGGATGAGACTTAGCCGGTGATTCCTTTGCTTGTTTACCCAAGATCATGAGTGTAGGTATTAAAGATTTATCCTTTATTGGGGTTTGAGTGTGCCTTCATTCCATCTTTGTGAGTTAGCCTGAGACTTACCCGGTAAAGGTTGATTCTATCCCCTTGGGTGGTGTGTTGGTTTGAGATTATAGTTCCTTTCCATAGTACCTTGAGACTTACCCGTTAAAAGGATCTTTGGTTTGGGATAGTGAGTAGTGAGGCTTACCCGGTGATCCATTCCCACCTTAAAAACACCTTCCCTTTGCAAACCTCAGCTTTGTCCATGTTATCTTTTGAGATCTTGAGTCGGAACCACAACTGGATGCTTTAATCTCTAGAATCCGCATTCCCTTTACCTGGTTATTACATCATCTTTGATATCTTTGCTTGTAGCTTGTGGTGATTTGACAACCTTATTTACCTAGCTTTGTTTCACCATAGTCCCTATGATCGACCCCTGGAATATTTGCTGTTATTATAATTGGTCCGTACTTTGTGGGTTTGCATATTGTTTAGGCACATATCTTGGGTTATAAATATTAAAGCTTTCACACACCTTTGGAGTGAACATATTTTTTAGGCACATATTTTGGCACCGTTGCCGGGGACTTGGTCAATTTTGGTTGTCTTTCAGGGCTATTGCCCTTGTTGCGATTAAATACTGTACTTGAGTGTTTTCGCAGGATCTTTCCTTAGATTTATGCGAAGAACTCGTGCTTGAAAGGAAATCGTTTCTTATGATCCCGAACTAGAAAAGACCTACAAGAGAAGATTGAAAGAAGCTAAGATGGCCGATCAAGACAATCGCGACCTTGAAGCCGAATTGAAGGAGGCATTGGAACAGCTGCACCTCAATAGTGAAGAAATGCAGCGAGAGAGAGAAGAGACTCGCGCAAGAACTGAAGTAATTGAAGCAGATATGGCCGCTCTAAGGGCTCAGTTTCTACCTCGACCGATCCTAGATCCTCGACCGAGGCAAGACCCAACCCCAGTTGCACCGGCCGAGATACACCTACCACCTGGGATGCCTATCCGAGATGTTATTTTTGCTGGAGCTCCACGAACCCTAGGACAGAGGATAGACCCCAATCAGCAAGTGAGGCATCCAGGAGTCAACCTAGGAGATTCAGTTGAGAATGATTATGAACTTTGACCGCAAGGTCTAACCATGATTCGACAATGTCAATTTGGAGGTTTGGAGAGAGAGTCTCCACACCAACATTTGCAAAACTATGAGATTCTGATTGAGACTTTAAGACCATCAAGAGTGGAGAATAACAACTACAAGTTGAGGCCTTTTCTATTTGTCTTTGAAAGACAAGGCGCTTGCTTGGTATCAAGCTCTTCCGGCTTGAAAAATCAACACTTGGGAAGAGATGACGACGGAGTTTCTTACTAAGTTCTTTCCCCCTTCTAAGACCGCTGAATTGAGGGGAAAGATCAATGCTTTTATCATGAAGGAAAAAGAGAGTTTATCCAAGTCATGGGAGAGGTTCAAGGACCTTTTGTTGGACTGCCCACATCATGGGATTCCAAAGATCGAATTGCTGGAAATATACTTCAAGGGTTTGGATGGAGATACTCAATTCAAGCTCCAATTACTTTCTGCCGGCACCTTCATGGATATGCCAATAGATGAAGCTTGAGATTTCATTAAAAAGCAAGCTTTATACATGGATAAGTACTTCCATCAAAGAGTTGAAGATGGAGCAAGGAAAGTTAGCTTCCAAGACACATCATCAAATGGAGCTCAACTCACCTCGCTTAGCAATGAAGTAAAAGCATTGAAGGAGGTTTTAGTAGCTCAAACGAAGAAGGAGCAAGGCGGTGGCTACCAAGAAAGAAACAACTATCAAGGGCTACGGAACAACAGTTACAACAACAACAAAAACTCCAACAACAACAATTGGAGATCTAATCAACAAAATTCCGGTAACCCTTATTCTCATGCTGAAAATGCTCTTAATTCCCCTCTTCTTCTTCTACTCCATTGAGAAGCCAAGAGCCTGTACCAAGTTCGTCCCAACCACCAAGGAAAGATGTTGTGCTGGAGGCAATTTTGATCAAGCTCAACGCTATGGGACGTCTATGAATTCATTTTTGAAGGCACAAAAAACCTTAGAGCAACAATTCTTCAACGAGGCGAATGAAGTGCCAAGAAATCCAAGGAAGCTTCCAGCTAGGACATAGAGCAACCCTAAAGGACAAATCATGGGAATCACAACACGCAGTGGACTAACGACTACAAATCTAGTACCTCGGTCGAACCACGACCAGATGAACACCTCGGTCGAGGTGCCAACCGAGACGGAGCCCTAGAAAGCAAAAGATAAATCTGAAGATTATGTTCCACCTCCTGCTTATAAACCACCACTCCCATTCCCTTAGTCAAGGGTGAGGGCACATCTAGACAAGCACTTTGGTAAGTTTCTAGACCTTATGAATAAACTACATATTAACATCCCTTTCATTGATGCCATTCTAGGGATGCCCATCTATGGGAAGTTTCTGAAAGAGATTCTATCAAGGAAGAGGATGCTGGACGATTTTGGTGAAGTAAGGATGACATCTAGATATTCGGCGCTCATTCAAATCATGAAGGAGAAGATGCCAACTAAATTGAGGGATCCCGGTTCATTTTGCATTCCCATTCAAGTTGGGGATGTCACTTATGATGCATTATGTGATCTAGGAGCTAGCGTGAGCATCATCCCGCTGGAGCTTTGTGAGAAAGTCGGAATCGAAGAGCCCATGCCCGTGAAGATGACATTATACATGTCGGATTGCTCCATTACCCGTCCCGTGGGTATTTTGGAAGACGTTCTCATCAAGTTAGGTAATTTCTATATACATATAGACTTTGTTGTACTTGACATTTCCGTAGATTATCCCATCCCTATCATTCTGGGGAGACCATTTCTAGCAACTTCGGGTTGCAACGTGGATTGTAAGACCGCTAAGTTGAAATTCAACATTGGTGGAGATCATGTGGAGTTTGCATTGCTTGCTGCAATGAAGGGAGAGCCGCTGGAGGATGACATCTTCAACATCTATGATGAAGAAGAATGTAGAGAATTGGTGAGCTCTATCCTTATTAACGATCCTCTTGAAAAAGTTCTTAGTTTTAGTTTAATGGAGGAAGGTACAAATGTCTTTTGTGATGTAGATTTGTGAAGCTTAAAAGCATTGGAAGAAGATCTAGGAGCTAGATTTGATAAACTGATTCAGGAGAAGAAAAGCACATTAGGTTTCGGTTCAAGTTCCAGTACCGCGACCGAGGCACTACCTGGACCAAGCGAGGTGTTCTTATCTGAAGAACACCACGGTCACCCACCTCGGATCCAGACCGAGATAGCAAGCGAGACGTTGTCAACTGAGGACAAACTTTCTGATTTATTTTCTGAGGGTCACTTATAAGTTGGTGAAGCACTGGCTTCGCCAAGTTTTTGATGGTAAAGAGCCTTGGTATGCTGATATCGTCAATTACCTTGCTTGCCAGGAAATACCGCCCGGATTGACGTACACTCAAAGGAAGAAGTTCTTTAAGGATGTTCGTCACTACTACTGGAATGAACCTCTACTGTTTAAGAAAGGTCCGGATGGGATGCTTCGATGATGCATTCCAAAGGATGAAGTTGCTAGTGTTATACGACATTGCCACTCGCTTCCTTGTGGAGGACATGCTAGCGCTCACAAAACGTATGCTAAGGTATTACATTCTGGTTTCTTTTGGCCTACATTATTTAAGGATGTGCAAACGTTTGTTGTTTCTTGTGATGCATGCAAAAGAACAGGGAATTTTTCTAGAAGGAACGAGATGCCACTCAACAATATTCAAGAGGTTGAGATTTTTAATGTATTGGGAGTTGATTTCATGGGACCTTTCCCATCATCCACAGGGAACCTCTATATCCTCTTCGCTGTTGATTACGTTTCTAGATAGGTGGAAGCCATTGCCTCTCCCACTAATGACGCCATGGTGGTTGTGAAGTTCTTCAATAGAACTATCTTTCCACGTTTTGGGACACCGCGCATCATCATCAGCGATGGAGGGACACATTTCATAAACCGGAAGTTCAAGGCACTTTTATCGAAGTATGGGGTAACCCACAAGGTAGCAACCCCTTATCACCCTCAAACTAGTGGGCAGGTTGAGATCTCTAATAGAGAAATCAAGGCAATTTTGGAGAAGACCGTTTCAAGGACAAGGAAGGATTGGTCCAGGAAGCTGGATGATGCTCTTTGGGCTTATAGGACCGCATTCAAGACTCTCATATGTACCACTCTTTACAATTTGGTTTATGGAAAGTCTTGTCATCTACCCGAAGAGCTGGAGCACAAGGCAAATTGGGCGATCAAGTGGTTGAATTTTGACATCAAGGAAGTTGGAGAGAAGAGACTTTTAGACATCAAGGAGCTGGAGGAATTGCGCTTAAATGCCTATGAGAATGCCAAGATCTACAAGAAAAGAAGAAAGAGATGGCATGACAAGCATATCATTCCTAAGGAGCTCAAAGAAGGAGATCTTGTTCTACTCTTCAACTCCCGCCTTCGCCTCTTTTCAGGTATGAAATCTAGATGGACATGACCTTACATTGTGAAAACCGTTTTTCCCTATGGTGCAGTTTAAATATGGAGCGAAACTAGCGAAAGTTTTGAAGTCAACGGTCATAGGTTGAAGAAGTATCGACCGGAAGTACCGGCTGAGGAGATTGCACCACTATACCTTGTTTGAGGATGACGTACGGTCCAACTAGCGACCTTTAACCAAGCGCTTCTTGGGAGGCAACCCAAGGTATTGCTTTATTTTCCCTTTTCTAGCTTAATTTTAGATAGTTTGCTTCGTTTGTTTTTGCATCCTGTAGACAGGAACCAGGTACTTTCTAAGGAAGGATTACAGCTCGGGAGCTACACTGGAAGGACATAAGTTCGAGAAATTGAGAAGACGGAGCTTGACTGAGACACATCTCGGTTGCTGTCACAGCACCTTGACCGAGATATTGTTGGTCAACCAAGGCGACTAGGTTTGACATCCAGTCTGACACCTCGGTCCGCTCGGGACCACCTCGACCGAGGTGTAATCAAATTCAGCGAGGGGTATAAAAGGCGCGACGGTTTCTCACTCTTCATCTTTTTCCCTCTCTACTCTCACCTCGACCGCGGCGGCCTCATAACCTTGACTTCTTGATTCTTGCTTGTTTTTCACGTTTCTTGGCTCGAATTCACCGGAGGAAGCAAGAGATTCAGTTTCGAAGCATCAAATAGCAAGGGAAATAGCTCAATCTGCAGAATCTGGGGTATTTCGTTCCAAACCATAACTCTCTCTTTCTTTTGTTGATTTTGAGCAGATCTGGCTTTGGTTGCCACTGATTATTGTTGAAAAAGATATAAGTACCCCTTAGGAAGCTTTTGGTAGTGATTTGGGGGAAAAAAGCTTACAAATTCAGAGAGTACGTTCGAACAACAGTTCGACTCGGTCCAGTCGACTGTGTCTCGGCCAAGGTGTTGTAAGGGCAACCGAGGTGTTCTTCATGCAGAAAAAAAGAGCAACATATCTGATCGTCAGTTGGCCTTGAGGGACAGACCTAGCAGTTCATACTATTCTTCTCCTTCCTCTGCTTCTTAGTTTTCCATTCCGTTGATCCACGAGCGTCACCAGAAGGATTATGATTGTATTTACGGGTGTCCGATAGTTACCCAGCATTTTCTTCATGTTGATGCCTTCGAGTGCCTCCATGTGGTGGAGGACTTGAAGAAGATGATCTCCATGGTTGGTCTTGAGGAGTTCATGGATATTAGAGTGCCGGCTTATATGGAGCTGACGATGGAGTTTGTCAATTCTATGACATACATGCCGTAGAACAATGGAATCAAGTACCGGCTGCTGAACAGGAATTATGTAGTTCCTATGGATCAGTTTAGGGAGATTTTCGGCTTCCCTACTCCTACAGTGACTGATTTTCCTTCCCGAGCGATGGCTTGGAGTTTTTGGGGCGAGATAGCCCATGTGACGGACCATAGTGACAAGTGGAGGCCCGGAGATTCCCGGGAGTGTATTATATTTCATCTTGCTTTCCGTCTTGCTCAAAGGATCTTTAGTGAGATTCTTCTGGCGCGTAATGAGACGCCCCAGAAGATCCGTCAGGGGGAGCTGCCGAGTTTGCTCTATATGGTGACCGGAGGAGTGCCAGACTTTGCTGCCATGTTGGAAGATGATTTGCACAAGATAAATGGCAAGTCTAGAGGCGATATCTGTTGTGGGGGTTTGGTGAACCACATCGCTACTTTTATGGGTTTAGATCTTTCAGCTTGTACACTTGTCGCGTGTTCGCTCCAAATGGTGTGTGCAAGCTTTAAATTTATAACCCAAGAAGTATGCTTAAAACAAGGATGCGAACCCTCACTGTACGGATCAATTGTAATAAAAGCAAGAATTTCAGGGGTCGATCACAAGGACTTAGGTGAAACCTAAGCAAGTATAGGTCGTCTATGCAACTCATAATCACAAAAATTGATTAAAGTAATCAAAAAGATGATAATAAGGTCAATTAAAGGGAATATGCAAATTCTAGCGATTAAACCATCCAGTTGTGGTTCCAACTCAAGATATCAAGATAAGCGGACAAAGTTGAGGTTTTGCAAAGGGAAGGTGTTACTAAAGCGGAATAGATCACCGGGTAAGTCTCACTACTCACAATCCCAAGCCAAAGAACCTATCACCGGGTAAGTCTCAAGGTACTAAGGAAATGAATTATAATCTCAAACCAAAAAACCAACTAAGGGAATAGAATCAACCTTTACCGGGTAAGTCTCTGGCTAACTCACAAAGATGGGATGAAGGAACACTCAAACCCCAATAAAGGATAAACCTTTATTACCTACACTTATGATCATGGGTAAACGAACAAAGGAATTACCGGGTAAGTCTCATCCTAGGTTTGCATTGAACCAGGAAAGGTGAAATGAGAATAGGATTTGGCAAACTTTAACACTTAACTCTCAGTTTTGGATCAGAAAGGTCACCTCGGTCAGTCAAATTCCACCCCGGCCGAGATGTTCATCGACTGAACGAGATGTTCTAAGGTTAAGGATAAAGATTCAAGCTTTCAGGGTCCTACTGGAATTTAAGATTATTCTATCATTGTTTTTCCCACAACCTTTAGCCAATCACCCTAGAATCTCACAAGGAAATTAGCCACTCATCATCATGAAAGCAATAATCAAATATATGGGAAGAGAATGAATATTTGAACACAAAAACCTTAAGAACAAGGCTTCAATAACTGAATCAAATATCAAACAAATCAGCGTTCCTTGGATCACAAATCCAACTAGACAATCAAACAAAAGGGAATATAAGAAAGTCTTACAAATACCCTTAAAAAGCTATAACAAATATATGATCTTCCTTTCAGAAATCCAACACAAAAACCTTAAGAACAAGCCTCTAAGCATGGTTGAACTTGTGGAAAATCCAACCCTTTATATAGGAGAATTATCTCCCAATAATAATAATATCTTAAAAAGATAACTTCCTAATAAAATATATCCATATCTCTAAAATAGATCTCCCAAATATATGATCTTCCTTTCAGAAATCCAGCCCAAAAATATAAGATCTCTCCTTCCAAAAGTAAAAGGTCTCAGCCAAATATAATATATCTCGCCACGTCAGAGTATTCGCCTTGGTCGGGACGCTCCTCTAGATCACCTCGGTCGAGGTGACTCTATGGTCAACCGAGGTGAATCTCAGTTGAAGGTGAAATCTCTCAAATCTGGTCCAAAGTAAATCTTCTTTGTTAATTTCGTGCTTCCTGAGCTCCTCTTTAAGCTCCTTAATGTAGCTCCAATGACTCCTTTGCTCCTTAGCTCCATTTTGATGCAAAACGTGCCATTTACCTACGATTACAACGAAACTTGGTGTAGACCTCGATTCCCGTAAAGGTAGATGAAACGACAATATAATCACATAATATACATTCAAACATGCAAATTATTGAAGATAAAACGTCTAAGCAAGTCCCAAAATATAGACTATAATACATGCTATCAAAATACCCCATACTTGTCCCTTGCTTGTCCCCAAGCAAGTTCCAAATCTTAAGTACAAGATAGAATGGATTATAAGTCATAAAGATCAATGAAAAGTATTTCAAAACATTTTTAGTGGTGTGCTCCACTCATAGATCACTCTAAGAGAATGCTTCATGGAATTTAAAATAAAAATATGATCAAAACATTTTATAAATATGAAAAAGTTGTTCATCTTTGCATAAAATCATAGAATGCATAATAAATCATAATTATCAAAACTAATAATGTATAATCCAGTTTAAACCACCAAGTCAATCAACAAGCTCGAGGTCTCAAGGTCTTTTCAAAAGAAGGTCAAGAAACCTGTGAGGGTGGGATGTATTTAGGGAATACGGTGCTAGAATCCGGGAAAAGGATCTTTACCTCACTTGCTTTGAACTTCAACATCTTCCACCAATAAGCCTTGCTTATTTTACTTTTTTACCTTTTGGGATGCATGGACAGAGGTGCACAATAACCGAAGCCTAGGAATTCAGCAGTCATCAATTTCTCGAGATGCCTCAAACCCTTGATGCACATACCATGACCCGTTAGGAATATCGCTCAATCCGACTTCGGCAAGACACAAACACCCGGCTATGTGAATGGTGTTGGGTTACTCATCATCATGATTGACTTACCCAAACCTATTTGTTTCTTTCTAATTTCCAGCCAAAATCTCAACTTTTCTTTCACTTGCTTGCTTCCAAATTCCCGGATAGGTAAAGGGAGGCAAATATGTATATGAGGGGCTAAAGCATGATCAAGAAGAAGAAGAGAAGATAATGAATTGCCTTAATCATCTCAGGAAGAAAGTGAGAGAACTCATCATGTGGTGTCAACCTTCAAATTCAACATAATTTTGATAAAAACAAAGTATTACACATGCCACAAATTTCAAACAAAGCATTTAGCAACTTAAACATATCATAAAACCTTTCAAACATATAAAGATTTCAAAATCAGTCTGCGAACAAGATCTTCACTGAGGTCATACCCAGATAAGAAGCACAAAAATCGTTTCGAAAACTCTTTCAGTTAAACCACCTCGGTCGAGATGTTCTAAGTCAACCGAGATGCTGCACCTCGATTGGTCAGAGTCACTTCGGTCGAGGTCATAAATTTTTTTTCTTAACCAGATTTCGACGTTTTTCTCAATCAATTAACCTGTATGCATGCGTGTAGTCTCACATAAACACATTGAGCATAAAGAAAATCATAAATATCCAAACCGAGTCATACAAGCATACACATAAGTCATATAAATACATCCAAATACCCCATACTTGGGACACATTGTCCCAATGGGTCAAAATAAGTCTAAAAGAAAAGTACTCACCGGATATAAGCCGAGCTGCATAATAAATAAATAAAAGAAACCCCTGCAAGCTCTAGTCCTGATCTGCTGGTGGTTGTGGTGGATATGGCACGTACGGATGCTGGGAAGGATCAAAAGGGTAGCCCATAGTATGTTGGAACTGTATCTCCAACATCCGGCGCTGGTAGTGCTGGCTCTCCCTCATCTCCATCGTGTCCAAGGATAGGGCGGCGTAAGAGTCGATCATCTGATCCATCAGCTCATCAATCCGTCTGTGAGCTACGGGATCCCTCTGTCTCCGGACTCTGCGCTTGGCAGGACGTGATGGTGGTGCAGCTGCCTCCTCCTCTGTCTCCTCGTCGTCTAGATCGACGACTGGTACACTGGGACCGGCTGTATCCGTCCCTATCTCCATGGCAGCACCGCCATCGTCCTCCTCATCCTCATCCTCATGTACCTGGGCTGTTGCATCTCTAGCGTCCTCAATGTAATGGATCCATGCAGTGGACCAGTACTGAGAGTCATAAACCGAGAACTGAGACGACCACCTAATATCCTGAGGGGCAGTCTGCTCCAAAGGCATCGCCACGTACGGCGTAGTGAGTCCACGAGGAACTAGAATCCTTCTGGTGATCATCTCCTGTAGACCTAGCGGCTTGGCAGCCACCACTAATGTACAGGCGCTCAAATCCAATCCCATCATTGTCGCTATGTGAGTCACTAAGCCGCCACATCAAATGTCCCCCTTCGCCTTAGCCTTGATCCGGTGCAGATCCTCTGCTAGCATCGCACCAAAATCAGGAACACCCCAGTCACCATGCAAAATAAACTCAAAAGCTCCCCCTGTCTAACCTTTAGGGGCGTCTCAGTACGCGCCAGAAGTGTCTCGCTGAATATACGGTGGATGAGTTTGAAAGCGAGGTGGAAAATAATCCTCTCCCTAGAGTCTCCAGGTCTCCACCTATCAGCATGCTCAACTACATGAGCTATATGTCCCCAAAACTGTCGAGCTACAGCTCGAGAAGGGAAATCGGGAACTGTGGGGTCGGGAAGCGGAAGACGTCTCTCCATTGATCCATCGGCACTAAGTAATTCCGGTTCAGCAACCGGTACTTGATGGCCCTCTCCTCGGGTAGGTGAGTCAAAGAACTCACAAACTCCAGTGTAGGCTCGAGGTAGGCTGGAGTTCTAATCTCCATGAACTGCTCCAGCCCAACCATCGAGACCATCCGTCTCAAATCATCAGCAACATATAAACAGTCAAAAGCAAAAATGTCTAAAAACCGCGGCGCAATAACTGAGCGCATACAGATGCGGTCATAATCGGCTCGGTGACGCTCATGTATCATCGGTATGGAAGGTCGAGAAGAAGAAGAAGAAGGGGATGATCTATCTCACAGGATAATCTGACCTGGAACTCATTCTCTCTTTCTCTATCTGACAGGTCACCTCGGCTGCGTGTCAAATCTTAAGAATCACCTCGGCCGAGGCGCAGGTCGACTGGACCGAGGTGCGAAGCTGCTTGATTTCAACTCTCGGAATTTCAGTTCTTTTCCACCGATTTCACTACAGATTGTTCCTATGGGGTTCTTAAGCCTTTTTCAACAGAGATCTATGGCAACCAAAGCCACTAAATTCAGAAATCAGTAAAGAGAAGAAGGAGTTAGGGTTTCGACTTTTTACCCCGGATTCGGTCAATTCGAGACGTTCTTGTTGCAGTTTGTTGCTTGCAATTGGTTTCCCTAGCCTTTCCTCGCAGAATGGGAGCAAGAATCGTTGAAAACGATCGAGAAACGAAGAAAGCGAGGTTAGGGCGCGCCGCGGTCGAGGGGTAAGTTAGAAGGGAAGAGAGAGAAACCGTTTCCCCTTTTATACCCCTCGCCGATTCTGCTGTCACCTCGGTCGAGGTGGTCCTGACTGGACCGAGGTGCCTGGACCGATGTGAATCGTTGTCAGCCCTAGTCGCCTCGGTTGCTCAAGAATCGTCTCGGTCGATGTGTTGTGACTGCAACCGAGATGTGTCTCAGTCAAACTCCGTCTTCTCAAATTCTCGAGCTTCTGTCCTTCTAGTATTGCTCCTGAGTTGTATTCCTTCCTTAGAAAGTACCTGGTTTCTGTATAGGACGCCAAAAACAAAGCAAAGCGAAGCAAAAGCAAACTATCTAAAGCTAGTCTAGAAAAGGAAAAGAAAGCAATACCTTGTGTTGCCTCCCAAGAAGCGCTTGGTTTAAGGTCACTAGCTGGACCTTTCTCCATAGAATTACTCAATGTACCTCGAACACCTTGGAGTGCTCATCACATCCATCATTAAACTCTTCCAAAAAGGATCCGGTTCCTAATTTCATCGGCAAATGGTAAGATCTCCCACGTACAAGCTTGTACGGTTTCATTCTCACCGAAATCCTTCTAGCTTTCATGCTTTTCAATGGGACATAATCTAGCCTTGCTTCCCATCCTTTCCTGGATCGAAAAAACAACTTCTCGAGAATCCTAGTAGCTTCCCCTTCTCCAGTTTGGGGATAGTACAAGGTCTTTGTCATGTGAATGACCCCATACTTGAACAAATAACACTTCGTTGCCTTAGCGATGAAGTGCTTTATAATCCAAGAAGCATCTTCTTCTAGCAGTTTCAAGGGAGGTTTCATCTTAATCTTAGGAGGTTTTTTTGGAAGAGACCTCCAACTCTTCGGTGCATCCCTGAAGAAATCTAGAACTTTAGTAGGAATTTCAAAGGGAGTAATAGAAGGTACTTTATAAAGTTCTTCAAAGCTTGGGATAACTTTCATGTTAGGTTGATAATCCACACATGAAATATCTCCCAACACAGCTGATCTTTCTTCCACCTTGGCCACAGTCTCAGTAATTTGGTCAAGGTTCTCTACATCTTCCACTTCCAGTTCTACAGATTCTTCTTCCATCTCGGCCGATCTCTCTTCCACCTCGACCGATCTCTCTTTCACCTCGGCTGAAGTCTCAACAGTTGGATCGAGATCTTCCACATCTTCCTCTTCCTCAAAAGCTTCAGGAGAAACTTCCGGTTCGATTGGAGGAATGCTTGAAACTTACAGTACTTCCTTATGCTCCTCTTTCGGCTTAGCATAGGATAGGGTGCTTTCCTTGAGCTCCTCCACCTTCTTCATCAACTTCTCCCATCTTGATTCAAGTGAATCTTCAAGAGGTTGCTCGTAAATCTTTCTAGGGACATTCAGCTCATCCCATATCGTAAGCTCCTCCTTAATGGCCTCTTCTCTTTCCCTTTCATTGTCAAACCAATAGAAAAAATATTTCTCTTCCAAGTATTCATAATGGTCCGCCCTAGCACTTTGTCTTGCTATCCAGGCCGGATAAAATATAGACATCGAATATCCTGAAAACTACAAAACTCATAGGAAAACTTGTTCTTTGGCAAAACTCTGTTCCGTTGAGAACTTTGTATGTACCTAAGAACACAAATCTGCAAGAACACTCAAGTAGAATGGTTAATAGCAACAAGGGCAATTGCCCCAAAAGACAACCGCAACCGGCATGGTCTAGACCAAGTGATGCGTCCTTGGATACCCCTTTTACGTTGACCATAGACGAAGAGGACGAGGCTCTTAGAGTTCGGTCAGATGGACCGATCACCCGATCCCGAGCTAAGGCCATTGCTCGAGCCACCGGCTCCATCATCACCCGCATTACTTCTTCACTTGGTCCCACTACCGGCATGCCTTGTCTCTACACCACCATGGCATAGGTTACCGGTTCCGTTAGCGGCATGTCCCGTCTTTCCGACTCCATGGCATGAAGCTAGCTTATTTTCGGACTATATTTTCATGTTTTCTTTTTTATGTAATAAAGGGATATTCCGTATAAGAATATTCCCTTTTGACCTTATTCTTTTAGGGTTTGCTATTATCCTTTTAGGTTTTCCCTTTTGGGCTTTTCTTCATGTATTTTTGTTTGGCCCGTTGGCCCATAGGTAGGCAAGTCTCTCTATATAAGAGATATCTTGCCTCACTTATTTTCCATGTTCAATATTACTAAGTTTTGAGAAGAATTTCCTCCTACTTAGCTTGGGCATCAAAACCTCTCTTCTAACCCTCAAATTTCTTCCTTGGATCTCGTCTTTGATCCAAGAAATCCATATTCGAGGATTCTTTTTAAGAATCAACCTTCAACCCACACAAAAAGGATTCTTCGATCTCTCTAGATCGAAGTAACCCTTGTTTCTTCATCGCTTCCGCCCCTTTGGATCCGAAACGATACAACGTTGCACAAAGAATCAAGGAGTAGTTGGATTTTTGCTTGATCTAGATCCGGAGTTATCCTTGGTTACCTCCAAGGACGCATCAAATTGGTATCAGAGCAAGGGATCAAAGCTAAGTTTTCTTTACTCTTGTTTTTGTGCGTTATTATCTTAAACCTATTTAGCCTTTTTTGTTCATGATGTTCTTCGTTTGTTCATGATGTTCTTCATTTGTTCTTCATGATCTTCATGTTGTTCATCATGTTCTTCATCATGTTCATCCATTTTCCCTGAAAATTTTTTTTTCTTTTCCGTGTTTAACTCAAAACAAAAAGCACAAAAATAGGAGATATTTGGTTTGTGATGCGTCCTTGGAGGTATCCAAGGATAACTCCGGATCTAGATCAAGCAAAACTCCAACTACTCCTTGATTCTTTGTGCAACGTTGTATCGTTTCGGATCCAAAGGGGCGGAAGCGATGAAGAAACAAGGGTTACTTCGATCTAGAGAGATCGAATGAACCTTTTTGTGTGGAGTGAAGGTTGATTCTTAAAAAGAATCCTCGAATATGGATTTCTTGAATCAAAGACGAGATCCAAGGAAGAAGTTTGAGGGTTAGAAGAGAGGTTTTGATGCCCAAGCTAAGTGGAGGAAATTCTTCTCAAAACTTAGTAATATTGAACATCCAAAATAAGTGAGGCAAGATATCTCTTATATAGAGAGACTTGCCTACCTATGGGCCAACGGGCCAAACAAAAATACATGAAGAAAAGCCCAAAAGGGGAAAACCTAAAAGGATAATAGCAAACCCTAAACGGATAAGGTCAAAAAGGGAATATTCCTATACGGAATATCCCTTTATTACATAAAAAGGAAAACATGAAAATATAGTCCGAAAATAAGCTAGCTTCATGCCATGGAGTCGGAAAGACGGGACATGCCACTAACGGAACCGGTAGCCTATGCCATGGTGGTGTAGAGACAAGGCATGCCGGTAATGGGACTAAGTGAAGAAGTAATGCGGGTGATGATGGAGCCGGTGGCTCAAGCAATGGCCTTAGCTCGGGATCGGGTGATCGGTCCATCTGAGCGAACTCTAAGAGCCTCGTCCTCTTCGTCTATGGTCAACGTAAAAGGGGCATCCAAGGGCGCATCAGTCCCCCCATCTTGGCTGTGAAACGTCCCCGTTTCACCATCGTCAAAGAGGGGCTCAACATAAGGGGCAAGGTCCTTGACGTTGAACGTTGGGTGTACTCCGTAGGAATCCGGAAGCTCTAACTTGTATGCATTTGGACCATGACGGGCTAAGATGCGGAATGGGCCATCACCACGGTCCGAGAGCTTGCTCATGCGGCGAGTAGGAAAACGCTCCTTCCGTAGGTGGAGCCAAACAAGATCACCGGGCTCAAAAGAGACGTCGCGGCGGCCCTTGTTGCGTTGTCCGGTAAGTTGGACGGCACGACGTTCGAGTTGTGTCCCAGTCCGCTCATGAAGCTCAATGATTTGGGCGGCTTGGTTTCCGGCGATGATGTGTTCTCCATCCTTGAGCGGGCGGGGAGTGAAATCCAATGGTGTGTGTGGATTGAGGCCGTAGACAACTTCAAATGGGGACAATTTAGTTGCCGTGTGCCTAGACCTGTTATACGAAAACTCTACAACAGAAAGTAAGTCCTCCCACCTACGTGGGTTGGTCCTAGTGGTGGCTCTAAGTAGAGCACCAAGAGTCCGATTGGTCACCTCCGTTTGACCATCGGTTTGGGGGTGATAACTACTTGAAAACAACAAGTTGGTTCCAAGTTTTCCCCACAACGTTCTCCAAAAATGACTTACGAATTTCACGTCCCGATCACTAACGATGGAACGTGGTATCCCATGTAAACGCACCACATTGTCAAAGAACAAGGTGGCAACTTCACTAGCATTTAGGGTGGTTTTACATGCGATGAAATGAGCCATTTTGGAGAAACGATCGACTACCACGAAAATGGAGTCTTTGCCTCGTTTTGACATAGGCAACCCGACCACAAAGTCCATGGATAGATCCTCCCAAGGTCCCATTGGTATAGGCAAAGGAGAATACATCCCATCCGGACCTTGGCGCGACTTGGCATGATGACATGTGATGCAACCCTTGCAAAACCGTGTCACATGCATACGCATCCGGGGCCAAAAGAAATGCTCTTGGAGAGCGGAAAGGGTCTTGGTAGCACCGAAATGACCACGGCCCTCATGAGCTTCCTTGACCAACAAATGGCGTATAGATGAGCGCGGAATACAAAGTTTTCCCGCTCGAAAAAGATAGCCATCGTTAATAAAGAAAGACTCGTGCTCTCGGAGGTCGAGACATTGTGCCCATATGTCCTTGAAGTCAAGATCCGTGGCATATAACTCTTTGATAAGAGCAAAGACATGTATCTTGGCATCCATATACACAAGGAGGGCATAGCGGCGAGAAAGGGCATCGGCTACCACATTCTCTTTGCCTTTCTTATGCCGAATTACATAAGGAAAGGTCTCTAAAAACTCTACCCAACTAGCATGGCGCCGACTGAGATTTGTTTGACTCTTGAGATACGAAAGAGCCGCATGATCCGAATGAATCACGAACTCCTTCGGCCACAAGTAATGTTGCCATGTCTTAAGACAACGAACTAGAGCATATAGTTCCTTGTCATATGTAGGGTAGTTGAGCGAAGGACCGGATAGTTTTTCACTGAAGTAGGCAATTGGACGATTCTCTTGTAAGAGAACTCCTCCAATGCCCACATTTGATGCATCACACTCCACCTCGAAGGTTTTCGAAAAGTTTAGGAGTTGGAGTAATGGTGCATTACAAAGACGGTCTTTGAGCGCATCAAACGCTCGAGCATGGATATCACGCCACTCAAACATGACACCCTTGGTAGTGAGCTCATGGAGCGGTGCCGCTACCGTGCTAAAGTCCTTGACAAAGCGTCGGTAGAAACCCGCTAAGCCGAGAAAGGCTCGGACCATGGTGACCGTAGTAGGAGTAGGCCACTCCCGAATAGCACGAACTTTAGATTCGTCTACTCGGAGTCCGTCCTTAGACACGACATAGCCAAGAAAGATAGTGGTGTCCGAGCAAAAGACGCATTTGTCAAAGTTGACATACAATTGCTCTTGTCTAAGGCACTCGAGCACTTGGCGAAGGTGCCCGATGTGATCCTCCAAAGACGTACTAAATACCAAAATATCATCAAAATAAACAACAACGAATGTACCCAAGAATCGGCGCAAGACGTGGTTCATGAGGCGCATGAAGGTGGACGGGGCGTTTGAGAGGCCAAAAGGCATGACAAGCCATTCATAGAGTCCATACTTCGTTTTGAACGCCGTCTTCCATTCGTCACCTTCGGCCATCCGGATTTGGTGGTAACCGCTCCGGAGATCAATTTTGGAGAAGATAGTGGCGCCATGAAGCTCATCCAACATGTCATCAAGGCGCGGGATCGGGTGGCGATATTTGACGGTGATTTGGTTGATGGCACGACAATCAACACACATCCGCCATGATCCATCTTTCTTTGGTACTAAGATTACCGGGACGGCACATGGTGATAAGGATTCACGCACATGTCCCCGGTCTAGGAGCTCTTGCACTTGACGTTGTAGCTCCTTTGTCTCTTCCGGACTAGCTCGGTAAGCGGCACGGTTTGGCAAAGAGGCACCGGGCACAAAGTCAATTTGATGTTCAATCCCTCGGATAGGTGGCAAGCCGGGTGGGAGGTCTTTGGGCATAATATCCTGAAATTCGGACAATAACAAAGACACCTCGTGTGGCACATTACTTGGGTCATGAGAAGTAGATAAACAAAACGGAACAAGTAAAAAGCATGGGAACTTGCCTTCCATGACCGGTTGCAAATCATGCCGGCGAGCTAAGAGTATCCGTGGCTCACACCGTCCTTGAATTATGGGATCCGAAGATGATAAAGGTGCGCCCGAAGAAACGATGCGACCTTTACTACCTTTGGATTCGGTAGCATGGACAAGAGGGGCGGTGTTGCGGGATTTGGAAGTACTAGCACCTACAACATCGGGACTCCGGGGGTCCGATTTTGCCGGTGCTTTAGCGAACTCATCAATAGTTTGTTGCCTCTTCCGTTCCGCATAGTCAACCAAAATTTCATGCGGAGTCATAGGCAAAAGTGTGACCCGTTTTCCATTATATTGGAACATGTACCGATTAAGATAACCATCATGATATGTGCGGCGATCGAATTGCCATGGTCGTCCTAGTAGGACATGTGTGGCGTCCATCTTGATAACATCACAAAGGACCTTATCAACATAGGCGCCAATAGAAAACGGCACCCAAGCTTGTTGTGTGACGGTGTCACATGTCGTATCGGAAATCCATTGGAGTCTGTAAGGCGTTGGGTGGGGGGTCGTAGGCAACTTGAAGTGTTTTACCACCCGTTCGTTGACAATATTGCAACAAGAACCCCCGTCAACGATGAGAGAAAGACTCGTATTATTAACCAAGCAACGAGAGTGGAAGAGATTCTCGCGTTGATCAATAGGAATATGCTCTTTAACAGCCAAAATACGACGAGAAACAAGAGCGAATTTACCGGGTTGTGCTGGGCCACAAGCAAGCTCGTCATCACAGGGTTCCATGCCAAAAAGTGGGTCGGTGTCATGGTCATCCTCAATAATGATATCACCTTCATATTGACCATCGTCGTCCTCGAAATATGTTGGGTCGGCAAACAAGACCCGTTTGGTGTTTGGGCAATCACGTTGTACATGGCCAAAAGCGCTACACTTGTAACACACGGGCTCCCTTGGCGAGCCGCCGGTGAGGGTCCTTGTTGACCTCGAGAGGGAGGCGCCGGTGCCGGGCCACGGTTTGGTGCCTTCTCGGTACCCGTTTTCCTATTGGAAGGACCCGTCCGTTGGGTCCCTTTGGAGGCGTCGGTATCTGTAGGACTAGGCGCATCTTGAGAACGTGTGTTAGATGGATAAAGATATGGACTCGAGGAAGAGGGATACCTAGAATACCGCGTTGTTTCGAGTTGTTGCTTATATAACTTCATGGCGGCATGACATAATGCTCCCAAATCCTTGAATGGGACAATCTCGAGCGGCCGCCGGATGGAAGCATTAAGCCCACTCATGAACTTGGTGCGGAGGGCGGAGGGGGAGGCCGAGACGCCGGCCTTAATGTGCATGTCCTCAAGTTTAGCCAAGTAAGCCACCGGAGTGAGGTAGCCTTGCTTAAACTCGGCAATTTGCAACCGCATATCATTCTTAAAGTCCTCGGGTACGTACTTCTTGGTCATGCAATAGAGCAATTGTTCAAACGTCTCAATTGGTGCCCATCCTCGCCTCTCTCGGGTGAACTCATACCGGTTCCACCAAGACTTCGCATCTCCTTCAAAGTATAGAGTTGCCGCCTCGATTTTCTCGAATTCCTCCTCATAATGACAATGTTTTAATGCTCGTTTCATATCCTGCGCCCAATCAAGAAAAACACACGGATCATATTCACCATGAAAGGTAGGGAACTTAACCTTACCTTCCCTACGAGCTCGGTAGGGGTCCGGGCGGGGCGGTGGAATGTAGGCATCATCGGCACGGGCTCGCCGGTGGCCGCCATGAGGCCGTTGGCGCCCATGAACGGGTGGGGCCTGTCTAGGTGGATTTGGGAGAGGCAACCATTCTTCACCCCGGTCTTGGTTCTCATAAGGGTCTCTGACGGGTGGGTGCCACGGACGGTTATGTGCTACCCGTTCTAAATCGGATTCATCACCGGAGAACTCATTGAAGTTGTGTTGCTCATCGTATTCATCAAAGTCAAGGTTCCTCGGTTGCCGGGTTGACCGTTGGTGACGGTGTTCGGAACGATCATGCTCACGACCATGATTGGTGGTTGAGTTGGGACGGTACCGGGGCTCTTCCCGGGTTTGTCGGTCGGTGCGGGGCACACTAGGTGGAGGTGGAGAAGGAACATACCGTTGATGTTGATGCTCATAATATTGGTGCCGATGTTCCGTATCGACTATGGGCAAGTTATCTTGACGCGGGTCGGGGAATTCCTCCTCTTCTTCATGGGACTCATTTCCGTCAAGAGGTAAAGGATGGGTGCGTTCAATGACAGACGCAAGCCGGGTAACGTTTGATGGGCCGGCTCCCAAAAGTCCCTTGCCTTTCCGTTGTGCATCGGAAGTGGAAGCATTGACCACGTTCTCATTCGGATAAGTTGGGGTGGGACGGCGAGCATTCTGAAGGGACTTAAGAGCTTCTAGCTCTTTTTTCAAGGCAATGTTTTCTCGGGTCAAGGCATCAAACTTTTGTTGTGCCTTCAAGGCTTCCAATTCTCGCCTTATGGAGTCATTTTCGAGGGACAACGAAGCAGTTTCTTGAGCCAAGGGTTCACTGAACTCTTGCGGACCAGAATCCTGAGAAGTTTTTATTTCCACGTTAGTCATTGCTCCAAATCAGCACACAAGTTCAAACAATCAAGTGAGCAAGGTGACAAGTTAGGTCAACTTTACCCAAGTTCAAGTGCGTTATCGGGTTCTACTTTGGGGAAAGCCGTTTGGCGGTTAGGCAAGGAAGGCAAATCCAACAAAATTGAACCAATTACACACAAATAAACAAGTGATATTTTGCAAACGTATGTAAGAAAATGGAGAGATAGAAGATGGACGGATTGTTCACTCGGCAAGCTTTGCTTGCTTTCGGTCTTTGACCGTTTTGTAAAATCCGATTTTTCGGATGGACCGGTTTGCCGGACGTCTTTTCACTTTGTGTGTTTCGTTTCTTTGAAACGTTTTGAGCAACACTTTCTTTTGTTTTTTTTTTTTTTTGAACACAAATCCGTATTGATGAAGAGTTTTTTTGCTTTTCTTGGAATATCAAATGCGAGATATCCGAACTTTTCGTTAACAAAAATATCCCAAGAGATTTGGTGAAATTAATTAACAAAATTGTCGGATTAGGTCGGTTTAAGAAAAAGACGGGTTTGATAAATGGTTTGAAGGCAAACCAAATATCTCCTATTTTTGTGCTTTTTGTTTTGAGTTAAACACGGAAAAGAAAAAAAAATTCAGGAAAAATGGATGAACATGATGAAGAACATGATGAACAACATGAAGATCATGAAGAACAAATGAAGAACATCATGAGCAAACGAAGAACATCATGAACAAAAAAGGCTAAATAGGTTTAAGATAATAACGCACAAAAACAAGAGTAAAGAAAACTTAGCTTTGATCCCTTGCTCTGATACCAATTTGATGCGTCCTTGGAGGTAACCAAGGATAACTCCGGATCTAGATCAAGCAAAAATCCAACTACTCCTTGATTCTTTGTGCAACGTTGTATCGTTTCGGATCCAAAGGGGCGGAAGCGATGAAGAAACAAGGGTTACTTCGATCTAGAGAGATCGAAGAATCCTTTTTGTGTGGGTTGAAGGTTGATTCTTAAAAAGAATCCTCGAATATGGATTTCTTGAATCAAAGACGAGATTCAAGGAAGAAGTTTGAGGGTTAGAAGAGAGGTTTTGATGCCCAAGCTAAGTGGAGGAAATTCTTCTCAAAACTTAGTAATATTGAACATCCAAAATAAGTGAGGCAAGATATCTCTTATATAGAGAGACTTGCCTACCTATGGGCCAACGGGCCAAACAAAAATACATGAAGAAAAGCCCAAAAGGGGAAAACCTAAAAGGATAATAGCAAACCCTAAACGGATAAGGTCAAAAGGGAATATTCCTATACGGAATATCCCTTTATTACATAAAAAGGAAAACATGAAAATATAGTCCGAAAATAAGCTAGCTTCATGCCATGGAGTCGGAAAGACGGGACATGCCGCTAACGGAACCGGTAGCCTATGCCATGGTGGTGTAGAGACAAGGCATGCCGGTAATGGGACCAAGTGAAGAAGTAATGCGGGTGATGATGGAGCCGGTGGCTCGAGCAATGGCCTTAGCTCGGGATCGGGTGATCGTTCCATCTGAGTGAACTCTAAGAGCCTCGTCCTCTTCGTCTATGGTCAACGTAAAAGGGGCATCCAAGGGCGCATCAGTTTGCCTTCAAACCATTTATCAAAACCGTCTTTTACTTAAACCGACCTATTCCGACAATTTTGTTAATTAATTTCACCAAATCTCTTGGGATATTTTTGTTAACGAAAAGTTCAAATATCTAGCATTTGATATTCCAAGAAAAGCAAAAAAAACTCTTCATCAATACGGATTTGTGTTCAAAAAAAAACAAAAGAAAGTGTTGCTCAAAACGTTTCGAAGAAACGAAACACACAAAGTGAAAAGACGTCCGGCAAACCGGTCCATCCGAAAAATCGGATTTTACAAAACGGTCAAAGACCGAAAGCAAGCAAAGATTGCCGAGTGAACAATCCGTCCATCTTCTATCTCTCCATTTTCTTACATACGTTTGCAAAATATCACTTGTTTATTTGTGTGTAATTGGTTCAATTTTGTTGGATTTGCCTTCCTTGCCTAACCGCCAAACGGCCTTCCCCAAAGTAGAACCCGATAACGCACTTGAACTTGGGTAAAGTTGACCTAACTTGTCACCTTGCTCACTTGATTGCTTGCAATTGTGTGCTGATTTGGAGCAATGACTAACGTTGAAATGGAAACTTCTCAGGATTCTGGACCGCAAGAGTTCAGTGAACCCTTGGCTCAAGAAACTGCTTCGTTGTCCCTCGAAAATGACTCCATAAGGCGAGAATTGGAAGCCTTGAAGGCACAACAAAAGTTTGATGCCTTGACCCGAGAAAACATTGCCTTGAAAAAAGAGCTCGAAGCTCTTAAGGCCCTTCAGATTGCTCAACGTCCCACCCCAACTTATCCGAATGAGATCGTGGGCAATGCTTCCACTTCCGATGCACAACGGAAAGGCAAGGGACTTTTGGGAGCCGGACCATCAAACGTTACCCGGCTTGCGTCTGTCATTGAACGCACCCATCCTTTACCTCTTGACGGAAATGAGTCCCATGAAGAAGAGGAGGAATTTCCCGACCTGCGTCAAGATAATTTTCCCATAGTCGATACGGAACATCGGCACCAATATTATGAGCATCAACATCAACGGTATGTTCCTTCTCCACCTCCACCTAGTGTGCCCCGCACCGACCGACAAACCCGGGAAGAGCCCCGGTACCGTCCCAACTCAACCACCAATCATGGTCGTGAGCATGATCGTTCCAAACACCGTCACCAACGGTCAACCCAGAAACCGAGGACCCTTGACTTTGATGAATACGATGAGCAACACAACTTCAATGAGTTCTCCGGTGATGAATCCGATTTTGAACGGGTAGCACATAACCGTCCGTGGGACCCACCCGTCATAGACACTTATGAGAACCAAGACCGAGGTGAAGAATGGTTGCCTCCCCCAAATCCACCTAGGCAGGCCCCACCCGTTCATGAGCGCCAACGGCCTCATGGCGGCCACCGGCGAGCCCGTGCCGATGATGCCTACATTCCACCGCCCCGCCCGGACCCCTACCGAGCTCGTAGGGAAGGTAAGGTTAAGTTCCCTACCTTTCATGGTGAATATGATCCGTGTGTTTTTCTTGATTGGGCGCAGGATATGAAACGAGCATTAAAACATTGTCATTATGAGGAGGAATCCGAGAAAATCGAGGCGGCAACTCTATACTTTGAAGGAGATGCGAAGTCTTGGTGGAACCGGTATGAGTTCACCCGAGAGAGGCGAGGATGGGCACCAATTGAGACTTTGAACAATTGCTCTATTGCATGACCAAGAAGTACGTACCCGAGGACTTTAAGAATGATATGCGGTTGCAAATTGCCGAGTTCAAGCAAGGCAACCTCACTCCGGTGGCTTACTTGGCTAAATTTGAGGACATGCACATTAAGGCCGGCGTCTCGGCCTCCCCCTCCGCCCTCCGCACCAAGTTCATGAGTGGGCTTAATGCTTCCATCCGGCGTCCGCTCGAGATTGTCCCATTCAAGGATTTGAGAGCATTATGTCATGCCGCCATGAAGTTATATAAGCAACAACTCGAAACACCGCGGTATTCTAGGTATCCCTCTTCCTCGAGTCCATATCTTTATCCGTCTAACACACGTTCTCGAGATGCGCCTAGTCCTACAGATACCGACGCTTCCAAAGGGACCCAACGGACGGGTCCTTCCAATAGGCAAACGGGTACCGAGAAGGCACCAAACCGTGACCCGGCACCGGCGCCTCCCTCTCGAGGTCAACAAGGACCCTCACCGGCGGCTCACCCAAGGAAGCCCGTGTGTTACAAGTGTAGCGGTTTTGGCCATGTACAACGTGATTGCCCAAACACCAAACGGGTCTTGTTTGCCGACCCAACATATTTCGAGGACGACGATGGCCAATATGAAGGTGATATCATTATTGAGGATGACCATGACACCGACCTTCTTTTTGGCATGGAACCCTGTGATGACGAGCTTGCTTGCGACCCAGCACAACCCGGTAAATTCGCTCTTGTTTCTCGTCGTATTTTGGCTGTTAAAGAGCATATTCCTATTGATCAACACGAGAATCTCTTCCACTCTCGTTGCTTGGTTAATAATACGAGTCTTTCTCTTATCGTTGACGGGGGTTCTTGTTGTAATATTGTCAACGAACGGGTGGTAAAAAACTCCAAGTTGCCTACGACCCCCACCCAACGCCTTACGGACTCCAATGGATTTCCGATACGGCATGTGACACCGTCAGACAACAAGCTTGGGTGCCGTTTTCTATTGGCGCCTATGTTGATAAGGTCCTTTGTGATGTTATCAAGATGGACGCCACACATGTCCTATTAGGACAACCATGGCAATTCGATCGCCGCACATATCATGATGGTTATCTTAATCGGTACATGTTCCAATATAATGGAAAACGGGTCACACTTTTGCCTATGACTCCACACGAAATTTTGGTTGACTATGCGGAACGGAAGAGGCAACAAACTATTGATGAGTCCGCTAAAGCACCGGCAAAATCGGACCCCCGGAGTCCCGATGTTGTAGGTGCTTCCAAATCCCGAAACACCACCCCTCTTGTCCATGCTACCGAATCCAAAGGTAGTAAAGGTCGCATCGTTTCTTCGGGCTCACCTTTATCATCTTCGGATCCCGTAATTCAAGGACGGTGTGAGCCACGGATACTCTTAGCTCGCCGGCATGACTTGCAACCGGTCAAGGAAGGCAAGTTCCCATGCTTTTTACTTGTTCCGTTTAGTTAATCTACTTCTCATGACCCAAGTAATGTGCCACACGAGGTGTCTTTGTTGTTGTCCGAATTTTAGGATATTATGCCCAAAGATCTCCCACCCGGCTTGCCACCTATCCGAGGGATTTAACATCAAATTGATTTTGTGCCCGGTGCCTTTTTGCCAAACCGTGCCGCTTACCAAGCTAGTCCGGAAGAGACAAAGGAGCTACAACGTCAAGTGCAAGAGCTCCTAGACCGGGGACATGTGCGTGAATCCTTATCACCATGTGCCGTCCCGGTAATCTTAGTACCAAAGAAAGATGGATCATGGCGGATGTGTGTTGATTGTCGTGCCATCAACCAAATCACCGTCAAATATCGCCACCCGATCCCGCGCCTTGATGACATGTTGGATGAGCTTCATGGCGCCACCATCTTCTCCAAAATTGATCTCCGGAGCGGTTACCACCAAATCCGGATGGCCGAAGGTGACGAATGGAAGACGGCGTTCAAAACGAAGTATGGACTCTATGAATGGCTTGTCATGCCTTTTGGCCTCTCCAACGCCCCGTCCACCTTCATGCGCCTCATGAACCATGTCTTGCGCCGATTCTTGGGTACATTTGTTTTTGTTTATTTTGATGATATTTTGGTGTTTAGTACGTCTTTGGAGGATCACATCGGGTACCTTCGCCAAGTGCTCGAGTGCCTTAGACAAGAGCAATTGTATGTCAACTTTGACAAATGCGTCTTTTGCTCGGACACCACTATCTTTCTTGGCTATGTCGTGTCTAAGGACGTACTACGAGTAGACGAATCTAAAGTTCCTGCTATTCGGGAGTGGCCTACTCCTACTACGGTCACCATGGTCCGAGCCTTTCTCGGCTTAGCGGGTTTCTACCGACGCTTTGTCAAGGACTTTAGCACGGTAGCGGCACCGCTCCATGAGCTTACTACCAAGGGTGTCACGTTTGAGTGGCGTGATATCCATGCTCGAGCGTTTGATGCGCTCAAAGACTGCCTTTGTAATGCACCATTACTCCAACTCCAAAACTTTTCGAAAACTTTCGAGGTGGAGTGTGATGCATCAAATGTGGGCATTGGAGGAGTTCTCTTACAAGAGAATCGTCCAATTGCCTACTTCAGTGAAAAACTGTCCGGTCCTTCGCTCAACTACCCTACATATGACAAGGAACTATATGCTCTAGTTCGTTGTCTTAAGACATGGCAACATTACTTGTGGCTGAAGGAGTTCGTGATTCATTCGGATCATGCGGCTCTTTCGTATCTCAAGAGTCAAACAAATCTCAGTCGGCGCCATGCTAGTTGGGTAGAGTTTTTAGAGACCTTTCCTTATGTCATTCGGCATAAGAAAGGCAAAGAGAATGTGGTAGCCGATGCTCTTTCTCGCCGCTATGCCCTCCTTGTGTATATGGATGCCAAGATACATGGCTTTGCTCTTATCAAAGAGTTATATGCCACGGATCTTGACTTCAAGGACATATGGGCACAATGCCTCGACCTCCGAGAGCACGAGTCTTTCTTTATTAACGATGGCTATCTTTTTCGAGCGGGAAAACTTTGTATTCCGCGCTCATCTATACGCCATTTGTTGGTCAAGGAAGCTCATGATGGCCGTGGTCATTTCGGTGCTACCAAGACCCTTTCCACTCTCCAAGAGCATTTCTTTTGGCCCCGGATGCGTATGCATGTGACACGGTTTTGCAAGGGTTGCATCACATGTCATCATGCCAAGTCGCGCCAAGGTTTGGATGGGATGTATTCTCCTTTGCCTATACCAATGGGACCTTGGGAGGATCTATCCATGGACTTTGTGGTCGGGTTGCCTATGTCAAAACGAGGCAAAGACTCCATATTCGTGGTAGTCGATCGCTTCTCCAAAATGGCTCATTTCATCGCATGTAAAAGTACCCTAAATGCTAGTGAAGTTGCCACCTTGTTCTTTGACAATGTGGTGCGTTTACATGGGATACCACGTTCCATCGTTAGTGATCGGGACGTGAAATTCGTAAGTCATTTTTGGAGAACGTTGTGGGGAAAGCTTGGAACCAACTTGTTGTTTTCAAGTAGTTATCACCCCCAAACCGATGGTCAAACGGAGGTGAACAATCGGACTCTTGGTGCTCTACTTAGAGCCACCACTAGGACCAACCCACGTAGGTGGGAGGACTTACTTTCTGTTGTAGAGTTTTCGTATAACAGGTCTAGGCACACGGCAACTAAATTGTCCCCATTTGAAGTTGTCTACGGCCTCAATCCACACACACCATTGGATTTCACACCTCGCCCGCTCAAGGATGGAGAACACATCATCGCCGGAAACCGCGCCGCCCAAATCATTGAGCTTCATGAGCGGACTAGGACACAACTTGAACGTCGTGCCGCCCAACTTGCCGGACAACGCAACAAGGGCCGCCGCGACGTCTCTTTTGAGCCCGGTGATCTTGTTTGTCTCCACCTACGGAAGGAGCGTTTTCCTACTCGCCGCATGAGCAAGCTCTCGGACCGTGGTGATGGCCCATTCCGCATCTTAGCCCGTCATGGTCCAAATGCATACAAGTTAGAGCTTCCGGATTCCTACGGAGTACACCCAACGTTCAACGTCAAGGACCTTGCCCCTTATGTTGAGCCCCTCTTTGACGATGGTGAAACGGGGACGTTTCACAACCAAGATGGGGGGACTGATTCACCCTTGGATGCCCCTTTTACGTTGACCATAGAGGAAAAGGACGAGGCTCTTAGAGTTCGGTCAGATGGACCGATCACCCGATCCCGAGCTAAGGCCATTGCTCGAGCCACCGGCTCCATCATCACCCGCATTACTTCTTCACTTGGTCCCACTACCGGCATGCCTTGTCTCTACACCACCATGGCATAGGTTACCGGTTCCGTTAGCGGCAAGTCCCGTCTTTCCGACTCCACGGCATGAAGCTAGCTTATTTTCGGACTATATTTTCATGTTTTCCTTTTTATGTAATAAAGGGATATTCCGTATAAGAATATTCCCTTTTGACCTTATCCTTTTAGGGTTTGCTATTATCCTTTTAGGTTTTCCCTTTTGGGCTTTTCTTCATGTATTTTTGTTTGGCCCGTTGGCCCATAGGTAGGCAAGTCTCTCTATATAAGAGATATCTTGCCTCACTTATTTTCCATGTTCAATATTACTAAGTTTTGAGAAGAATTTCCTCCTACTTAGCTTGGGCATCAAAACCTCTCTTCTAACCCTCAAATTTCTTCCTTGGATCTCGTCTTTGATCCAAGAAATCCATATTCGAGGATTCTTTTTAAGAATCAACCTTCAACCCACACAAAAAGGTTTCTTCGATCTCTCTAGATCGAAGTAACCCTTGTTTCTTCATTGCTTCCGCCCCTTTGGATCCGAAACGATACAACGTTGCACAAAGAATCAAGGAGTAGTTGGATTTTTGCTTGATCTAGATCCGGAGTTATCCTTGGTTACCTCCAAGGACGCATCAAATTGGTATCATTTGTGGGAAGATGGTCTTGTTAAAGAACTTAACCACCACCATGGCATCATTTGTGGGAGAGGCAATTGCTTCCACCCATCTAGAAACGTAGTCTACCGCCAATAGTATGTATTGGTTTCCACAAGAGGATGGGAATGGTCCCATGAAATCAACTCCCCAAACGTCGAAAATCTCCACCTCTTGGGTACTGTTGAGGGGCATCTCATTCCTTCTAGAGATATTGCCTGTTCTTTAACAAGCATCGCAGCAAGAAACAAAGGATTGCACATCTCTAAACAAAGTAGGCCAAAAGAATCCAGATTGCAATACCTTTGCGCTAGTCTTGTTCGAACTAGCGTGTCCTCCACAAGGTAGTGAATGACAATGGCGGATGACACTTTGCATCTCATCTTCCGGCACACATCGCCGAATGATGCCATCCGGACCTCTCTTAAAGAGGAGAGGCTCGTTCCAATAGTATTCCCGGACATCCTTAAAGAACTTCTTCCTTTGTGCGTAGGATAGTCCGGGTGGTATCTCCTGGCAAACCAAATAGTTAACAAAATCAGCAAACCATGGTTCGTTACCTTTGGAGATCACGTTGATGCACTCCTCTATGATATGTAGCTGTTCGTCCGGAAAGGAGTCATCAATGGGTAAATGGTCGTCCTCTAGATGTGTTAGGCGACTCAAATGATCTGCAACAGAATTTTCTGAACCTTTCTTGTCGCGGATCTCAAGATCGAATTCTTGTAGGAGAAGAATCCATCTAATTAGCCTTGGCTTCGCATCTTTCTTCGCAAGGAGGTACCGGATCGCAGCATGATCCGTGTAGACAATCACCTTTGCACCTACAAGATAAGAGCGAAACTTGTCAATAGCATAGACAATGGCTAAAAACTCTTTCTCGGTAGTGGCATAGTTGAGCTGCGCTTCATCTAGCGTCTTGCTAGCATAGTATATGGCATGGGTTCGCCCTTCCTTTCGTTGTCCAAGAACAGCTCCAATAGCTACGTCACTGGCATCGCACATAACCTCAAAGGGAAGAGTCCAATCCGGAGGTTGAATAATAGGTGCTGAAATTAGAGCTTGCCGAATTGTGTTAAACGCATCCAAGCATTCCTGCGAAAACTAAAAAACTGCATCCTTCATCAATAGATTAGTGAGCAGTTTTGATATCTTAGAAAAGTCCTTAATGAAACGTCTATAGAATCCAGCATGTCCTAGGAAACTTCTTATCCCTTTCACCGAAGTTGGGGGAGGAAGTTTCTCTATGGTCTCTATCTTAGCTTTATCTACCTCTATCCCTCTACTACAGACTAAGTGACCTAATACGATTCCTTCCTTAACCATAAATTGACACTTTTCCCAATTAAGAACTAGGTTAGTGTCTTCACATCTTTGCAAAATAAGAGAAAGGTTAGAAAGGCAGTCGTTAAAAGAGGAACCGTATACGGAGAAGTCGTCCATGAAGACTTCCATGATTTCCTCTATGTATTCGGAGAAGATGGCCATCATGCACCGTTGCAAGGTGGCTGGGGCGTTGCAAAGCCCAAACGTCATTCTCCTATAAGCGAACGTACCCCAAGGGCACGTGAATGTGGTCTTCTCTTGATCATCCGGGTGTATCGGGATCTGAAAGAAACCACTATAACCGTCAAGGTAGCAAAAATGTGAATGTTGCGCTAACCTTTCAAGCATTTGATCAATGAATGGCAAGGGGAAGTGATCCTTCCGCGTTGCATTGTTGAGCTTGCGGTAGTCTATGCACATCCGCCATCCCGTCATGGTTCGGGTAGGAATGAGTTCGTTGTTCTTGTTGGTGATGACCGTCATTCCTCCCTTCTTCGGAACTACTTGAACCGGACTCACCCACTTACTATCAGAGATAGGATAGATGATACCTGCATCAAGAAGTTTAAGAATTTCCTTCTTGACAACCTCCTTCATGGTCGGATTCAACCGCCTTTGAGGTTGTCTTGAAGTTCTAAAGTCCTCCTCCATTAGTATCTTATGCATGCATAGGGAGGGTTTAATTCCTACTAAGTCCTCTATAGTGTAGCCTAAGGCTCTCCTATGTTTCCTAAGGACAATCATGAGCTGTTCATGTTCATCTATGCTTAGTTCGGAACTAATGATAACCGGAAAGGTAGAATTAGGTCCTAGAAAAGCGTACCTTAGATGAGTAGGAAGTGGTTTAGTTCAATCGCTTTCGGAGCTTCCAACGATCCTTGAGGAGCATCCGATGTCTCCTTAGAAGTTTCTAAGGGTATTGAGTGTGTGAGAGAAGAATCAGAAATAATTGAAGAAGTGTCTCGATCACTCCTTCCCACGGCCAAAATTACGGGTGGATCATGTCCTCCACGGCCGTGGTTTAGGGCGTGGAAGGGAAATACAGTTGTCACATCTTCTCCACGACCGTATAACTCCCTGGAGTGAGGCACAAATTTGGTTGTGAAATCCACGGTCGTGGAATACAGGGTATGACCGTGGATTCTAACGTTCTCAGCTTCATCGTGGAGTTTCTCAAACTCCTCTTCATGCATCTCTTCTTGTGCTTCTAAGGCTTCAATTGCCTCATTGCACTCTTCCTCTTCCCCTACATTGGTTAGACTCATAGTGATAACTTTTTGTAAAGGATCGTTAAAGAGAATGGCACTTACCTCCTCCCTAGATAAACCTTCTTCATCTTGGATATCGTAAATATCCTCATCGAAGATTGGCTCCTTCACTAGAGTGGAAAGAACGAACTCTACTTTCTCTTCTCCTATATCAAAAGCGAGTCTCCCATTCTTGCAATCGACTATGCAGCCGGAAGTTGCAAGAAACGGTCTTCCGAGTATGATCGGAACCGGACTATCTGCAGGAATGTCAAGCACGACAAAATCAATGGGAACAAAGAATTTACCTAGCTTGACCGGGACGTCTTCTACAATACCGACGGGGCGAGTGATGGATCGATCCGCCATGTATAACGTCATCTTCACCGGTTTAGGGTCGCCTAAACCGATCTTCCTGCATAATGCAAGTGGTTTGATGCTCACACTTGCTCCTAAGTCACATAAAGCGTCGTATGTGACATCTCCCACTCCAATGGGAATGCAAAATGACCCCGGATCCTTCAACTTTGGGGGCATTTTCTCCTTCATAGTCTTGATGAGATCCGAACAATCCGAACTCATCTTGACCTCACCGAAGTCTTCTAGCTTCCTCTTGTTGGAGAGGAGCTCCTTCAAGAACTTGCCATAAGCCGGCGTACCTACAATAGCATCGATAAAGGGTATATTAATATGCAGCTTGCTCATGAGTTCTATGAACTTACCAAATTGTTTATCTAGGCGCGCTCGCGCTCTAGATTGAGGGAATGGTAGGGGAAGTTTGTAAGCCGGAGGAGGAACGTAGACATTTTCCTTCTCCTTCCCCTTCTCTTTGTCTTTCTCTACGGGGACTTCAACAAATTTAGGCTGCGGATCGGTTGTAGTCACTCCGCTCCTAGTCGTAATTGCCATTACCCTTCCTTTAGGGTTGTCCTCCGTCTTTCTTTGAAGTTTCCCTTGATTCCTAGGAACTTCCTCCGCATGGTTGAACATTTGGTTTTCTAAAACCTTTTGAGCTTTATCAACCTTGGAAACTTGATCGTCAACCTTGAGGATGCGGTTCTCCAACCCTTGAAGCTTTCCCAAAATCGTTTCCAATATGGGATCGGGCTTCTCCTTTCCCGAAGTGTTTCCTCCATTTGATGTTTGCCCTTGGCTTCTCAAAGGAGTAGAGGAAGAGGAAGGTGGAGTTAGTGAATTTGAATTGGAAGGATAAGAGTTACCGGAATTTTGTTGATTGGGGCGCCAATTGTTGTTACTTGAACCCCTATTGTTGTTCCAATTGTTGTTCCGGCCGTTATAATTGTTGTTGTTGCCATTCCAATTGTTACTCCGGTTATTGTTCCGGTTGTTGTTGTTGTTGCGGTTTGTGTTATCACCGCCATTGTTGTTGCCCAAATAACCAACATCCTTCCCTTGTTGCTTTGGGAAGTTGGTCTTGATAGCCTCCTTCAACTCTTTGATCTCATTGTTGAGGGAGAAAATCTGATTTTGAGCTTCATGTGTGAGATTTGCTCCTTGCTCCACACGATTTCCCTCCACTTTCCGGTGGGAATACTTCTCTATGACTCTTGCTTGCTTCTCAATGAAGTCCCAAACGTCATCTTCTCTCATGTCCATGAACGTTTCACATGAGAGGGATTGGAGGTTGAATTGCGTTCCCGCATCCAGCCCCTTGTAGTAAATCTCCAGCAAGGCAAGTTTGGATATGCCATGATGAGGGCAATCCAAGAGCAAATCCTGAAACCTTTCCCAAGATTGAAACAAACTTTCGTTAGGTCTCATGGAAAAAGCATTAATCTTACCTCTAAGTTCCGCCATTTTGGAAGGCGGAAAGAATTTGGTGAGGAACTCCGCGGAAAGGTCTTCCCACGTATCTAGTTTCCCACTAGGAAGAGCTTGGTACCAAGACAACGCTTTCCCCTTCAAAGAGAAGAAGAAGGGTTTGAGCTTGTAGCTGTTGGTAGTAGCATTCTTCGGTCTCATCGTCTCCATCGTACACTCAAAGTTTTGCAAGTGTTGGTGTGGAGATTCAGCGCTTGTCCCGCCAAATTGGTTTTGGCGAACAAGAGTAATAACTTGAGGGTTGAAACTAAACCCTTGTACATCTTCAGCATCAAAATTCACGCCCAAGCGGCGTGGTTGTTGCGTTGGATCCATCCGCTGGCCAAGAGTTCTTGGCTCATCATCCACACGATCAATCCTTGCGTTCCTGGGTGGAACACGGCGATTAGCAGCTCCTTGTGGATGAAAAGGATTCGCATTGATCGTGGGATCAATTTCTTCTAGCGGTGGCATGGAAGAGTCACTATCATCAGCGGATGAATGACTTCTTCTTCTTCTAGATCTTGATGCCCTTCTTGAGGATTTCTTGCTTCCTTTATTCTTAAGGTCGCTTAACTCTATCCTCATTTGGAACATCGCATCCTGTAGATTGTTAACTTCATATTGATGACGATCCATTTCATCCCGGCGGAGGTTCTCGTTCCATTGGAGTTGAGCTTCCTTCTCCGCCAACTCCGCTTGAAGATCACGTTCGTGTTCTTCAGCCATCTTCTTTTCCTTGCGCTTTTGCCTTAAAGTTTTCTCTAGCTCTTGATCAAGAGGTAAGAGATCTTCGGTGTTCCTAGACCTGCACATGCACTCAAAGTAATATCAAATAACAAGAGCAAGCTCCCAAGCTTGACAACCGGCTACCGAATTCGGCCGAAACCAAATCCCCGGCAACGGCGCCAAAAACTTGTTCGCCCCTAAACGAGTGTGCAAATAAGCTTTAAATTTATAAAACTAGAATCAAGCAAGCAAACCCGCAGTGTACGGATCAGCGTAGATTAGCAAGTATTCCAGAGTATCGAACACAGGGATTTGGGTGGGAACAAATTCAATTGCAGATTATCAAGCAAGTAAGTATGAGAGGTTTTGCAAATATTGGGAAAACAACAATCCTAAAGATCCAAGTATCCAGTTGTGGAAATCGATTCAAGATATACTTAATGATATAAGACAGAGTTGAGATATGCAAAGGTATGCTAATGTAAGGTAATTGTACGGTGAAGTTCCAAAAACCTTATATAACTCACCTACAAGACACTCTCTATATAGGTTGTTGAGGCTTCAATATAGAAAGGTTCTAAAGATAAGAATTGATGTCAAATACCCAAACTTATAATCCAAAGGTTAAAACTAACTTAACCGATTAAGGTTGTGACACTCATAATCGAGGTAGAGGTTGTTGAGGCTTCACTACCACCTAGAAAAGGCAAGCCTAAACTAAGTTAAAGCAAATCTTTAACTTTGGACTAAAGTAAAAGCAGGTTCGTAAACTTAAGGGAAATTACGGGTAGTTCTTGAGATTCCACGGTCGTGGAACTCAAGAACAAACCGTGATTTAGGTTCGTCGACGATTCTCTTTAACTCTCAGGGTCTAATCTAATTACGATCGATCTATCATCATCTAAGCCACAACTATCAACCCTTCACCTTAGAATTGTTAAATGTTTTTAGCCAATAACAGTCATATTGATATCAAATTCAAGAATTAAAAGATTGAAAGATGAAAACTTCCGAAAACTTTCAATAAACTCCAAACTAATCTCAAAATTACAATCAAGAACGAATAATGTCACTAATTCCAGAATAGAACAATGAAACACAATCTTAGGCAAGAAGGAAGAACGGGATGTCAATCCGTCTTCTAAATCAAACCTAAACAAGAAGAGAAGTCTTCTTGCACAATCTTCCGAATCTTCCATCAATCCGGGAAATCTGGAAGTCCCAACGATAATCTCCACCAAAGTGCGAGATTAGGGCAAATCCAGGCGCGAACGTCGATCTCAAACGAGTAGCGGCGATGCCAACGGTGTAAGCGGCTCTAAGCAAGGATGTATGCGTCGATAAGCGGTCATGCTGAAATCTCTCTTCGTCCGTCTTTTTATAGGGCAAGATAAAATATCGGCCCGGCCCAAATCTTCAAAAGATCGTGGCTTCGAAATGTGGCGAAAAAAGATCGCCAAGATCACGGTCGTGGAAGATTCCACGACCGTAATTTAGAGCGTGGAAAGTGTCACGGTTTGAACCATGGATTCCACGACCGTAATAGTTACTGGAATGCATCACGCCTCTCTTGCAAGGATCCACGGCCGTGGAACTGAACGTGGTTTGTAGTACTGCCGTATTTTAGAGCGTGGTTTAGGGCAAGAACGTGATTCTTCCCTAGCCTCGTGCATTCCTCAAGTTGAACTCCATTTTGCTCCTAATAATGCCCTCAATCCATGGACATACTCAATCAACTCTTCTTTGCTAAATTCCGTTCGGAAATGGCTTCCAATCACCTATAATCAACATAGAACTAGTGTAGACATCCGTATTGACAATATAGGCGAACTAGCTCACTAATGTAACAATGCTCAATCAAAGACTATCAATATGAATCAAATACGATTAGGAAACGTGCCTAAAGTATCACAATATTTCATGCTAACAATATTCTGCAATTATATCGTTGTTTTGTCTACCTTTGCGGGAATCGAGGTCTACACCTAGTTTCGTTGTAATTGTAGGTAATATGACACGTTTTGGACCAAAATAGAGCTAAGGAAGCTAAGGAGTCATTGGAGCTACATTCTGGAGCTTAGAGAAGATCTCAGGAAGCATGAAAATGATTAAGAAGATTGATTTTGGACTAGATTCGAAATGATTTACATTCAGTTGAGATTCACCTCGGTCAGCTACAATACCACCTCGACCGAGGTGATCTTGAGGAGCGTTCCAACCGAGGAGAACAACTTGCCGCCGGCGAGATCTTTATTTTTGGCTGAGATCTTTTATTTTTGGAAGGAAGATATCTTATATTTTTGGCTGGTTTTGCTGGAAGGAAGGTATTATATTTGGTTTACTTATTTTGAGAGATATGGATAAATTTTCTAAGAAATTATCTTTTTAAGATATTATTATCTTTGGAAGATAATTCTCCTATATAAAGGGTTGGATATTCCACAAGTTCAACCATGCTTAGGGCATCCAGCAATTGAGGGATTTTCTGGAGTTTTGAGGGAAGAGTTGAAGGATGTTTTGAAGGTTGAAATTCAAGGAAGGAAGAAATCATAGTTGGAGTTGGCTTTTGAAGGGGTTTGTAAGATTTCTTAGATTGCTTTTGGTTTGTTGTCTTTTCTGATTTGTGACATAAGGGACGCTGATTTGTTGTTTGATTCATTCAGTTATTGAGACCTTTGTGTTAAGGTTTTCTTGTTTGAATATTGATTCCTTTCCTATTAACTTGATTATTGATATCATGATGATTGTTGGCTAAGTTTCTTATGCGATTCTATGGTGATTGGCTGAAAGTTGTCAGAAAGACGATGATAGAATGATCTTAATCCCAGAAGGACTAATAGGTGATGGAATCACTATCATTTAGGATAGTTTTTAGAGTCTTTTTATTGCATTTGTGTCGGTTTATGCTACTAACTCCTTGGTCCAGAAGAAGAAGACTAAAAGAAGCTAAGGAAGGAGTTATAAGCACTTAGGAGTGAAGATCGTTCACGAAGCAAAGCCTCTGTTGCTTCACCGCCCCCGTGGGGCCTTGTCACCGCCCCTACGGGTGACACCTTACTCTGGAGCGCTCCCTGCGCCTTCGCTAGCGCCAGCCACGAAGACAGTCACCGCCCCTGCATCAACCCCTGGCGCCCCTGCGGTGACTTGCCCTGAAGAAGCAAAGACCAGCGCCCATGCGCCTTCCCCTGCACCTATGCCTGCGCCTCAACCTAGGACCTGGAAGATGAAGAGTCTGTGTCACCGCCCCTGCGTCGACACTAGGACGCCCCGGCGGCTTGGCATCAGAAACGGCAGGAAGTCGAAGAGTCAGACGTTTGAAGAGCATTAAAGATCCGCCCCTGCGGAATTGCCTAGCCGCCCCAACGGTCATGAAGAGGATCAAGCGTTTTTGCCTTCACCGGCCCTGCGGAGGTGAAGGCCGTCCCTGCGGTTCAACGGCAGAAGATTTACTCCGACTGTTTACACCACCTTTATGGCATTAAAGGTGGCTGTTTTGGGCCGGCCATTTACTCCTATCTAGTGTCTTTTGTAGTATAAATAATCCTTGGTTGATTGCTAGAATCATCCAACTTGTTATCCATTATTTTTCCACTTAGAAACCAATTTTCATTTCCATTGTAATGAGTTGCTAACTCCTTTGATACATTGGGTTGGTTTGAAGCTGCGTTGTTACTTTGGTCGTATGTTTTCTGTAATATAAGTTTTCATTCAGTAATGCTTTGTGTTTCCTTGATCTCCATTGTCTAATTGCATGTTTTACAATTACTTGAGATTGATCACCTTATGTTCTAAAGTGCATGCAAAGAACTAGGATTAATAGGTTCCGGGTTCGGGTCTTTAATCTAGTAATAAAACTTTAAGTAATAACGGGTTGTAATTACTTAAAGAAAAGGAACACAAATATAAAGATAAGGTTAACGGTATTAATCTATTCTTTATATCCCTTAGTCTTTGTTTGAAAGCTAACTTGTTATTTGTTCTTGTAGGTTTACGGAACACTAACCTGTTAAGTTGTGTTGATGCCGGTTTGCTCAACACATATATATGATCGAGACGGGAGATTACTTGAAAACTTGTAAAAGGAACTCACCAAAGTAGCAATTGCATGCTTAGAATCAACCTAGTGTAGATTCACCATTATTGTCTTACTTGTTGCGTTATTCGTTTTCATAAGTTTTTGTGCATCAATTTAACAAACACCCCCCCTTTGTTACTCGATTCTATAATCAATAATTGCATTTAATAAATACCTTAACTCTCTTGGGTTCGACCCTTACTTAACTACTATACTTGTTTTAGTGCTAAGTCGGGATTTACTTTTGATTGGGTATAGACGACCATAGAAATACCTCCAGTCAAATTTTGCGCCGTTGCCGGGGATGTTTTAATATTTTTATTGTTATTATTGATTATTGGTTTGAACCATTTTTATGGTTCAAACCCGTGCTACTAACTCCGGCTTTGCTTCCTTTGATCTAGAAATTGAGAGGACGCACATTCGGCAACGAAGATAACAACAACTCCAACAAGAAATGGCTGATTGTACTCTTCGTCAACTTACGCAGCCCACTTTGGCTAAAAACGCTCTTGCGGTTACCATACCGGCATTAGGGGAAGGAATCAACTTTGAGCTCAAGCCGGGTCTCATCCACTTGATTCCATCCTTCCATGGGCTAACTGGTGAAGACCCCATCAAACACCTTGCGAAGTTCCATACCGTGTGTATGAGCATGAATCCGGCCAACATTACCGAAGAACAAATTAAGATGAGGGCATTCGGCTTCACACTCAAAGATTCCGCGGATGATTGGTATTACCACCTTCCATCCGGGAGTATCGACACTTGGGAGAACCTTCACAAGGCGTTTTTGGAGAAATACTTCCCAGCCAAAAAGGCCAATAGCTTGATGAAAGCTATAAGCAACATCGAGCAAGAGGCGAACGAAACTATTTATGAGTACTACGAAAGGTTTCCATGCCTCCGATCCAGCTGTCCTTTGCACGGATATTCAACTCAAGATCTAGTCTTGTACTTGTACAATGGCTTGCTAGACAATGAAAGGAGGATCGTCGATGCGGCTTGCGGAGGTAATATTCTTAACTCTACTCCTGACCTTGCTTTGGAAAAGATACATGAACTAGCAGAAAGAACCCGGAACTTTGGAAGGACTCCGTCCAAGAGAGGTGTTCATGACGTAAATACCGGGAAGAGTGAGATCTCCACAGAGCTCACGGAGCTGAAGGAAATGGTGAAGAGACTAACACTTATGGGAACCCCACAACAACTCAAAGCTTGTGGAGTGCGTGCTGACCCATATCATCCAACGGACATGTGCCCACAAGTCCAGGATGATGATGCTAAGGTGAACGCAATGGGCTATGGACAACCACATCAACAAAGGCCTAGGAATGATCCTTATGCGCAGAACTTCATGCCAAACAGGCGTGACCAACAGAACTTTCGTTGAAGGGATCAACAAAACCAACAACAACATCCCCGACAAGGTAATTATCAAACAACTGAAGATATGTTGCAGGTTTTGACTAAACACTTTGCTACTCATGTCCAAACAACAGAATCCAGCTTCAAGAACCTAGAAAAACAGGTTGGTCCAATGGCGGAAGCCATTACGAGAATTGAAACTAGGTCCTCCGGAGGATTACCTTCACACACGGTTATAAACCCCAAGGTGATGTTGGAGGAGTCTCAATCATAGAGGTATAGTCCTTACGTCGAGCCAACGATGTAAAACAAAGGCGCTGTTCGTGAGGCAACCCGAAGGAATAAGAAGAGGAGCATTTGTCAAGAAAACCTCCCCTGCGGCTCAATGCCACCGCCCCCGCGGTGACACCCATGGTCAACGCCGCCGCTGGCGCTGGGCCAGCGCCTGCAACATTCTAGTCACCGCCCCGCGGTGACTCCCCTACGCCCCTGCGGCGGCCATCCTTGACACACATCCTCGGCGCCGCCCCCGGTGTCGAGGCTTTGTGCGCCTCTTCCTTGTCACCGCCCCCGCGGTGACAAACGCCGCCCTTGCGGTCTTACTAAAGAAAGAAAAAAAAAATACACTTCCCAAAAATAACCTACAACTACCGCCCCTTCCCCTCCCTCTCCATTCACTCTTCGAACCTATACCACCTCGCCTCCCACGCCCCTGCGCCCTCCGGAAGCTCTCACGCCGCCTTGTGCAAACGCTCTTGCGCCACCTCCGGCGACCTAGCCACAACCGCCCCTGCCACACCGGTGCTCACCACCATGACACACACCCTACATACTCTCAAACCTCTCACTCTACAATGCCCTCGGCCCTCACACTCTCGCTCATCACCACCGGCGACACTTACACCAACAAAGAGCTCACCGGAACAACCCCAACACCGCCACCTTCGTAGGCTTCCAAAATCACCCTCTGCTCTTCTCCCGCCTCTGCGCCTGCAAGCTCCCGCCCCTGCGTCAAGCCGCACCTGCGCAAGCTACAACCGCCCCTGCGGAAAATACTATAGAGGGTTCGTCTCTTACTCTAATTTCTAAACTTTCTAGTTCCTTTGCTTGTTCAACTGCAAGTGATGGAAAATCAGAGGAAATACAAGTTGTCGGAAGCTGAGAAGGAGCGATATAGGATTATGCAAGGTCGGGATGTGTATGCAACTCGATTTCTGGACGTTCCTACTTTGGAAATTTTGGACATGCTGGAGAGCATGTAGGCATTCCTCAACAATGTTGGGCTCGGTGATTTTCTGATAATAAGTGCTCCGATAACCCCCGAGCTCAGCCGCCAATTCATCCCCACATTCAAAATGGAAACGGTGGACCACAATTGCGTTGAACTTTCATTCAAGTTCAACAAAAGAAAGTATTGATAGGTGATGGAATCACTATCATTTAGGATAGCTTTTAGAGTCTTTTTATTGCATTTGTGTCGGTTTATGCTACTAACTCCTTGATCTAGAAGAAGAAGACTAAAAGAAGCTAAGGAAGGAGTTATAAGCACATAGGAGTGAAGATCGTTCACGAAGCATAACTTCTGTTGCCTTACCGCCCCCGCGGAGCCTTGTCACCGCCCCTACGGGTGACACCTTACTCCGGAGCGCTCCCTGCGCCTTCGCTAGCGTCAGCCACGAAGACAGTCACCGCCCCTGCGTCAACCTCTGGCGCCCCTACGGTGACTTGCCCTGAAGAAGCGAAGACCAGCGCCCCTGCGCCTTCCCCTGCACCTCTACCTGCGCCTCAACCTGGGACCTGGAAGATGAAGAGTCTGTGTCACCGCCCCTGCGTCGACACTGGGACGCCCCGGCGGCTTGGCATCAGAAACGGCAGGAAGTCGAAGAGTCAGCCGTTTGTAGAACATTAAAGATCCGCCCCTGCGGAATTGCCTAGCCGCCCCTGCGGTCATGAAGAAGATCAAGCATTTTTGCCTTCACCGCCCCTAAGGAGCTAAAGGCTGCCCCTGCTTTACTCCGGCTGTTTACACCACCTTTATGGCATTAAAGGTGGTTGTTTTGGGCCAGCCATTTACTCCTATTTAGTGTCTTTTGTAGTATAAATAGTCATTGGTTGATTGCTAGAATCATCCAACTTGTTTTCCATCATTTTCCACTCAGAAACCAAATTTCATTTCCATTGTAATGAGTTGCTAACTCCATTGCTACATTGGGTTGGTTTGAAGCTGCGTTGTTACTTTGGTTGTAAGTTTTCTTCAATATAAGTTTTCATTCAGTAATGCTTTGTGTTTCCTTGATCTCCATTGTCTAATTTCATGTTTTACTATGACTTAAGATTGATCACCTTAGGTTCTAAAGTGCATGCAAAGAACTAGGATTAATAGGTTCCAGGTTCGGGTCTTTAATCTAGTAGTAAACTTTAAGTAATAATGGGTTGTAATTACTTGAAGAAAGGGAACACAAATATAAAGATAAGGTTAACGGTTTTAATCATTTCTTTATGTCCCTTAATCTTTGTTTGAAAGCTAACTTGTTATTTGTTCTTGTAGGTTTACGGAACACTAACCTGTTATGTTGTGTTGATGTCGGTTGGCTCAACATATATATATGATCAAGACGGGAGATTACTTGAGAACTTGTAAAAGGAACTCACCAAAGTAGCAATTGCATGCTTAGAATCAACCTAGTGTAGATTCACCCATTATTGTCTTACTTTTCGCGTTATTCGTTTTCATAAGTTTTTGTGCATCAATTTAACCAACCCGCCCCCCCTTTGTTACTTGTTTCTATAATCAATAATTGCATCTAATAAACCACCTTAACTCTCTTGGGTTCGACCCTTACTTAACTACTATACTTGTTTTTGTATTGAGTTCGGAAATTACTTTGATAGGATATAAACGACCTAAGAAAATATCCTTGTCAAATTTTGGCGCCGTTGCTGGGGAGTTTTTGTGTTTTTATTTTATTGTTATTATTGATTATTGGTTTGAACCATTTTTATGGTTCAAACCCGTGCTACTAACTCCGGCTTTGCTTCCTTTGATCCAGAAATTGAGATGATGCACATTTGGCAACGAAGACGACAACAACAACAATAAGAAATGGCTGATCGTACTCTTCGTCAACTTACTCAGCCCACTTTGGCTCAAAATCCTCTTGCGGTCACCATGCCGACAGTAGGAGGAGTCAATTTTGAGCTCATGCCGGGTCTCATACTCTCATCCACTTGCTTCCATCCTTCCATGGGCTTAGTGGTGAAGACCCCATCAAACACCTTGGGAAGTTCCATACCGTGTGTATGAGGATGAAGCCGGCCAATATTACCGAAGAACAAATCAAGATGAGGGCATTCGGCTTCACACTCAAAGATTCAGCGGATGATTGGTATTACCACCTTCCTTCCGGGAGCATCGACACTTGGGAGAACCTTCACAAGGCGTTTTTGGAGAAATACTTCCCAACCAAAAAGGCCAATAGCTTGAAGAAAGCTATAAGCAACATCGAGCAAGAGGCGAATGAAACTCTTTATAAGTACTTCGAAAGGTTTGCACGGCTCCGATCCAGTTGTCCTTTCCATGGATAGTCAACTCAAGATCCAGTCTTGTACTTGTACAATGTCTTGTTAGACAATGAAAGGGGGATCGTCGATGCGGCTTGCGGAGGTAATATTCTTAACTCTACTCCTGACCTTGCTTTGGAAAAGATACAGGAACTAGCAGAAGGAACCCGGAACTTTGAAAGGACTCCATCCAAGAGAGGTGTTCATGCTGTAAATACCGGGATGAGTGTGATCTCCATTGAGCTCGCGGAGCTGAAGGGAATGGTGAAGAGACTAACACTTATGGGAACCCCACAGCAGCTCAAAGCTTGTAGAGTGTGTGATGACCCATATCATCCAACGGACATGTACCCATAAGTCCAGGATGATGATGCCGAGGTAAATGCAATGGGTTATGGACAACCACAACAGCAAAGGCCTAGGAACGATCCTTATGCGCTGAATTTCATGCCAAATTGACTAAACACTTTGCTACTCATGTCCAAACAATAGAATCCAGCATCAAGAACCTTGAAAAACATGTTGGTCAAATGGCAGAAGCCATTACGTGAATTGAAACTTGGTCATCCGGAGGATTACCTTCACAGACGGTTATAAACCCCAAGGTGATGCTGGAGGAATCTCAATCATAGAGGAAGAGCCCTTACGTCGAGCCAACGATGAAAAACAAAGGTGCTGCTCGGGAGGCAACCCGAAGGAATAAGAAGGAGAGCTTATGTCAAGAAAACCGCCCCTGCGGCTCAGTGCCACCGCCCCCGCGGTGACACCCATGGCCAGCACAGCCCCCGGCGTTGGGCCAGCGCCTGCCACATACTTGCCACCGCCCCCGCGGTGACAACCCACGCCCTTGCGGCGGCCATTCTTGATACACATCCTCAGCGCCGCCCCCGGCGCTGAGGCTGTGTGCCCCCTCTTCCTTGTCACCGCCCCTGTGGTGATAAACGTCGGCCACGCGGTCTTACTAAGGAAAGAAAAAAAAATACACTTCCCAAAAATAACCTACAACTACCGCCCCTTCCCCTCCTCTCTATTTACTCTTCAAAACCTACGTCACCTCGCCTCCCACGCCCCTGCGCCCTCCGGAAGCCCTCACACCGCCTTGTGAAAACGCTCTTGCACCACCTTCGGCGACCTAGCCACAACCGCCCCTGCGACACCGGCACTCACCACCACCACTCACACCCAACATACTCTAAAATCTCACTCTACAACGCCCTCGCCCCTCACACTCTCGCTCATCACCACCGGCGACACTTACACCAACAAAGAGGTCATCGGAACAGCCCCAACACCGCCACCTTCGGAGGCTTCCAAAAATCGCCCTCTGCTCTTCTCCCGCCCCTGCGCCTGCAAGCTCCCGCCCTTGCGCAAGCTACAGCCGCCCCTGCGGAAAACACAACAGAGGGTTCGTTTCTTACTCTAATTTTTGAACTTTCTTATTCGTTTGCTTATTCAACTGAAAGAGATGGAAAAATAGAGGAAATACAAGTTGTTGGAAGTTGAGAAGGCGGGGTATAGGATTTTGCAAGGTCGGGATGTGTATGCAACTCGATTTTTGAACGTTCCTACTTTGGAAAATTTGGGCATGCTGGAGAGCATGCAAGCATTCCTCAACAATGTTGGGCTCGGGGATTTTTTGATAATGAGTGCTCCAACACACCCTGAGCTCAGCTGCCAATTCATCGCCACATTCAAAATGGAAACGGTGGACAACGGTGGCGTTGGACTTTCATTCAAGTTCAACAAAAGAAAGTATACATTGGACTACACCCAACTGTAGGAGGCATTAGGGGTGACCATTTCCGCCTCCGAAGACTAGTGGGAACCCATCCCGACACCCAACTTGATGGAGTTTTGGCAGGCCGCCACCAGATCTGAATTTCATTTAGGGGGTGAGTATTCTAACAAATTCACTCACCCTTGTTTGAGGCTCATCTCGAAGATCTTCATGAGTGTCTTCCGTGGACACAAGGAGGAGAATAAGGTCGCTCTCAAGGACCTTCCATTTCTATACGCCTGCCTCCCAACGAACGACTAGGTACCAGATTGGCCATATCTCTTCCTTACCGCAATGAAGCGGATTAGGAAGAATGAGCCACGAGACATTGTGGGAGGAGGGGTAATATCCTTGTTGGCTGCACAAGTGATGTATCTTCCTAACTTGGAAGAAGGTTTAGAGGCCCCACTATATATGGAAGGTATGTTGAGGAGGTGCACGCTCCTCAAGAGAGACGGGGAGAACAGATTTTGGATATCGCTCGCAGATGGGAGTCACATCACATATCTCCCCCGACCACTTCCACTTGGAGATGATCTCTCCGAGTTGTACGTACCAGCTGACCCCGTTTCTCCAAGACGGCCGCAGGAGGACATTATTGGGAGATATGTTGCGGGCTCCATCCGGGCCCCTATTTCTGATGAGGAGATGCCTACTGCGTCACTGGGCGACAGTCAGGCCATGGAGAGCCTTCAGGATCAGATGGCAGCCTTGACCACACAACATCAGGCATGGCAGACCGAGTACCAACGGTCCATGCTCGAGCAACAACACGCGTGGCAGTCCAACTTCGCCTCTTCCATGACCACCCATTTTGAGCGCCGACAGGATGCTTGGCAGGCGGCTCATCAGCAGCAGTTAGAGACTCAACAGCTGGCTTGGCAAGATAGCTATGAGACTTCATTTAGAGAGAGGATGGAGGCTCAGAAGGACCGCATTGACATGTGTTAGCATGAAATATTGTGATACTTTAGACACGTTTTCTAAGCATATTTGATTCATATTGATAGTCTTTGATTGAGCATCGTTGCATAAGTGAGCTAGTTTGCCTATATTGTCGATATGGATGTCTACACTAGTTCTATGTTGATTATAGGTAATTGGAAGCCATTTCCAAACGGAATTTAGCAAAGAAGCGTTGATTGAGTATGTCCATGGATTGAGGGCATTCTTAGGAGCAAAATGGAGTTCAACTTGAGGAATGCACGAGTGTAGGGAAGAATCACGTTCTTGCCCTAAACCACGCTCTAAAATACGGCCGTACTACAAACCACGTTCAATTCCACGGCCGTGGATCCTTGCAACAGAGGCGTGATGCATTCCAGTAACTATTACGGTCGTGGAAACCATGGTTCAAACCGTGACACTTTCCACGCTCTAAATTACGGTCGTGGAATCTTCCACGACCGTGATCTTGGCGATCTTTTTCGCCATATTTTGAAGCCACGATCTTTTGAAGATTGGGCCGGACCGATATTTTATCTTGCCCTATAAAAAGACGGACGAAGAGAGATTTCATCAGGACCGCTTATCGACGCATACATCCTCGCTTTTCCCCGTTTACACCCTAGCTTAGAGGGATTTTCCATAGTATTTGCTTGGAGGCATTTACATCTCGTTGGAGATCGACGTTCGCGCTTGGATTTTGCCCTAATCTCGCACTTTGGTGGAGATTATCGTTGGGATTTCCAGATTTCCCGGATTGACGGAAGATTCGGAAGATCGTGCAAGAAGACTTCTCTTCTTGATTAGGTTTGATTTAGAAGACGGATTGACATCCCGTTATTCCTTCTTATCTAAGATTGAGTTGATTGTTTTATCTTGGAATTAGTGACATTATTTGTTCTTGATTGTGACTTTGAGATTATTTTGGAGTTTATTGGAAGTTTTCGAAAGTTCTCATCTTTCTATCTTATAATTCTTGAATTTGATATCAACATGACTGTTATTGGCTAAAAACCCTTAACAATTCTAAGGTGAAGGGTTGATAGTTGTGGCTTAGATGATGATAGATCGATCGTAAATAGATTAGACCCTGAGAGTTTGAGAGAATCGTCGACGAACCCTAAATTACGGTTTGTTCTTGAGTTCCACGACCGTGGAATCTCAAGATTTGCCCGTAATTTCTCTTAAGTTTACGAACCTGCTTTTACTTTAATCTAAAATTAAAGATTTGCTTTAACTTAGTTTAGGCTTGCCTTTTCTAGGTGGTAGTGAAGCCTCAACAACCTCTACCTCGATTATGAGTGTCACAACCTTAATCGGTTAAGTTAGTTTTAACCTTTGGATTATAAGTTTGGGTATTTGACATCAATTCTTATCTTTAGAACCTTTCTATACTGAAGCCTCAACAACCTGTATAGAGAGTGTCTTGTAGGTGAGTCATATAAGGTTTTTGGAACTTCACCGCTCGATTACCTTACATTAGTATACCTTTGCATATCTCAACTCTGTCTTATATCATTAAGTATATCTTGAATCGATTGCCACAACTGGATACTTGGATCTTTAGAATTGTTGTTTTCCCAATATTTGCAAAACCTCTCATACTTACTTGCTTGATAATCTGCAATTGAATTTGTTCCCACCCAAATCCCTGTGTTCGATACTCTGGAATACTTGTTAATCTACGCCGATCCGTACACTGCGGGTTCGCTTGCTTGATTCTAGTATTATAAATTAATGCTTATTTGCACACACGTTTAGGGGCGAACAAGTTTTTGGCGCTGTTGCCGGGGATTTGGTTTCGGCCGAATTCGGTAGCCGGTTGTCAAGCTTGGGAGCTTGCTCTCGTTATTTGATATTACTTCGAGTGCATGCGCAGGTCTAGGAACACCGAAGATCTCTTACCTCTTGATCAAGAGCTAGAGAAAACTTTAAGGCAAAAGCGCTAGGAAAAGAAGATGGCTGAAGAACACGAGCGTGATCTTCAAGCGGAGTTGGCGGAGAAAGAAGCTCAACTCCAATGGAACGAGAATCTCCGCCAAGATGAAATGGACCGTCATCAAGCTGAAGTTAACAATCTACAGGATACGATGTTCCAAATGAGGATAGAGTTAAGCGACCTTAAGAATAAAGGAAGCAAGAAATCCTCAAGAAGGGCATCAAGATCTAGAAGAAGAAGAAGTCATTCATCCGCTGATGATAGTGACTCTTCCATGCCACCGCTAGAAGAAATTGATCCCACGATCAATGCGAATCCTTTTCATCCACAAGGAGCTGCTAATCGCCGTGTTCCACCTAGGAACGCAAGGATCGAGCGTGTGGATGATGAGCCAAGAACTCTTGGCCAGCGGATGGATCCAACACAACAACCACGCCGCTTGGGCGTGAATTTTGATGCTGAAGATGTACAAGGGTTTAGTTTCAACCCTCAAGTTATTACTCTTGTTCGCCAAAACCAATTTGGCGGGACAAGCGCTGAATCTTCACACCAACACTTGCAAAACTTTGAGTGTATGATGGAGACGATGAGACCGAAGAATGCTACTACCAACAGCTACAAGCTCAAGCCCTTCTTCTTCTCTTTGAAGGGGAAAGCGTTGTTTTGGTACCAAGCTCTTCCTAGTGGGAAAATAGATACGTGGGAAGACCTTTCCGCGGAGTTCCTCACCAAATTCTTTCCCCCTTCCAAAACGGCGGAACTTAGAGGTAAGATTAATGCTTTTTCCATGAGACCTAATGAAAGTTTGTTTCAATCTTGGGAAAGGTTTCAGGATTTGCTCTTGGATTGCCCTCATCATGGCATATCCAAACTTGCCTTGCTGGAGATTTACTACAAGGGGATGGATGCGGGAACGCAATTCAACCTCCAATCCCTCTCATGTGGAACGTTCATGGACATGAGAGAAGATGACGCTTGGGACTTCATTGAGAAGCAAGCAAGAGTCATAGAGAAGTATTCCCACCGGAAAGTGGAGGAAAATCGTGTGGAGCAAGGAGCAAAGCTCACACATGAAGCTCAAAATCAGATTTTCTCCCTCAACAATGAGATGAAAGAGTTGAAGTAGGCTATCAAGACCAACTTCCCAAAGCAACAAGGGAAGGATGTTGGTTATTTGGGCAACAACAATGGCGGTGATAACACAAACCGCAACAACAACAACAACCGGAACAATAACCGGAGCAACAATTGGAATGGCAACAACAACAATAATAACGGCCGGAACAACAATTGGAACAACAATAGGGGTTCAAGTAACAACAATTGGCGCCCCAATCAACAAAATTCCGGTAACTCTTATCCTTCCAATTCAAATTCACTAAATCCACCTTCCTCTTCCTCTACTCCTTTGAGAAGCCAGGGGCAAACATCAAATGGAGGAAACACTTCGGGAAAGGAGAAGCCCGATCCCATATTGGAAACGATTTTGGGAAAGCTTCAAGGGTTGGAGAACCGCATCATCAAGGTTGACGATCAAGTTTCCAAGGTTGATAAAGCTCAAAAGGTTTTAGAAAACCAAATGTTCAACCATGCGGAGGAAGTTCCTAGGAATCAAGGGAAACTTCCAGGAAAGACGGAGGACAACCCTAAAGGAAGGGTAATGGCAATTACGACTAGGAGCGGAGTGACTACCACTGATCCGCAGCCTAAATTTGTTGAAGTCCCCGTAGAGAAAGACAAAGAGAAGGGGAAGGAGAAGGAAGATGTCTACGTTCCTCCTCCGGCTTACAAACCTCCCCTACCATTCCCTCAATCTAGAGCGCGAGTGCGCCTAGATAAACAATTTGGTAAGTTCATAGAACTCATGAGTAAACTGCATATTAATATACCCTTCATTGATGCTATTGTAGGTATGCCGGCTTATGGCAAGTTCTTGAAGGAGCTCCTCTCCAACAAGAGGAAGCTAGAAGACTTCGGTGAGGTCAAGATGAGTTTGGATTCTTCGGATCTCATCAAGACCATGAAGGAGAAAATGCCCCCAAAGTTGAAGGATCCGGGGTTATTTTGCATTCTCATTGGAGTGGGAGATGTCACATACGACGCTTTATGTGACTTAGGAGCAAGTGTGAGCATCATACCACTTGCATTGTGCAGGAAGATCGGTTTAGGCGACCCTAAACTGGTGAAGATGACGTTATACATGGCGGATCGATCCATCACTCGCCCCGTCGGTATTGTAGAAGACGTCCCGGTCAAGCTAGGTAAATTCTTTGTTCCCATTGATTTTGTCGTGCTTGATATTCCTGCAGATAGTCCGGTCCCGATCATACTCGGAAGACCGTTTCTTGCAACTTCCGGCTGCATAGTCGATTGCAAGAATGGGAGACTCGCTTTTGATATAGGAGAAGAGAAAGTAGAGTTCGTTCTTTCCACTCTAGTGAAGGAGCCAATCTTCGATGAGGATATTTACGATGTCCAAGATGAAGAAGGTCTATCTAGGGAGGAGGTAAGTGCGATTCTCTTTAACGATCCTTTACAAAAAGTTATCACTTTGAGTCTAACCAATGTAGGGGAAGAGGAAGAGTGCAATGAGGCAATTGAAACCTTAGAAGCACAAGAAGAGATGCATGAAGAGGAGTTTGAGAAACTCCACGATGAAGCTGAAAACGTGAGAATCCACGGCCACACACTGTATTCCACGGCCGTGGATTTCACAACCAAATTCGTGCCTCACTCCAGGGAGTTATACGGTCGTGGAGAAGATGTGACAACCGTATTTCCCTTCCACGCCCTAAACCACGGCCGTGGAGGACATGATCCACCCGTAATTTTGGCCGTGGAAAGGAGTGATCGAGACACTTCTTCAACTCTTTCTGATTCTTCTCCCACACACTCAATACCCTTAGAAACTTCTAAGGAGACATCGGATGCTCCTCAGGGATCGTTGGAAGCTCCGAAAGCGATTGAACTAAAACCACTCCCTACTCATCTAAGGTACGCTTTTCTAGGACCTAATTCTACCTTTCCGGTTATCATTAGTTCCGAACTAAGCATAGATGAACATGAACAGCTCATGATTGTCCTTAGGAAACATAGGAGAGCCTTAGGCTACACTATAGGGGACTTAGTAGGAATTAAACCCTCCCTATGCATGCATAAGATACTAATGGAGGAGGACTTTAGAACTTCAAGACAACCTCAAAGGCGGTTGAATCCGACCATGAAGGAGGTTGTCAAGAAGGAAATTCTTAAACTTCTTGATGCAGGTATCATCTATCCTATCTCCGATAGTAAGTGGGTGAGTCCGGTTCAAGTAGTTCCGAAGAAGGGAGGAATGACGGTCATCACCAACAAGAACAACGAACTCATTCCTACCCGAACCGTGACGGGATGGCGGATGTGCATAGACTACCGCAAGCTCAACAATGTAACGCGGAAGGATCACTTCCCCTTGCCATTCATTGATCAAATGCTTGAAAGGTTAGCGCAACATTCACATTTTTGCTACCTTGACGGTTATAGTGGTTTCTTTCAGATCCCGATACACCCGGATGATCAAGAGAAGACCACATTCACGTGCCCTTGGGGTACGTTCGCTTATAGGAGAATGCCGTTTGGGCTTTGCAACGCCCCAACCACCTTTCAACGGTGCATGATGGCCATCTTCGCCGAATACATAGAGGAAATCATGGAAGTCTTCATGGACGACTTCTCCGTATACGGTTCCTCTTTTAACGATTACCTTTTTAACCTTTCTCTTGTTTTGCAAAGATGTGAAGACACTAACCTAGTTCTTAATTGGGAGAAGTGTCAATTTATGGTTAAGGAAGGAATCGTATTAGGTCACTTAGTCTCTAGTAGAGGGATAGAGGTAGATAAAGCTAAGATAGAGACCATAGAGAAACTTCCTCCCCCAACTTCGGTGAAAGGGATAAGAAGTTTCCTAGGACATGCTGGATTCTATAGATGTTTCATTAAGGACTTTTCTAAGATATCAAAACCGCTCACTAATTTGTTGATGAAGGATGCAATTTTTGAGTTTTCGCAGGAATGCTTGGATGCGTTTAACACAATTCGGCAAGCTCTAATTTCAGCACCTATTATCCAACCTCCGGATTGGACTCTTCCCTTTGAGGTTATGTGCGATTCTAGTGACGTAGCTATTGGAGCTGTTCTTGGACAACGAAAGGAAGGGCGAACCCATGCCATATACTATGCTAGCAAGACGCTAGATGAAGCGCAGCTCAACTACGCCACTACCGAGAAAGAGTTTTTAGCCATTGTCTATGCTATTGACAAGTTTTGCTCTTATCTTGTAGGTGCAAAGGTGATTGTTTACACGGATCATGCTGCGATCCGGTACCTCCTTGCGAAGAAAGATGCGAAGCCAAGGCTAATTAGATGGATTCTTCTCCTACAAGAATTCAATCTTGAGATCCGCGACAAGAAAGGTTCAGAAAATTCTGTTGCGGATCATTTGAGTCGCCTAACACATCTAGAGGACGACCATTTACCTATTGATGACTCCTTTTCGGACGAACACCTACACATCATAGAGGAGTGCATCAACGTGATCTCCAAAGGTAACGAACCATGGTTTGCTGATTTTGTTAACTATTTGGTTTGCCAGGAAATACCACCCGGACTATCCTACGCACAAAGGAAGAAGTTCTTTAAGGACGTCCGGGAATACTATTGGAACGAGCCTCTCCTCTTTAAGAGAGGTCCGGATGGCATCATTCGGCGATGTGTGCCGGAAGATGAGATGCAAAGTGTCATCCGCCATTGTCATTCACTACCTTGTGGAGGACACACTAGTTCGAACAATACTAGCGCAAAGGTATTGCAATCTGGATTCTTTTGGCCTACTTTATTTAGAGATGTGCAATCCTTTGTTTCTTGCTGCGATGCTTGTCAAAGAACAGGCAATATCTCTAGAAGGAATGAGATGCCCCTCAACAACATCCAAGAGGTGGAGATTTTCGACGTTTGGGGAGTTGATTTCATGGGACCATTCCCATCCTCTTGTGGAAACCAATACATACTATTGGCGGTAGACTACGTTTCTAGATGGGTGGAAGCAATTGCCTCTCCCACAAATGATGCCATGGTGGTGGTTAAGTTCTTCAACAAGACCATCTTCCCGTGATTTGGGACGCCAAGGACTATCATTAGTGATGGAGGTTCTCACTTCATAGCCCGTCGCTTTGAAGCTCTTCTAGCTAAGTATGGGGTTACTCACAAAGTCGCTACCCCTTATCATCCACAAACAAGTGGACAAGTTGAGATCTCAAATAGGGAAATCAAAGGAATTCTGGAGAAGACGGTTTCAAGGACTAGGAAGGATTGGTCCTTCAAGCTTGACGATGCATTATGGGCATACCGGACTGCGTACAAGACTCCTATAGGAACCACACCATACAACCTTGTGTATGGGAAGTCTTGTCACTTGCCGGTAGAGTTGGAGCACAAAGTGTTTTGGGCTATCAAGTGAGTGAATTTCAGCATGAAGGAAGCGGGAGAGAAGTGTCTCCTAGACCTTAATGAGCTGGATGAACTCCGCTTGAACGCTTATGAAAACGCTAAGATCTACAAGGAGAGAGCAAAGCATTGGCATGATAAGCATATCATTCCAAAGGACTCCAAGGAGGGAGATCAAGTTCTCCTCTTCAATTCAAGGCTTCGTCTCTTTCCAGGTAAGCTTAAATCTCGTTGGACGGGACCTTTTCTAATTAAGCGTATTTTCCCCCATGGTGCAGTTGAAGTATGGGGTGAAGCGAGCGGAAGTTTTAAGGTGAACGGCCAACGACTCAAGAAGTATACGCCGGAACTTCAAGCTGAAGAGTTCGCGCCCACCGCACTCGAATAAGTGCGAATTTGGTCTAGCTACGGACCTTAAACAAAGCGCTTCTTGGAAGGCAACTCAAGGTATTGCATTTTCGTTTTCGCTTTCGATTCATAGTTTAGCTTAGAATAGACGTTTTTGCTTTGTTTTTGCCTTTGATTTCTTCCGGTATGTTCGTGTTTTTGGATGTAGGAACGATGGAAAAGAAAAAAAGGGGAGGATAATGTTGAAGAAAAGTGACGAAATCTGAACTTTGGAGCTTTACAGAGGGTTCCACGGCCTAAACCACGGTCGTGACAACTAAAGTACCCGTAATTTCCAAAAGCCTTTGAAAAATCACCAAAACCACGGTTCCGTACATTTCCACGGCCGTGGAACACCCCGACAGACCGTGATTTTCAAAAATTTTGTCTGTGACTATATAAGCCACGCTCTTCACAAAAACCACCCCAAAACCCCTCTTTCCACGACCTAATTGCCGAAAATCCACGACCCTCTCTCAAATCCTCATTTCTTAATCGTTTTTTAACGATTCTTCTTCCTAAACTGAAGCACATTCGACCACCAACAAGATCCAAGCGACAAATTGAGCGGAAATTCACCAAGGAACGCGCAATTCGGATTTTTCAATCCGAAAAATAGGTTTTTTCACTCTTCTTGATTCTTGTCGATTTGGTTCGTTTTTGTTAGAGATTTTAGGAAGAACTGATTGAGATTGGAAGAAATTAGATTAGGACTGCCTGATTGTGGGATTTGTGTGTCGATTTGCTGAGATTTACGAACTTCTGAGACGAATCACGGTCTCTGGGGGAATTACGGCTGTGGTTCCTATAGAACCGACCGTAACTTTGAGCAGAATGGATTTTGTGAGAAGAGTTTCGGGGAGGATTAAAGAGAAGAAGAATGATCAGAATAAGAAAAGGAAGGGTAATCCCTCCTCCTCCTCATCCTCTAGGGCACCACCACCCTCTTCCCCTTCACCTCCATCCTCACCTTCACCTCCATCCTCACCTCCTCACCCTAGAGTCCCGACCATACACGACTATCATCTCCATGCACTCGAGAGGATCAAGGAGAGGCCAGTGATTGGTCCTAGATACTTGTTGTTGGAGGATCTAGCTCCTCTCAACATTGTTGATGATCTTACTTGGCTCTTGGATAGAGCCGGACTAGTTGTCTTCTCGGCTATCCGAGAAGACGCTTATGAGGAGATTACACGGGAGGTTGTGACGTCTTTCGAGCACAGCCATGTAGAGAGGACCGTCTCTTTCCGTCTCATGGAGAGAGACTACCATTTTAGCATCCGTAAGTTTGGGACCATTTTCGGGTTTCATGAGACCTTTAATGGTCGATTTCCTAGTGGCGTTTACGCCAAGGACTTTTGGAAGGAGGTTGCGATGATTTACGCCGACGAGGACCGTTGGCAACCCGCTGATACCAAGGCTAGGTTGATGTACCACCTAGCCTTGAAGATAGCTCACCGTGTTCTTTCGGAGTGTCTCTTTCCTAGGACGGAGACGCCCCAAAAGATCAAGACGGATGAGCTGTTCTTGCTTTACTCCATGCTGTATGGATGCCGTGCTGATTGTGCTATTCTCTTGGCTGCTACTATGAGCAAGCTCAAGAACAAGAAGAAGGGAAAGATCAGATATGGTGGGATAGTTACCCACATTGCTAGGAGCTTAGGTGTTGATTTTTCTGCTTGCACCCGTATATCGGCCGTACCTTTAGGGCTACATGCTTTCATTACTAGGGGTCTCATTTTCCCCAAACATAGAGGTCCACCTTATGCGGGCATGCCTTGGGAGAGTAGGACAGGTAGGGGTATAGAGTGGCTTCCAGAGTACTCCATTATGGCGGGACGCCATAATTGGAAGGAGACGTTCGCTGCTATGCATGCGAACAGGATAGTAGCTCCCCCGTATGTCCCACTGCCAGTTGTTGAGGAGGAGGATATGAGAGAGCAGTTTGAGGGTGCAGGAGGAGCCGAGCAGGACTTTGGCACGTTTCCGGATCAGCCGGAGGCGGCCCCCGCTGCACCTAGACGTTCTCCACGCCCATCTAGAGCTTCAGGCTCGTCTTCTCGCCGTGCTAGCGTGAGTGAGAGGCCTACATGGATGACCACACCTCCCACATGGTATGGCGATCCCCCTCCTTGGTCCACAGAGCAGACACCAGCACCAGCACCAGCTCCATCCGACGCTCCAGCATGGTACAGTCAGGCCCCGGGATGGTACGAGCAGATGCCGGATTGGGCTACTGGCCTTTCAGAGAGAGTAGGAGCATTGGAGATCCGAGCCGATGCTAGAGATGGACGCATGGATGATCTTGATCACATGATGAGGGACGTCTACCGCTAGCAGTTTGGGCGGCCCTACGACTCCAGCTTCTCTCCATTCCCGCCTCCACCAGCGCCGCAGTGATGATGATGCATGACCGTTGATTTAGACATTCCACCGCCACTTTGTGAGTTTCTTTTTCTTTTCTTTCTTTTCTTTCTTTCTTTTGAACATTAGGGACAATGTTCGTCCTCAGTATGGGGTGGGATGTACTAAAAGTTTGTAATAACTTCTACTCACTATGTTTGCTTTTATTCGAGACTATCATTGCATGTTCATTTTATTGTTGCACGTTTCCTTATTGCCTTGCATGAAAAAGAACTTGAAAAACCCATAAAAATTGAAATTTTTTTAAAATTTTGTGCTTCTAATGAATTGAGATGATTTCCATGATAATCACTACTTGTGAATTAAGTTTGATAACAATTGCATGCTTAAAAGAATAGTGAATTGAAAAGAATTTGAATGAATGAATTTTACCTCTTTTACAAGTTTCATAATGTGATGAATATTGTCTAAATCATGTTAAGAAATTGAAGTTGAAATCACATTATAAGTTCCTATGCTTCTTATTGAGATGATTAAGGCAATTTGATTTTTCTTTCTTCTTTCTTTGACCACTTAGCTCCTCATTGAAATATTGACCTCCTTTACCTATCCGGGAATTTTGGAGAAGTGAATGAAAAAGGCATGTTTGATGTGGGAGGGCCATGAGAGCAATTATTTTGCAATCAAAAGAATAGAAAGAAATTGTAGGTTTGGGGAAGTCAATCATGATGATGAGTAACTCGGCACCATTCACATAGCCGGGTGTTTGTGTCTTGCCATAGTCAGATTGAGCGATATTCCTAGCGGATTAAGGTATGTGCGCTAAGGATTTGAGGCATCTCATGAAAATTGAGAAACGCCAATCTCCTAGGCTTCGGTTTTTGTGCACCTCTATCCATAACTCCAAAAGTAAAGTCGAAAAATGAAGAGAAGAGAGCGAAGCTCTAAGTTGAAAGTGCTGCGGAAACCGCAAAAGAAGAAAAAGTGAGTAGTTGTCTAATTTCCCGGATTCATGCACCACATTCCCTAAAAGTTTCCTTCCCTTCCACATTCTAGAACTTTTCTTTGAAAGTCCTTAAGATCAAAAGAATGTTATATGACTTGGTGATCTAAATTGAAGTTTCCTATGATTGATTTTGATAATGTTTGAAGGTTATGATGCTTGTTTAGAAGTTTAATTGATTCATGAGTTTTCTTTGCTTTTTACTCTTTGATTAAGTGTGTGAAAGTTTGATAAACGATTGAAGCAAGATTTGAGAATGATCTATTCTTTAGAAGACACATTCATCCAAAAGAAGTATTGCTTTGAGAAGGTACACATATTTCATCCTAACTCTTGTTCTAAAAGCTTTTTGAGAAACCTTGCTTAGGGACAAGCAAGTTGCAAGTATGGAGTTATTTGTTAGCATGAAATATTGTGATACTTTAGACACGTTTTCTAAGCATATTTGATTCATATTGATAGTCTTTGATTGAGCATCGTTGCATAAGTGAGCTAGTTTGCCTATATTGTCGATATGGATGTCTACACTAGTTCTATGTTGATTATAGGTAATTGGAAGCCATTTCCGAACAGAATTTAGCAAAGAAGAGTTGATTGAGTATGTCTATGGATTGAGGGCATTCTTAGGAGCAAAATGGAGTTCAACTTGAGGAATGCACGAGTGTAGGGAAGAATCACGTTCTTGCCCTAAACCACGCTCTAAAATACGGCCGTACTACAAACCACGTTCAATTCCACGGCCGTGGATCCTTGCAACAGAGGCGTGATGCATTCCAGTAACTATTACGGTCGTGGAAACCATGGTTCAAACCGTGACACTTTCCACGCTCTAAATTACGGTCGTGGAATCTTCCACGACCGTGATCTTGGCGATCTTTTTCGCCATATTTCGAAGCCACGATCTTTTGAAGATTGGGCCGGGCCGATATTTTATCTTGCCCTATAAAAAGACGGACGAAGAGAGATTTCATCAGGACCGCTTATCGACGCATACATCCTCGCTTATCCCCGTTTACACCCTAGCTTAGAGGGATTTTCCATAGTATTTGCTTGGAGGCATTTACATCTTGTTGGAGATCGACGTTCGCGCTTGGATTTGCCCTAATCTCGCACTTTGGTGGAGATTATCGTTGGGATTTCCAGATTTCCCGGATTGACGGAAGATTCGGAAAATCGTGCAAGAAGACTTCTCTTCTTGATTAGGTTTGATTTAGAAGACGGATTGACATCCCGTTCTTCCTTCTTATCTAAGATTGAGTTGATTGTTTTATCTTGGAATTAGTGACATTATTTGTTCTTGATTGTGACTTTGAGATTATTTTGGAGTTTATTGGAAGTTTTCGAAAGTTCTCATCTTTCTATCTTATAATTCTTGAATTTGATATCAACATGACTGTTATTGGCTAAAAACCCTTAACAATTCTAAGGTGAAGGGTTGATAGTTGTGGCTTAGATAATGATAGATCGATCGTAAATAGATTAGACCCTGAGAGTTTGAGAGAATCGTCGACGAACCCGAAATTACGGTTTGTTCTTGAGTTCCACGACCGTGGAATCTCAAGATCTGCCCGTAATTTCTCTTAAGTTTACGAACCTGCTTTTACTTTAATCTAAAATTAAAGATTTGCTTTAACTTAGTTTAGGCTTGCCTTTTCTAGGTGGTAGTGAAGCCTCAACAACCTCTACCTCGATTATGAGTGTCACAACCTTAATCGGTTAAGTTAGTTTTAACCTTTGGATTATATGTTTGGGTATTTGACATCAATTCTTATCTTTAGAACCTTTCTATATTGAAGCCTCAACAACCTATATAGAGAGTGTCTTGTAGGTGAGTCATATAAGGTTTTTGGAACTTCACCGTACGATTACCTTACATTAGTATACCTTTGCATATCTCAACCCTGTCTTATATCATTAAGTATATCTTGAATCGATTGCCACAACTGGATACTTGGATCTTTAGAATTGTTGTTTTCCCAATATTTGCAAAACCTCTCTTACTTACTTGCTTGATAATCTGCAATTGAATTTGTTCCCACCAAAATCCCTATGTTCGATACTCTGGAATACTTGCTAATCTACGCCGATCCGTACACTTCGGGTTCGCTTGCTTGATTCTAGTTTTATAAATTAAAGCTTATTTGCACACACGTTTAGGGGCGAACAACATGCTCCACCGCCGGCAGGAGCACTTCTTCAACCACTTTCCATACCCACCGGACGAGGGTCCGGATGGTCCAGCTGGACCATCCCACTAAGTTGTATATTTCTCTTCCCTTTCCCACATTTATCTTTGCCTCATTTCCACTTTGAGGGCAAAGTGATCTTCAAGTATGGGGGAGGGACATATCATTGCATGTACAATTTCTTTTGAGTTGTTTGAGTTGTTTTGCATTGAATCTTATGAAGTTTGTTTTTCAAAAAAAAAAAGAGAAAAAGAAAAAGCCAAAGAAAATGAAAAAAGGCATGAAAATCCTTGGATAAACAGAAAACCCAAAAGGGCGGTTTAGGCAAAAAGAAGGTAGTCGGACCAACCTTAGGTTGGTGCAAAATTAGACTCGAGGGATGTGAGATCAAAAGGAGATCATCAAAGAAAAGAAGAAGAGTAGAAAGGTGAAAACCCGAAAGGGCACCTTGGCAAAATGAGCGACACCGAGTGTAGGTTTCCCTTCCGGCGTTTGGCGACATAAGAAGGGGAGTCAAAGGAGGTTGTCCCGGTAGGCCACTCTTGGAGCAATAAGGATGGTAGTCTGTCTCCCTTTTTCTCACATTTCCTCTCTTCTCCTTCTTTCTTTCTTGGTTTTTCTTTTGTTTTCATTATCTTTTCTGCTTGCCCATGCTTCCTGAGGCCTTTGAGTCTAGTTGTCGTCATTTGTTTTACTCGGGACGAGTAAAAGGTCTAAGTATGGGGGAGTTTGATAGTTGATGGAATCACTATCATTTAGGATAGCTTTTAGAGTCTTTTTATTGCATTTGTGCGGTTTATACTACTAACTCCTTAGTTAGAAGAAGAAGACTAAAAGAAGCTAAGGAAGGAGTTATAAGCACTTAGGAGTGAATATCGTTCACGAAGCAAAGCATTTGTTGCTTCACCGCCCCCTTGGAGCCTTGTCACCGCCCCTGCGGGTGACACCTTACTCCAGAGCGCTCCCTGCGCCTTCACCAACACTAGTCATGAAGACTGTCACCGCCCCTGCGTCAACCCGTGGCGCCCCTGCGGTGACTTGCCCTGAAGAAGCGAAGACCAGCGCCGTTGCGCCTTCCCCTACACCTCTGCCTACGCCTCAACCTGGGAGCTCGAAGATGAAGAGTCTGTGTCACCGCCCCTGCATCGACACTGGGACGCCCCGGCGGCTTGGCATCAGAAGCGGCAGGAAGTCAAAGAGTCACACGTTTGAAGAACATTAATGATCCGCCCCTGCGGAATTCCCTAACCGCCCCTGCGGTCATGAAGAAGATCAAGCGTTTTTGCCTTCACCACCCCTACGTAGCTGAAGGCCGCCCCTGCGGTTCAACGACAGAAGCTTTACTCCAGTTGTTTACACCACCATTATGGCATTAAAGGTGGCTGTTTTGGGCCGGTCATTTACTCCTATTTAGTGTCTTTTGTAGTATAAATATTGATTGGTTGAATCATCCAACTTGTTTTCCATCATTTTCCACTTAGAAACCAAATTTCATTTCCATTGTAATGAGTTGCTAACTCCCTTGCTACATTGGGTTGGTTTGAAGCTGCGTTGTTACTTTGGTTGTAAGTTTTCTTTAATATAAGTTTTCATTCAGTAATGCTTTGTGTTTCCTTGATCTCCATTGTCTAATTGCATGTTTTACTATTACTTGAGATGGATCACCTTAGGTTCTAAAGTGCATGCAAAGAACTAGGATTAATAGGTACCGGGTTCGGGTCTTTAATCTAGTAGTAAACTTTAAGTAATAACGGGTTGTAATTACTTGAAGAAAAGGAACACAAATAAAAAGATAAGCTTAATGGTTTTAATCTTTTCAGTATATCCCTTAGTCTTTGTTTGAAAGCTAACTTGTTATTTGTTCTTGTAGGTTTACGGAACACTAACCTGTTAAGTTGTGTTGATGCCGGTTGTCTCAACACATATATATGATCAAGACGGGAGATTACTTGAGAACTTGTAAAAGGAACTCACCAAAGTAGCAATTGCATGCTTAGAATCAACCTAGTGTAGATTCACCCATTATTGTCTTACTTGTTGCGTTTTTCGTTTTCACAAGTTTTTGTGCATCAATTTAACCAACACCCACCTTTTGTTATTTGTTTCTATAATCAATAATTGCATCTAATAAACCACCTTAACTCTGTTGGGTTCGACCCTTACTTAACTACTATACTTGTTTTAGAATTGAGTTCGGAAATTACTTTGATACGATATAAACGACCTAAGAAAATATCCTTGTCAAGTATAAATTGGACTACACCCAACCTCAAGAGGCATTAGGGGTGACTATTGCCGCCTGCGAAGACTGGTGGGAACCCATCCCGACACCTGACTTGATGGAGTTTTGGCAGGCCGCCACCAGATCTGAGTTTCATGCAGGGGGTGAGTATACTAACAAATTCACTCACCCCTGTTTGAGGCTCATCTCGAAGATCTTCATGAGTGTTTTCTGTGGACACAAGGAGGAGAATAAGGTCGCTCTCAAGGACCTTCCACTGCTATACGCCTGCCTCCCCACGAACGAAGAGGCTGTGTCACCGCCCCTACACCACTCCTTGGCGCCCCTGCGGTGACTTGTCCTGATGAAACAAAGACCAGCTCCCTTGCGCCTTCCACTGCGCCCCTGCCTGAGCCTCAACCTGGGAGCTGGAAGACGAAGAGACTGTGTCACCGCCCCTGCGTTGACATAGGGACGCCCCTGCGGCTTGGCATAAAAAACGTCAGGAAGTCGAAGGGTCAGACGTTTGAAGAGCATTGAAAATCCGCCCCAGCGGATTTGCCTAGCCGCCCCTGCGGCCATGAAGAAGACCAAGCGTTTTTGCCTTCACCGCCCATGCGGAACTGAAGGCCACCCCTGCGGGTTAACGTCAGAAGCTTTACTCTGGGTGTTTACACCACCTTTATGGCATTAAAGGTGGCTGTTTTAGGCCGACCATTTACTCCTATTTCGTGTCTTTTGTAGTATAAATAGTCCTTGGTTGATTGTTAGAAGGAGGATGTTGATAGCCAACAAATTATCCACATAGCTTATCTTGCTACCTTTGTAATGAGTTGCTAACTCCCTTGCTACATTGGGTTGGTTTGAAGCTGCGTTGTTACTTTGGTTGTAAGTTCTTTTTAATATAAGTTTTCATTCAGTAATGCTTTGTGTTTCGTTGATCTCCATTGTCTAATTGCATGTTTACTATTGCTTGAGATTGATCACCTTAGGTTCTAAAGTGCATGCAAATAACTAGGATTAATAGGTTCCGGGTTCGGGTCTTTAATCTAGTAGCAACTTTAAGTAATAACGGGTTGTAATTACTTAAAGAAAAGGAACACAAATATAAAGATAAGTTTAACGGTTTTAATCTTCTCTTTATATCCCTTAGTCTTTGTTTGAAAGCTAACTTGTTATTTGTTCTTGTAGGTTTATGGAACACTAACCTGTTAAGTTGTGTTGATGCCGATTGGCTCAACACATATATATGATTGAGATGGGAGATTACTTGAAAACTTGTAAAAAGAACTCACCAAAGTAGCAATTGCATGCTTAGAATCAACCTAGTGTAGATTCACCCATCATTGTCTTACTTGTCGCATTAATCGTTTTCATAAATTTTATTGTGCATCAATTCAACCAAACCCCCCCCCCTTTGTTACTTGTTACTATAATCGATAATTGCATCTAAAACACCGTAACTCTCTTGGGTTCGACCCTTACTTAACCGATATACTTGTTTTTAGTGCTAAGTCGGGATTTACTTTTGATTGGGTATAGACGACCATAGATATAACCCAGGTCAAATTTTGGCGTCGTTGCCGGGGAGTTTTAGTGTTTTATTGTTATTATTGATTATTGGTTTGAACCATTTTTATGGTTCAAACCCGTTCTACTAACTCCGGCTTTGCTTCTTTTGATCCAGAAATTATGAGGACGCACATCCGGCAACGAGGACAACAACAGCTTCAACAAGAGATGGTTGAACGTACTCTTCGTCAACTTACGCAGCCCACCTTGGCTCAAAACCCTCTTTCGGTCACCATACCGGCATTAGGGGAAGGAGTCAACTTTGAGCTCAAGCCGGGTCTCATTCACTTGCTTCCATCCTTCCATGGGCTAAGTGGTGAAGACCCCATCAAACACCTTGGGAAGTTCCATACTTTGTGTATGAGCATGAAGCCGGCAAACATTACCGAAGAACAAATCAAGATGAGGGCATTCGGCTTCACACTCAAAGATTCCGCGGATGATTGGTATTACCACCTTCCATCCGGGAGTATCGACACTTGGGAGAACCTTCACAAGGCGTTTTTGGAGAAATACTTCCTAGCCAAGAAGGCCAATAGCTTGAAGAAAGCTATAAGCAACATCGAGCAAGAGGCGAACGAAACTCTCTACGAGTACTTCAAAAGGTTTGCACACCTCAGATCCAGCTGTCCTTTTCACGGATATTCAACTCAAGATCTAGTCTTTTACTTGTACAATGGCTTGCTCGATAATGAAAGGAGGATCGTCGATGCGGCTTGCGGAGGTAATATTCTTAACTCTACTCCTGACCTTGCTTTGGAAAAGATACAAGACCTAGCGGAAGGAACTCGGAAATTTGGAAGGACCCCGTCTAAGAAAGGAGTTCATGCTGTGAGTTCCGGGAAGAGCGAGATTTCCACCGAGCTCGCGGAACTGAAGGAAATGGTGAAGAGACTAACACTTATGGGAACCCCACAGCAGCTCAAAGCTTATGGAGTATGTGCTGACCCATACCATCCCACGGACATGTGTCCACAAGTCGAGGATGACGATGCTGAGGTGAACGCAATGGGTTATTGACAACCACAACAGCAAAGGCCTAGGAACGATCCGTATGCACAGAATTTCATGCCAAACTGGCGTGACCAACAAAACTTTCGTTGAAGGGATCAACAAAACCAACAACACAGCCCCGTCAAGGTAAGTATGAATCAACTGAAGATATGTTGCAGGTTTTGACTAAACACTTTGCTACTCATGTCCAAACAACAAAATCTAGTATCAAGAACCTTGAAAAACAGGTTAGTCAAATGATGGAAGCCATTTCAAGGACCGAGTCAAGACTTTCCGGAGGATTACCTTCCAGACATTTATAAGTCCCAAGGAGAATGTTAGTGCCCTAACAATAAGGAGTGGGAAGCAAATCCAACAAAAACCAGCAAAAGAACCACAAAGTAAAACTTTTGTCGATTTTACCACACCCACAGCCGCCCCTGCGGCTGCAACTACGCCCAGCACAAAGCAGACGACGCCCCTGCGGCTGGATGCCCCCGCCCCTGCGGTGACAACCTCTGAGCCGCCCCTGCGCTTACAAGCTGACGCCCATCCGGAAAATACAACAGAAGGTTCTGCTGAGAGGGATACTTACGTCCGGCCTAATTTTCCGCCACTGTCATCTGAAAAACCACCAGCTCCTTTTCCAGAGGCTCTGAAGGAGAGAAGAATCATTGAGGACAAGTACCTCTTTGAGACTTTCTCCAAATGCGAGGTAAACATTCCCCTCCTTAAGTTGTTGAAAAGTATTCCTAAGTATGCTCGTTTTTTAAGGAACTTTGCACTATCAAGAGGAATCAGAAACTCAAAGGGAAACAAAAAGTGCAAGTAAGTGAGCATGTTTCGGCTGTTTTCCAACAGAGAATGCCCAAGAAGTGCAGCGATCCGGGCATGGTAAGCATTTCTTGTGTTATAGGGGAAACCCGATTTGACAAAGCAATGCTTGATCTTGGTGCTTCTATCAATGTTTTACCATATTTGATTTACAAATCACTTGGCCTTGGGCCATTAATGGAAACAAGAATTGTAGTACAACTTGTTGCTAGATCTAATGTGTACCCGAAAGGGATAATTGAAGATGTGTTAGTAATGGGAGACAACCTATATTTCCTGTTGATTTCTTTGTAATGGATATGGAAAATGATTCACATGATGCACCCATTTAGTTAGGTAGGCCATTTCTGAAAACTGCTAGGACTAAAACTGATTATGTTACTGGCAAATTAACCATGGAGTTTGATGGAGAAGTAGTGGAATGTGACATCTATGATGCAATGAGATTTCCTAGTGATGATCATTCTTTATGTGCTATTGACATTGTTGAACCTTTTGTGCAAGATGTTTTTGATAACTCTGATGTTGATGAATTGAAAAATGTGATTGAACATGACATTGATGGTTTCAAATCAGATTATGTATTAACATCCATCATGAAAGAGGTTGAATCCGCCAATGATGGATGTGGTCAAGAAGGAAGTGTTGAAGCTCCTCCAAGCAGATATGTTTTTCCCTATCTCAGATAGCACTTGGTTTAGTCCAACCCAAGTGGTTTCAAAGAAAGGAGGCATCACCATGGTGGAAAATCAACATGGAGAGATGGTCCCGAGCAAAACACAAACCGCATGGAGAGTTTGCATTAACTACCGCAAGCTCAACAAGGTAACGCGAAAAGACCATTTCCCATTGCCTTTTATTGATCAAATGTTGGAACGTCTTGCAGGTCATCAGTACTACTGTTTCCTGGATGGATATTCGGGCTATTTCCAAATAGCCATCGCACCAGAAGATCAAGAAACGACGACGTTCACTTGCCCATTTGGCACTTTTACATACCGCAGAATGCCATTTGGACTTTGCAACGCACCCGGCACCTTCCAACTGTGCATGATAAGTATTTTCTCCAAATACATAGAAAATTTCATTGATGTCTTCATGGATGATTTTACCGTCCTTGGAGATAGTTTTGATGCATGTTTAAGACATTTGAAACTTGTTCTTGAAAAATGTGTTGAAACCAATTTGGTTCTTAATTCGGAAAAATGTCATTTCATGGTCGAACAAGGAATTGTGCTAGGACATGTAATATCCTCAAAAGGGATAGGGGTAGATAGGGCAAAGATTGATATAATTCAAATTTTACCTTATCCTACTAATGTTCGTGAAATCCGATCTTTTCTTGGTCATGCAGGTTTCTACCGTCGTTTCATCAAAGATTTTTCAAAGATCTCGGCACCCCTATGTGAATTGCTCAAAAAAGACGTCACCTTCATTGTGGATCAGGATTGCAAGAAATCTTTCGACACTTTGAAGGCATGTCTTACCACCGCACCAATCATCTGTTCCCTGTATTGGGAGAAACCTTTTGAAATCATGTGTGACGCCAGTGACTACGCCGTTGGAGCCGTCTTAGGACAAAAAGACGGACGGGCTTCCCATGTGATCCATTATGCGTCTATGACACTCAATGGAGAGCAAAGGAATTACTCTACCACCGAGATGAAATGTTGGCGGTGGTTTTTGCCCTTGAGAAATTCGGGCAGTACCTATTTGGGGTAAAGCTAATTATCTTCACGTACCATGCAACTCTTAGGTACCTCATGGCAAAAAAGGAGGCAAAGCCACAATTGATCCGATGGGTACTCCTTCTAAGTGAGTTTAATCTAGAGATAAGGGACAAGAAGGGGGCTGAGAACCTGGTGGCCGATCATTTGAGCAGACTAGTGCAAGAGGAGGAAGATCCAGGAAAAGGAAGAGAGATAGCTGGAAGTTTTCGAGACGATACATTTTACACAACTCTCTATTGTGTAACCGCCCTCGCGCCTCACACCAGCCGCCCCTACAGCCAGCCGCCCCTGCGGCTCAGTCTAGGCGCCCCTACGGAATTGTCGACAGAGGTTTGTCTTAAGCTCCAATCTTGTAAGCCTCGGTTTGCTGACATTGTGAACTTCATTGTCGGGAAGGAGTATCCTCCAGACTTCACCAAGGCACAACTAGAGAAGGTAAAGGCTGAGGCTCGACACTACGTTTGGGACGATCCTTACTTTTGGAAGCATTGTAGTGACCAAGTGATCCGACGTTGCATTCCGGACAATGAGGTACAATCCATCCTAACTTTCTGTCATTCAGAAGCATGTGGGGGGCACTTTGGGGTAAACAAAATTGCAAGAAATGTTTTGGAGGCCTGTTTCTTTTGGCCACACATTTTTCGAGACGCTTTTGCGTTTTGCAAAGTTTGTGATAAATGCCAAAGAGTAGAAATCTTTCAAGGAGACATGAAATCCCCCAATCCTCTCTTATATTTTGTGAAATATTTGAGGTTTGGGGAATTGATTTCATGGGGCCATTTCCTACTTCATTCGGGAACACATATATTTTGCTTGCGGTGGACTATGTTTCCATGTGGGTGGAAGTATGGGCCACCAAAAATGATGATTCAAAAGTAGTTGCAGCTTTTCTTAAGGAAAATATCTTTGCACGATTTGGAATTCCAAAAGCCTTAATCAGTGATAGGGGTACCCATTTCTGCAACAAGACGATCACGGCTCTCCTTAAGAAGTACCACTTCCACCAAAGAGTATCAACAACTTATCATCCACGAACAAACGGCCAAGCTGAGGTATCCAACCGGGAAATAAAGACCATCCTTGAAAAGGCAGTTTCCCCCGGACGGAAGGATTGGAGTGCAAGGCTAAATGACGCCCTATGGGCATATAGGACAGCCTACAAAACTCCTATCGGGATGTCTCCTTTTGGCTCGTGTTTGGGAAAGCTTGTCACCTATCGGTGGAGCTAGAGCACAAGGCTTGGTGGGCGGTAAAGAAATGCAACATGAACATAGAGGAAGTGGGAGAATTCCAGAAGCTCCAATTGCAAGAGTTGGAGGAACTGAGGCTAGATGCATATGACCATGCTACCACATATAAAGAAAAGACCAAAGCATGGCATAACCAGAACATTCTCGGAAGGACTTCAAGGTAGGTAATAAGGTACTTCTCTTTCAATCACGTTTGAAACTCTTTGCAGGTAAGCTACGTTCGAGATGGACAAGGCCGTTCGTAGTAGCCGAAGCATACCCTCACGGAGCTGTAGATCTCTATGATGCCCAAACGCATAAGTTGTTCAAGGTAAACATACAAAGGCTAAAACTTTACCTTGAAGGATTCAAGAACGATCCGATTGATGAGATGGTGCTGGAGGAAGCACAATCAGAGAAGTAGAGATCTTACGTCGACCCAACGACGTAAAACAAAGGCGCTTCTCGGGAGGTAACCTGAAGGAATAAGAAGAGGAGCCTCTGTCAAGAAACCGCCCCTGCGGCTCTGTGTCCCCACCCCTGCGGTGACACTCATGCCCAGTGCCGCCCCCGGCGCTGGGCCTGCGCCTGCGACATACTTGTCACCGCCCCCACGGTGACATTCCTACGCCCCTACGGCGGCCATCCTTGACATGCATTCTCGGCACCGCCCCCGACGTTGAGCCTACGTGACCCCTCTCCCTTGTCACCGCCCCCGCGGCAACAATCTCCCGCCCCTGCGGGTTTACCCAAAAAAGAAAAAAAAATGGATCTCGAAAATGCCTACATCTACCACACACCACCCACCAACCTTCTTTACCAAACACACGAACCCTCCAAACCTTACTCCCTCACACCACACTCACGCTCCTGCGCCCTCTTGCTCACCAACCACCTCGTCGACGCCCCTACGCCACCCTCTCCCATTACCCCCTTACTCTCTCACATTCCTACAACCTTCATCCTCACCTACTTCAAACATTCCACTCCTGCTACACCGTCGGCGACGACTAAACCACCAAGGCAATCACCAGAGCGGCCTCAATAACACCACTTCCATCGCAACCCTAAAATCGCCTCTTCACTTCTCCCGCCCCCGCGCCTGCAAGTAACCGCACCTGCGCCTTACCGCCCCTACACCTGCTACAACCGCACCTGCGGAAATCACATAAAAAAGGTCGATTTCTTTTCCTTGTTTTGTCATTTACTAATATTTTGCTTCAATCATCTCAAGAATGGAAGCACCAAGGAAATACAAGATGACCGAAGCAGAGAAGGAGCGTTATAGGATTGTGCAGGATCAAGTTGTGTATGCAACTCGATTTTTGCATATTCCTACTTTGGAGAAACTAGGCATGCTGGAGAACATGCAATCTTTTTTGGCGAATGCTGGGCTCGGAGACTTCCTATAGAGGAGTTCTCCAACATATCCTGAGCTCAGCAGACAGTTCATCTCCACTTTCACTATGGAGAAGGAAGATCATGTTTGTATCGCCCTCACCTTCAAGTTCAACAAGGTGATATACACATTTGATTACAACGATCTACAGGAGGCCTTTGGGGTGACTCTAAACCCCTCTGCAAACTGGTAGGATCTAGTCCCGACCCCGGACCTGTGTGAGTTTTAGCAGGCAACTACCGGGTCAGAATTCCATGCTAGGGGTGAGTACTCCAACAAACTCACTCACCCCAGCTTGAGGCTCCTCTCAAAGATCCTCATGAGTGTTTTCTGTGGACACAAAGAGGAAAACAAGGTCGCCCTCAAGGACCTCGCACTACTCTACTCCTGCCTTCGACAGAGCGAGAAGGTGATGGATTGGCCGTCCCTCTTCCATGCCACTTTGAAATGGATTAGGAGGGGCGAGCCAAGGGACATTGTCGGCGGTGGGGTGATCTCCTTGATCGCCTCATAGGTGATGGACTTCTCTGAGTTAGAGGACAGACTGGAGGCTCCTCTCTACACTGAGGGGATTGTTAGGAGGTGCAAGCTCCTCCGGCGGGACGGGGAGAACCTATTTTGGATCTCCCTTGCAGATGGGAGCCACCTCACCTATCTCCCTCGGCCTCTACCATTAGGAGATGAGCTCTCCGAGCTCTACATTCCGGCAAACCCCTTCGTACCAAGGAGGCCACTAATGGCCATTGTGGAGAGGCATGCCGCTAGCTCCAGCCGGGCTCATCAAGAGGAGCACCTTCCCATCCCAGATGACGAGGAGATGCCCACTGCGACACCAGAGGAGGACCCGGCCCTTGCGAGCCTTCAGGCTCAGATGGCGGCCATGACCACACAACATCGGAGTTCGTAGTCCGACTACCAAAAGACTATGCTGGAGCAGCAGCAAAGCTGGCAGACGAGCTTTGCCGCCTCATGACCCCCCATTTTGATCAAAGGCAGGAGGCCTGTCAGGCGGCCCAGCAGCAGCAGCTGGAGGCTCAGCAGCTGGCTTGGCAAGCCAGCTTTGAGTCCTCCTTTGGCCGCCGGATGAAGGCTCAACAGGACCGCATAAATGACATCAACCGCCGGCAGTAGAACTTCTTCCGCCATTTCCCTTACCCACCGGAGGAGGTTCTAGGTGGTCCATCCGCACCATCCCACTGAGGGGAACATTTCTTTCGCTTTTCCCACATTTATCTTTTCCTCATTTCCACTTTGAGGACAAAGTGTACTTCAAGTATGGGGGGGGGGACATATCATTGCTTGTACAGTTCGTTGGAGTTTTTGAGTTGTTTTGTTTTGTCTTGCATTTTGAATTCAGTTTCATATTCAAAAAAAAAAAGAAAGTGAAAAAAGCCAAAGAAAATGAAAAGAGGCATGAAATCCTTGGATAAACCGAAAACCCGAAAGGGCGGTTTAGGCAAAAAGAAGGTAGTCCGACCAACCTTAGGTTGTTGAAAAATTAGACTAGAGGGATGTGAGTTAAAGTGAGAGCATCAAAAGAAGAAGAGTGGCAAGGTGAAAACCCGAAAGGGCGCCTTGGCAAAATGAGTGACACCGAGTGTAGGTTTCCCAGCAGACTGATAGGTGATGGAATCGTTATCATTTAGGATAGTTTTTAGAGTCTTTTTATTGCATTTATGTCGGTTTATGCTACTAACTCCTTGGTCCAGAAGAAGAAGACTAAAAGAAGCTAAGAAAGGTGTTATAAGCACTTAGGAGTGAAGATCATTCACGAAGCAAAGCCTCTGTTGCTTCACCGCCCCCATGGAGCCTTGTCACCGCCCCTACGGGTGACACTTTACTCTGGAGCGCTCCCTGCACCTTCGCCAGCGCCATCCACGAAGACTGTCACCGCCGCTGCGTCAACCCCTACGCCTCTGCGGTGACTTGCCCTGAAGAAGCGAAGACCAGCGCCCCTGCACCTTCCCCTGCACCTCTGCCTGTGCCTTAACATGGGAGCGGGAAGGTGAAGAGTATGTGTCACCGCCCCTGCGTCGACACTGGGATGCCCCGGCGGCTTGGCATCAGAAAGGGCAGGAAGTCGAAGAGTCAAATGTTTGAAGAGCATTAAAGATCCGCCCCTGCAAAATTGCCTAGCCGCCACTGCGGTCATGAAGAAGATCAAGCGTTTTTGCCTTCACCGCCCCTGTGGTTCAACGACCAAAGCTTTACTCCGGCTGTTTACACCAGCTTTATGGCATTAAAGGTGGCTGTATTGGGCCGGCCATTTACTCCTATTTAGTGTCTATTGTAGAAAAAATAGTCCTTGGTTGATTGCTAGAATCATCCAACTTGTTATCCATCATTTTTCCACTTAGAAACCAATTTTCATTTCCATTGTAATGAGTTGCTAACTCCCTTGCTACATTGGGTTGGTTTGAAGTTGCGTTGTTACTTTGGTTGTCAGTTTTCTTTAATATAAGCTTTCATTCAGTAATGCTTTGTATTTCCTTGATCCCCATTCTCTAATTGCATGTTTTACTAGTACTTGAGATTGATCACCTTAGGTTCTCAAGTGCATGCAAAGAACTAGGATTAATAGGTTCCAGGTTCGGGTCTTTAATCTAGTTGTAAACTTTAAGTAATATCGGGTTGTAATTACTTAAAGAAAAGGAACACAAATACAAAGATAAGGTTAACGGTTTTAATCAATTTTTTATTTCCCTTAGTCTTTGTTTGAAAGCTAACTTGTTATTTGTTCTTGTAGGTTTACGGAACACTAACCTGTTAAGTTGTGTTGATGCCGGTTGGCTCAACACATATATATGATCGAGACGGGAGATTACTTGAAAATTTGTAAAAGGAATTCACCAAAGTAGCAATTGCATGCTTAGAATCAACCTAGTGTAGATTCACCCATTATTGTCTTACTTGTTGCGTTATTCGTTTCAAAAGTTTTTGTGCATCAATTTAACCAGACCCCCCCTTTGTTACTTGAATCTATAATCAATAATTGCATTTAATAAACACCTGAACTCTCTTGGGTTCGACCCTTACTTAACCACTATTCTTGTTTTAGTGCTAAGTTGGGATTTACTTTTGATTGGGTATCAAACGACCATAGAAATACCTCCAGTCAAGGACCTAGAAAGCTCGAGTCTTTACCTTAACCGTAGAACACCTCAATAAGTCATTGAACATCTTGGCCGGGATGGAATATAACTGAACGAGGTGAACCTTTTCTGAACCTTATCTGAGTTAAGAGTTTAAAGTTTGCCAAATCCTATTCTTGTTATACATTTCCTGGTTCAATGCAAGCCTAGGATGAGACTTACCCGGTGATTCATTTGTTTGTTTACCCAAGATCATGAGTGTAGGTAATAAAGGATTATCCTTTATTTTGGTTTGAGTGTGCCTTCATCCCATCTTTGTGAGTTAGCTTGAGACTTACTCGGTAAAGGTTGATTCTATTCCCTTGGGTGGTGTGTTGGTTTGAGATTATAGTTCCTTTCCTTAGTACCTTGAGACTTACCCGGCAATAGGAGCTTTGGCTTGGGATAGTGAGTAGTGAGACTTACCCGGTGACTTATTCCTACCTTAGAAACACCTTCCCTTTGCAAACCTCGACTTTGTCCGCGTTATCCTTTGAGATCTTGAGTCGGAACCACAACTAGATGCTTCAATCCCTAGAATCCCCATTCCCTTTATTTGACTTTATATCATCTTTGATTGCTTTAAATCATAGTTATTAGCAATATTTGACAACCTGATTCCGTGGTTTGTTTCACCATAGTCCCTGTGTTCGACCACTGGAATTCTTGCTTTTATTACAATTGATCCGTACACTACGGGTTCGCATATTGTTCAAGCATACTTGTCGGGTTAAAAATTTTAATGCTTGCACACACCTTTTGGAGCGAACAGGATGCTTGAATCTCTAGAATCCGCATTCCCTTTACTTGGTTATTACATCATCTTTGATATATTTGCTTGTTGCTTGTGGTTATTTGACAAACTGATTTACCGACCTTTGTTTCACCATAGTCCCTGTGATCGACCCCTGGAATATTTGTTGCTATTACAATTGATCCGTACACTGCGGGTTCGCATATTATTCAGGCACATATCTTGGGTTATAAATATTAAAGCTTGCACACACCTTTTGCAGCGAACATATTTAAGAGTTTAATGTTGTCCTTTGATTCTCTTTATAACGAGACTCAACATCCTTTATTGAGAGAGCCTTTGGGTAAGACTTATATGTATGGAACTTAACCGTATAATTTCCTACCTTAGATATATACCTTTGCAATCCAAACTCAGTCCTTATACCTTTAGAATATTTTGAATCGATTTCCACAATTGGATACTTGAAACTTTAGAATCATTGTTTTCCCAATTATCTTTACAAAAGCTTTTTATCTTTAGAATATTTTGAATCGATTTCCACAATTGGATACTTGAAACTTTAGAATCATTGTTTTCCCAATTATCTTTACAAAAGCTTTTTATCTTGCCAAATGATTTTACGAACTGAATTTGATCCCCCAAATCCCTGAGTTCGATACTCTAGAATTCTTGCTTTACTATACCGATGCGTACAGTGCGGGTTCGCTTTTGCTTGATTTCAGTTTTTATAAATTTAAGACTTAGTGACGCACTGATAGGTGATGGAATCACTTCCCGCGTTTGGCGACATAAGAAGGGGATTCACAAGGAGGTTGTCCGGGTAGGCCACTCTTGGAGCAATAAGAATGGTAGTTTCTCTCTTTTTCTCACATTTCCTCTCTTTTCATTCTTTCTTTCATGGTTTTTCTCTTGTTTTCATTGTCTTTTCTTGCTTACCCATGCTTCCTAAGGCCTTTGAGTCTAGTTGCTGTCATTTGTTTTACTCGGGACGAGTAAAAGGTCTAAGTATGGGGGAGTTTGATAGGTGATGAAATCACTATCATTTAGAATAGTTTTTAGAGTCTTTTGATTGCATTTGTGTCGGTTTATGCTACTAACTACTTGGTCCAGAAGAAGAAGACTAAAAGAAGCTAAGGAAGGAGTTATAAGCACTTAGGAGTGAAGATCGTTCACGAAGCAAAGCTTCTGTTGCCTCACCGCCCCTGCGGAGCCCTGCCACCGCCCCTACGGGTGACGCCTTACACCGGAGCGCTCCCTGCGCCTTCACCAGCGCCAACCATAAAGTCTGTCACCGCCCCTACGCCACTCCACGGCGCCCCTGCGGTGACCTACCCTGAAGAAATGAAGACCAGGTCCCCTGCGTCTCTCACTGCGCCCTGCCTGCGCCTCAACTTGGGAGTTGGAAGGCGAAGAGGTTGTGTCACCGCCCCTGCGTCGACATAGGGATGCCCCGGCGGCTTGGCATCAGAAACATCAGGAAGTCGAAGGGTCAAACGTTTGAAGAGCATTGAAGATTAGCCCCAGCAGAATTACCTAGCCGCCCCTGCGGCCTTGAAGAAGATCAAGCGTTTTTTCCTTCACCGCTCTTGCTTCTTTTGATCCAGAAATTTTGGCGTCGTTGCCGGGGAGTTTTAGTGTTTTATTGTTATTATTGATTATTGGTTTGAACCATTTTTTATGGTTCAAAGCCGTGCTACTAACTCCGGCCTTGCTTCTTTTGATCCAGAAATTGAGAAGACGCACATCCGGCAAAGAAGACAACAACAACTTCAACAAGAGATGGCTGACCGTACTCTTCGTCAACTTACGCAACCCACCTTGGCTCAAAACCCTCTTGCGGTCACTATACCGGCACTAGGGGAAGGAGTCAACTTTGAGCTCAAGCCGGGCCTCATTCACTTGCTCCCATCCTTCCAAGGGCTAAGTGGTGAAGACCCCATCAAGCACCTTAGGAAGTTACATACCGTGTGTATGAGATTGAAGCCAGCCAACATTACCGAAGAACAAATCAAGATTAGGGCATTCGGCTTCATACTCAAAGATTCGGCGGATGATTGGTATTACCACCTTCCATCCGGGAGTATCGACACTTGGGAGAACCTTTACAAGGTGTTCTTGGAGAATTATATTCCAGCTAAGAAGGCCAATAGCTTGAAGAAAGCTATAAGCAACATCGAGCAAGTGGAAAACGAAACTCTCTACGAGTACTTCGATAGGTTTGCACGCCTCCGATCCAGCTATCCTTTTCACGGATATTCAACTCAAGATCTAGTCTTGTACTTGTACAATGGCTTGCTAGACAATGAAAGGAGGATCGTCGATGCGGCTTGCGGAGGTAATATTCTTAATTCGACTCCTGACCTTGCTTTGGAAAAGATACATGAACTAGCGGAAGGTACTCGGAACTTTGGAAGGACCCAGGCTAAGAAAGGAGTTCATGCTGTGAGCTCCGGGAAGAGTGATATTTCCACCGAGCTCGCGAAATTAAAGGAAATGGTGCAGATGCTAACACTTATGGGAACACCTCTGCAGCTCAAAGCTTGTGGAGTTTGTGCTGACTCGTATCATCCAACGGACATGTGTCCACAAGTCCAGGATGACGATGCTGAGGTAAACGCAATGGGTTATGGACAACCACAACAGCAAAGACCTAGGAACGATCCCTATGCACAGAACTCCATGCCAAATTGGCGTGACCAACAAAATTTCCGTTGGAGGGATCAACAAAACCAACAGCAACAGCCCTGCCAAGGTAAGTATCACTCAACTGAGGATATGCTGCAGGTTTTGACTAAACACTTTGCTCCTCATGTCCAAACAACAGAATCTAGTATCAAGAACCTTGAGAAACAGGTTGGTCAAATGGCGGAAGCCATTATAGGAATTGAAACTAGGACCTCCGGCTGATTACCTTCTCAAACGGTTATATACCTAAAGGTGATGTTGGAGGAAGCTCAACCATAGAGGAAGAATCCCTACGTCGAGCCAACGACGTAAAACAAAGGCGCTTCTCGGGAGGCAACCCGAATAAATAAGAAGAGGAGTTTCTGTCAAGAAAACCGCCCCTGCGGCTCTAAGTCCCCTCCCCTTCGGTGACACCCTTGGCCATCTCCGCCCCCGGCGCTGGGTCAGCGTCTTCTCACGTAGGCCACCGCCCCCGCGGTGACACCCTTATGCCTCTGCGGTGGCCGCCCTTGACACACATCCTCAGCTCCGCCCCCGGCGCTAAGGCTACATACCCCCTCTTCCTTGTCACCACCCCCGCATTGACAAACGCCGCCCCTGCGGTTCTGTTAAGCAAAGAAAAAAAATACACTTCCCAAAAATAAACCTACATCTACCGTCCTTTTTGCTCCCTTTCCGTTCATCCTTCAAAAACATAGCCGACTCGCCTCCCACGCCCTCGCGCCTTCCGGAAGATCTCGCACCGCCCTATCCAGACGCCGTTGCGCCGCCTCCGGCAACCTAGTGTCGACGCCCCTTTATAACACCAATCATCTCCACCACACACACACTCAACCCTTTCACTCTCCCAACTCCACTGTCCTACCTCCGGCGACGTCTACGACAACAAAGAAGGCGCTGGAAAAGCCCCATCGCCACCACCTTCGTCGAACTCCCAAATCCCCTGTGCTCTTCGCTCGCCCCTGCGCCTGCAAGCTCCCGCTCTTGCGTCGAGCCGCCCCTGCGCCTGTTGCAGTCGCCCCTGCGGAAAACACAATAGAGGGTTCGTTTCTTACTCAAGGCGGTATAGGATTGCACAAAGTCGGGATGTGTATGCAACCCGATTTCTGGATGTTCCTACCTTGGAACAATTGGGTTTGTTGGAAAGCATGCAAGAGCTTCTCAACAACGCCAGGCTCGGGGATTTTTTGCCAACAACCGCTCCAACATACCCCAAGCTCAGCCGCCAGTTTATTGCCACCTTCAAAATGGAAACGGTGGACCATGGGTGTGTTGGACTTACATTTAAGTTCAACAAAAGGAAATACACATTAGACTACACCCAGATGCAGGAGGCATTAGGGGGTGACCATAGCCGCTTCCGACGACTGGTGGGAACCTATTCCGACACCTGTATTGATGGAGTTTTTGCAGGCCGCCACCAGGTCGGAATTTCATGCAGGGGGTGAGTACTCCAATACATTCACTCACCCCTGTTTGAGGCTCATCTCGAAGGTATTCATGAGTGTCTTCTGTGGACACAAGGAGGAGAATAAGGTCGCTCTTAAGGACCTTCCACTGCTATACGCCTGCTTCTCCACGAATGACTGTGTACCGGATTGGCCATACCTCTTCCTTACCGCTTTGAAGCTGATTAGGAAGAATGAGCCACGTGATATTGTGGGAGGAGGGATCATCTCCTTGTTGGCTGCACAGGTGATGGATCTCTCTACTTTAGAGGACGGATTAGAAGCCCCACTTTATACGGAAGGTATGGTGAGGAAGTGCAGGCTCCTCAGGAGAGACGGGGAACATCATTTTTGGCTCTCGTTAGCAGATGGGAGTCACATCACATACCTCCCCCGACGACTTCCATTGGGAGACGAGCTCTCCGATCTGTATGTACAAGCTGACCCAGTTCCTCCGAGATGACCTCAGGCAGATATTGTTGGGAGATACGCAGCCGGCTCCAGCCAAGGCCCCACCACAGATAAGGAGATGTCGACAACAGCACACGACTGTCAGGCCATGGAGAGCCTGCAGGCTTAGATAGCGGCCTTGACTACACGGCACCAGGCATGGCAGACCGAGTACTAGTGGTCCATGCTTGAGCAGCAGCAAGCGTAGCAATCCAGTTTTGCTTCCTCCATGACCACTCACTTCGACCGCCGTCAGGATGCTTGGCAGGCGGCTCATCAGCAGCAGTTGGAGACTCAACAGCTAGCTTGACAAGCTAGCTATGAGACTTCATTTAGAGAGAGGATGGAGGCTCAAGAGAACCGTATCGACACCCTTCACCGCCGGAAGGAGCACTTCTTCCGCCATTTTCCTTACCCACCGGAGGAGGGTCCAGGTGGTCCATCCGGACCATCCCACTGAGGGGTACACTTCTTTTCCTTTCTCTCATATTTATCTTTAACTCATTCCCACTTTGAGGAAAAAGTGTACTTCAAATATCGGGGAGGGATATATCATTGCTTGTAAAGTTCATTGAGTTGTTTTGAGTTTGGTTTGCATCTTTTGAATTCAGATTGAAATTCACAACAAAAAAAAAGAAAAAAGCCAAAGTAAATGAAAAAAGGCATGAAAAACCTTGGATAAACCGAAAACCCGAAAGGGGGGTTTAGGCAAAAAGAAGGTAGTCCGACCAACCTTAGGTTGGTGCAAAATTGGACGTGAGGGTTGTGAGTTCAAGTGAGAAAAGAAGAAGAGTGGCAAGGTGAAAACCAGAAAGCGCGCCTTGGCAAAATGAGCGACACCGAGTGAAGGTTTCCCTTCCCGCGTTTGGCGACATAAGAAGGGGATTCATAAGGAGGTTGTCCGGGTAGGCCACTCTTGGAGCAATAAGGATGGTAGTTTCTCTCTTTTTCTCACATTTCCTCTCTTTTCATTCTTTCTTTCTTGGTTTTTCTCTTGTTTTCATTGTCTTTTCTTGCTTACCCATGCTTCTAGAGGCCTTTGAGTCTAGTTGCTGTCATTTGTTTTACTCGGGACGAGTAAAAGGTCTAAGTATGGGGGAGTTTGATAGGTGATGAAATCACTATCATTTAGGATAGTTTTTAGAGTCTTTTGATTGCATTTGTGTCGGTTTATGCTACTAACTCCTTGGTCTAGAAGAAGAAGACTAAAAGAAGCTAAGGAAGGAGTTATAAGCACTTAGGAGTGAAGATCGTTCATGAAGCAAAGCTTCTGTTGCCTCACCACCCCTGCGGAGCCCTGCCACCGCCCGTGCGGGCGACGCCTTACACCGGAGCGCTCCCTACGCCTTCATCAGCGCCAACCATGAAGTCTGTCACCGCCCCTACGCCACTCCACGGCGCCCTTGCGGTGACCTACCCTGAAGAAATGAAGACCAGCTCCCCTGCGTCTCTAACTGCGCCCTGCCTGCGCCTCAACCTGGGAGTTGGAAGGCGAAGAGGTTGTGTCACCGCCCCTGCGTCGACATAGGGACGCCCTCGGCGGCTTGGCATCAGAAACGTCAGGAAGTCGAAGGGTCAGATGTTTGAAGAGCATTGAAGATTAGCCCCAGCTGAATTACCTAGCCGCCCCTGCGGCCTTGAAGAAGATCAAGCGTTTTTGCCATCACCGCCCCTGCGGATCTGAAGGGCGCGCCTGCGGCTTAACGTCAGATACTTTACTCCAACTGTTTACACCACCTTTATGTATTAAAGGTGGCTGTTTTGGCTCGGCAATTTACTCCTATTTAGTGCCTTTTGAAGTATATATAGTCCTTGGTTTATTGCTAGAATGATTCATCTTATCATCTTGTTAGCCAACAAATTATCCACTTAGATTGTCTTGCTACCTTGTAATGAGTTGCTAACTCCCTTGCTACATTGGGTTGGTTTGAAGCTGCATTGTTACTTTGGTTGTAAGTTCTTTTTAATATAAGTTTTTATTCAATAATACTTTGTGTCTCCTTGATCTCCATTGTCTAATTGCATGTTTACTATTGCTTGAGACTTGAGATTGATCACCTTAGGTTCTAAAGTGCATGTAAACAACTAGGATTAATAGGTTCCGGGTTCGGGTCTTTAATCTAGTAGCAACTTTAAGTAATAACGGGTGTGATTACTTAAAGAAAAGGAACACAAATATAAAGATAAGTTTAACGGTTTTAATCTTCTCTTTATATCCCTTAGTCTTTGTTTGAAAGCTAACTTGTTATTTGTTCTTGTAGGTTTACGCAACTTTAACCTGTTAAGTTGTATTGATGCCGGTTGGCTCAACACATATATATGATTGAGACGGGAGATTACTTGAAAACTTGTAAAGGGAACTCAGTAAAGTAGCAATTGCATGCTTAGAATAAACCTAGTGTAGATTCATCCATTATTATCTTACTTGTCGTATTAATCGTTTTCATAAGTTTTTGTGCATCAATTCAACCAAACCCCCCGACCCCTTTGTTACTTGTCACTATAATCGATAATCGAATCTAAAACACCTTAACTCTCTTGGGTTCGACCCTTACTTAATCACTATACTTGTTCTTAGTTCTAAGTCGGGATTTCCTTTTGATTGGGTATAGACGACCATAGAAATAACCCCGGTCAAATTTTGGCGTCGTTGCCGGGGAGTTTTAGTGTTTTATTGTTATTATTGATTATTGGTTTGAACCATTTTTATGGTTCAAACCCGTGCTACTAACTCCGGCCTTGCTTCTTTTGATCCAGAAATTGAGAGGACGCACATCCGGCAACGAAGACAACAACAACTTCAACAAGAGATGGCTGACCGTACTCTTCGTCAACTTACGCAACCAACCTTGGCTCAAAATCCTCTTGCGGTCACTATACCGGCACTACGGGAAGGAGTCAATTTTGAGCTCTAGCCGGGCCTCATTCACTTGCTCCCATCCTTCCATGGGCTAAGTGGTGAAGACCCCATCAAGCACCTTCGGATGTTCCATACCGTGTGTATGAGAGTGAACCCGGCCAACATTACCGAAGAACAAATCAAGATGAGAGCATTCGGCTTCATACTCAAAGATTCGGCGGATGATTGGTATTATTACCTTCCATCAGGGAGTATCGACAATTGGGAGAACCTTCACAAGGCGTTCTTGGAGAAATACTTTCCAGCTAAGAAGGCCAATAACTTGAAGAAAGCTATAAGCAACATCGAGCAAGAGGAAAACGAAACTCTCTACGAGTACTTCGAAAGGTTTGCACGCCTCCGATCCAGCTATCCTTTTCACGGATATTCAACTCAAGATCTAGTCTTGTACTTGTACAATGGATTGCTAGACAATGAAAGGAGGATCGTAGATGCGGCTTGCGGAGGTAATATTCTTAATTCTACTCCTGACCTTGCTTTGGAAAAGATACAAGAACTAGCGGAAGGTACTCGGAACTTTGGAAGGACCCCGACTAAGAAAGGAGTTCATGTTGTGAGTTCCGGGAAGAGTGAGATTTCCACCGAGCTCGCGGAATTAAAGAAAATGGTGCAGAGGCTAACACTTATGGGAACACCTCTGCAGCTCAAAGCTTGTGGAGTTTGTGCTGACTCGTATCATCCAACGGACATGTGTCCACAATGTAATATCCGAAATTTTTATTCTGTTTAATTCCGAATCAATTCGGACTTCGAGCCGTTGACGGTTTCCCATTCTATCTAGTATTTCTTTCTTCACAAATTTTATCATTTTATGTAGAATTTAATTATATCATTTTATGTGAATTAAATTCTACATAAAATGATAGAATTATATCAAACCCTAATTCTTATAATTAATTCTTAACGACGACTTTAGACGAGCTCATGACAAGGCCATGACGAGGCCCGACAACCCTATGACAAGCCCATACAAGCTGTTGACAGCCCACATTCCTACCTATTGCTGTTGAGCTCTTCAAACCAGCCCAAGACACACAGCCTATGGAGCAGCGGACTGCTTGTGCTAGCCAGAAGCCCAGCGGATGAGGCCCATCGGACAATAAACCTACTTCCCTTCTACGTGTGCTGAGCTGGAGATCTTTTTTTTTTGTAACAGCTCCCGTGAGTAACGCAGCACACTCCTCCACCTCACATTCCCCTCCTCCCGTCTACATTCAGAACGTATTAACTAGCCTTCCTTCTGCTGTAGACTACTCTCTCGACCGATCAACAACACCACCCTAGACCTAGCCGTCTCCTGCAATACCACAGATCACGCCATCCTCGTCCCTCTCACTGGCCGGGTGAAGCAGCACAACTCAGCCTTGCCTCCTCGTCCGGACGAACATCACGCCACCCAGTCGACTCCTTGACCTCTGGACAGAACCAGCGGCTCGCCCACGCTCTGCACAGTCCGGAAGCACTGCGCACCAACACCTTACACCACCCCAGAAACTGCTGCTCGCCAATGTTCTGCAAAGCCGGAACTTCTGCACCACCGACCTGCTGCTGTGTGCCCTTCGAATAGACGCCAGAAGAGGGGAGGGTCTCCTTCCATTTGTTGCAGAGAGTGATCGGTAAGCAGTCCCTTATTGTCCCACCTTTCTTCCCTTCTGAATCCAGTAATAAACCCTTATCCCATAATCTGTAACAGCGTGCCTTACCAAAGTTGAGTGCGGACTCCTCGTGTGGTGATCGACACAGCCTTTAACCCATTGAGGCGGGTGAGTTGATCTAATCTTTAATCGTAATACCTTGATGTTGTATAAGAAAGTGGGTTGTAGTTCTGAGTAATAATAGAGAGCAATGTAGAGGCTTGTATAGGCTGGAATTACAAGAAATTAAAGCAGTCCAGTAGGATGAGAATCGAAGTTAGAACCTTCTGCACACCAAGCCGGCGCTCCTCTCCTTCCTCCTTGTCGAGATTCTTGGTGAGTATGACCATGCTCTTCCTTCCCTTCATTTATATATATGCTTAGTTGCTGCTAAGCCATCATAGAACCTATACATTGCAGCCAAAGGAACCAATACAAGGAGTTGTTACATCTTTTCCAGCTTTCCAAAAGTTACGAGCAGTCAATTTCGGGTCCAAATTTCAGTAAGCTAGACTCTCCCTTTTTGGCTGGTTTTCGGATATGTCATAGACGTTACTGCATAGTAAATCATACTAAAATTTTAGAAGAATCGGAGTTACGGTTTGAGAGTTATGATGTTGCAAAGTTGACTCCTCATGCAGTTTTTATAAATGTGCTGAGTGTTGAGAAAAACAGCATGTGATGCAGTTTTGTGAGATGGTTTTGAATAGGCTTTTGATCTCTGTTGGATTTGAATTTTGGATATGATATAGTTGACATATTGTTGTAGAACATATTAAAATTTGAGAGGAATCCAGCGAGTGATTTTGGATTTATGATTTTTCAAAGATTGAGTTGTAAGCAGTTTTTCTGTTGTGCTGAAATTCGGTTTTGTGAGGTAGTTTTAAATAGGGTTTTGATCTTCTTTGCGGCTGAATTTTGGATATATTATAGATAAGATTTTATAGTAGAACATATCAAAATTTGGGATAAATCCAGCGAGTAGTTTAGGAGTTATGATTTTTCAAAGTTAAGACAATGTGCTGTTTGTTAAGTGTTGTAACCAACTTTGGAAATTTTTGTAGAAGCGATGTTTTAACAGTTTTAAGAAATTCTTTCTCCTATGAGTAGATGGGATATCATAGATGATCTAGGGAATTATTTTGGAATTTTTATAAGATTATTCGAATTTTATATTTGAAGCTGTAGTTGGACTCTAGTGACTTTTCGGGAAATAGAAAATGGGTAGTTTTTCTAGTTGTTACCTAAAATCATCCTAGGGAGTAGAATATGGTTTTTTAGCCTCAAATTATAATTTAAGTACATATTCCGAGTTTTTGGAAGTTCCGGGACTAAGGGTAAAATAGTCATTTTACCTTAAATAAACACTGTAATAACTTCTGCACATAGAATCGTATATCTTAAGAGTTTTAGACTTATAAGTATCCAGGGAAATGTGTTGACCCACGTGCCTCCTCTGACAGGCAACTGAGTTCTGCACTTACGGATTTAGTGGTGGTTAAGAGAGAGTCGAGATTTGATTCTGGTAAGTCCACGGACTTACTTAGCTGGCTTTCTTGTATGAGTGTAATGTGTATGAGTGGTGTTTGCTAGTTAGGATAAACAACAAAACCGAATTAGGCCGACTTTATTATTTACGTAATTGACCCAAGTGTATGATAACGGGTCGTGACATCATCTGCCTAGCTCATGCGAGAGTCTAGGAGGTTCCCTGCGACCAGCCCAGTCCGGTAGACGGTCAGATGCATTAGTACCATTCCGCGTTGGTAAACGGGGACAGGGGCGAGGTTTGGGAATCCCTCGTGTCACAAAATAAGTATCATTAGTAATGACCTGTCACCTAATTAAAGATAATAAAAGGATTGAGTGTTGCAAGTTGATTGTGTACGATGTGTGATTCCGCTTTTACCTTTATACTTATGCATAGAATGTTAGCTAACGGTTTTATACCGCTTGTAGATGCCTTGCAGGTTAAGACAGTTGTAGAGAGATCCGGAGGAAATGGTCAGCCGGGTCCACGTACTCATTTAGTTGGGGACGGGGATGTCTTCTGTTCTTCATATGCATCATTTTAGTAGCGCTTCTTGTAAGGCTGATACATATTCTCCATGTATATATTGTTTACAGTTTTCAAATGTTTTAAATACTTTTTTGCCTTGTTGTAAGATCCAAGTAAAATTGTTGTCAAACTATGGTCGGAACCCATTGTGAGGTCCTAACCAGTAGCTCCCCGAGTTCTCAGAATTTGGGGTGTTTCACACAAGTCCAGGATGACGATGCTGAGGTACACGCAATGGGTTATGGACAACCACAGCAGCAAAAACCTAGGAACGATCCCTATGAACAGAGTTTCATGCCAAATTGGCGTGACCAACAAAATTTCCGTTGGAGGGATCAACAAAACCAACAGCAACAGCCCTGCCAAGGTAAGTATCACTCAACTAAGGATATGCTGCAGGTTTTGACTAAACACTTTGCTACTCATGTCCAAACAACAGAATCTAGCATCAATAACCTTGAGAAACAGGTTGGTCAAATGGCGGAAGCCATTACAAGAATTGAAACTAGGACCTCCGGCGGATTACCTTCTCAAACGGTTATAAACCTAAAGGTGATGTTGGAGGAAGCTCAATCATAGAGGAAGAATCCCTACGTCGAGCCAACGACGTAAAACAAAGGCGTTGCTCGGGAGGCAACCCGAAGAAATAAGAAGAGGAGTTTCTGTCAAGAAAACCACCCCTACGGCTCTAAGTCCCCTCCCCTGCAGTGACACCCTTTGCCAGCTCCGCCCTTGGCGCTGGGCCAGCGTCTGCTCACGTAGGCCACCGCCCCTGCGGTTTTGTTAAGCAAAGAAAAAAAATACACTTTCCAAAACTAAACCTACATCTACTGCCCTTTTTGCCCCCTCTCCATTCATACTTCAAAAACATAGCCGACTCGCCTCCCACACCCTCGCGCCCTCCGGAAGATCTCGCACCGCCCTATCCAGACACCGTTGCGCCGCCTCCGGCAACCTAGTGTCGACGCCCCTTTGTAACACCAACCATCTCCACCACACACACACACTCAACCCTTTCACACTCCCAACTCCACTGTCCCACCTCCGGCGACGTCTACGACAACAAGGAAGGCGCTGGAAAAGCCCCATCGCCACCACCTTCTTAGAACTCCCAAATCGTCCTCTGTTCTTCGCCCGCCCCTGTGCCTGCAAGCTCCCTCTCCTGCGTCGAGCCGCCCCTGTGTTGCAGTCACCCCTGCGGAAAACACAACAGAGGGTTCGTTTCTTACTCAATTTTCTGAAATTTCTAATTCCTTTGATTGTCTCAATTGCAAGAGATGGAGAATCAGAAGAAGTATAAGTTTTCGGAAGCCGAGACAAGGCGGTATAGGATTGCACAAAGTCGGGATGTGTATGCAACCCGATTTCTAGACGTTCCTACCTTGGAACAATTGGGTTTGTTGGAAAGCATGCAAGAGCTTCTCAACAACGTCAGGCTCGGGGATTTTTTGCCAACAACCGCTCCAACATACCCCGAGCTCAGCCGCTAGTTTATTGCCACCTTCAAAATGGAAACGGTGGACCATGGGTGTGTTGGACTTACATTCAAGTTCAACAAAAGGAAATACACATTAGACTACACCCAGCTGTAGGAGGCATTAGGGGGTGACCATAGCCGCTTCCGACGACTGGTGGGAACCTATTCCGACACCTGTATTGATGGAGTTCTGGCAGGCCGCCACCAGGTCGGAATTTCATGCAGGGGGTGAGTACTCCAATAAATTCACTCACCACTGTTTGAGGCTCATCTCGAAGGTATTCATGAGTGTCTTCTATGGACACAAGGAGGAGAATAAGGTCGCTCTTAAGGACCTTCCACTGCTATACGCCTGCCTCTTCACGAATGATTGGGTGCCGGATTGTCCATACTTCTTCCTTACCGCTTTGAAACGGATTAGGAAGAATGAGCCACGTGATATTGTGGGAGGAGGGATCATCTCCTTGTTGGCTGCACAGGTGATGGATCTCTCTACTTTAGAGGACGGATTAGAAGCCCCACTTTATACGGAAGGTATGTTGAGGAGGTACAGGCTTCTCAGGAGAGATGGGGAGCATCATTTTTTGCTCTCGTTAGCAGATGGCAGTCACATCACATACCTCCCCCGACGACTTCCATTGGGAGACGAGCTCTCCGATCTGTATGTACCAGCTGACCCAGTTCCTCCGAGACGACCTCAGGCATATATTGTTGGGAGATACACAGCCGGCTCCAGCCAAGGCCCCACCACTGATGAGGAGATGCCGATAGCAGCACACGGCAGTCAGGCCATGGAGAGCCTGCAGGCTTAGATAGCGGCCTTGACTGCACGGAACCAGGCATGGCAGACCGAGTACCAGCGGTCCATGCTTGAGTAGCAGCAGTTGTGGCAGTCCAGTTTCGCCTCCTCCATGACCACTCACTTCGACCGCCGTCAGGATGCTTTGCATGCGGCTCATCAGCAGCAGTTGGAGACTCAGCAGCTGGCTTGGCAAGCTAGCTACGAGACTTCATTTAGAGAGAGGATGGAGGCTCAAGAGGACCGTATCGACACCCTTCACCGCCGGCAGGAGCACTTCTTCCGCCATTTTCCTTACCCACCGGAGGAGGGTCCAGGTGGTCCTTCCGGACCACCCCACTGAGGGGTACATTTCTTTTCCTTTTTCCCACATTTATCTTTAACTCATTCCCACTTTGAGGACAAAGTGTACTTCAAATATGGGGGAGGGATATATCATTGCTTGTACAGTTCATTGAGTTGTTTTGCATCTTTTGAATTCAGATTGAAATTCACAACAACAAAAAAAAAAGAAGAAAGCCAAAGAAAATGAAAAAAGGCATGAAAAACCTTGGATAAACCGAAAACCCGAAAGGGCTTAGGCAAAAAGAAGGTAGTCCGACAAACCTTAGGTTGGTGCAATACTGGACTTGAGGGTTGTGATTTCAAGTGAGAAAAGAAGAAGAGTGGCAAGGTGAAAACCCGGAAGCGCGCCTTGGAAAAATGAGCGACACCGAATGTAGGTTTCCCTTCCCGCGTTTGGTGACATAAGAAGGGGATTCATAAGGAGGTTATCCGGGTAGGCCACTCTTGGAGCAATAAGGATGGTAGTTTCTCTCTTTTTCTCACATTTCCTCTCTTTTCATTCTTTCTTTCTTGGTTTTTCTCTTGTTTTCATTGTCTTTTCTTGCTTACCCATGCTTCCTGAGGCCTTTGAGTCTAGTTGGTGTCATTTGTTTTACTCGGGACGAGTAAAAGATCTAAGTATGGGGGAGTTTGATAGGTGATGAAATCACTATCATTTAGGATAGTTTTTAGAGTCTTTTGATTGCATTTGTGTCGGTTTATGCTACTAACTCTTTGGTCTAGAAGAAAAAGACTAAAAGAAGCTAAGGAAGGAGTTATAAGCACTTAGGAGTGAAGATCGTTCACGAAGCAAAGCTTCTGTTGCCTCACCGCCCCTGCGGAGCCCTGCCACTGCCCCTGCGGGTGACGCCTTACACCGGAGCGCTCCATGCGCCTTCACCAGCGCCAACCATGAAGTCTGTCACCGCCCCTACGCCACTCCACGGTGCCCCTACGGTGACCTACCCTGAAGAAATGAAGACCAGCTCCCCTGCGTCTCTCACTGCGCCCTGCCTGCGCCTCAACCTAGGAGCTGGAAGGCGAAGAGGTTGTGTCACCGCCCCTGCGTCGACATAAGGACGCCCCGGCGACTTGGCATTAGAAACGTCAGGAAGTTGAAGGGTCAGAGGTTTGAAGAGCATTGAAGATCCGCCCCAGCGGAATTACCTAGCCGACCCTGCGGCCTTGAAGAAGATCAAGCGTTTTTGCCTTCACCGCCCCTGCGGATCTGAAGGGCGCCCCTGCGGCTTAAAGTCAGAAGCTTTACTCCGGCTGACTACACCACCTTTATGGCATTAAAGGTGGTTGTTTCGGGCCGGCCATTTACTCCTATTTAGTGTCTTTTGTAGTATAAATAGTTGTTGGTTGATTGCTAGAATGATACATCTTATCATCTTGTTAGCCAACAAATTATCCACTTAGATTGTCTTGCTACCTTGTAATGAGTTGCTAACTCCCTTGATACATTGGGTTGGTTTGAAGCTGCATTTTTACTTTGGTTGTAAGTTCTTTTTAATATAAGTTTTCATTCAGTAATACTTTGTGTCTCCTTGATCTCCATTGTCTAATTGCATGTTTACTATTGCTTGAGATTGATCACCTTAGGTTCTAAAGTGCATGTAAACAACTAGGATTAATAGGTTCCGGGTTCGGGTCTTTCATCTTGTAGCAACTTTAAGTAATAACGGGTTGTGATTACTTAAAGAAAAGGAACACAAATATAAAGATAAGTTTAACGGTTTTAATCTTCTCTTTATATCCCTTAGTCTTTGTTTGAAAGCTAACATGTTATTTGTTCTTGTAGGTTTACGGAACTTTAACCTGTTAAGTTGTGTTGATGCCGGTTGGCTCAACACATATATATGATCGAGACGGGAGATTACTTGAAAACTTGTAAAGGGAACTCACCAAAGTAGCAATTGCATGCTTAGAATAAACCTAGTGTAGATTCATCCATTATTGTCTTACTTGTCGCATTAATCGTTTTCATAAGTTTTTGTGCATCAATTCAACCAAACCCCCCCCCCCCTTTTGTTACTTGTCACTATAATCGATAATTGCAACTAAAATACCTTAACTCTCTTGGGTTCAACCCTTACTTAATCACTATACTTGTTCTTAGTGCTAAGTCGGGATTTACTTTTGATTGGGTATAGACGACCATAGAAATACCGGCGGTCACGCACACTTTCGAGTGAACAAGTTTTTGGCGCCGTTGCCGGGATTTTGTTTAGGCAAAATTTGGTTTTCGGTTATCGGGCTTGGGAGCTTTTGCTCTTGTTGTTTAATCTATCTACCTTAGTGATTTTGCAGATTTCTCTTCAGGTATATGCGAAGGTCTAAATCCGCGAAAGACCTTGTTCCTTTTGATCCTGAATCGGAGAAAACTCTCAAGAAACGGTTAAGGGAGAAAAAGATGTCTGAACACAATGAAAAGAGTCTTCAGGAGGAGTTGGATGAAACTCGAGCTCTTCTTAATACAAGAGAAAGAAGACGTATTGAGGAACAAGTTGTAGCTCGTGCTGATGGGGAGCCAATGCAAATTCAAATGGATGAAATTAAGGCGATGGTTTTACAATCAAAATTGGATAAAGGCGCCAAGATTAAGAAAGATGAATCATTTGATGATGATGATGATATGCCTGATCTGGAGGAAATACCACCATTTAATCCTCGTGTCTATGTCGATCCTTGCGTTCATGTTAGAGATTCGAGAGCTGCTAATGCCGTGGCTGAACCACGAGCTCTTGGGCAACGTATGGATCCGATTCAGCAACCGCGCCGTTTTGGTGTGAATCTTGGAGATCCGGATGAGCATGACTATGTGTTTCGCCCTCAAGTCATCACTATGATCCGCCAAAGTCAGTTTGGTGGAACTGAAGCTGAATCTCCGCATCAACATTTGTAGAATTATGAGATTCTTAAGGAGACTTTGAAGCCTCCAAGAGCTGTGAACAACAACTACAAGTTGAGACCGTTCTTGTTCTCTTTGAAGGACAAAGCCTTAGCTTGGTATCAAGCTCTTCCAACTGGAAGATTTAAAACATGGGATTAGTTGACTTCAGAATTCCTCACCAAGTTCTTTCCGCCATCCAAAATAGCGGAGTTGAGAGGTAAAATAAATGTTTTTTCTATGAAACCTAATGAAAGTTTGTTTAAATCTTGGGAAAGGTTTTAAGAGCTTCTATTGGATTGCCCGTACCATGACATTTTAAAGATGGAATTATTGGAGATTTACTACAAGGGATTGGATGTGAAAACGAAATTCAAACTTCAATCCCTTTCTTGTGAAACTTTTATGAATATGAGAGAAGATGACGCTTGGAATTTATTAAGAAGAAAGCTCTAGTGATTGAGAAGTATTCCCATAGGAAGGATGATAATGGGAATCGAGATTTAGGAGAGCAAAGAGCAAGATTGAATCCAGCAGCCCAAGCTCAAATTTTCTCCCTCAAGAATGAAATTAAGGAGCTAAAAGAAGTTTTAAAGTCTAACATTCAATCAAAAAAGGGGAAGGACGTTGGCTATCTAGGAAGGGAGAACAATCAAGGGAATAGGAATAATAACCGGAACAATAATTGGAACAACAACAAGAATAGGAACTTCAACAACAAGTGGAGATCCATCCAACAAAATACCGGTAATCCTTATTCCCATCCTAAAAATTCACTAACACCTCCTTCTTCTTCTACTCCTTTGAAAAGTCACGGACAAACTTCAAATAATTCTATCTAGCTGGAGAAGGACAAATTTGATGCGATGATGAAAACGATCTTGGGGAAGATACAAGGAATGGAGAATCACATTACTTCGATTTCTAAAGCACAAAAAGCTTTGGAAAATCAAGTGTTTAGCAAGGCTGGAGAAATTCCTAGAGATCAAGGGAAGTTTCCCGGAAAAACGGAGGACAATCCAAAAGGAAGGGTAATGGCGATTACAATGAGAAGTGGTGTAACAACCACCGATCCGCATCCCACATTCGTTGAGGTTCCCGTTGAGAAGGAGAAGGAAAAGGAGAAAGAAGATGTCTATATTCCTCCTCCAGCCTACAAACCTCCTTTTCCGTTCCCGCAATCTAGAGTGAGAGTGCGTCTAGACAAGCATTTCGGTAAGTTTATTGATCCCATGAGTAAACTGCACATTAACATACCTTTTCTTGATGCGATCTTAGGTATGCCCACTTTTGGGAAGTTCTTAAAAGAGATCCTCTCTAATAAGAGAAAGCTTGAAGATTTTGGTGAAGTTAAGATGAGTTCGGAGTCTTCGGAACTCATTAAAAGGATGACGAAAAAGATGCTCCAAAAGCTGCAAGATCTGGGGTCACTTTTTATACCAATAGGAGTAGGAGAAGTCACATTTGATGCACTTTGTGACTTGGGAGCAAGTGTGAGCATCATACCACTTGCTTTGTGTGAGAAGGGAGGTTTAGGTGTACCTAAACCGGTGAAGATGATGTACATGGCGGATCGATCCATTACTCTACCCGTTGGCATCATTGAAGACGTCCCGGTTAAGCATGGTAAATTATATATTTCTATAGATTTTGTTGTGCTTGACATTCCTGCAGATTGTCCGGTCCCGATCATACTTGGGAGACCTTTTCTTGCAACTTCCGGTTGTATGGTTGATTGCAAGAACGCTAGTTTGGCCTTTGACAATAAAGAAGAGAAAGTTGAATTTGTTCTCTCAACTTTGACAAAAGAACCACTGTTCGCCCCTAAAGGTGTGTGCAAATAAGCTTTAAATTTATAAAACTAGAATCAAGCAGCGAACCCGCAGTGTACGGATCGACGTAGTTAAGCAAGAATTCTAGAGTATCGAACACAGGGATTTGGGTGGGAACAAATTCAATTGCAGATTATCAAGCGAGTAAGTATGAGAGTTTTGCAAATATTGGGAAAACAACAATCCTAAAGATCCAAGTATCCAGTTGTGGCAATCGATTCAAGATATACTTAATGATATAAAGACAGAGTTGAGATATGCAAAGATATGCTAATGTAAGGTAATCGTACGGTGAAGTTCCAAAAACCTTATGTAACTCACCTACAAGGCACTCTCTATACAAGTTGTTGAGGCTCAATATAGAAAGATTCTAAAGGTGAGAATTAGTGTCAAATACCCAAACTTGTAACCCAAGGATCAAGACTAACTTAACCGATTGAGGTTGTGACACTCACAATCGAGGTAGAGGTTGTTGAGGCTTCACTACCACCTAGAAAAGACAGGTCTAAACTAAATTAAAGCAAATCTTTAACTTTGGATTAAAGTAAAAGCAGGTTCGTAAACTTAAGGGAAAATACGGTTGGATCTTGAGATTCCACGGTCATGGAACTCAAGAACAACCCGTAATTTAGGGTTCGTCGACGATTCTCTCGAACTCTCAGGGTCTAATCTATTCACGATCGATCTATCATCATCTAAGCCACAACTATCAACCCTTCACCTTAGAATTGTTAAGGGTTTTTAGCCAAAAACAGTCATGTTGATATTAATTCAAGAATTAAAAGATAGAAAGATGAAAACTTCCGAAAACTTTCAATAATCTTCAAACCAATCTCAAAGTCACAATCAAGAACAAATATCGTCACAAGATCCGTAATAATACAAACAAACACAATCTTAGAAAAAAAGGAAGAACGGGATGTCAATCCGTCTTCTAAATCAAACCTAAACAAGAAGAGAAATCTTCTTGCAAGAAACCTTCCGAATCTTCCGTCAATCCGGGAAATATGGAAATCCCAACGATAATCTCCACCAAGTGCGAGATTAGGGCAAATCCAAACACGAACTTTGATCTCCAACGAGATCTCCGAATGCCTCTAAACGAGAGTAAGCGTCGATAAGCTGCGATAGCGGTTATGCGGTGATAGCGTGGATTATCCTCCTAAGCGAAGATGACGGAATCTTGATTCGTCCGTCTTTTTATAGGGCAAGATAAAATATCGGCCCGGCCCAATCTTCAAAATATCGTGGCTTCAAAGTGTGGCGAAAAAGATCGCCAAGATCACGGTCGTGGAAGTTTCCACGACCGTAATTTAGAGCGTGGATTAGGTCACGGTTTGCACCATATGTTCCACGACCGTAATAGTTACTGGAATGCATCACGCTTCTCTTTGCAAGGATCCACGGCCGTGGAACTGAACGTGGTTTGTAATACGGCCGTATTTTAGAGCGTGGTTTAGGGCAAGAACGTGATTCTTCCCTAGCCTCGTGCATTCCTCAAGTTGAACTCCAATTTGCTTCTTAAGATGCCCTCAATCCATGGACATATCAAATCAACTCTTCTTTGCTCGATTCCGTTCGGAAATAGCTCTTAAGTAGCTATAATCAACATAGAACTAGGGTAGACATCTATATCGACAATATAGGCAAAATAGCTCACTTATGCAACAATGTTCAATCATAGACTATCAATATGAATCAAATACGTTTAGAAAACGTGCCTAAAGTATCACAATATTTCATGCTAACAAATAACCCCATACTTGGAACTTGCTTGTCCCTAAGCAAGGTTTCTCAAAAGCTTTTAAAACAAGAGTTAGGATGAAATATGTGTACCTTCTTTTGGATGAGTGTGCCTTCTGAAGAATAGATCATTCTCAAACCTTGCTTCAATCGTTTATCAAACTTTCATACACTTAATCAAAGGGTAAAAAGCAAAGAAAACTCATGAATCAATTAAACTTCTAAACAAGCATCATAACCTTCAAACATTATCAAAATCAATCACAAGAAACTTCAATTTAGATCACAAAGTCATATAACATTCTTTTGATCTTAAGGACTTTCAAATAAAAGGTCTAGAATGTGGAAGGGAAGGAGACTTTAAGGGAATGTGGTGCATGAATCCGGGAAAGTGGACAACTACCTTCTTCTTCTTTTGCGGTTTCCGCAACACTTTTTGAGCTTCGCTCTCTTCCTTTCATTTTTCGACTTTACTTTTGGAGTTATGGATAGAGGTGCACAAAAACCGAAGCCTAGGAGATTGGCGTTTCTCAATTTTCATGAGATGCCTCAAACCCTTAGCGCACATACCATAATCCGCTAGGAATATCGCTCAATTCGACTTTGGCAAGACACAAACACCCGGCTATGTGAATGGTGCCGAGTTACTCATCGTCATGATTGACTTCCCCAAACCTACAATTTCTTTCTATTCTTTTTGATTGCAAATAATTGCTCTCATGGCCCTCCCACATCAAACATGCCTTTTTCATTCACTTTTCCAAAATTTCCGGATAGGTAAAGGAGGTCAATATTTCAATGAGGAGCTAAAATGATCAAAGAAAGAAAGTATTGAATTGCCTTAATCATCTCAACAAGAAGTATAGGAACTTATAACGTGATTTCAACTTCAATTTCTTAACATGATTTAGGTAACATAATCACATTATGAAACTTGCAAAAGAGGTATAATTCATTCATTCAAATCCTTTTCGATTCACTATTCTTTTAAGCATGCAATTGTTATCAAACTCCATTCACAAGTAATGATTATCATGGAAATCATCTCAATTCATTAGAAGCACAAAATTTTCAAAATTTTTCAATTTTTATGGGTTTTTCAAGTTATTTTTCATGCAATGCAATAAGGAAACGTGCAACACATAATGAACATGCAATGATAGTCTCAAATGAAAGCGAACATAGTAAGTAGAGTTATTACAAACTTTTAGTACAACCCACCCCATACTTAGGACGAACATTGTCCCTAATGTTCATAAGAAAGAAAGAAAAGAAAGAAAAGAAAAAGAAACTCACAATGTGGAGGTGGAATGTCTAAAGCGAACGGTCATGCATCAAATCACTGCGGCGCCGGCGGAGGCGGGAATGGAGAGAAGCTGGAGTCGTAGGGCTGTCCAAACTGCTGGCGGTAGACGTCCCTCATCATGTGATCAAGATCGTCTAGGCGTCCGTCTCTAGCATCGGCTCGGATCTCCAATGCTCCAACTCACTCTGAAAGTCCGGTAGCCCAATCCGGCATCTGCTCGTACCATCCCGGGGCGTGACTGTACCATGCTGGGGCGTCGGATGGTGCTGGTGTTGGTGGTGGTGCTGGCTGCTCTGTAGACCAAGGAGGGGGAATGCCATACCATGTGGGAGGTGTGGTCATCAACGTAGGCCTCTCACTCACGCTAGCGCGGCGAGAAGACGAGCCTGAAGCTCTAGTGGGACGTGGAGAGCGTCTAGGTACATCTGGGGCCGCCTCCGGCTGATCCGGAAACGTGCCGAACTCCTGCTCGGCTCCTCCTCCACTCTTAAACTGATCTCCCATATCCTCCTCCTCGACAACCGGTGGTGGGACATAAGGGGGAGCTACTATCTTGTTCGCATGCATAGCAGCGAACGTATCCTTCCAATTATGGCGTCCCGCCATAATGGAGTACTCCGGCAGCCACTCAATACCCCTACCCGTCCTACTCTCCCAAGGCATGCCCGCGTAAGGCGGACCTCTATGTGTGGGGAAGATGAGGTCCCTAACCATGAATGCATGGAGTCCTAAAGGTACGGCCGGTATGCGGGTGCAAGCAGAAAAATCAACACTAAAACTCCTAGCAATGTGGGTAACTATCCCACCATATCCGATGTTCCCCTTCTTCTTGTTCTTGAGCTTGCTCATCGTAGCAGCCAAGAGAGTAGCACAATCTGCACGGCGTCCATAAAGCATGGAGTAAAGCAAGAATAGCTCATCCGTCTTGATCTTTTGGGGTGTCTCCGTCCTAGGAAAGAGACACTCCGAAAGAACACGGTGAGCTATCTTCAAGGCTAGATGGTACATCAATCTAGCCTTGGTATCAGCGGGTTGCCAACGGTCCTCGTCGGCGTATATCATCGCAACCTCCTTCCAAAAGTCTTTGGCGTAAACGCCACTCGGAAATCGACCATTGAAGGTCTCATGGAACCCGAAAATGGTCCCAAACTCACGGATACTCAAATGGTAGTCTCTCTCCATGAGGCGGAAAGAGATGGTCCTATCTACGTGGTTGTGCTCAAAGGATGTCACAACCTCCCGTGTAATCTCCTCATATGTGTCTTCTCGGATAGCCGAGAAGACAACTAATCCGGCTCTATCCAAGAGCCAAGTAAGATCCTCCACAATGTTGAGAGGAGCTAGGTCCTCTAACAACAAATATCTAGGGCCAATCACTGCCCTCTCCTTGATCCTAACAAGTGCATCAAGATGGTCGTCGTGTATGGTCGGGACTCTAGGGTGAGGGGGTGAAGATGGAGGTGAAGGTGAGGATGGAGGTGAAGGGGAAGATGGTGGTGGTGCCCTAGAGGATGAGGAGGAGGAGGGATTACCCTTCCTCTTCTTATTCTGGCTACTCTTCTTCTCTTTTATCCTTCCCGAAACTCTTTTCACAAAATCCATTCTTCTCAAAAATTACGGTCTGTTTTTCAGGAATTACGGCCGTGATTTACCAAGAGACCGTGATTCGTCTCAGAAAATCTCATATCTCAGCAAATCAGCAATCAATCACCACAACAAGCAGTCCTAGTCTAATTCCTTCCAGTCTCAATCAGTTCTTCCTAAAAATCTATAGCGAAAACGAACTAAATCGGCGAGAATCAAGAAGAGAGAATAAACCTCTTTTTCGGAATGAAAAATCCGGATTGTGCGTTTGTTGATGAATTTCCGCTTGATTCGTCGCTTGGATCTTGTTTGTGGTTGAATTTGCTGCAGTTTAGGACGAAGAATCGTTGAAAACGATTAGAAAACGAAGATTTGAGAGGGGGTCGTGGGTTGTCGGCACTTAGGTCGTGAAACGAGGGGTTTTGGGTGGTTTTTGTGAAGAATGTGGCTTATATAGTCACAGGCAAAATTTTTGAAAATCACGGTCTGTCGGGGTGTTCCACGGCCGTGGAAGTGTACGGAACCGTGATTTTGGTGATTTTTCAAAGGCTTTTGGAAATTACGGGCACTGTAGCTATGACGCCCGTAATTTAGACCGTGGAAGTCTATGTAAAGCTCCAAAGTCCAATTTTCGTTACTTTTCTTCAACATTATCTTCCCTTTTTCCTTTTTCATCGATCCTACAACCAAAAACACGAACATACCGGAAGAAAATCGAGGCAAAAACGTCTATACCAAACTAAACATTGAATCGAAAACAAAAACGAAAATGCAATACCTTGGGTTTCCTCCCAAGAAGCGCTTTGTTTAAGGTCCGTAGCTAGACCATCTCGCACTTATTCGAGTGCGGTAGGAGCAAACTCTTTAGCTTGGAGTTCCGGCGTGTACTTCTTGAGTCGTTGGCCGTTCACCTTAAAACTTCCGCTCGCTTCACCCCATACTTCAACTGCACCATGGGGGAAAATACGCTTAATTAGAAAGGGTCCGGTCCAACGGGATTTAAGCTTACTTGGAAAGAGGCGAAGTCTTGAATTGAAGAGGAGAACTTGATCTCCTTCTTTGAAGTCCTTCGGAATGATATGCTTATCATGCCAACGCTTTGACCTCTCCTTGTAGATCTTAGCGTTTTCATAAGCGTTCAAGCGGAGTTCATCCAGCTTATTGATGTCTAGGAGACGCTTCTCTCCCGCTTCCTTCATGCCGAAATTCAGCCACTTGATAGCCCAAAACGCTATGTGCTCCAACTCTACCGGCAGGTGACAAGACTTCCCATACACAAGATTGTATGGCGTGGTTCCTATGGGAGTCTTGTACGCAGTCCGGTACGCCCATAATGCATCGTCAAGCTTCAAGGATCAATCCTTCCTAGTCCTGGAAACTGTCTTTTCTAAAATTCCTTTGATCTCCCTATTTGAGATCTCAACTTGTCCACTTGTTTGTGGATGATAAGGGGTAGCGATCTTGTGAGTAACCCCATACTTAGCTAGAAGAGCTTCAAAGCGACGGGCTATGAAGTGAGAACCTCCATCACTAATGATAGTCCTTGGCGTCCCAAATCGCGGGAAGATGGTCTTGTTGAATAACTTAACCACCACCATGGCATCATTGGTGGGAGAGGCAATTGCTTCCACCCATCTAGAGACGTAGTCTACCGCCAATAGTATGTATTGATTTCCACAAGAAGATGGAAATGGTCCCATGAAATCAACTCCCCAAACGTCGAAAATCTCCACCTCTTGGATGTTGTTGAGGGGCATCTCATTCCTCCTAGAAATATTGCCTGTTCTTTGACAAGCATCGCAGCAAGAAACAAAGGATTGCACATCTCTAAATAAAGTAGGCCAATAGAATCCAGATTGCAATACCTTTGCGCTAGTCTTGTTCGAACTAGCGTGTCCTCCACAAGGTAGTGAATGACAATGGCGGATGACACTTTGTATCTCGTCTTCCGGCACACATCGCCGAATGATGCCATCCGGACCTCTCTTAAAGAGGAGAGGCTTGTTCCAATAGTATTCCCGGACGTCCTTAAAGAACTTCTTCCTTTGTGCGTAGGATAGTCCGGGCGGTATCTCCTGGCAAACCAAATAGTTAACAAAATCAGCAAACCATGGTTCGTTACCCTTGGAGATCACGTTGATGCACTCCTCTATGATGTGTAACTGTTCGTCCGGAAAGGAGTCATCAATGGGTAAATGGTCGTCCTCTAGATGTGTTAGGCGACTCAAATGATCCGCAACAGAATTCCGAGCCTTTCTTGTCGCGGATCTCAAGATCGAATTCTTGTAGGAGAAGAATCCATCTAATTAGCCTTGGCTTCGCATCTTTCTTTGCAAGGAGGTATCGGATCGCATCATGATCCGTGTAGACAATCACCTTTGCACCTACAAGATAAGAGCGAAACTTGTCAATAGCATAGACAATGGCTAAAAATTCTTTTTCGGTAGTTGCGTAGTTAAGCTGCGCTTCGTCTAGCGTCTTGCTAGCGTAGTATATGGCGTGGGTTCGCCCTTCCTTTCGTTGTCCAAGAACAGCTCCAATAGCTACGTCACTAGCATCGCACATAATCTCAAAGGGAAGAGTCCAATCCGGAGGTTGGATAATAGGTGCTGAAATTAGAGCTTTCCGAATGGTGTTAAACGCATCCAAACATTCCTACGAAAACTCAAAAACCGCATCCTTCATCAATAGATTAGTGAGAGGTTTTGATATCTTAGAAAAGTCCTTAATGAAACGTCTATAAAATCCAGCATGTCCTAGGAAACTTCTTATCCCTTTTACCGAAATTGGGGGAGGAAGTTTCTCTATGGTCACTATCTTAGCCTTGTCTACCTCTATCCCTCTACTAGAGACTAAGTGACCTAATACAATCCCTTCCTTAATATTCAATTGACACTTCTCCCAATTAAGAACTAGGTTAGTGTCTTCACATCTTTGCAAAACAAGAGAAAGGTTAGAAAGGCAATCGTTAAAAGAGGAACCGTATACGGAGAAGTCGTCCATGAAGACTTCCATGATTTCCTCTACGTATTCGGAGAAGATGGCCATCATGCACCGTTGGAAGGTGGTTGGGGCGTTGCAAAGCCCGAACGACATTCTCCTATAAGCGAACGTACCCCAAGGGCACGTGAATGTGGTCTTCTCTTGATCATCCGGGTGTATCGGAATCTGAAAGAAACCACTATAACCGTCAATGTAGCAAAAATGTGAATGTTGTGCTAACCTTTCAAGCATTTGATCAATGAATGGCAATGGAAAGTGATCCTTCCGCGTTGCATTGTTGAGCTTGCGGTAGTCTATGCACATCCGCCATCAAGTCACGGTTCGGGTAGGAATGAGTTCGTTGTTCTTGTTGGTGATGACCGTCATTCCTCCCTTCTTTGTAACTACTTGAACTGGACTCACCCACTTACTATTGGAGATAGGGTAGATGATACCTGCATCAAGAAGCTTAAGAATTTCCTTCTTGACAACCTCCTTCATGGTCGGATTCAACCGCCTTTGAGGTTGTCTTGAAGTTCTAAAATCTTCCTCCATTGGTATCTTATGCATGCATAGGGAGGGTTTAATTCCTACTAAGTCCTCAATAGTATAGCCTATGGCTTTCCTATGTTCCCTAAGGACAATCATGAGTTGTTCATGTTCATCTATGCTTAGTTCGGAACTAACGATAACCGGGAAGGTAGAATTAGATCCTAGAAAAGCGTACCTTAGATGAGTAGGAAGTGGTTTGAGTTCCATTGCTTTTGGAGCTTCTAACGATCCTTGAGGAGCATCCGACGTCTCCTTAGAAGTTTCTAAGGGTGTTGAGTGTGTGGGAGAGGAATCAGAAGAAGTTGAAGAAGTGTCTCGATCACTCTCTTCCACGGCCAAAATTACGGGTGGATCTTGTCCTCCACGGCCGTGGTTTAGGGCGTGGAAGGGGAATACGGTTGTCACATCTTCTCCACGACCGTGTAATCCCCTGGAGTGAAGGATGTTTTTGGTTGTGAAATCCACGGCCGTGGAATACAATGTATGGCCGTGAATTCTCACGTTTTCAGCTTCATCGTGGAGTTTCTCAAACTCCTCTTCATGCATCTCTTCTTGTGCTTCTAAGGCTTCAATTGCCTCATTGCACTCTTCTTCTTCCCCTACTTCTGTTAGACTCATAGTAATGACTTTTTGCAGAGGATCGTTAAAGAGAATCGCACTTACCTCCTCCCTAGATAACCCTTCTTCATCTTGGACATCGTAGATATCTTCATCGAAAATTGGCTCCTTCACTAAAGTGGAAAGGACGAACTCTACTTTCTCTTCTCCTATATCAAAAGCGAGTCTCCCATTCTTGCAATCGACCATGCAGCCGGAAGTTGCAAGAAACGGTCTTCCGAGTATGATCGGGACCGGACTATCTGCAAGAATGTCAAGCACGACAAAATCAATGGGAACAAAGAATTTACCTAGCTTGACCGGGACATCTTCTACAATACCGACGGGGCGAGTGATGGATCGATCCGCCATGTATAACGTCATCTTCACCGGCTTAGGGTCGCCTAAACCGATCTTCCTGCACAATGCAAGTGGTATGATGCTCACACTTGCTCCTAAGTCACATAAGGCGTCGTATGTGACATCTCCCACTCCTATGGGAATGCAAAATGACCCCGGATCCTTCAATTTTGGGGGCATTTTCTCTTTCATGGTCTTGATGAGATCCGAAGAATCCGAACTCATCTTGACCTCGCCGAAGTCTTTTAGCTTCCTCTTGTTAGAGAGGAGCTCCTTCAAGAACTTGCCATAAGCTGGCATACCTACAATAGCATCAATAAAGGGTATATTAATATGCAGCTTACTCATGAGTTCTATGAACTTATCGAATTGTTTATCTAGGCGCGCTCGCGCTCTAGATTGAGGGAATGGTAGGGGAGGTTTGTAAGCTGGAGGAGGAACATAGAATTTAGAGATCTTCCTTCTCCTTCCCCTTGTCTTTCTCTACGGGAACTTCAACGAACGTAGGCTGCGGATCGGTAGTAGTCACTCCGCTCCTAGTTGTTATCGCCATCACCCTTCCTTTAGGGTTGTCCTCCGTCTTTCCTGGAAGCTTTCCTTGATTCCTAGGAACTTCCTCCACATGGTTGAACATTTGGTTTTCTAAAACCTTTTGAGCTTTATCAACCTTAGAGATTTGATCATCAACCTTTATGATGCGGTTCTCCAACCCTTGAAGCTTTCCCAAAATCGTCTCCAACATGGGATCGGGCTTCTCCTTTCCCGAAGTGTTTCCTCCATTTGATGTTTGCCCCTGGCTTCTCAAAGGAGTAGAGGAAGAGGAAGGTGGAGTTAGTGAATTAGAATTGGAAGGGTAAGAGTTATCGGAATTTTGTTGATTAGGGCGCCAATTGTTGTTGTTTGAACCCCTATTGTTGTTCCAATTGTTGTTCCGGTTGTTGTTGTTTCCATTCCAATTGTTATTCCGGTTATTGTTCCGGTTGTTGTTGTTGTTGCGGTTTGTGTTATCACCGCCATTGTTGTTGCCCAAATAACCAACATCTTTCCCTTGTTGCTTTGGGAAGTTGGTCTTGATAGCCTCCTTCAACTCTTTGATCTCATTGTTGAGGGAGAAAATCTGATTTTGAGCTTCGTGTGTGAGCTTTGCTCCTTGCTCCACACGATTTCCCTCCACTTTCCGGTGGGAATACTTCTCTATGACTCTTGCTTGCTTCTCAATGAAGTCCCAAGCGTCATCTTCTCTCATGTCCATGAAAGTTCCACATGAGAGGGATTGGAGGTTGAATTGCGTTCCCGCATCCAGCCCCTTGTAGTAAATCTCCAGCAAGGCAAGTTTGGATATGCCATGATGAGGGCAATCCAAGAGCAAATCCTGAAACCTTTCCCAAGATTGAAACAAACTTTCGTTAGGTCTCATGGAAAAAGCATTAATCTTACCTCTAAGTTCCGCTGTTTTGGAAGGCGGAAAGAATTTGGTGAGGAACTCCGTGGAAAGGTCTTCCCACTTATCTAGTTTCCCACTAGGAAGAGCTTGGTACCAAGACAACGCTTTCCCTTTCAAATAGAAGAAGAAAGGCTTGAGCTTGTAGCTGTTGGTAGTAGCATTCTTCGGTCTCATCGTCTCCATCATACACTCAAAGTTTTGCAAGTGTTGGTGTGGAGATTCAGCGCTTGTCCCGCCAAATTGGTTTTGGCGAACAAGAGTAATAACTTGAGGGTTGAAACTAAACCCTTGTACATCTTCAGCATCAAAATTCACGCCCAAGCGGCGTGGTTGTTGTGTTGTATCCATCCACTGGCCAAGAGTTCTTGGCTCATTGTCCACACGCTCGATCCTTGCGTTCCTGGGTAGAACACGGCGATTAGCAGCTCCTTGTGGATGAAAAAGATTTATATTGATCGTGGGATCAATTTCTTCAAACGGTGGCATGGAAGAGTCACTATCATCAGCGGATGAATGACTTCTTCTCCTTCTGGATCTTGATTCCCTCCTTGAGGATTTCTTGCTTCCTTTATTCTTAAGGTCGCTTAACTCCATCCTCATTTGGAACATCGCATCCTGTAGTTTGCTAACTTCAGATTGATGACGATCCATTTCATCCCGGCGGAGGTTCTCATTCCATTGGAGTTGAGCTTCCTTTTCCGCCAACTCCGTTTGAAGATCACGTTCGTGTTCTTCAGCCATCTTCTTTTCCTTGCGCTTTTGCCTTAAGGTTTTCTCTAGCTCTTGATCAAGAGGTAAGAGATCTTCGGTGTTCCTAGACCTGCGCATGCACTCAAAGTAATATCAAATAACGAGAGCAAGCTCCCAAGCTTGACAACAGGCTACCGAATTCGGCCGAAACCAAATCCCCGGCAACGGCGCCAAAAACTTGTTCGCCCCTAAAGGTGTGTGCAAATAAGCTTTAAATTTATAAAACTAGAATCAAGCAGCGAACCCGCAGTGTACGGATCGATGTAGTTAAGCAAGAATTCCATGGTATCGAACACAGGGATTTGGGTGGGAACGAATTCAATTGCAGATTATCAAGCGAGTAAGTATGAGAGTTTTGCAAATATTGGGAAAACAACAATCCTAAAGATCCAAGTATCCAGCTATGGCAATCAATTCAAGATATACTTAATGATATAAAGACAGAGTTGAGATATGCAAAGATATGCTAATGTAAGGTAATCGTACGGTGAAGTTCCAAAAACCTTATGTAACTCACCTACAAGGCACTCTCTATATAAGTTGTTGAGGCTCAATATAGAAAGATTCTAAAGGTGAGAATTAGTGTCAAATACCCAAACTTGTAACCCAAGGATCAAGACTAACTTAACCGATTGACGTTGTGACACTCACAATCGAGGTAGAGGTTGTTAAGGCTTCACTACCACCTAGAAAAGACAGGTCTAAACTAAATTAAAGCAAATCTTTAACTTTGGATTAAAGTAAAAGCAGGTTCGTAAACTTAAGGGAAAATACGGTTGGATCTTGAGATTCCACGGTCGTGGAACTCAAGAACAGCCCGTAATTTAGGGTTCGTCGACGATTCTCTCGAACTCTCAGGGTCTAATCTATTCACGATCGATCTATCATCATCTAAGCCACAACTATCAACCCTTCACCTTAGAATTGTTAAGGGTTTTTAGCCAATAACAGTCATGTTGATATTAATTCAAGAATTAAAAGATAGAAAGATGAAAACTTCCGAAAACTTTCAATAATCTCCAAACCAATCTCAAAGTCACAATCAAGAACAAATATCGTCACAAGATCCGTAATAGAACAAACAAACACAATCTTAGGAAAGAAGGAAGAACGAGATGTCAATCCGTCTTCTAAATCAAACCTAAACAAGAAGAGAAATCTTCTTGCAAGAAACATTACAAATCTTTCGTCAATCCGGGAAATATGGAAATCCCAACGATAATCTCCACCAAGTGCGAGATTAGGGCAAATCCAAACACGAACTTTGATCTCCAACGAGATCTCCAAATGCCTCTAAACGAGGGTAAGCGTCGATAAGCTGCGATAGCGGTTATGCGGTGATAGTGTGGATTATCCTCCTAAGCGAAGATGACGGAATCTTGCTTCGTCCGTCTTTTTATAGGGCAAGATAAAATATCGGCCCGGCCCAATCTTCAAAAGATCGTGGCTTCAAAGTGTGGCGAAAAAGATCGCCAAGATCACGGTCGTGGAAGTTTCCACGACCGTAATTTAGAGCGTGGATTAGGTCACGGTTTGCACCATATGTTCCACGACCGTAATAGTTACTGGAATGCATCACGCTTCTCTTTGCAAGGATCCACGGCCGTGGAACTGAACGTGGTTTGTAATACGGCCGTATTTTAGAGCGTGGTTTAGGGCAAGAACGTGATTCTTCCCTAGCCTCGTGCATTCCTCAAGTTGAACTCCAATTTGCTCCTTAAGATGCCCTCAATCCATGGACATATCAAATCAACTCTTCTTTGCTCGATTCCGTTCGGAAATAGCTCTTAAGTACCTATAATCAACATAGAACTAGTGTAGACATCTATATCGACAATATAGGCAAAATAGCTCACTTATGCAACAATGTTCAATCATAGACTATCAATATGAATCAAATACGTTTAGAAAACATGCCTAAAGTATCACAATATTTCATGCTAACAACCACCACTTGGAGTGGATATGTTCAACATATATGATGAGAGTTATCTAGAGAGGAAGTGAGTTCGATCTTGTTCAAGGATCCGTTAGAAAAGGTTATAACTATGAGCATCATGAAAAAGGGAGCGGAAGAGGACTCTAGCGCTGAGATTGAGGCTTTGGAAGAGTTCGAAGAAGTCCAAATTGAAGAATTCAAAAATTGTACGATGGTTCGGAAAACACCAAAAACCACGATCAGTCGGTGATTTTCACGGGCGTGGTTTCACCAATTCTAACCGTGGAAAAGTATGTCGAGAGCAACCACTCAAATAACACACAAAATCATGGCCAAAATGCACTTTCCACGGCCGTGGAACTAACAGTGGTGCCGTGGAACTTGAAAACACAGAGGAAAATTCCGTACTTTCTATAAACGTTCTTGCTTCTTCTTCCACCACTTCCACACCCTTGGAGACTTCCAAGGAGACCTCGGGCAACCCTCACAACACTCCAAAGGCATCTACAACATTGGAATTGAAGCCACTTCCCGCCCATCTAAGGTATGCTTTTCTTGGATCTAACTCTACGTTTCCCATTATAGTTAGTTCTAGCTTAAGTGAAGATGAACATGATAGGCTTATGATTGTTTTGAAGATATATAGGAAAGCTTTAGGCTACACCATAGAGGATCTTGTAGGAATTGAACCGTTTTTATGTATGCACAAGATACTAATGGAAGAGGTTTATAAGCCTTCACGTCAACCTCAACGACGGTTAAACCCGATCATGAAAGAGGTCGTGAAGAAGGAGATCCTTAAATTTCTTGATGTAGGTATCATATTCCCTATTTCCGATAGCGTATGGGTAAGTCTAATTCAAGTTGTCCAAAAAGGGAGGAATGACCGTTGTAGCTAACAAAAATAATGAACTCATTCCAACAAGAACGGTGACGGGATGGAGAATGTGTATAGACTATCACAAGCTGAATAATGCGACGTGGAAGGATCACTTCCCGCTGCCCTTCATTGATCAAATGCTTGAGAGGTTAGCGCAACATTCGTACTTTTTCTATCTTGACGGTTAGAGTGGTTTCTTTCAGATTTTGATTCACCCGGACGATCAAGAAAAGACCACATTCACATGCCCATGGGGTACTTTTTCTTATAGGAGGATGCCATTCGGATTGTGCAACGCTCCAGCCACCTTTCAAAGGTATATGATGGTCATCTTCTCGAAGTATATTAAGGAAATAATGGGTGTTTTCATGGATAATTTTTCTAGTTTATGGTTCCTCATTTAATAATTGCCTTGCTAACCTATCTTTTGTTCTACAAAGATGTGAAGACACTAATCTAGTTCTAAATTGGGAGAAGTGTAATTTTATCGTTAGGGAAGGCATTGTTTTGGGACACTTGATCTCTAATAGAGGGATTGAGGTTGACAAGGCTAAGATTGAGACAATAGAGAAGCTTCTTCCTCCATCTTCGGTGAAGGGGATTAGAAGTTTTCTAGGACATGCTGGATTCTATTAGAGATTCATCAAGGACTTTTCGAAAATCTCTAAACCGCTAACTAATATATTGATGAAGGATTTTGTTTTTGAATTTTCGAAAGAATGTTTAGATGTTGTTTACAAGATTCGAGAAGATTTAATCTCAGCCCCAATAATTCAGCCTCCGGATTGGAGTCTTCCATTTGAGGTCATGTGCGATGCAAGTGACGTAGCGGTGGGAGCGGTGCTTGGACAAAAGAAAGATGGACGCACTCATGCCATCTATTATGCTAGCAAGACGATAGATGAAGTGATAACGTGATTTATGACGTCAGTTTAGGCATTCATTTAGATAGTTTCTCCCGTTATTCATGCATGGTTTGACATTAGTTCATGACGTTTACACTTAATTCATGCATATTGTCGAGATAGACGTCTACACAAACTCTTGTCGGTTTTGTAGGTAACTTGGGGAGCTTTTGGGGCTTAATCGATAGATTCGATGATCATTCCTCGTGATGGCACACTTCTGGACTCATTAAGAAGCAAGCTAGGAGCAAAGGAGAACACATAGGACCTTGTTGGTGCATGCCTTGCACCAATTCATGGCTTAATGATCAAAAGGGAGCTGAACCGGGATTTCCACGGTTTGAGTGCCAGAACCACGCTCGTAATTTTGGCCGTGGGTTTCTCTGGACAGTTGTGACAGCTGTCCCACGATCTCCATGCTCGACTCTTGCTCTTGGTGGAGAATATAAGTGGTCCTGCAGGCTGATGCTAGGGATCATCTCCCACACTCTCTTACACACACCAAATTCCATTGGTGGAGAGACTTGGAGAAGAAGAAAAACACTCTCTTACACACACCTCATTCCATTGGTGGAGAGACTTGGAGAAGAAGAAAAACACTCTCATTTTGGGGAAGAAGAAGAACAATATCATCTTAGAGTTTTTGAAGCTTTTGAGTGATTTTTGAGTGACCTTGGTTGAGGACATTTGCAAGGATTGTGAGGAATGTTTTGGACCTTCTTTTGAAGGGTTGTAAGTCTTGCTAAAACTTATATTCAGCTGAGATTGCTTGTTTTTTACTTGTTCATCTTTTATTATCTAGCTATGAAAACCATGAATGTTTGCTTGTTGAGTTTGAATCTAAAAATGCATGTTGTTGGCTAAGTAGTTATGATTCTAGGGTAACGAAATGATGGTTATGGCTTGGACTATGATAGAATAGACTTGAATGTACCTTTGGATGAATTGCTTGCTCGAACCTAGCGTCTGTTGAAAACCACAGTCTGTTCATACCTTTCCACGGCCGTGGTTCTGTATGATCCACCCGTAATTTTCTTTGTTGTGCTTGTATTGATAAATCTGAATGTTAGGATGTTAGTTTGTTGAAATCCTAGTGTTTGTGAAGCATAATCTAGCCTAGGGTGACCTAATGCTAGCAAACTAAGTGAGGGAAGAGACCTACCCGGTAATTCTCGATTTTAGATACCCAAGATGATGAACTCTAGGTAGTAGTGAGCCTCACAAACCGCTATTAGATGGAGTGTGCTAGGATTGTTGCTTAGGACTTGCCTTCCCGAGACTTACCCGGTAAGGAGAGGTTTGACTCTTAGATAGCAATTAGGTTTGTGTAGAATTCCCAACCTTAGGCTCCTAGAGACTTAACTGGTGATAGGACCTTGGGTGCGGGATTAGTTGACCATGAGACCTACCCGGTGATTGTTCGCCATGAAACGTGTGTGCAAATAAGTTTTAAATTTATAAAACTAGAATAAAATCAAGCGAACCCACAGTGTACGGATCGGCGTAGATTAGCAAGCATTCCAGAGTATCGATCTCAGGGAATTGGTGAAACAAAATCAGTTTCAAGTAATCGAGCAAGTGAAAATGTAAAAGCTTTGCAAATAATTGGGGAAAACAGCAACCCTAAAGATCCAGGCAACCCTAAAGATCCAGGTATCTAATTATGGCAATCGATTCAAGATCCAGGTAATGTACGGTGAAGTTCCAAAACCCTATATGTCTAACCCAAAGACTCTTTCTATAAAGGTTGTTGAGGGTGCAGTATAGAAACGATCTAAAGGTAAGAATTAATCTCAAATACCCATGCCCAAACCCAAAGAATCAAAGATAAGCCAATACGGTTAAGGTTGTGACACTCGAAACCGAAATAGAGGATGTTGAGTCTCACTACTACCTAGGAACGGCAAGCCAAGGCTAGGTTAAAGCAAATCTTTAACTTTGGATTAAAGCAAAAGCAATGTTCGTAAACCAGGGGAAATCACGGCTAGATCTTGAGAACCACGGCCGTGGAAACCAATAACATACCGTGATTTAGGATGTCGACGATATTTCTCACACTCTCAGGTACGATCGATCTATCATCATCTAAGCCACTACTATCAACCCTTCACCTTAGAATTGCTAAAGGGTTTTAGCCAACGATCATTGTCATGATATCAATATTCAAATTAAGAAGAGTAAAAGATGAAAACCCTCGAAAACTCAAATAACAATGAAAACTCAATCTCGAAATCCAAACACAAAGGTAATATGTTTATGAATCTATAAGAATAGGAATAGAAACATCGCAAAGATCTTGAGAAGTCACAAAGAACGGGGTGTTAATCCGTTCCCGAATGAAAACCCTAGAATATCAAAAGTACACAATCTTCCGAAATTACGTCATTCACAAATCTTCAATCTCCAACAAATCTCCCAGCGAAGGCTAAATGTACGTGAAAGTAAGCGACTGTAAGTGAACGTAAGCCACCCCCCGAAAACTCTCTTCCCTAGCTTTTTTATAAGGGGAGGTAGGGTTACGAGATAGCCCAATGACATGGCTGACGTGGCAAAATATGACACGTCACAGAATCACCGAAATACGGCCAAGCACAACTTTCCACGACCGTGGATTAGGGCGTGGAACCAGATTACGGTGCCATAGTATTTCCATGACCGTATTTAGACCGTGTAACTCTCTGGAGTGCTCTAAACTCAAGTCCACGTTCATGTTGCCAAATCCACGGCCGTGGTATAGGGCGTGGAAGTCAATTTTCTTCTCCACGACCGTAATTCAGGGCGTGGACTTGCTTTTCCTGTTTCTTTGCCTTTGTTTCGTGCAATCTTCCATCCATGCTCCTTCCTTAGCCTTTCTAATGCATCTCCTAGCCATCAAATGTGATCAAACACTCTTTCCTTCCTTATTTTCTCCAATCCAAGCTTTATTCACCTAAAAACACAAAGAAGCCAGTGTAGATTTCTATATCGACAAAGTGGGTGAACTAGCTCACTATTGCTTCAAACACATATCTAAGAAAGAAGTAAGATATTATTTCATTGAGGATAGGTAAAGGAGGCAATTATTTCATTGAGGGGCTAAATGATCAAAGAAAGAAGTAAGAAATTCGAGTTGCCTTAATCATTTCATAAAGAAGTATAAGAACTTATATTGTGATTTCAACTTTGTTTCTCAATATGATTTAGATAAAACCTTCACATTATGAAATTTGCAAGAAAGGATAAACAAAATACTCAATTTCCTCATAATTCAATTTAAGCATACAATTGTCATCAAAAATACATTCCACAAGTGGTTTTCATCATAGAAATCATCTCTAATCTTAGAAGCACAAATATTTTCAAATTTTTCAAATTTTTATGGTTTTTTCAAGGTCTTTTTCATGCAATGCAATAATGAAACGTGTGACAATGAAAGGAAAATGCAAGTGTTCATAGAATCATCCAACCAAAGTAACTAGAGTTATTACAAACCATAGTCACACCCCACCCCATACTTGAAACATACATTGTCCTCAATGTTCAAAAGAAATAAAGAAAAGAGAGAAAAACAAAGAAACTCACTAGATGGTGGTGGAGTGGCTCAAACTAACGGTCGATCAACGTCATCACTGTGGAGGAGGCGGCGGTGGAAATGGACGGAAGTCGGAGTTGAAATTCCGCCCAAACTGATGGCGGTATATGTCTCTCATCATCAAGTGATGCTCCTCAGCCTGTACATCACGAGTGTCCTGGCGGATCTCCAAGTCTCCCACTCTCATAGATAGATCGGTGGCCCACGCTGGTAGTTGCTCATACCAAGCCGGTGGATGGCCATACCATGCTGGTGCGTCCTGAGGAGTCGGTGCTTCCGGTGCCTGTGCATACCATGGTGGTGGAGCTCCCATCCAGTCCGGTAGCGATCCATACCAAGTGGGAGGTGCATCCATCCAAGTCAGCCTCTCACTCATGCTAGCCCGGCGAGAGGAAGAGGAACCGGAAGGTCGGGGGGAACGTCTAGGAGGATCGGGAAACTGTGCCGGCTGATCCGGAAACGTGCCAAAGTCATGCTCATCACCTCCTCCCTCATGATCATCACCTCCTCTCATCTCATCATCTACACCCGTAGCGGGAACCTCATCCGGGACATAGGGAGGGGCTACTAGTCTATTTGCATGCATAGCTGCGAATGTCGCCTTCCAGTTATGGCGTCCGGCCATAATGGAGTACTCAGGTAGCCATGGAATACCTCTACCACCTCTATCCTCCCATGGCATGGCTGTAGTAGGTGGAGCTTGGTGGCGGGAAATGTAAGACCTCTAGTCATGAGACTATTGAGACCTGAAGGTCTCGCAGCTATGCTAGTACAAGCTGAATAGTCTATCCCTAGCTGAGTGGCTATGTGAGTAACCATGCCTCCATATCCTATGTTCCCGGCCCTCTTATTTTTCAGTTTACTCATGGTGGAGGCAAGGAGGGTAGCACAATCAGCGGGTCTACCATACAACATACAATAGAGGAGAAAGAGCTCATCGGTCTTAATCTTTTGGGGGGTCTCGGTCCTAGGGAAGAAACACTTGGAAAGGACCCTATGAGCTATCTTCAAGGCTAAGTGATAGATGAGCTTAGCCTTGGTGTCTGCCGGTTGCCAACGATCCTCACTAGCATAAATCGTGGCAATATCCTCCCAAAAGTCCTTAGTGTATACCCCGCTAGGAAATCTAGCATTAAAACTCTCATGGAACCCAAAGAAGGCTCCAAACTGAACTATCGAGAACTCATAGTCTTGCTCCATTAGCCTAAAATATACGGTTTGGTTCATTTGGCTATGCTCAAAGGAGGTCACAAACTCCCTAGTGATCTCCTCATAAGCGTCCTCTCTAATGGCGGAGAAGACAATCAATCCGGCTCTATCCAAGAGCCAAGTCAAATCATTCACTATGTTTAGAGGCTCAAGCTCCTCAAGGACTAAGTACGAGGTCCTATGACCGGCCTCTTCTCGATTCTTTCTAAAGCTTCTAAGTAATCCTTATGAATGGTTTGGATTTTTGGAGAGGGTGGTGATGGTGGTTGGTTAGAAGGGGGTTGGGAAGAGGAAGAACCACCTCCCTTCTGCTTCTTATTCCAAATGGACTTTCTGATGACATGAATTATATACCATTATAATCATGCATATTGTAGAGGTTTACCTCGATTTACCTTGCATTTAGGGAGAACTTGTGTACCTTTTGTGTTCTATTTAATAATATTTCAGAAATAGAGGTCTACACGAGTTTTGGTTGAATTATAGGTAAATGGAGTGGATTTGAAAGCAAAAATGGAGCAAGGAGCATCTAAGGTCATTAAGGAAGCTAAAGGAGTCTTAGAAGAGTCACAAAGAGCAAAGGAATTGCGTTAAAGGAGCACAAGGAAGAGGAAGAAAACAAGCCAAAAGACGAGCACTTTCTGTTGAAGAAAATCGTGCCATTTACTATATAAATCGGATGATTTTTATCACTAAAAAGCGAACGGTTTTATGGATAAATCGGCCAGCACGATCTTCTTTGTTTTTCGGCCAAATGAAAAGACGACACAAAGGCCATCAACTTTGGGCTCAAGAAGAGTTTTTCCAAACGGCCCATTAGCAAAAAACTATAGGTTGGAACCCTAGGAACGAAAACGAGGAGGCCGTAGCGGGAAATCTTTACACGTTAGGAAGAGATTGAAGATTCTTGGAGAGGGATTGAAGGACTTTTGCCGGGAAGTCAATCTTGATTCTATTTGTGAGATTTCTGTATTCCATTGAAGTCTTTGTGGTTTTTGAACACGATGTTGAGTTAATTGAGAGATACATTGATCAGTTTTGAGATTGGTTTACGAATTTGAAGGTTATTGAGTTTTTATTTAAAATTCGGGTTTATTTGAATTATTTCACTCAATCTTTATTTTGATTCGATTTTGAAAATGGTTGGCTAAAACCATTGTGATTCTGGGGAGAATAGTTGATGATTAAGGCTTAGATGATGATAGACTAAACTCATTCAAACCTTTGGACCTTGAGAGTTTAGATTTTAACTTTGCGACAAACAGGAAAATCGCCTTGTTCTTAATTAAATCGTCCGATTTATTTGTGGTATGTCGATTTAATACCTTGTTGTTCGCCACTTAGCGTGCGTGCAATCAAGCTTTAAATTTATAAAACTAGAATAAAAGCAAGCGAACCCGCAGTGTACGGATCGACGTAGTTAAGCAAGAATTCCACAGTATCGAACACAGGGATTTGGGGGGTTAAATCCAGTTATAAATCGTCAAGCAAGTAAATGTATGAGCTTTGCAAATATTGGGAAAACAGCAACCCTAAAGATCCAGGTGTCTAATTGTGGCAATCGATTCAAGATATACTAAAGAACTAAGGACAAAGTAAAGAGGTGCAAATGTATACTAAGGTAGAGCAATGTACGGTGAAGTTTCAAGGCTTTATATGACTTATCTAGAAATACTCTCTATAAAGGTTGTTGAGGCTTCAGTATAGAAAGGATCTAAAGACAAGAATTAAAATCAAATACCCAAACTTGTAACCCAAGGATCAAGACTAACTAAACCGATTAAGGTTGTGACACTCGAAATCGAAGTAGAGGTTGTTGAGGCTTCACTACTACCTAGAAAAGACAAGTCAAGACTAGATTAAAGCTAATCTTTAACCTTGGATCAAAGTAAAAGCATGGTTCGTAAACTGATGTAAATTACGGGTGGATCTTGAGTTCCACGGCCGTGGAACCTCAAGAACAGGCCGTGATTTTGGTTCGTCGGTGAAATCTCTTTAACTCTCAGGGTCCAATCTGTTTACGATCGATCTATCATCATCTAAGCCACAACTATCAACCCTTCACCTTAGAATTGCTAAAGTGTTTTAGCCAACAACAGTCATTATGATATCAAATTCAAGATTAAGAAGAATGAAAGATGAAAACCTTCAAAAACCTTCAATATACTTTAAATCAATCTCAAATCCACCAACAAGGGTATAATGTATATCAGATTTGGAATAACACAAACCAATCACAATCCTTGATAAGAACGAAGAGAGGGATGTCAATCCGTTTTCTAATCAAACCTAGGAACAAAAGTGCAACTTCCAAATCTTCAATCCTTCGCAAATCTCCGTTGCCAAATGGCAATCCTCCGTACGTCCAATGAATCCCTAGGCACATGTAAGTAAGTGTAAGCGAAGATGCCGAAATCTTTCTCCTTCAGACCTTTTATAGGGAAAGATAGAATAACCGTCCGGCCCATATGCGTAGACAATGTGTCTATATTTTATTCGTCAAAAAATTGCCTAAATTACGGTTTCATGGAGTTCCACGGCCGTGGTTTAGAGCGTGGAAGTGGATTACGGTTCTTCACAACTTCCACGACCGTACTTTATACCGTGTAACTCTCTGGAATGCTCCACGCTCATGTTGCCAAGTTCCACGGCCGTGGTTTAGAGCGTGGACTTCATTACGGCCGTATTTTAGAGCGTGGAAGCATAGGTTGCTCGAAATTCCTTTTGTTTCGTGCTATTCCTCATCCTAGCACCTTCCTTGGCTTTTTTGTTGTGTCCTCAATCCTTGTATGTGCTCAATTCATCTCCATCATCTCTTAATTCGTTCAGTTCTAGCTCTTATTCGCCTACAATCAACACAAAGCTTATGTAGACCTCTATATGAACAATATAGACGAACTAGCTAACAATTGCTTCAATGCTTTATCAATGAACATTATAATGGATGAAAAACATCTAGAAAACGTGCCTAAAATATCACAATATTTCATGCTAACAAAATACCCCATACTTGCCACTTGCTTGTCCCTAAGCAAGGTCTTTCAAAAGCTTTAAAACTCAAGTTAGGATGAAATATGTATGCAACTTCAAAGACATCTTTTAAGGGAATGTGCTTCTAGTCAATAGATCATTCTCAAACCTTGCTTCATTCATTCATAAGACTCTCATATACATAACCAAAGAATAAAGAGGAAAGAAACATCATGAATTGATCAAACTTCAATGTAAGCGTCATAACCATCAAACATTATCAAAATCAATCATAAGAAACTTCAATTTAGATCACCAAGTCATATAACATTCTCTTGATCTTAAGGACTTTCAAATAAGGTCTAGAATGCGGAAAGGAGAGGAATCTATAATAAATGTGGTGCATGAATCCGGGAAAGTTGATAACTAACTCTTTTCTTTTTCTCTTGCGGTTTTGCAACACATTCAACTTAGAGCTTTGCTCTCTTCTTTTACACATAATTTTTCAACTTTACTTTTGGTGTTATGGACAGAGGTGCACAAAAACCAAAGCCTAGGAGATTGGCGATTCTCAATTTTGCGAGATGCCTCAAACCCTTGATGCACATACCATAATCCGTTAGGAATATCGCTCAATCCGACTTTGGCAAGACACAAACACCCGGCTATGTGAATGGTGCCGAGTTACTCATCGTCATGATTGACTTCCCCAAACCTATAAGTTCTTTCTATTCTTTGAATGCAAAATTTTGCTTTCATGGCCCTCCCACATCAAACATGCCGAATATCAACTCCTCCAAATTCCCGGATAGGTAAGGGAGGCCATTATTTCATTGAGGGGCTAAATGATCAAAGAAAGAAGAAAGAAAATCGAATTGCCTTAATCATTTCAACAAGAAGTATAAGAACTTATCATGTGATTTCAACCTTGATTTCTCAATATGATTTAGGTAACACTCTTAACATTATGAAACTTGCAAAAGAGGAATAACTAACTCATTCAATTTCTTTTCAATTCACTATTTGTTTAAGCATACAATTGTCATCAAAACTCAATTCACAAGTAGTGATTATCATAGAAATCATCTCAATCCTTAGAAGCACAAAATTTTCAAAATTATTCGATTTTTATGGTTTTTTTTATCAAAAGCTTTTTCATGCAATGCGGTAATGAAACGTGTAACAATGGAATGAAACATGCAAGGTGTTCTCGATCAAAGCAAGCAAAAGTAAGTAGAGTTATTACAAACGAATAGTCACACCCCACCCCATACTTGAGACAAACATTGTCCCTAATGTTCAAATAGAAATAAAGAAAAGAAAGAAAGAAAATGAACTCACAAGACGGTGGTGGAGTGGCTAAAGCGGTAGATCATCATCATCCTCACTGGGGTGCCGGTGGTGGTGGAAACGGGAAGAAGCCGGGATCATAGTTCCGCCCAAACTGCTGGCGGTAAATGTCTCTCATCATCCAGTCATGCGCATCGACTCGTGCATCCCTAGCATCCGCGCGGATCTCCAAGGCTCCGACCCTACTAGAAAGGTCGGTGGCCCACTCCGGCAGGTGCTCGTACCATCCTGGCGGCTGGCTATACCAAGCTGGTGCATCTGATGTTGCTGGTGCAGGTGGTGGCTGGGCATGCCAAGCTGGTGGAGCTCCCATCCAATCCGGCTGCGTGCTATACCACTAAGGAGGGGTCGTCATCCATGTCGGCCTCTCACTCACGCTGGCGCGGCGAGAGGAAGAACCAGAAGCTCTAGCGGGGCGGGGAGAGTGTCTAGGGAGGTCGGGAACTGCATCCGGCTGATCCGGAAAGGTACCAAAATCGTGCTCCTCACCTCCTCCCTCAAACTCACCATCTCCTCTCATCTCCTCCTCATCTACAACGGGTGGCTCAGGGGGAATGTAGGGGGGTGCTACTAATCTATTCGCATGCATATCAGCGAATGTCTCCTTCCAATTATGGCGTCCAGCCATAATGGAATACTCGGGAAGCCATGTAACCTCTCTACCTCCTCTACCATCCCAAGACATGGCAGCGGTAGGTGGACCTCTATGTCTAGGAAAGATAATGCCTTTAGTCATGAGGCTCTGAAGTCCTAGAGGTCTAGTTGCTATCCAGGTACACGCGGAGAAGTCGATGCCTAGCTGTCTAGCAAGGTGGGTGACCATCCCACCGTATCCAATATTAACGGCCCTCTTATTCTTTAGCTTACTCATAGTAGAAGCTAAAAGGGTGGCACAGTCAGCCGGCATACCATGCAACATACAATAAAGCAAAAACAGCTCATCAGTCTTCATTTTCTGAGGGGTCTCCGTCCTAGGGAAGAGACACTCAGAAAGCACTCGGTGGGCAGTCTTCAAGGCTAAGTGATAAATAAACTTAGCCTTGGTATCAGCAGGTTGCCAGCGGTCCTCGCTGGCGTACACCATAGCAATGTCCTCCCAAAAATCTTTGGCACACACGCCACTAGGAAATCGACCATTGAAGGTCTCATGGAACCCAAAGAAGGCTCCAAACTCTCGAATCGAGAACTCATAGTTCCTCTCCATCAGCCGGAAAGAAACCGTCCTATCGACATGACTATGCTCAAATGAGATCACAAACTCTCTAGTGATCTCCTCATATGCATCTTTCCGAATAGCGGAGAAGATGATCAATCCCGCTCTATCCAACAGCCAAGTAAGATCCCCTACCACATTCAGTGGCTCTAAGTCCTCAAGTAGTAAATATCTTGGTCCTATGACCGCTCTCTTCTCGATCCTTTCTAAGGCATCGAGATAGTCCTCATAAATCTTAGGGACTCTAGGGGATGGTGGTGATGGTGGCTCAGTAAGGGGTGCTTGGGAGGAGGAGGAAGCATTACCTTTCCTCTTCTTGTTGCTAGCTGACATTCTCCTAACCAAATCCATCTCAGTTCAAAAATTACGGCCTGTTCTAACAATTCCACGGCCGTGGTTTTTCCAGAGACCGTGATTCGGCTTTGAATTTCTCAAAACTCAACAGATTCACACCCAATTCAGCAGAAGGCAGCCCTAGACTAATTCTAATCCAATTCCAATCAGTTCTCCTAAAAATTCTTGCAAAAACTGAGGCAAATCGACAAAGTGAGAGAAGAGATAAAAACCTAGCTTTTCCGATTTTGAAATCAGAATTTTGTCTTCTCCGGTGATTTGCCGCTCGAATCGTTGCTTGGATCTTGTAGGTGATTGAATTTGCTTCACATTTGATCAAAGAATCGTTGCTTGGGTAATAGAGAGACTCAACATCCTTTATTAAGATTTTAAGTGTGCTTTCTATTCTTTATCTTGGAGAGTCATATCCTGAGGTTTTAGATAGTTAGTTTGAACATAATTCTTGTCTTGAGATCTTTCTATATTGCAGCCTCAACAATCCTTATAGAGAGAACCTTTGGACTAGATAAATAGGTTTCGGAACTTCGCCGTACGATGCCTACATTTGAACACATAATCTTGGCAATATAAACTCTGTCCTTATATCACTTAGAAGTGTCTTGAATCGAAAGCCGAAATCGGATACTTGAATCCTTGGAATCATTTCCCCCTTTATTAATTACAAAAGCTTTTGCATTTTCGCTAGATAATTGAATTTGAATTTATTCTCACCAAATCCCTAAGTTCGACTCTGGAATTCTTACGTTACTACAACCGATCTGTACACTGCGGGTTCGCTTTGCTTTGAGTTCAGGATATAAATTTTAAGATTTCGACGCACACACCTTTCGAGCGAACAAGTTTTTGGCGCCGTTGCCGGGGATTTGGTCTAGACCAAATTCGGTTTTCGGTTGTCTAGCTTGAGAGCTCTTGCTCTTGTGATTTGATTAGTCTACTTGAGTGATCTTTGCAGGTTCTTTAGGTATATGCGAAAGACTAGATCCACTAAAGATCTAGTTCCTTTCGATCCCGAATTGGAGAAAACTTTAAGAAGAAAGTTGAAGGAAAAGAAAATGGCTGAAAATAACGAGAGAAACATCCAGGCTGAGTTGGATGAAGCTCAACATCAACTAAAGTTGAGTGAGAAAGCTCGTGTAGATGCTGAAACGAGTCATCAATTCCAAATTGATGAACTCAGGGCTATGATGTTGGACATGAAGTTGGAATTGAACGAATCCAGGAAGAAAAAGAAAGTCAAGACACCGACTAAGTCCATTAGGAATGATTCATCCGATGATGAAGAACTTGACCCGGACATGCCGGAACTTGAGGAGATCGATCCAGTGATTCATCCTGTTGGAAACACCCCAAGACCACCGGTTGCTCCTCGCTTCCCAGCTAGGTATGTGAGAGTTGCTAATGAAGGTGATGGACCCCGAACTTTGGGACAACGGAAGGATCCAATACAGCAACCACGCCGTCTAGGTGTGGATTTCGGAGTTGAAGACATCCAGGAGTTTAGTTTCTCACCACAAGTTATCACCATGGTTCGCCAAAGTCAGTTTGGTGGAGCAAGTGCTGAATCTCCACATCAACACTTGCAGAATTTCGAGATTCTCATGGAGACTATGAAGCCAAAGAAGGCTACTACAAGCAATTACAAGATCAAACCGTTCTTCTTTTCTTTGAAGGACAAAGTTCTAGCTTGGTACCAAACACTTCCAACTGCAAAGCTGGCCACATGGGAGGATTTATCTTCGGAATTCCTCACCAAGTTCTTCCCGCCATCCAAAACGGCGGAATTGAGAGGTAAGATAAATGCTTTTTCTATGAAACGTAAAGAAAGTTTGTTTCAATCTTGGGAAAGGTTTCAGGATCTCTTGTTGAATTGCCCACACCACGGCATTTCAAAACTGGAATTATTGGAGATCTACTATAAAGGATTGGATGTGGAAACATAATTTAACCTCCAATCTCTCTCTTGTGGCACATTCATGGACATGAGAGAGGATGATGCTTGGGACTTCATTGAGAAGCAAGCCCAAGTGATTGAGAAGTATTCCCACCGGAAGGTGGAACCAAATATCCGGAATCAAGGTGATCCATGAGCTAAATTGAACCATGCTTCTCAAAGACAAATATTTTCCCTCAACAATGAGATCAAAGATTTGAAGGAAGTAATCAAAACGAGTCTTCAAAAGACTAAGGAGCATGAACCCAACTATATGGGAAGGGATAACAATCAAAGGAATGACTACCGGAACAACAACCGGAACTCTAACTGGAATAACAACAATAGGAACTCCAATAGCAACAATTGGAGGTCAAATCAACAAAATCCAGGTAATCCTTATTCTCATGCTGAAAAAGCTCTAACATCTCCATCTTCTTCTACTCCTTTGAAAAGCCCGATCCCATGTTGGAAACGATCCTAGGGAAACTACAAGGATTGGAGAGCTATATAACTTCAGTTGATAGAGCTCACAAAGCTTTGGAAAGCCAAGTATTTTGCAAAGCCGGAGAAGTTCCAAGAGACCAAGGGAAACTTCCCGGGAAGACGGGAGATAACCCAAAGGGAAGGGTTATGGCAATCACTACTAGGAGTGGTGTAACAACTACCGATCCTCAACCTAAAGTAGTTGAAACCACCACAAAAGAAGGAGAGGGAAAAGAGAAGGAAGATGTCAATGTTCCTCCTCCCGTGTACAAACCACATCTACCATTTCCTCAATCTAGAGCGCGAGCACGCTTAGATAAACACTTCGGTAAGTTTATTGAACTTATGAGTAAGTTGCATATTAATATACCTTTTATGGATGCAATTTTAGGTATGCCAGCTTATGGGAAGTTTCTCAAGGAGATCCTCTCTAACAAGAGGAAATTAGAAGACATTGGAGAAGTCAAGATTTGTATGGAGTCATCCGAACTCATCAAGACTATGACAGAGAATATGCCACCTAAGCTACGTGATCTAGGATCCTTTTGCATACCCATCACTTTGGGAGAGGCTACTTATGATGCACTTTGCGACCTTGGAGCAAGTGTGAGCATCATACCACTTGCTTTATGCAAAGTAGTTGGTCTAGTAGAGCCTAGACCGGTGAAGATAACACTCTACATGGCTGATCGTTCCACCACTAAGCCAATTGGGATATTAGAAGACATTCCTGTAAGACTCGGTAAGTTTTACATTCCTATAGATTTTGTCGTTCTTGACATACATAAAGATTGTCCAGTTCCCATCATTCTTGGGAGACCATTCCTTGCAACATCCGGATGCCTGGTAGATTGCAAGAATGGCCAGCTATCCTTCAATATAGGTGAAGAGAAAGTGGAGTTCGTACTCTCCTCTTTGATCAAGGAGCCAGCCTTGAGAGAAGATGTCTTTGACATCTTTGATGAAGAAGAATCTAGAGAGGTAGTAAGTTCAATCTTAATGAAAGACCCTCTTCAAAAGGTTCTTAGTATGAGCATCATGGAGGAAGGAGTAGAACATGATTGTGATGATGATGTGAAAGCATTAGAAGATGTGGAAGAAGAACCAGGAATAGGATTTGAAAAGCTGGAATCGACCCCGAAACTGTGAAAAAAATCGACCTACACGAATTAAATCGTTCGATTTATGAAAATGTAAGTCGATTTTTGACAACAGGAAGAAAAATCGACCAACAAATTGTCCGATTTTCTTCAAGGGAAGTCGATTTATCGAAGAATTCTCCGGATCCTACAAACTTGAATGCAGTTGTTCTCAACTCTGGTGATACACCTTCCCCACCTTCCGAGGCTTCTCCCATGACATTAGAAGGTCATGAATCATCGGTCAAAGCACCTCCATCATTGGAATTAAAACCCCTCCCTACACATCTAAGGTACGCATTTCTTGGCACTAATTCTACATATCCGGTTATAGTTAATGCGAATCTGAACGATGCTAAGTTAGAGAAGCTCATGAATGTTTTAAGGCAACATAGGAGAGCATTAGGCTATACTATTGATGATTTGGTATGTATAAAACCTTCACTATGTATGCATAAAATTTTAATGGAAGAGGACTACAAACCTTCACGTCAACCTCAAAGACGGTTAAATCCGGTAATGAAGGATGTCGTGAAGAAAGAAATCCTTAAGCTACTTGATGCAGGTATCATCTTCCCTATTCCGATAGCAAATGGGTGAGCCTAGTACATGTAGTACCAAATAAAGGAGGCATTACCGTTGTCGCCAACAAAAACAACGAACTTATTCCCACAAGAACAATTACGGCGTGGCGAATGTGCATCGACTACCGTAAGCTGAACGTGGCCACTAGGAAGGGCCAATTTCCCCTTCCTTTTATTGATTAAATGTTGGAAAGGTTAGCCCAACACTCTTACTTTTGTTATCTAGATGGATATAGCGGTTTCTTTCAGATTCCCATTCACCCGGATGATCAAGAGAAAACGACTTTCACATGCCCTTGGGGTACGTTCGCCTATAGAAGAATGCCGTTTGGTCTATGCAACGCTCCAGCAACCTTTCAAAGGTGTATGATGGCAATCTTCTCCGAATACGTAGAGAGCATCTTGGAAGTCTTCATGGACGACTTTTCGGTATACGGTTCTTCCTTTGATAACTGTCTCTCTAACCTTTCATTAGTTCTTAAGAGATGTGAGGATACTAACTTAGTTTTAAACTGGGAAAAGTGTCACTTCATGGTCACTAAAGGGAATGTGTTAGGTCATCTAGTATCACAAAGAGGAATAGAGGTTGATAGAGCTAAGATAGAAATAATTGAGAAGCTACCTCCTCCCTCTTCAATAAAAGGAATAAGAAGCTTCCTAGGACATGCAGGCTTCTATAGGAGATTCATAAATGATTTTGCTAAGATTTCAAAACCCTTAACTAATCTTTTAATGAAAGATGCAACTTTCGAATTCTCGAAAGATTGTTTAGATGCTTTTTGAAGGATCAAAGAAGCTTTGATTTCAGCACCAATCATCCAACCACCCGATTGGACTCTTCCTTATGGAGGTCATGTGCGATGCAAGCGACGTCGCTATAGGAGCCGTACTTGGACAGAAGAAAGATGGTCGTACTCATGCCATCTACTATGCTAGTAAGACGCTAGACGAGGCTCAATCCAACTATGCCACCACGTAAAAGGAACTCTTAGTTGTAGTTTACGCTTTTGAAAAATTTTGTTCCTATCTTGTAGGTGCAAAGGTGATTGTCTATACAGACCATTCAGCAATACGCTACTTATTCACGAAGAAGGATGCGAAGCCAAGGCTTCTAAGATGGATCTCACTCTTACAAGAGTTTGATTTGGAAATTCGTGATAAGAAGGGGTCGAAAAACTCCGTTGCTGACCATCTTAGTCGTCTTCCACACCTCACCGACGAGACGGATGAACTTCCTATAGACGACTCATTCCCTGACGAGCAACTACATGAGATTGAAGAGTGTCTTCAACACATCTCAAAAGGTAATGATCCATGGTTTGCTGACATTGTAAATTACCTTGTTTGTCAGGAGATTCCCCCCGGACTTTCGTATGCTCAAAGAAAGAAGTTCTTTAAGGACGTTCGACACTTCTATTGGAATGAACCTCTTCTATTCAAAAGAGGTCCCGATGGCATATACAGGAGATGTATCCCAGAAGATGAGGTGGAAAGTGTCATCCGCCATTGCCATTCTCTTCCATGTGGTGGACATGCTAGTTCCCACAAGACTTGTGCTAAGGTACTTCGTTCCGGTTTCTTTTGGCCTACACTATTCAAAGATGTGCAAAAATATGTTGCTGCTTGTGATGCTTGTCAAAGGAGGGGTAATATATATAGAAGGAATGAGATGCCTCTCAATAACATACAAGAAGTAGAGATCTTCGATGTATGGGGAGTAGACTTTATGGGACCTTTCCCATCTTCTTGCGGAACCCAATATATACTTCTTGCCGTAGACTATGTCTCGAGATGGGTTGAGGCAATCACTTCTCCTACTAATGATGCAATGGTAGTGGTGAAGTTCTTTGTTACGCTAAAAAGTGTGCACGCAATAAGCCTTAAATTTATACTCGTTATAATTATCCTAACTTCTAGCGCACCCGCAGTGTACGGGACGTTTGTAGCAAGATAAGTATTCCGAGGTCGAACACAAAGACTAAGGTGAAATTGATTTAAGTTGTGATTGAATTTAGCAAGACCTAAGTCTAAAGGAAAAGAGTAAGTAAGGAAGAAAATCTCAATTGTTTTGGTAGGTTTTAGGTGATCACATCAAAGATCACAATTCATTCAGAGCAATCAATCAAACTAAACCGAAAATCAGCACAAATAAACAAACCAAACGGGATATTGATCAAGGAAAAAGGAAAGACAGATTCTAGGGGTTGGAAATTCCGGTTATGGCATAGAACTCAAGTTATCTATTCATTCCTTGGATTGATTATGATATGTTGGGATTAAGTGTTTCTAAATTGGGATCAATTACCGGGTAAGTCTCATGATCCAACTAGTCCACACCTAAGGTCTCATTACCGGTTAAGTCTCTAAGAACCTAAGGTTAGGAATTCTACACAAACCGGAATTGTTAATTAGGGATCTAACCTATCCTTACCGGGTAAGTCTTGGAACGGGAAGTCCTAATCAACATTCCTAGCACATCTAATCCAATGGCGACTTGTTAGGTTCACCACTACCTAAGGTTTTGCTATTTTGGATTCTAAGGGCAAGGATTACCGGGTAAGTCTCTCCTAACACTTAGCCTCTACACTAGGATACCCTAGGGTAGGTTAAACTCAGCTAAAACTTAGGGTTTCAACATTTCTACAGATCTAAGGTAAGATCCTTCGAACCAGGGAAAATCACGGTTTGTTCTATAGAAACTACGACCGTGGTTCTTCAAGAACTACCCGTGATTTCTAACAGAAACTACGTTCATAAGCAAAAATCATCCAAAGATAAATCTAAGTCCATCCTATCATAGATCTAGCCATAACCATCCTTTCCTTACCCTAGAACCACATCAATCTAGCCTACAACATTCATAATGGAAATCAAAGCAAGCAAACATAAAATCATGAACTCCATTGCAAGATAATGAAAGAAAAGAAGATGAACAAGTGGATTTCAACACAAACCAAATCTGAAGATCGAATTAGGAAAACTTACAACCCTTCCAAAAGAAGGTTCAAGGGTTCACAAATCTCTAGAAATAAATCCGAAATACAAGAGCTAAGTGTGTGTTCTTCTTTCTTCTTCAATGGCTCCTTTCTTCTTCCTTTTGGCACTTTCCTTCCTAGAAAAAATCTTCTTCTTTTGAGGATATATTTGTAAGAGAATTGGAGAATGGATGAGCTCTTCTTCAACTACCCCAGCTCCCAGCTGCCTCAAACAACCCATCAAGGACCACTTTTATAAAAAATTCTTCATGAGCTGGCCATGAGAGTCGTGGCACAGCTGTCACGAGAATCTGGCAAAATCCACGGTCATTTCCACGGCCGTGGTTCTTCAGAGAACCGTGATTCTGTGCAGAAACCTTGTTTTGGATCATTAGGCTGTGGTTTGGTGCATGGCCTGTGTTGGCAAGGTTCCATGAGTCCTTCTCAGCCCTTGCCTTGCATTCCAATGAGTTTGGAAGTGCGTCCTCGATGAGCGACCCTCAAACGCATCGTTTTAGCTCGAAACTTCCCGAAATACCTACAAAACGCACACAAGTCCGTGTAGACATCTATCTCGACAAAATAGATGTTTTGAGTGCAAAACGTATTGGACTAGTGCTAGATGGTGCATGATTTGAGCGAGAATCCTATCTAAATGTACACCTAAAACTATGCTATAAATCGTGTTATCAAAATACCCCATACTTAAGGTTTGCTCGTCCCCGAGCAAATTCCCAACTATAGACTAAAAGATGACATGATTTATGTATGCAGGAAAATGGCAAAAATCTTTTTGGGTTTTGTGCTTCTACTATTGGATCACCTTCATAGTCATGATCAATGGCAATTGGATAAGCAATTATGTATCAAACAATAAGGGCATGGAAAGACAATTGTACTTAACTCAAAAGCATGCATGAGATGGGAGGACGAAGATGTCAAGAAGATCAAGAGTCTATCCAATCTAGATTACTAAATCTTACAAACATGCAAGTAGGTCATAAGGGCTTGTGACATAAAAGGCTAAGAAACGTTGTAATTTGGGAGGGGAATTTTCTAGGTATGTGATGCTAATCCGGGAATGGAACTAACTTCACTTCCTTGTCCTCGATCAACTTCCCCCAAGTGTATATTTTTCCCTATCTTGCTTTCTTTTCTTTTTCTTTAACTCATTTTTGAGACAATGGCATTGGTGTACAATAGCCGAAACCTCGGTGATTAGCCATCCTCGGGCTTTTTCTCTTTTTCGAGGTGCATCCACACCGGGCACACATACCAAAGCTCGTTAGGGCTATTGGTTCGTTTGACTTTGGCAAGGCACCAACACCCGATTATGTGAAGTGTACCGAGTTACTTATCATTTAAACCAACGCCCCCAAACCTATTTTGGCTACACTTCCACAATAATTTCATCATTCTATTCACGACATTCTTTTCATTACATTTTCACCCCGCACTTGCTTTTACACATTCAAACACACTAGCATGCTCCTATTCCCGGATGGGTTTAAAGGAGGTCGATTTTATATCAATTGAGGTGCTCAAGCAATCATGATCAAGATGAGAAGTAGAGAAAGATGAAGTGCCTCATTCATTCCTAGATGGTATGCAAGAACTATCATGTAATTTCGACTTTCAATACTCAATCCATTCTAGGCAATCATCATGATCTCAAGTCATTCATGGAATTTAAGAGAAGTAGTTCAAGTCCACATATGCATTTATCAATTCAACACATAAGGCCATTCATAGCCAATCACAAGACAAGTTTCATCATTAGGATCATATCCAAGCCTAGAAAAGCAAAAAAATTTTTTTAAATTTTCTGATTTTTATGGGATTTTTGATTTAAGTATGTACAATGTAAGACACATGCAAATATTAACCTATCCTAGATGCTCATCATGCAAAGGATCATGCGAACCCCACCCCATACTTAGAAACACATTGTCCCCAATGTGGTATACAAGTAAAGAGAGTGAAAGAAGGTTCTCACAATGTAAAATGGTTTGCTATGGTATTTGGGAATTCTCAAGTGAATTGATGTTGGATGATCCTTTCAACCATGGTAGAGAGCTCTAAGCATCCTTCAAGCTTTGAAACCCGCGCTAGGCACCGCTAGCCGTCCAAGTTCCGCGTCCGCTCCACCCATAATTGGTGAGGGTTTCATCATCATCATTTCCGAGAGAGGCTTCCAACGCCATTAATGCTTCTAGCATACACATGAAGTAGACAAAACACACAAAGCACACAAAAACAGAAAAATTCTAAGCAAAAAATGAAGGAAAAATGTTACCGATGGGTTGCCTCCCACCAAGCGCTTCTTTAAGGTCATTAGCTTGACCAAACTTCGGGAGCGTCTATTCAAGGTGGAGCGGGGCAATCATGTCTATCGGGGCTCCCGGAATATACTTCTTCAAGCGATGCCCATTCACTTTGAAATCTCCACAATGCTCCCCTCCTATCTCAATAGCTCCATGGGGAAAGATCTTCTTTACCACATATGGCCCGGTCCATCTTGATTTGAGCTTTCCGGGGAAAAGTCTTAGCCTCGAGTTGAAGAGAAGGACAAGATCTCCTTCACTCAACTCCTTTGGAATAATCCTCTTGTCATGCCATCTTTTGGTTCTCTCCTTGTAGATCCGGGCATTCTCATAGGCTTCCAACCGGAGCTCCTCAAGGGCATTGATATCAAGCAATCTCTTCTCTCCCGCCTCCTTGAGGTCAAAATTCAGCCACTTAATGGCCCAATAAGCTCTATGCTCCATTTCCACTGGAAGATGGCAAGACTTGCCATAGACTAACTTGTAAGGAGTGGTGCCAATGGGTGTTTTGAAGGCGGTTCTATATGCCCATAGTGCGTCATTGAGCTTCATAGCCCAATCCTTCCTTGTCCTAGACACCGTCTTCTCGAGGATGGCCTTGATCTCACGGTTGGAGATCTCCACTTGGCCACTAGTTTGGGGATGGTAGGGTGTTGCTACCTTATGAGTCACCCCATACTTGGCCAAAAGTGCTCCAAAATTTCTATTTGTGAAGTGCTTCCCTCCATCACTAATGATCACCCTTGGTGTTCCAAACCTAGGGAAGATCACTCGGTTGAAGAAACGCACCACCACCTTGGCATCATTTGTAGGAGAGGCGATGGCCTCTACCCATCTTGACACATAGTCCACCGCCAATAGGATGTAGAGATTGCCACATGAGGAAGGGAATGGTCCCATGAAGTCTACACCCCACACATCAAAAATCTCAACTTCTTGGATGTTGTTCAAAGGCATTTCATTCCTCCTTGAGATGTTCCCCGTTCTTTGGCAAGCATCACATGCCGCTACAAAACCTTGCACATCTCTAAACAAGTTAGGCCAATAAAAACCGGATTGCAATACCTTCGCACACGTTTTGTGTGAGCTAGTATGGCCTCCACATGGTAAGGAGTGACAATGCCGGATCACACTCTCCATTTCATCTTCCGGTATGCATCTTCTAAGCACCCCATCCGGGCCTCTCTTGAATAGAAGTGGCTCGCTCCAATAGTAATGCCTTACATCGTTGAAGAACTTTTTCCTTTGTGCATATGTAAATCCGGGAGGCACTTCCTCACACACCAAGTAATTCACAATGTCGGCATACCATGGCTCACTTCCTCTAGCCACTTGGAACAAACATTCTTCCACCATTTGCAATTGTTCGTCCCGGAATGAATCATCTATCGGGACGTTGTCTTTCCCAAGCTCCAATGGTGGGAGTCTACTAAGGTGATCCGCTACGGAGTTCTCGGATCCCTTCTTATCTCGTATCTCCAAATCAAACTCTTGAAGAAGAAGGATCCACCGAATCAACCTTGGTTTGGCATCCTTCTTTGTAAGTAGATAACGGATCGCCGCATGATCCGTGTAAACTATGACCTTCGCTCCAACAAGGTACGAGCGGAACTTTTCAAATGCATACACCACCGCCAACAACTCCTTCTCGGTGGTAGCATAGTTGAGTTGGGCTTCATCTAGCGTCTTGCTAGCATAATAAATAGCATGAGTGCGCCTGTCTTTCCTTTGCCCTAAAACGGCCCCAACGGCCACATCACTTGCATCGCACATGATCTCAAACGGTAAACTCCAATCCGGAGGTTGCATGATGGGTGCGGAGATCAAGGCGTTCTTCAACCTACAAAACGCTTCAAGACAATCTTTGGAAAAAACAAAATCAACATCTTTCATTAGTAGGTTAGTGAGAGGCTTAGAAATTTTAGAGAAATCTTGAATAAATCTCCGGTAAAAACCGGCATGCTCTAAGAAACTCCTTACCCCCTTCACCGAGGTAGGTGGTGGCAACTTCTCTATCGTTTCAATTTTAGCTCTATCAACCTCAATGCCACGGTTAGACACCAAGTATCCTAACACAATACCTTCACTTACCATGAAGTGGCATTTCTCCCAATTTAAGACAAGATTTGTCTCCTCACATCTTTGCAACACTAATGACAAATTAGCCAAGCAATCATCGAAAGAAGAACCATAAACAGAGAAATCATCCATGAACACTTCCATGATATTTTCTATGTATTCCGAAAAGATAGCCATCATACACCTTTGGAAGGTGGCGGGTGCATTACACAACCCAAATGGCATTCTCCTATATGCAAAGGTACCCCATGGACATGTAAAAGTTGTTTTCTCTTGGTCATCGGGGTGGATAGGGATTTGGAAGAATCCACTATACCCATCTAGATAGCAAAAGTGAGAATGTTGAGCTAATCTTTCTAGCATTGTGTCAATGAAGGGGAGGGGAAAGTGATCTTTCCTAGAGGCCATGTTCAATTTCCTATAATCTATACACATTCTCTATCCCGTGACCGTCCTAGTTGGTATTAGTTCATTGTTCTCATTAGTTACTACCGTCATTCCACCCTTCTTAGGTACCACATGAACGGGGCTAACCCACTTATTATCCGAGATAGGGTAGATAATTCCCGCATCTAGCAACTTAATGATTTCCTTTTTGACCACCTCTTTCATTATAGGATTCAATCTCCTTTGATGTTCAATAGAGGGTTTGTGGTTGTCTTCCATCATTATTTTATGCATGCACAAAGATGGCTTAATGCCAACCAAATCATCAATAGTATAACCAATGGCTTTCCTATGCAATCTTAGTTCATGCAGCAATTTAGCAAGTTCATCATCACTCAAGCATGCATTAACAATTACCGGATATGTAGAATTATCACCAAGGAATGCATACTTTAAATGAGAAGGGAGGGGTTTGAGTTCAAGTGAGGGAGGACCTTTATCGGTTGAAGATGATCCAAATAAGATTGGATGAGATGAATCCAAGGCAAAAGAAGACTCTCCTTGGCTCCTAGAAGTTTGATCACCATCAAGAGCTGATTCAGGGAAAACCACGGTTGGAAACACGGTTTGCTCATCTTCCACGGCCGTGGTTCTTGCCAAGCTTGCTTCTCGGAGTTGTCAAGAGTTTGACGGCCGTGGAACCTGAATCTCGACCGTGGAACTTGCAGTTGTTCACAATTTCTTCGTGGCTCTCAAATCCAACTCTTGGCTCCTCTTCCAAGGCCTCCAAGGCTTTGATCTCTTCATTGCATTCCTTTTCAATGTCTTCCTCCATCATACTCAAAGTAAGAACCTTCTCCAAGGGGTCCTTGATCAAGATCGAGCTTACTACTTCTCTAGATTCCTCTTGCTCAATTATGCTGAAGATATCTTCATCAAGGGTTGGCCCTTTCATCATTGTGGACAGCTTGAACTTGATGTTCTCTTCTCCAATGTTGAAGGAGAGAGTCCCGTTCTTGCAATCCACTAAACATCCCGAGGTGGCTAGGAAAGGTCTTCCTAGGATGATGGGAACCGGATAATCCGCCGGAATGTCCAACACTACAAAGTCAATAGGCACGTAAAATCCTCCCAATTGCACCGGAATGTCCTCTAGAATCCCAACTGGATGAGTGATAGAACGGTCCGCCATATAGAGGGTCATCTTGACCGGCTTTGGCTCTCCTAGCCCGACTTTGTTGCTAAGTGCAAGCGGTATGATGCTTACACTCGCTCCAAGATCACAAAGGGCCTCGTATTTCACATCTCCCACTCCTATTGGGACGCAAAAAGAGCCCGGATCCCTTAGCTTGGGAGGCATTTCCTCCTTCATTGTTTGGATCAACTCCGAGAATCTCTTGGTCATCCTAATCTCCCCATACTCCTCCAACTTCCTTTTGTTGGAGAGTATTTCCTTCAAGAACTTTCCGTATGCCGGCATTCCTAAGATGGCATCCATGAACGGAATGTTAATATGTAACTTGGACATTAGTTCAAGGAACTTACCAAAGTGATTGTCCAAACGAGCTCTTGCTCTTGATTGTGGGAACGGTAGTGGTGGCTTGTATGGAGGCGGTGCCACATAAGTTGGCTCTACATCCTTGCTCTTGCCTCCATCGTCTTGCTTTCTTCCCTCTTCTACCACTACTTGCTTTCCCTTAGCTTGGTCCTTGGGCAAAGGATCCTTCATACTCAACCCACTCCTTGTTGTGATAGCCAAAACTTGGCCTCTTGGGTTGTCTTCGGTTCTTCCGGGAAGCTTCCCCGGATCTCTATGTGTTTCACCCGCCTTTTGAAAAACTTGTGCTTCCAAGACTTTTTGAGCCTTAGAAATTGAAGTGACGGTGCTCTCAAGTCCACTCAATCTTCCTAGCAATTGTTCAAACATGACTTCGGTCCTATCCTTTGAAGGTTGAGTAAAACCGGGTGGAGGTTCTTGTGAAGCTCTTTGTGGTGGAGTTGTACTTGTGGAGGCGGGAGGGTTCAAGGCTCCATCCGGATTAGAGTAAGAAAATCCGGGATGGTTGTGGTTTGGCCGGTAATTGTTGAATTGCCGGTTGTTGTTGAAATTTCTTGGGCCTTGGTAATTGTTGAAGTTGCCCCTTCCCATATAATTCACATCTTCCTCCTTGGAAGACAAGTTAGCTCGTGGAGGTGCTTGAGGAGTTGCTTGGCTCTTCAAGGTGGTAGTACATAACTCTCTCAAGGACTTCAACTCATTGTTGATGGCGTCAAGCTTGAAATTGCTCATGGTGACTTCGCTCACCACATATGCTCCCGCCTTTCTTCCTTCGTTCTTCCTATGAGAGTACTTTTCAATCACTAGAGCTTGCTTCTCCACAAACTCCCAAGCATCATCTACATGCTTCTCCATAAAAGTCCCACCGGAAAGAGATTGAAGCTTGAATTGGCTATCTTCATCAAGCCCCTTGAAATAGATCTCTAATAGCTCAATCTTTGGTATGCCATGGTGCGGACAATCTAGGAGAAGGTCCTTAAATCTCTCCCAAGACTTGAACAAACTTTCTCTATCCCTCATCACAAAGGCATTAATCTTTCCTCTTAATTCGGTGGTCTTGGAAGGTGGAAAGAACTTGGTCAAGAACTCGGTTGTCATCTCTTCCCAAGTACCAACTCGCCCTTGCGGAATAGATTGATACCAAGCCAAGGCATTGTCCTTAAGAGAGAAGGAAAAGGCCCTTAGCTTATGGTTGTTGCTCTCCAATCTTGGTGGTCTAAGAGTCTCCATCAAAATCTCATATTTCATCAAATGTTTGTGAGGAGACTCTCCTTCCATCCCTCCAAATTGATTATGGGCGGAGCTCATAGTTGTGGGTTGCGGGATCTCCTAGATTCACACCCGGTCGGTGTGCTCTTTGTGCCGGATCCATACGTCTCCCTAGGGTTTGTGGCTCCTCAATAGCAATGGGAACAACCCTAACATTGGCCGCCGGCTGCGGTTGTGGTGGAGGTGGTGGAGGTTGTCGGCGATTAAGCTCTCCTTGAACAAGGGCTTGCCTAATCTCCTCAATCTCCCTCCTTGTTTCCTCTTGCCTCTCATTGGCAAGTCTCCTTTCTTCCTCCAAGAGTTCATCCCTTAGCCTTATTTGCTCTAAGGCTTCATCCAATTCAGCTGGGAGGTTTCTACCGGCCATCTCTTTCTCTTTTCGGATGTTCTTAGATCTAGATCGAAGGGTTTTCTCCGGTTCGGGATCGAATGGAGCTAAATCCTTGCCACGAGATCTTCGCATACACCTAAAGAGCAATAGATGTCCTGGAAAGCAAAGACACAAACCAAAGAGTGATCAAAAGCAACAAGAAAGATCTACACTAGAAACAATCACAAAATAGACTCAATCTAGACCTAGTCCCCGGCAACGGCGCCAAAAACTTGTTACCATAAAAAGTGTGCACGCAATAAACCTTAAATTTATACTCGTTATAATTATCCTAACTTCTAGCGCACCCGCAGTGTACGGGACGTTTGTAGCAAGATAAGTATTCCGAGGTCGAACACAAAGACTAAGGTGAAATTGATTTAAGTTGTGATTGAATTTAGCAAGACCTAAGTCTAAAGGAAAAGAGTAAGTAAGGAAGAAAATCTCAATTGTTTTGGTAGGTTTTAGGTGATCACATCAAAAATCACAATTCATTCAGAGCAATCAATCAAACTAAACCGAAAATCAGCACAAATAAACAAACCAAACGGGATATTGATCAAGGAAAAAGGAAAGACGGATTCTAGGGGTTGGAAATTCCGGTTATGGCATAGAACTCAAGTTATCTATTCATTCCTTGGATTGATTATGATATGTTGGGATTAAGTGTTTCTAAATTGGGATCAATTACCGGGTAAGTCTCATGATCCAACTAGTCCACACCTAAGGTCTCATTACCGGTTAAGTCTCTAAGAACCTAAGGTTAGGAATTCTACACAAACCGGAATTGTTAATTAGGGATCTAACCTATTCTTACCGGGTAAGTCTTGGAACGGGAAGTCCTAATCAACATTCCTAGCACATCTAATCCAATGGCGACTTGTTAGGTTCACCACTACCTAAGGTTTTGCTATTTTGGATTCTAAGGGCAAGGATTACCGGGTAAGTCTCTCCTAACACTTAGCCTCTACACTAGGATACCCTAGGGTAGGTTAAACTTAGCTAAAACTTAGGGTTTCAACATTTCTACAGATCTAAGGTAAGATCCTTCGAACCAGGGAAAATCACGGTTTATTCTATAGAAACCACGACCGTGGTTCTTCAAGAACTACCCGTGATTTCTAACAGAAACTACGTTCATAAGCAAAAATCATCCAAAGATAAATCTAAGTCCATCCTATCATAGATCTAGCCATAACCATCCTTTCCTTACCCTAGAACCACATCAATCTAGCCTACAACATTCATAATGGAAATCAAAGCAAGCAAACATAAAATCATGACTTCCATTGCAAGATAATGAAAGAAAAGAAGATGAACAAGTGGATTTCAACACAACCAAATCTGAAGATTGAATTAGGAAAACTTACAACCCTTCCAAAAGAAGGTTCAAGGGTTCACAAATCTCTAGAAATAAATCCGAAATACAAGAGCTAAGTGTGTGTTCTTCTTTCTTCTTCAATGGCTCCTTTCTTCTTCCTTTTGGCACTTTCCTTCCTAGAAAAAATCTTCTTCTTTTGAGGATATATTTGTAAGAGAATTGGAGAATGGATGAGCTCTTCTTCAACTACCCCAGCTCCCAGCTGCCTCAAACAACCCATCAAGGACCACTTTTATAACAAATTCTTCATGAGCTGGCCATGAGAGTCGTGGCACAGCTGTCACGAGAATCTGGCAAAATCCACGGTCATTTCCACGGCCGTGGTTCTTCAGAGAACCGTGATTCTGTGCAGAAACCTTGTTTTGGATCATTAGGCTGTGGTTTGGTGCATGGCCTGTGTTGGCAAGGTTCCATGAGTCCTTCTCAGCCCTTGCCTTGCATTCCAATGAGTTTGGAAGTGCGTCCTCGATGAGCGACCCTCAAACGCATTGTTTTAGCTCGAAACTTCCCGAAATACCTACAAAACGCACACAAGTCCGTGTAGACATCTATCTCGACAAAATAGATGTTTTGAGTGCAAAACGTATTGGACTAGTGCTAGATGATGCATGATTGAGCGAGAATCCTATCTAAATGTACACCTAAAACTATGCTATAAATCGTGTTATCAAAATACCCCATACTTAAGGTTTGCTCGTCCCCGAGCAAATTCCCAACTATAGACTAAAAGATGACATGATTTATGTATGCAGAAAAATGGCAAAAATCTTTTTGGGTTTTGTGCTTCTACTATTGGATCACCTTCATAGTCATGATCAATGGCAATTGGATAAGCAATTATGTATCAAACAATAAGGGCATGGAAAGACAATTGTACTTAACTCAAAAGCATGCATGAGATGGGAGGACGAAGATGTCAAGAAGATCAAGAGTCTATCCAATCTAGATTACTAAGTCTTACAAACATGCAAGTAGGTCATAAGGGCTTGTGACATAAAAGGCTAAGAAACGTTGTAATTTGGGAGGGGAATTTTCTAGGTATGTGATGCTAATCCGGGAATGGAACTAACTTCACTTCCTTGTCCTCGATCAACTTCCCCCAAGTGTATATTTTTCCCTATCTTGCTTTCTTTTCTTTTTCTTTAACTCATTTTTGAGACAATGGCATTGGTGTACAATAGCCGAAACCTCGGTGATTAGCCATCCTCGGGCTTTTTCTCTTTTTCGAGGTGCATCCACACCGGGCACACATACCAAAGCTCGTTAGGGCTATTGGTTCATTTGACTTTGGCAAGGCACCAACACCCGATTATGTGAAGTGTACCGAGTTACTTATCATTTCAAACAACGCCCCCAAACCTATTTCGGCTACACTTCCACAATAATTTCAGCATTCTATTCACGACATTCTTTTCATTACATCTTCACCCCGCACTTGCTTTTTACACATTCAAACACACTAGCATGCTCCTATTCCCGGATGGGTTTAAAAGGAGGTCAAATTTTATATCAATTGAGGTGCTCAAGCAATCATGATCAAGATGAGAAGTAAGGAAAGATGAAATGCCTTATTCATTCCTAGATGGTATGCAAGAACTATCATGTAATTTCGACTTTCAATACTCAATCCATTCTAGGCAATCATCATGATCTCAAGTCATTCATGGAATTTAAGAGAAGTAGTTCAAGTCCACATATGCATTTATCAATTCAACACATAAGGCCATTCATAGCCAATCACAAGACAAGTTTCATCATTAGGATCATATCCAAGCCTAGAAAGCACAAAAATTTTTCTAAATTTTCTGATTTTTATGGGATTTTCGATTTAAGTATGTACAATGCAAGACACATGCAAATATTAACCTATCCTAGATGCTCATCATGCAAAGGATCATGTGAACCCCACCCCATACTTAGAAACACATTGTCCCCAATGTGGTATACAAGTAAAGAGAGTGAAAGAAGGTTCTCACAATGTAAAATGGTTTGCTTTGGTATTTGGGAATTCTCAAGAGGATTGATGTTGGATGATCCTTTCAACCATGGTAGGGAGCTCTAAGCATCCTTCAAGCTTTGAAACCCGCGCTAGGCACCGCTAGCCGTCCAAGTTCCGCGTCCGCTCCACCCATGATTAGTGAGGGTTTCATCATCATCATTTCCAAGAAAGGCTTCCAATGCCACTAATGCTTCTAGCATACACATGAAGTAGACAAAACACACAAAGCACACAAAAACAGAAAAATTCTAAGCAGAAAATGAAGGAAAAATGTTACCAATGGGTTGCCTCCCACCAAGCGCTTCTTTAAGGTCATTAGCTTGACCAAACTTCGGGAGCGTCTATTCAAGGTGGAGCGGGGCAATCATGTCTATCGGGGCTCCCGGAATATACTTCTTCAAGCGATGCCCATTCACTTTGAAATCTCCACAATGCTCCCCTCCTATCTCAATAGCTCCATGGGGAAAGATCTTCTTTACCACATATGGCCCGGCAACGGCGCCAAAAACTTGTTACGCTAAAAAGTGTGCACGCAATAAGCCTTAAATTTATACTCGTTATAATTATCCTAACTTCTAGCGCACCCGCAGTGTACGGGACGTTTGTAGCAAGATAAGTATTCTGAGGTCGAACACAAAGACTAAGGTGAAATTGATTTAAGTTGTGATTGAATTTAGCAAGACCTAAGTCTAAAGGAAAAGAGTAAGTAAGGAAGAAAATCTCAATTGTTTTGGTAGGTTTTAGGTGATCACATCAAAGATCACAATTCATTCAGAGCAATCAATCAAACTAAACCGAAAATCAGCACAAATAAACAAACCAAACGGGATATTGATCAAGGAAAAAGGAAAGACGGATTCTAGGGGTTGGAAATTCCGGTTATGGCATAGAACTCAAGTTATCTATTCATTCCTTGGATTGATTATGATATGTTGGGATTAAGTGTTTCTAAATTGGGATCAATTACCGGGTAAGTCTCATGATCCAACTAGTCCACACCTAAGGTCTCATTACCGGTTAAGTCTCTAAGAACCTAAGGTTAGGAATTCTACACAAACCGGAATTGTTAATTAGGGATCTAACCTATCCTTACCGGGTAAGTCTTGGAATGGGAAGTCCTAATCAACATTCCTAGCACATCTAATCCAATGGCGACTTGTTAGGTTCACCACTACCTAAGGTTTTGCTATTTTGGATTCTAAGGGCAAGGATTACCGGGTAAGTCTCTCCTAACACTTAGCCTCTACACTAGGATACCCTAGGGTAGGTTAAACTTAGCTAAAACTTAGGGTTTCAACATTTCTACAGATCTAAGGTAAGATCCTTCGAACCAGGGAAAATCACGGTTTATTCTATAGAAACCACGACCGTGGTTCTTCAAGAACTACCCGTGATTTCTAACAGAAACTACGTTCATAAGCAAAAATCATCCAAAGATAAATCTAAGTCCATCCTATCATAGATCTAGCCATAACCATCCTTTCCTTACCCTAGAACCACATCAATCTAGCCTACAACATTCATAATGGTAATCAAAGCAAGCAAACATAAAATCATGACCTCCATTGCAAGATAATGAAAGAAAAGAAGATGAACAAGTGGATTTCAACACAAACCAAATCTGAAGATCGAATTAGGAAAACTTACAACCCTTCCAAAAGAAGGTTCAAGGGTTCACAAATCTCTAGAAATAAATCCGAAATACAAGAGCTAAGTGTGTGTTCTTCTTTCTTCTTCAATGGCTCCTTTCTTCTTCCTTTTGGCACTTTCCTTCCTAGAAAAAATCTTCTTCTTTTGAGGATATATTTGTAAGAGAATTGGAGAATGGATGAGCTCTTCTTCAACTACCCCAGCTCCCAGCTGCCTCAAACAACCCATCAAGGACCACTTTTATAAAAAATTCTTCATGAGCTGGCCATGAGAGACGTGGCACAGCTGTCACGAGAATCTGGCAAAATCCACGGTCATTTCCACGGCCGTGGTTCTTCAGAGAACCGTGATTCTGTGCAGAAACCTTGTTTTGGATCATTAGGCTGTGGTTTGGTGCATGGCCTGTGTTGGCAAGGTTCCATGAGTCCTTCTCAGCCCTTGCCTTGCATTCCAATGAGTTTGGAAGTGCGTCCTCGATGAGCGACCCTCAAACGCATTGTTTTAGCTCGAAACTTCCCGAAATACCTACAAAACGCACACAAGTCCGTGTAGACATCTATCTCGACAAAATAGATGTTTTGAGTGCAAAACGTATTGGACTAGTGCTAGATGGTGCATGATTTGAGCGAGAATCCTATCTAAATGTACACCTAAAACTATGCTATAAATCGTGTTATCAAAATACCCCATACTTAAGGTTTGCTCGTCCCCGAGCAAATTCCCAACTATAGACTAAAAGATGACATGATTTATGTATGCAGGAAAATGGCAAAAATCTTTTTGGATTTTGTGCTTCTACTATTGGATCACCTTCATAGTCATGATCAATGGAAATTGGATAAGCAATTATGTATCAAACAATAAGGGCATGGAAAGAAAATTGTACTTAACTCAAAAGCATGCATGAGATGGGAGGACGAAGATGTCAAGAAGATCAAGAGTCTATCCAATCTAGATTACTAAATCTTACAAACATGCAAGTAGGTCATAAGGGATTGTGACATAAAAGGCTAAGAAACGTTGTAATTTGGGAGGGGAATTTTCTAGGTATGTGATGCTAATCCGGGAATGGAACTAACTTCACTTCCTTGTCCTCGATCAACTTCCCCCAAGTGTATATTTTTCCCTATCTTGCTTTCTTTTCTTTTTCTTTAACTCATTTTTGAGACAATGGCATTGGTGTACAATAGCCGAAACCTCGGTGATTAGCCATCCTCGGGCTTTTTCTCTTTTTCGAGGTGCATCCACACCGGGCACACATACCAAAGCTCGTTAGGGCTATTGGTTCATTTGACTTTGGCAAGGCACCAACACCCGATTATGTGAAGTGTACCGAGTTACTTATCATTTCAAACAACGCCCCCAAACCTATTTCGGCTACACTTCCACAATAATTTCAGCATTCTATTCACGACATTCTTTTCATTACATTTTCACCCCGCACTTGCTTTTACACATTCAAACACACTAGCATGCTCCTATTCCCGGATGGGTTTAAAGGAGGTCGATTTTATATCAATTGAGGTGCTCAAGCAATCATGATCAAGATGAGAAGTAGAGAAAGATAAAGTGCCTCATTCATTCCTAGATGGTATGCAAGAACTATCATGTAATTTCGACTTTCAATACTCAATCCATTCTAGGCAATCATCATGATCTCAAGTCATTCATGGAATTTAAGAGAAGTAGTTCAAGTCCACATATGCATTTATCAATTCAACACATAAGGCCATTCATAGCCAATCACAAGACAAGTTTCATCATTAGGATCATATCCAAGCCTAGAAAGCACAAAATTTTTTTTAAATTTTCTGATTTTTATGGGATTTTCGATTTAAGTATGTACAATGCAAGAGACATGCAAATATTAACCTATCCTAGATGCTCATCATGCAAAGGATCATGCGAACCCCACCCCATACTTAGAAACACATTGTCCCCAATGTGGTATACAAGTAAAGAGAGTGAAAGAAGGTTCTCTCAATGTAAAATGGTTTGCTATGGTATTTGGGAATTCTCAAGTGAATTGATGTTAGATGATCCTTTCAACCATGGTAGAGAGCTCTAAGCATCCTTCAAGCTTTGAAACCCGCGCTAGGCACCGCTAGCCGTCCAAGTTCCGCGTCCGCTCCACCCATAATTGGTGAGGGTTTCATCATCATCATTTCCGAGAGAGGCTTCCAACGCCATTAATGCTTCTAGCATACACATGAAGTAGACAAAACACACAAAGCACACAAAAACAGAAAAATTCTAAGCAGAAAATGAAGGAAAAATGTTACCAATGGGTTGCCTCCCACCAAGCGCTTCTTTAAGGTCATTAGCTTGACCAAACTTCGGGAGCGTCTATTCAAGGTGGAGCGGGGCAATCATGTCTATCGGGGCTCCCGGAATATACTTCTTCAAGCGATGCCCATTCACTTTGAAATCTCCACAATGCTCCCCTCCTATCTCAATAGCTCCATGGGGAAAGATCTTCTTTACCACATATGGCCCGGCAACGGCGCCAAAAACTTGTTACGCTAAAAAGTGTGCACGCAATAAGCCTTAAATTTATACTCGTTATAATTATCCTAACTTCTAGCGCACCCGCAGTGTACGGGACGTTTGTAGCAAGATAAGTATTCTGAGGTCGAACACAAAGACTAAGGTGAAATTGATTTAAGTTGTGATTGAATTTAGCAAGACCTAAGTCTAAAGGAAAAGAGTAAGTAAGGAAGAAAATCTCAATTGTTTTGGTAGGTTTTAGGTGATCACATCAAAGATCACAATTCATTCAGAGCAATCAATCAAACTAAACCGAAAATCAGCACAAATAAACAAACCAAACGGGATATTGATCAAGGAAAAAGGAAAGACGGATTCTAGGGGTTGGAAATTCCGGTTATGGCATAGAACTCAAGTTATCTATTCATTCCTTGGATTGATTATGATATGTTGGGATTAAGTGTTTCTAAATTGGGATCAATTACCGGGTAAGTCTCATGATCCAACTAGTCCACACCTAAGGTCTCATTACCGGTTAAGTCTCTAAGAACCTAAGGTTAGGAATTCTACACAAACCGGAATTGTTAATTAGGGATCTAACCTATCCTTACCGGGTAAGTCTTGGAACGGGAAGTCCTAATCAACATTCCTAGCACATCTAATCCAATGGCGACTTGTTAGGTTCACCACTACCTAAGGTTTTGCTATTTTGGATTCTAAGGGCAAGGATTACCGGGTAAGTCTCTCCTAACACTTAGCCTCTACACTAGGATACCCTAGGGTAGGTTAAACTCAGCTAAAACTTAGGGTTTCAACATTTCTACAGATCTAAGGTAAGATCCTTCGAACCAGGGAAAATCACGGTTTGTTCTATAGAAACCACGACCGTGGTTCTTCAAGAACTACCCGTGATTTCTAACAGAAACTACGTTCATAAGCAAAAATCATCCAAAGATAAATCTAAGTCCATCCTATCATAGATCTAGCCATAACCATCCTTTCCTTACCCTAGAACCACATCAATCTAGCCTACAACATTCATAATGGAAATCAAAGCAAGCAAACATAAAATCATGACCTCCATTGCAAGATAATGAAAGAAAAGAAGATGAACAAGTGGATTTCAACACAAACCAAATCTGAAGATCGAATTAGGAAAACTTACAACCCTTCCAAAAGAAGGTTCAAGGGTTCACAAATCTCTAGAAATAAATCCGAAATACAAGAGCTAAGTGTGTGTTCTTCTTTCTTCTTCAATGGCTCCTTTCTTCTTCCTTTTGGCACTTTCCTTCCTAGAAAAAATCTTCTTCTTTTGAGGATATATTTGTAAGAGAAATGGAGAATGGATGAGCTCTTCTTCAACTACCCCAGCTCCCAGCTGCCTCAAACAACCCATCAAGGACCACTTTTATAACAAATTCTTCATGAGCTGGCCATGAGAGTCGTGGCACAGCTGTCACGAGAATCTGGCAAAATCCACGGTCATTTCCACGGCCGTGGTTCTTCAGAGAACCGTGATTCTGTGCAGAAACCTTGTTTTGGATCATTAGGCTGTGGTTTGGTGCATGGCCTGTGTTGGCAAGGTTCCATGAGTCCTTCTCAGCCCTTGCCTTGCATTCCAATGAGTTTGGAAGTGCGTCCTCTGAATGAGCGACCCTCAAACGCATCGTTTTAGCTCGAAACTTCCCGAAATACCTACAAAACGCACACAAGTCCGTGTAGACATCTATCTCGACAAAATAGATGTTTTGAGTGCAAAACGTATTGGACTAGTGCTAGATGGTGCATGATTGAGCGAGAATCCTATCTAAATGTACACCTAAAACTATGCTATAAATCGTGTTATCAAAATACCCCATACTTAAGGTTTGCTCGTCCCCGAGCAAATTCCCAACTATAGACTAAAAGATGACATGATTTATGTATGCAGAAAAATGGCAAAAATCTTTTTGGGTTTTGTGCTTCTACTATTGGATCACCTTCATAGTCATGATCAATGGCAATTGGATAAGCAATTATGTATCAAACAATAAGGGCATGGAAAGACAATTGTACTTAACTCAAAAGCATGCATGAGATGGGAGGACGAAGATGTCAAGAAGATCAAGAGTCTATCCAATCTAGATTACTAAGTCTTACAAACATGCAAGTAGGTCATAAGGGCTTGTGACATAAAAGGCTAAGAAACGTTGTAATTTGGGAGGGGAATTTTCTAGGTATGTGATGCTAATCCGGGAATGGAACTAACTTCACTTCCTTATCCTCGATCAACTTCCCCCAAGTGTATATTTTTCCTATTCTTGCTTTCTTTTCTTTTTCTTTAACTCATTTTTGAGACAATGGCATTGGTGTACAATAGCCGAAACCTTGGTGATTAGCCATCCTCGGGTTTTTCTCTTTTTCGAGGTGCATCCACACCGGGCACACATACCAAAGCTCGTTAGGGCAATTGGTTCATTTGACTTTGGCAAGGCACCAACACCCGATTATGTGAAGTGTACCGAGTTACTTATCATTTGAACCAACGCCCCCAAACCTATTTTGGCTACACTTCCACAATAATTTCAGCGTTCCATTCACGACATTCTTTTCATTACATCTTCACCCCGTACTTGCTTTTTACACATTCAAACACACTAGCATACATGGAGTTTAAGAGAAGTAGTTCAAGTCCACATATGCATTTATCAATTCAACACATAAGGCCATTCATAGCCAATCACACGACAAGTTTCATCATTAGGATCATATCCAAGCCTAGAAAGCACAAAAATTTTTAAATTTTCTGATTTTTATGGGATTTTCGATTTAAGTATGTACGATGCAAGACACATGCAAATATTAACCTATCCTAGATGCTCATCATGCAAAGGATCATGCAAACCCCACCCCATACTTAGAAACACATTGTCCCCAATGTGGTATACAAGTAAAGAGAGTGAAAGAAGGTTCTCACAATGTAAAAGTGTTTGCTATGGTATTTGGGAATTCTCAAGTGGATTGATGTTTGATGATCCTTTCAACCATGGTAGAGAGCTCTAAGCATCCTTCAAGCTTTGAAACCCGCGCTAGGCACCGCTAGCCGTCCAAGTTCCGCGTCCGCTCCACCCATAATTGGTGAGGGTTTCATCATCATCATTTCCGAGAGAGGCTTCCAACGCCATTAATGCTTCTAGCATACACATGAAGTAGACAAAACACACAAAGCACACAAAAACAGAAAAATTCTAAGCAAAAAATGAAGGAAAAATGTTACCGATGGGTTGCCTCCCACCAAGCGCTTCTTTAAGGTCATTAGCTTGACCAAACTTCGGGAGCGTCTATTCAAGGTGGAGCGGGGCAATCATGTCTATCGGGGCTCCCGGAATATACTTCTTCAAGCGATGCCCATTCACTTTGAAATCTCCACAATGCTCCCCTCCTATCTCAATAGCTCCATGGGGAAAGATCTTCTTTACCACATATGGCCCGGCAACGGCGCCAAAAACTTGTTACGCTAAAAAGTGTGCACGCAATAAGCCTTAAATTTATACTCGTTATAATTATCCTAACTTCTAGCGCACCCGCAGTGTACAGGACGTTTGTAGCAAGATAAGTATTCTGAGGTCGAACACAAAGACTAAGGTGAAATTGATTTAAGTTGTGATTGAATTTAGCAAGACCTAAGTCTAAAGGAAAAAAGTAAGTAAGGAAGAAAATCTCAATTGTTTTGGTAGGTTTTAGGTGATCACATCAAAGATCACAATTCATTCAGAGCAATCAATCAAACTAAACCGAAAATCAGCACAAATAAACAAACCAAACGGGATATTGATCAAGGAAAAAGGAAAGACGGATTCTAGGGGTTGGAAATTCCGGTTATGGCATAGAACTCAAGTTATCTATTCATTCCTTGGATTGATTATGATATGTTGGGATTAAGTGTTTCTAAATTGGGATCAATTACCGGGTAAGTCTCATGATCCAACTAGTCCACACCTAAGGTCTCATTACCGGTTAAGTCTCTAAGAACCTAAGGTTAGGAATTCTACACAAACCGGAATTGTTAATTAGGGATCTAACCTATCCTTACCGGGTAAGTCTTGGAACGGGAAGTCCTAATCAACATTCCTAGCATATCTAATCCAATGGCGACTTGTTAGGTTCACCACTACCTAAGGTTTTGCTATTTTGGATTCTAAGGGCAAGGATTACCGGGTAAGTCTCTCCTAACACTTAGCCTCTACACTAGGATACCCTAGGGTAGGTTAAACTCAGCTAAAACTTAGGGTTTCAACATTTCTACAGATCTAAGGTAAGATCCTTCGAACCAGGGAAAATCACGGTTTGTTCTATAGAAACCACGACCGTGGTTCTTCAAGAACTACCCGTGATTTCTAACAGAAACTACGTTCATAAGCAAAAATCATCCAAAGATAAATCTAAGTCCATCCTATCATAGATCTAGCCAAAACCATCCTTTCCTTACCCTAGAACCACATCAATCTAGCCTACAACATTCATAATGGAAATCAAAGCAAGCAAACATAAAATCATGACCTCCATTGCAAGATAATGAAAGAAAAGAAGATGAACAAGTGGATTTCAACACAAACTAAATCTGAAGATCGAATTAGGAAAACTTACAACCCTTCCAAAAGAAGGTTCAAGGGTTCACAAATCTCTAGAAATAAATCCGAAATACAAGAGCTAAGTGTGTGTTCTTCTTTCTTCTTCAATGGCTCCTTTCTTCTTCCTTTTGGCACTTTCCTTCCTAGAAAAAATCTTCTTCTTTTGAGGATATATTTGTAAGAGAATTGGAGAATGGATGAGCTCTTCTTCAACTACCCCAGCTCCCAACTGCCTCAAACAACCCATCAAGGACCACTTTTATAACAAATTCTTCATGAGCTGGCCATGAGAGTCGTGGCACAGCTGTCACGAGAATCTGGCAAAATCCACGGTCATTTCCACGGCCGTGGTTCTTCAGAGAACCGTGATTCTGTGCAGAAACCTTGTTTTGGATCATTAGGTTGTGGTTTGGTGCATGGCCTGTGTTGGCAAGGTTCCATGAGTCCTTCTCAGCCCTTGCCTTGCATTCCAATGAGTTTGGAAGTGCGTCCTCGATGAGCGACCCTCAAACGCATCGTTTTAGCACGAAACTTCCCGAAATACCTACAAAACGCACACAAGTCCGTGTAGACATCTATCTCGACAAAATAGATGTTTTGAGTGCAAAACGTATTGGACTAGTGCTAGATGGTGCATGATTTGAGCGAGAATCCTATCTAAATGTACACCTAAAACTATGCTATAAATCGTGTTATCAAAATACCCCATACTTAAGGTTTGCTCGTCCCCGAGAAAATTCCCAACTATAGACTAAAAGATGACATGATTTATGTATGCAGGAAAATGGCAAAAATCTTTTTGGGTTTTGTGCTTCTACTATTGGATCACCTTCATAGTCATGATCAATGGAAATTGGATAAGCAATTATGTATCAAACAATAAGGGCATGGAAAGACAATTGTACTTAACTCAAAAGCATGCATGAGATGGGAGGACGAAGATGTCAAGAAGATCAAGAGTCTATTCAATCTAGATTACTAAATCTTACAAACATGCAAGTAGGTCATAAGGGCTTGTGACATAAAAGGCTAAGAAACGTTGTAATTTGGGAGGGGAATTTTCTAGGTATGTGATGTTAATCCGGGAATGGAACTAACTTCACTTCCTTGTCCTCGATCAACTTCCCCCAAGTGTATATTTTTCCCTATCTTGCTTTCTTTTCTTTTTCTTTAACTCATTTTTGAGACAATGGCATTGGTGTACAATAGCCGAAACCTCGGTGATTAGCCATCCTCGGGCTTTTTCTCTTTTTCGAGGTGCATCCACACCGGGCACACATACCAAAGCTCGTTAGGGCTATTGGTTCATTTGACTTTGGCAAGGCACCAACACCCGATTATGTGAAGTGTACCGAGTTACTTATCATTTCAACCAACGCCCCCAAACCTATTTTGGCTACACTTCCACAATAATTTCAGCATTCTATTCACGACATTCTTTTCATTACATTTTCACCCCGCACTTGCTTTTACACATTCAAACACACTAGCATGCTCCTATTCCCGGATGGGTTTAAAGGAGGTCGATTTTATATCAATTGAGGTGCTCAAGCAATCATGATCAAGATGAGAAGTAGAGAAAGATGAAGTGCCTCATTCATTCCTAGATGGTATGCAAGAACTATCATGTAATTTCGACTTTCAATACTCAATCCATTCTAGGCAATCATCATGATCTCAAGTCATTCATGGAATTTAAGAGAAGTAGTTCAAGTCCACATATGCATTTATCAATTCAACACATAAGGCCATTCATAGCCAATCACAAGACAAGTTTCATCATTAGGATCATATCCAAGCCTAGAAAGCACAAAATTTTTTTTAAATTTTCTGATTTTTATGGGATTTTCGATTTAAGTATGTACAATGCAAGAGACATGCAAATATTAACCTATCCTAGATGCTCATCATGCAAAGGATCATGCGAACCCCACCCCATACTTAGAAACACATTGTCCCCAATGTGGTATACAAGTAAAGAGAGTGAAAGAAGGTTCTCTCAATGTAAAATGGTTTGCTATGGTATTTGGGAATTCTCAAGTGAATTGATGTTAGATGATCCTTTCAACCATGGTAGAGAGCTCTAAGCATCCTTCAAGCTTTGAAACCCGCGCTAGGCACCGCTAGCCGTCCAAGTTCCGCGTCCGCTCCACCCATAATTGGTGAGGGTTTCATCATCATCATTTCCGAGAGAGGCTTCCAACGCCATTAATGCTTCTAGCATACACATGAAGTAGACAAAACACACAAAGCACACAAAAACAGAAAAATTCTAAGCAGAAAATGAAGGAAAAATGTTACCAATGGGTTGCCTCCCACCAAGCGCTTCTTTAAGGTCATTAGCTTGACCAAACTTCGGGAGCGTCTATTCAAGGTGGAGCGGGGCAATCATGTCTATCGGGGCTCCCGGAATATACTTCTTCAAGCGATGCCCATTCACTTTGAAATCTCCACAATGCTCCCCTCCTATCTCAATAGCTCCATGGGGAAAGATCTTCTTTACCACATATGGCCCGGCAACGGCGCCAAAAACTTGTTACGCTAAAAAGTGTGCACGCAATAAGCCTTAAATTTATACTCGTTATAATTATCCTAACTTCTAGCGCACCCGCAGTGTACGGGACGTTTGTAGCAAGATAAGTATTCTGAGGTCGAACACAAAGACTAAGGTGAAATTGATTTAAGTTGTGATTGAATTTAGCAAGACCTAAGTCTAAAGGAAAAGAGTAAGTAAGGAAGAAAATCTCAATTGTTTTGGTAGGTTTTAGGTGATCACATCAAAGATCACAATTCATTCAGAGCAATCAATCAAACTAAACCGAAAATCAGCACAAATAAACAAACCAAACGGGATATTGATCAAGGAAAAAGGAAAGACGGATTCTAGGGGTTGGAAATTCCGGTTATGGCATAGAACTCAAGTTATCTATTCATTCCTTGGATTGATTATGATATGTTGGGATTAAGTGTTTCTAAATTGGGATCAATTACCGGGTAAGTCTCATGATCCAACTAGTCCACACCTAAGGTCTCATTACCGGTTAAGTCTCTAAGAACCTAAGGTTAGGAATTCTACACAAACCGGAATTGTTAATTAGGGATCTAACCTATCCTTACCGGGTAAGTCTTGGAACGGGAAGTCCTAATCAACATTCCTAGCATATCTAATCCAATGGCGACTTGTTAGGTTCACCACTAACTAAGGTTTTGCTATTTTGGATTCTAAGGGCAAGGATTACCGGGTAAGTCTCTCCTAACACTTAGCCTCTACACTAGGATACCCTAGGGTAGGTTAAACTCAGCTAAAACTTAGGGTTTCAACATTTCTACAGATCTAAGGTAAGATCCTTCGAACCAGGGAAAATCACGGTTTGTTCTATAGAAACCACGACCGTGGTTCTTCAAGAACTACCCGTGATTTCTAACAGAAACTACGTTCATAAGCAAAAATCATCCAAAGATAAATCTAAGTCCATCCTATCATAGATCTAGCCATAACCATCCTTTCCTTACCCTAGAACCACATCAATCTAGCCTACAACATTCATAATGGAAATCAAAGCAAGCAAACATAAAATCATGACCTCCATTGCAAGATAATGAAAGAAAAGAAGATGAACAAGTGGATTTCAACACAAACTAAATCTGAAGATCGAATTAGGAAAACTTACAACCCTTCCAAAAGAAGGTTCAAGGGTTCACAAATCTCTAGAAATAAATCCGAAATACAAGAGCTAAGTGTGTGTTCTTCTTTCTTCTTCAATGGCTCCTTTCTTCTTCCTTTTGGCACTTTCCTTCCTAGAAAAAATCTTCTTCTTTTGAGGATATATTTGTAAGAGAATTGGAGAATGGATGAGCTCTTCTTCAACTACCCCAGCTCCCAACTGCCTCAAACAACCCATCAAGGACCACTTTTATAACAAATTCTTCATGAGCTGGCCATGAGAGTCGTGGCACAGCTGTCACGAGAATCTGGCAAAATCCACGGTCATTTCCACGGCCGTGGTTCTTCAGAGAACCGTGATTCTGTGCAGAAACCTTGTTTTGGATCATTAGGCTGTGGTTTGGTGCATGGCCTGTGTTGGCAAGGTTCCATGAGTCCTTCTCAGCCCTTGCCTTGCATTCCAATGAGTTTGGAAGTGCGTCCTCGATGAGCGACCCTCAAACGCATCGTTTTAGCACGAAACTTCCCGAAATACCTACAAAACGCACACAAGTCCGTGTAGACATCTATCTCGACAAAATAGATGTTTTGAGTGCAAAACGTATTGGACTAGTGCTAGATGGTGCATGATTTGAGCGAGAATCCTATCTAAATGTACACCTAAAACTATGCTATAAATCGTGTTATCAAAATACCCCATACTTAAGGTTTGCTCGTCCCCGAGAAAATTCCCAACTATAGACTAAAAGATGACATGATTTATGTATGCAGGAAAATGGCAAAAATCTTTTTGGGTTTTGTGCTTCTACTATTGGATCACCTTCATAGTCATGATCAATGGAAATTGGATAAGCAATTATGTATCAAACAATAAGGGCATGGAAAGACAATTGTACTTAACTCAAAAGCATGCATGAGATGGGAGGACGAAGATGTCAAGAAGATCAAGAGTCTATCCAATCTAGATTACTAAATCTTACAAACATGCAAGTAGGTCATAAGGGATTGTGACATAAAAGGCTAAGAAACGTTGTAATTTGGGAGGGGAATTTTCTAGGTATGTGATGCTAATCCGGGAATGGAACTAACTTCACTTCCTTGTCCTCGATCAACTTCCCCCAAGTGTATATTTTTCCCTATCTTGCTTTCTTTTCTTTTTCTTTAACTCATTTTTGAGACAATGGCATTGGTGTACAATAGCCGAAACCTCGGTGATTAGCCATCCTCGGGCTTTTTCTCTTTTTCGAGGTGCATCCACACCGGGCACACATACCAAAGCTCGTTAGGGCTATTGGTTCATTTGACTTTGGCAAGGCACCAACACCCGATTATGTGAAGTGTACCGAGTTACTTATCATTTCAACCAACGCCCCCAAACCTATTTTGGCTACACTTCCACAATAATTTCAGCATTCTATTCACGACATTCTTTTCATTACATTTTCACCCCGCACTTGCTTTTACACATTCAAACACACTAGCATGCTCCTATTCCCGGATGGGTTTAAAGGAGGTCGATTTTATATCAATTGAGGTGCTCAAGCAATCATGATCAAGATGAGAAGTAGAGAAAGATGAAGTGCCTCATTCATTCCTAGATGGTATGCAAGAACTATCATGTAATTTCGACTTTCAATACTCAATCCATTCTAGGCAATCATCATGATCTCAAGTCATTCATGGAATTTAAGAGAAGTAGTTCAAGTCCACATATGCATTTATCAATTCAACACATAAGGCCATTCATAGCCAATCACAAGACAAGTTTCATCATTAGGATCATATCCAAGCCTAGAAAGCACAAAATTTTTTTTAAATTTTCTGATTTTTATGGGATTTTCGATTTAAGTATGTACAATGCAAGAGACATGCAAATATTAACCTATCCTAGATGCTCATCATGCAAAGGATCATGCGAACCCCACCCCATACTTAGAAACACATTGTCCCCAATGTGGTATACAAGTAAAGAGAGTGAAAGAAGGTTCTCTCAATGTAAAATGGTTTGCTATGGTATTTGGGAATTCTCAAGTGAATTGATGTTGGATGATCCTTTCAACCATGGTAGAGAGCTCTAAGCATCCTTCAAGCTTTGAAACCCGCGCTAGGCACCGCTAGCCGTCCAAGTTCCGCGTCCGCTCCACCCATAATTGGTGAGGGTTTCATCATCATCATTTCCGAGAGAGGCTTCCAACGCCATTAATGCTTCTAGCATACACATGAAGTAGACAAAACACACAAAGCACACAAAAACAGAAAAATTCTAAGCAAAAAATGAAGGAAAAATGTTACCGATGGGTTGCCTCCCACCAAGCGCTTCTTTAAGGTCATTAGCTTGACCAAACTTCGGGAGCGTCTATTCAAGGTGGAGCGGGGCAATCATGTCTATCGGGGCTCCCGGAATATACTTCTTCAAGCGATGCCCATTCACTTTGAAATCTCCACAATGCTCCCCTCCTATCTCAATAGCTCCATGGGGAAAGATCTTCTTTACCACATATGGCCCGGCAACGGCGCCAAAAACTTGTTACGCTAAAAAGTGTGCACGCAATAAGCCTTAAATTTATACTCGTTATAATTATCCTAACTTCTAGCGCACCCGCAGTGTACAGGACGTTTGTAGCAAGATAAGTATTCTGAGGTCGAACACAAAGACTAAGGTGAAATTGATTTAAGTTGTGATTGAATTTAGCAAGACCTAAGTCTAAAGGAAAAAAGTAAGTAAGGAAGAAAATCTCAATTGTTTTGGTAGGTTTTAGGTGATCACATCAAAGATCACAATTCATTCAGAGCAATCAATCAAACTAAACCGAAAATCAGCACAAATAAACAAACCAAACGGGATATTGATCAAGGAAAAAGGAAAGACGGATTCTAGGGGTTGGAAATTCCGGTTATGGCATAGAACTCAAGTTATCTATTCATTCCTTGGATTGATTATGATATGTTGGGATTAAGTGTTTCTAAATTGGGATCAATTACCGGGTAAGTCTCATGATCCAACTAGTCCACACCTAAGGTCTCATTACCGGTTAAGTCTCTAAGAACCTAAGGTTAGGAATTCTACACAAACCGGAATTGTTAATTAGGGATCTAACCTATCCTTACCGGGTAAGTCTTGGAACGGGAAGTCCTAATCAACATTCCTAGCATATCTAATCCAATGGCGACTTGTTAGGTTCACCACTACCTAAGGTTTTGCTATTTTGGATTCTAAGGGCAAGGATTACCGGGTAAGTCTCTCCTAACACTTAGCCTCTACACTAGGATACCCTAGGGTAGGTTAAACTCAGCTAAAACTTAGGGTTTCAACATTTCTACAGATCTAAGGTAAGATCCTTCGAACCAGGGAAAATCACGGTTTGTTCTATAGAAACCACGACCGTGGTTCTTCAAGAACTACCCGTGATTTCTAACAGAAACTACGTTCATAAGCAAAAATCATCCAAAGATAAATCTAAGTCCATCCTATCATAGATCTAGCCAAAACCATCCTTTCCTTACCCTAGAACCACATCAATCTAGCCTACAACATTCATAATGGAAATCAAAGCAAGCAAACATAAAATCATGACCTCCATTGCAAGATAATGAAAGAAAAGAAGATGAACAAGTGGATTTCAACACAAACTAAATCTGAAGATCGAATTAGGAAAACTTACAACCCTTCCAAAAGAAGGTTCAAGGGTTCACAAATCTCTAGAAATAAATCCGAAATACAAGAGCTAAGTGTGTGTTCTTCTTTCTTCTTCAATGGCTCCTTTCTTCTTCCTTTTGGCACTTTCCTTCCTAGAAAAAATCTTCTTCTTTTGAGGATATATTTGTAAGAGAATTGGAGAATGGATAAGCTCTTCTTCAACTACCCCAGCTCCCAACTGCCTCAAACAACCCATCAAGGACCACTTTTATAACAAATTCTTCATGAGCTGGCCATGAGAGTCGTGGCACAGCTGTCACGAGAATCTGGCAAAATCCACGGTCATTTCCACGGCCGTGGTTCTTCAGAGAACCGTGATTCTGTGCAGAAACCTTGTTTTGGATCATTAGGCTGTGGTTTGGTGCATGGCCTGTGTTGGCAAGGTTCCATGAGTCCTTCTCAGCCCTTGCCTTGCATTCCAATGAGTTTGGAAGTGCGTCCTCGATGAGCGACCCTCAAACGCATCGTTTTAGCACGAAACTTCCCGAAATACCTACAAAACGCACACAAGTCCGTGTAGACATCTATCTCGACAAAATAGATGTTTTGAGTGCAAAACGTATTGGACTAGTGCTAGATGGTGCATGATTTGAGCGAGAATCCTATCTAAATGTACACCTAAAACTATGCTATAAATCGTGTTATCAAAATACCCCATACTTAAGGTTTGCTCGTCCCCGAGAAAATTCCCAACTATAGACTAAAAGATGACATGATTTATGTATGCAGGAAAATGGCAAAAATCTTTTTGGGTTTTGTACTTCTACTATTGGATCACCTTCATAGTCATGATCAATGGAAATTGGATAAGCAATTATGTATCAAACAATAAGGGCATGGAAAGACAATTGTACTTAACTCAAAAGCATGCATGAGATGGGAGGACGAAGATGTCAAGAAGATCAAGAGTCTATCCAATCTAGATTACTAAATCTTACAAACATGCAAGTAGGTCATAAGGGCTTGTGACATAAAAGGCTAAGAAACGTTGTAATTTGGGAGGGGAATTTTCTAGGTATGTGATGCTAATCCGGGAATGGAACTAACTTCACTTCCTTGTCCTCGATCAACTTCCCCCAAGTGTATATTTTTCCCTATCTTGCTTTCTTTTCTTTTTCTTTAACTCATTTTTGAGACAATGGCATTGGTGTACAATAGCCAAAACCTCGGTGATTAGCCATCCTCGGGCTTTTTCTCTTTTTCGAGGTGCATCCACACCGGGCACACATACCAAAGCTCGTTAGGGCTATTGGTTCATTTGACTTTGGCAAGGCACCAACACCCGATTATGTGAAGTGTACCGAGTTACTTATCATTTCAACCAACGCCCCCAAACCTATTTTGGCTACACTTCCACAATAATTTCAGCATTCTATTCACGACATTCTTTTCATTACATTTTCACCCCGCACTTGCTTTTACACATTCAAACACACTAGCATGCTCCTATTCCCGGATGGGTTTAAAGGAGGTCGATTTTATATCAATTGAGGTGCTCAAGCAATCATGATCAAGATGAGAAGTAGAGAAAGATGAAGTGCCTCATTCATTCCTAGATGGTATGCAAGAACTATCATGTAATTTCGACTTTCAATACTCAATCCATTCTAGGCAATCATCATGATCTCAAGTCATTCATGGAATTTAAGAGAAGTAGTTCAAGTCCACATATGCATTTATCAATTCAACACATAAGGCCATTCATAGCCAATCACAAGACAAGTTTCATCATTAGGATCATATCCAAGCCTAGAAAGCACAAAATTTTTTTTAAATTTTCTGATTTTTATGGGATTTTCGATTTAAGTATGTACAATGCAAGAGACATGCAAATATTAACCTATCCTAGATGCTCATCATGCAAAGGATCATGCGAACCCCACCCCATACTTAGAAACACATTGTCCCCAATGTGGTATACAAGTAAAGAGAGTGAAAGAAGGTTCTCTCAATGTAAAATGGTTTGCTATGGTATTTGGGAATTCTCAAGTGAATTGATGTTGGATGATCCTTTCAACCATGGTAGAGAGCTCTAAGCATCCTTCAAGCTTTGAAACCCGCGCTAGGCACCGCTAGCCGTCCAAGTTCCGCGTCCGCTCCACCCATAATTGGTGAGGGTTTCATCATCATCATTTCCGAGAGAGGCTTCCAACGCCATTAATGCTTCTAGCATACACATGAAGTAGACAAAACACACAAAGCACACAAAAACAGAAAAATTCTAAGCAAAAAATGAAGGAAAAATGTTACCGATGGGTTGCCTCCCACCAAGCGCTTCTTTAAGGTCATTAGCTTGACCAAACTTCGGGAGCGTCTATTCAAGGTGGAGTGGGGCAATCATGTCTATCGGGGCTCCCGGAATATACTTCTTCAAGCGATGCCCATTCACTTTGAAATCTCCACAATGCTCCCCTCCTATCTCAATAGCTCCATGGGGAAAGATCTTCTTTACCACATATGGCCCGGTCCATCTTGATTTGAGCTTTCCGGGGAAAAGTCTTAGCCTCGAGTTGAAGAGAAGGACAAGATCTCCTTCACTCAACTCCTTTGGAATAATCCTCTTGTCATGCCATCTTTTGGTTCTCTCCTTGTAGATCCGGGCATTCTCATAGGCTTCCAACCGGAGCTCCTCAAGGGCATTGATATCAAGCAATCTCTTCTCTCCCGCCTCCTTGAGGTCAAAATTTAGCCACTTAATGGCCCAATAAGCTCTATGCTCCATTTCCACCGGAAGATGGCAAGACTTGCCATAGACCAACTTGTAAGGAGTGGTGCCAATGGGTGTCTTGAAGGCGGTTCTATATGCCCATAGTGCGTCATTGAGCTTCATAGCCCAATCCTTCCTTGTCCTAGACACCGTCTTCTCGAGGATGGCCTTGAATTCTCGGTTGGAGATCTCCACTTGACCACTAGTTTGGGGGTGGTAAGGTGTTGCCACCTTATGAGTCACCCCATACTTGGCCAAAAGTGCTCCAAAGTTCCTATTTGTGAAGTGCTTCCCTCCATCACTAATGATCACCCTTGGTGTTCCAAACCTAGGGAAAATCACTCGGTTGAAGAACCGCACCACCACCTTGGCATCATTTGTAGGAGAGGCGATTGCCTCTACCCATCTTGACACATAGTCCACCGCCAATAGGATGTAGAGATTTCCACATGAAGAAGGGAATGGTCCCATGAAGTCTACACCCCACACATCAAAAATCTCAACTTCTTGGACGTTGGCATTTCATTCCTCCTTGAAATATTGCCCGTCCTTTGGCAAGCATCACATGCCGTTACAAAACATTCCTTACCCTAGAACCACATCAATCTAGCCTACAACATTCATAATGGAAATCAAAGCAAGCAAACATAAAATCATGACCTCCATTGCAAGATAATGAAAGAAAAGAAGATGAACAAGTGGATTTCAACACAAACTAAATCTGAAGATCGAATTAGGAAAACTTACAACCCTTCCAAAAGAAGGTTCAAGGGTTCACAAATCTCTAGAAATAAATCCGAAATACAAGAGCTAAGTGTGTGTTCTTCTTTCTTCTTCAATGGCTCCTTTCTTCTTCCTTTTGGCACTTTCCTTCCTAGAAAAAATCTTCTTCTTTTGAGGATATATTTGTAAGAGAATTGGAGAATGGATAAGCTCTTCTTCAACTACCCCAGCTCCCAACTGCCTCAAACAACCCATCAAGGACCACTTTTATAACAAATTCTTCATGAGCTGGCCATGAGAGTCGTGGCACAGCTGTCACGAGAATCTGGCAAAATCCACGGTCATTTCCACGGCCGTGGTTCTTCAGAGAACCGTGATTCTGTGCAGAAACCTTGTTTTGGATCATTAGGCTGTGGTTTGGTGCATGGCCTGTGTTGGCAAGGTTCCATGAGTCCTCCTTACCCCTTTGATGTGTCCTAATGAGTCCGAGGACGTGTCATCTAAATGAGCGACCCTCAAACGCATCGTTTTAGCTCGAAACTTCCCGAAATACCTACAAAACGCACACAAGTCCGTGTAGACATCTATCTCGACAAAATAGATGTTTTGAGTGCAAAACGTATTGGACTAGTGCTAGATGGTGCATGATTTGAGCGAGAATCCTATCTAAATGTACACCTAAAACTATGCTATAAATCGTGTTATCAAAATACCCCATACTTAAGGTTTGCTCGTCCCCGAGAAAATTCCCAACTATAGACTAAAAGATGACATGATTTATGTATGCAGGAAAATGGCAAAGATCTTTTTGGGTTTTGTACTTCTACTATTGGATCACCTTCATAGTCATGATCAATGGAAATTGGATAAGCAATTATGTATCAAACAATAAGGGCATGGAAAGACAATTGTACTTAACTCAAAAGCATGCATGAGATGGGAGGACGAAGATGTCAAGAAGATCAAGAGTCTATCCAATCTAGATTACTAAATCTTACAAACATGCAAGTAGGTCATAAGGGCTTGTGACATAAAAGGCTAAGAAACGTTGTAATTTGGGAGGGGAATTTTCTAGGTATGTGATGCTAATCCGGGAATGGAACTAACTTCACTTCCTTGTCCTCGATCAACTTCCCCCAAGTGTATATTTTTCCCTATCTTGCTTTCTTTTCTTTTTCTTTAACTCATTTTTGAGACAATGGCATTGGTGTACAATAGCCAAAACCTCGGTGATTAGCCATCCTCGGGCTTTTTCTCTTTTTCGAGGTGCATCCACACCGGGCACACATACCAAAGCTCGTTAGGGCTATTGGTTCATTTGACTTTGGCAAGGCACCAACACCCGATTATGTGAAGTGTACCGAGTTACTTATCATTTCAACCAACGCCCCCAAACCTATTTTGGCTACACTTCCACAATAATTTCAGCATTCTATTCACGACATTCTTTTCATTACATTTTCACCCCGCACTTGCTTTTACACATTCAAACACACTAGCATGCTCCTATTCCCGGATGGGTTTAAAGGAGGTCGATTTTATATCAATTGAGGTGCTCAAGCAATCATGATCAAGATGAGAAGTAGAGAAAGATGAAGTGCCTCATTCATTCCTAGATGGTATGCAAGAACTATCATGTAATTTCGACTTTCAATACTCAATCCATTCTAGGCAATCATCATGATCTCAAGTCATTCATGGAATTTAAGAGAAGTAGTTCAAGTCCACATATGCATTTATCAATTCAACACATAAGGCCATTCATAGCCAATCACAAGACAAGTTTCATCATTAGGATCATATCCAAGCCTAGAAAGCACAAAAAAATTTTTAAATTTTCTGATTTTTATGGGATTTTCGATTTAAGTATGTACAATGCAAGATACATGCAAATATTAACCTATCCTAGATGCTCATCATGCAAAGGATCATGCGAACCCCACCCCATACTTAGAAACACATTGTCCCCAATGTGGTATATAAGTAAAGAGAGTGAAAGAAGGTTCTCTCAATGTAAAATGGTTTGCTATGGTATTTGGGAATTCTCAAGTGAATTGATGTTGGATGATCCTTTCAACCATGGTAGAGAGCTCTAAGCATCCTTCAAGCTTTGAAACCCGCGCTAGGCACCGCTAGCCGTCCAAGTTCCGCGTCCGCTCCACCCATAATTGGTGAGGGTTTCATCATCATCATTTCCGAGAGAGGCTTCCAACGCCATTAATGCTTCTAGCATACACATGAAGTAGACAAAACACACAAAGCACACAAAAACAGAAAAATTCTAAGCAAAAAATGAAGGAAAAATGTTACCGATGGGTTGCCTCCCACCAAGCGCTTCTTTAAGGTCATTAGCTTGACCAAACTTCGGGAGCGTCTATTCAAGGTGGAGCGGGGCAATCATGTCTATCGGGGCTCCCGGAATATACTTCTTCAAGCGATGCCCATTCACTTTGAAATCTCCACAATGCTCCCCTCCTATCTCAATAGCTCAATGGGGAAAGATCTTCTTTACCACATACGGCCCGGCAACGGCGCCAAAAACTTGTTACGCTAAAAAGTGTGCACGCAATAAGCCTTAAATTTATACTCGTTATAATTATCCTAACTTCTAGCGCACCCGCAGTGTACGGGACGTTTGTAGCAAGATAAGTATTCTGAGGTCGAACACAAAGACTAAGGTGAAATTGATTTAAGTTGTGATTGAATTTAGCAAGACCTAAGTCTAAAGGAAAAGAGTAAGTAAGGAAGAAAATCTCAATTGTTTTGGTAGGTTTTAGGTGATCACATCAAAGATCACAATTCATTCAGAGCAATCAATCAAACTAAACCGAAAATCAGCACAAATAAACAAACCAAACGGGATATTGATCAAGGAAAAAGGAAAGACGGATTCTAGGGGTTGGAAATTCCGGTTATGGCATAGAACTCAAGTTATCTATTCATTCCTTGGATTGATTATGATATGTTGGGATTAAGTGTTTCTAAATTGGGATCAATTACCGGGTAAGTCTCATGATCCAACTAGTCCACACCTAAGGTCTCATTACCGGTTAAGTCTCTAAGAACCTAAGGTTAGGAATTCTACACAAACCGGAATTGTTAATTAGGGATCTAACCTATCCTTACCGGGTAAGTCTTGGAACGGGAAGTCCTAATCAACATTCCTAGCACATCTAATCCAATGGCGACTTGTTAGGTTCACCACTACCTAAGGTTTTGCTATTTTGGATTCTAAGGGCAAGGATTACCGGGTAAGTCTCTCCTAACACTTAGCCTCTACACTAGGATACCCTAGGGTAGGTTAAACTCAGCTAAAACTTAGGGTTTCAACATTTCTACAGATCTAAGGTAAGATCCTTCGAACCAGGAAAAATCACGGTTTGTTCTATAGAAACCACGACCGTGGTTCTTCAAGAACTACCCGTGATTTCTAACAGAAACTACGTTCATAAGCAAAAATCATCCAAAGATAAATCTAAGTCCATCCTATCATAGATCTAGCCATAACCATCCTTTCCTTACCCTAGAACACATCAATCTAGCCTACAACATTCATAATGGAAATCAAAGCAAGCAAACATAAAATCATGACCTCCATTGCAAGATAATGAAAGAAAAGAAGATGAACAAGTGGATTTCAACACAAACCAAATCTGAAGATCGAATTAGGAAAACTTACAACCCTTCCAAAAGAAGGTTCAAGGGTTCACAAATCTCTAGAAATAAATCCGAAATACAAGAGCTAAGTGTGTGTTCTTCTTTCTTCTTCAATGGCTCCTTTCTTCTTCCTTTTGGCACTTTCCTTCCTAGAAAAAATCTTCTTCTTTTGAGGATATATTTGTAAGAGAATTGGAGAATGGATGAGCTCTTCTTCAACTACCCCAGCTCCCAACTGCCTCAAACAACCCATCAAGGACCACTTTTATAACAAATTCTTCATGAGCTGGCCATGAGAGTCGCGGCACAGCTGTCACGAGAATCTGGCAAAATCCACGGTCATTTCCACGGCCGTGGTTCTTCAGAGAACCGTGATTCTGTGCAGAAACCTTGTTTTGGATCATTAGGTTGTGGTTTGGTGCATGGCTTGTGTTGGCAAGGTTCCATGAGTCCTTCTCAGCCCTTGCCTTGCATTCCAATGAGTTTGGAAGTGCGTCCTCGATGAGCGACCCTCAAACGCATCGTTTTAGCTCGAAACTTCCCGAAATACCTACAAAACGCACACAAGTCCGTGTAGACATCTATCTCGACAAAATAGATGTTTTGAGTGCAAAACGTATTGGACTAGTGCTAGATGGTGCATGATTTGAGCGAGAATCCTATCTAAATGTACACCTAAAACTATGCTATAAATCGTGTTATCATTCTTCAATAGAACGATCTTCCCAAGGTTCGGAACTCCCCGAACCATCATTAGTGACGGAGGAACGCATTTCACAGCCCGTCGATTTGAGACTCTATTGGCTAAGTATGGGGTGACCCATAAGATAGCTACACCATATCATCCGCAAACTAGCGGACAAGTTGAGATATCCAATAGAGAGATCAAGGGAATTTTAGAAAAAACTGTCTCTAAAACAAGGAAGGATTGGTCAATGAAGCTTGATGATGTATTATGGGCGTACAGAACCGCCTTTAAGACACCGATAGGTACGACTCCATATAATCTCGTTTATGGTAAATCTTGTCATCTTCCTGTAGAGCTAGAGCATAAAGCATATTGGGCCATCAAGTGGCTCAACTTTGACATGAAAGAAGCTGGAGAGAAGCGACTTCTAGATATCAATGAGCTGAATGAGATCCTGTTAAATGCGTATTAAAACGCAAAGATCTACAAGGAAAGGACGAAGCGTTGGCATGATAAGCATATCATTCCAAAGGATCTGAAAGAAGGAGATAAAGTCCTTATATTCAACTCAAGGCTTCGACTATTCCCACGTAAGCTGAAATCCCGTTGGACAGGATCTTATGTAATTAAACGAATTTTCCCCCGTGGTGCAGTTGAAGTATGTGGTGAACAAAGCGGAAATTTCAAAGTTAATGGTCAACGGTTGAAGAAATACACACCGGAAGCTCCGGTCGAGGAGATAGCTCCTATCCTCCTCCATTGATCATAAAACCATACACCGTCCAGATAAAGACGATAAATCAAGTGCTTCTTGGGAGGCAACCCATGATAGTATAACTTTTCCCTTTCTTGCATCACTTAGTTAGCTTAGATTAGTTGCTTTGTTTCTTTTATTTTCGCTTTTGTTTGTTCCTCGATACACTCTTGGTTTGTTGTGTCATTAATCACAAGTAATTAGGTCCAATTTGAGAAATCAATGAAGTGAGGGAGCATAATTCAGTTCAAATCGCAATTTTCAAGAGGAACAAGGAAGGAAATCGAGTTACACAAAGTAAATCGTTCGATTCAGGAACAGAGCAAGTCGATTTTTGACAACAGGAAGAAAAATCGACCCACCAAATCGACCTACCCAAATAAATCGTCCGATTTTTCTTTGTGTTATGAGAAAATGAAAAAAATCGTCCGGACGAATAAATCGCCCCGATAAATCGTCCGATTTTCTTCATTAAATCTCAAGCCTATATAAAGACTTAAACACTCGATTCCCTCATTCCACAAAACCTCCATTCTCGATTTCTTTCTCTCAAAAGCTCCGAAAGTCACCCACCCCCTAAATTCCTCATTCCTTAATCGTTTTGAACGATTCTTGGATACAAACTTAAGCATTTTCAACAAGGAACAAGGACTAGCAACAACAAACTAGGCAATCGACTCTTCCATCCGGAATTCAAGTTTTTCATTCCGAAACCTAAATTTCTCATTCGAATTTGAATCTTGCTTAGAAAGTGTTTGTTTGCTGCGATTGATTGAGGGGTTTGTTTAGGAATTACTTTAGGAGACTGTGTGTGGTGATAGTTGAGTCAGAACTTTACAGAATTGTGAGAATCGTAGAAATCGACAGAAAAATCGACCTAACCCAGAAAAATCGGACGATTTTTGCCAAGAACAGGCCGATTTTTAGTTGCAGAAATGGATATTGTGAAGAGATTAACTAGAAATACGGGGAAGAAGAAGGGATTTTCTTCCAAAGCCCCCCCACCTCCACCACGCTCTCAAACCATTCCAAAACTTCCACCTCCCACATCCAAACACAAGAAAAGATATGAACGTATCTTAGATCGCCCATTCACCCCTCCTCGATACATTGTGCTAGACGACTTAGACTGCTTGTTTGTTCGAGAGGATGTGGACATGATGTTAGATAAAGCTGGGCTGAGTCAGTTTGCTATGATAAGAGAAGATGCTTACACCGAGATCACCTTAGAATTCCTTAGCACATTCGAGCATGGCCCTAGAGAGAGAGCGGTCTCTTTCCGTCTCATGAACCGCAACCATGCTATGAGTATAGATGACTTTGGAGATTTGTTTGGTTTCTCTTACTCTAATGCAGGCACATTTTCGAGAGGAGTAAGGGCTAGCGCTTTTTGGGAAACCATTTCGGTGGGAGAATATGGAGGAGATAAGTGGAGACCCGGGAATTCGAAGGAGGCTAGTATGTACAACCTCTCCTTTAAGGTAGTACATAGGATCCTTAGTGAAAGCTTATTTGCTCGTACGGAGACCCCACAGAAGCTCAAGGCTGACGAGCTCTTCATCTTATACTATATGACATGCACTACCGTCCCCGACATCACCTCCACGCTTGCTGACTATCTAGGAAAGATAGCCAACAAAGAAAAGGGTGACATTTGTGCTGGAGGCCTTGTCACTCATGTGGCTATAACATTGGAGTTAAACTTCTCGGGTTGCACTCTAGCTGAGAGTGCCCTGCCCTTAGGTTCACAGAGATTGGTTGTCCGACATGTTTTGATTCCTCGAGGGAGAGGAACCCTTCATGTGCTCATGCCATGGGCAAAGGATCCAAAGAAGAAGCCATCCGAGATTATTTGGAAGTCCGAATACACTATTCGGAATAGGAGGAATTGGAAGGAAACGTTCGAATTAATGCTTGAGGAGATATCTCCTCCTATGTATTATGATGATGATGCAGGTGACGCTGAGGACGAGGAGGGTGATGAGGATGGAGCACACCAGGGGAACATGCTTGAGTTCGAGAGTGACACTTATAGTGGTCACGCCACGGATGCCATGGACACCGACACTCATGGTGCAGGACCTATCAGGACTAGTAGAGGCACTGAGGATACAGAGGATGACATGCAACCACCTCGCCACTCTTTTGCACATGCCCCAGGCCATGGACGAGGACGTCGACTTCCCCGCCACTTTAGAGACTTAGTCTCTAGCTTCCAGAGCCTCCACACCGACTATCACGCTCTCCACACCGACTATGACACCTTGAACACTCAGTTCAGGGAGTACCGGCGTTAGACGAACGCTAGGCATTCCTCCTAGGACGGCCAGATGAGAGACTTATACTACCATCCGTTCGCCCACTTCTATGATCCTAGTGCACCGATGTATCCGTATCCTCTACCACCACCACCGACCGAGGATTGAGCTTCCACTTCTTTTACATTGTAAGTATTTTTCTCCATCTTATGCTTGATTTTCACATTGGGGACAATGTGGATGTTAAGTATGGGGTGGGGGTACTTACAATATCTTTTAATTCATCTTAGCACTCTATGCACTTTACACTACTTTTGATGATTTGGCTTGTAATAACTCTTACACTACTTGCTTTCCACTATGACATTTGCATTTGCATGATCTTTTTCAAAAATTATGACTTTTCAAAAAATTTTGTGCTTCTTATGATGGAAATGACCTCTATGATGAGAATTGTGATGTGGATAGGCAAAAAGATGACTTGGTTGTGTTGAGATTTTAATCATAGCATGAATGAGCTTACTTTTGTTACTTGAACACATGAATAAGTTATATGATTTAGATGTTTTGATAAGAGAATGAAATAATAGTCGAAGCTATATTGCAAGTTCTTTTACATCATATAAGAATGACCAAGGCAATTCACTTCTTTTCTCTTCTCATATCTTGATCATGCTAGCCCCTCAATGAAATATGTGACCCTCTTTTTACCATCCGGGAATTAGGATAAGTGATTGAAAAAAGGCATGTTTGATGTGGGAGGGCCAATGAAAATGCGTTAAGTGAAAGTGTAGCAATTCATAAGTTTGGGGACGTTGAACATGAGGATGAGTAACTCGGCACCATTCACATAGCCGGGTGTTTGTGTCTTGCCAAAGTCTGATTGAACGACAAGTCCTAACGGGATATGGTATGTACATCAAGGGTTTGAGGCATCTCGAAATTTGAAAAACGCCGATCTCCTAGGCTTCGGTTATTGTGCACCTCTATCCATACTCTCAAAAAGTAAAGTATAAAGAAATCAAAGCTTTTACATGCAAAGCATGTGCGGTGAAGTAAAGTTCTTGAAGGTATTATGTTGTTTCTCTTTCCCGGATTAGCACCACAATTGCCTAAAAGAATTCCCTCCCTTAATACGTTTCTTAGACCTTATCTTTGATTAGAAGACCTTGAGACTTTTATGCATGTATTTAAGACTTCATAGCTTAGACTTGTTTGATTTTAATTACCTCTACATCTTTATCATGTCCTTTATTTGTGTTTTTGAGAAAGAAAAGAGAGTTAGTCCATGTTATTATTATTATTGATACATACCTTGCCTTCTTATGCCTTGAAACATCATTTTGAGGGTGATCCAATAAGAAGAAGCAATATCAAAAGAAAAGTTTTTGAGTTTTCATACATATATAATCCATGACATCTTGTATTCTAAATTTGAGTCTTGCTTAGGGACAAGCAAGGGGAACGTATGGGGTATTTTGATGACATGAATTATATACCATTATAATCATGCATATTGTAGAGGTTTACCTCGATTTACCTTGCATTTAGGGAGAACTTGTGTACCTTTTATGTTCTATTCAATAATATTTCAGAAATAGAGGTCTACACGAGTTTTAGTTGAATTATAGGTAAATGGAATGGATTTGAAAGCAAAAATGGAGCAAGGAGCATCTAAGGTCAGTAAGGAAGCTAAAGGAGTCTTAGAAGAGTCACAAAGAGCAAAGGAATTGCGTAAAAGGAGCACAAGGAAGAGGAAGAAAACAAGCCAAAAGACGAGCACTTTCTGTTGAAGAAAATCGTGCCATTTACTATATAAATCGGACGATTTTTATCACTAAAAATCGAACGGTTTTATGGATAAATCGGCCAGCCCGATCTTCTTTGTTTTTCGGCCAAATGAAAAGACGACACAAAGCCCATCAACTTTGGGCTCAAGAAGAGTTTTGCCAAACGGCCCATTAACAAGAAACTATAGGTTGGAACCCTAGGAACGAAAACGAGGAGGCCGCAGCGGGAAATCTTTACACGTTAGGAAGAGATTGAAGATTCTTGGAGAGGGATTGAAGGACTTTTGCCGGGAAGTCAATCTTGATTCTATTTGTGAGTTTATGTATTCCATTGAAGTCTTTGTGGTTTTTGAACACGATATTGAGTTAATTGAGAGATACATTGATCAGTTTTGAGATTGGTTTACGAATTTGATGGTTATTGAGTTTTTATTTAAAATTCGAGTTTATTTGAATTATTTCACTCAATCTTTATTTTGATTCGATTTTGAAAATGGTTGGCTAAAACCATTGTGATTCTGGGGAGAATAGTTGATGATTAAGGCTTAGATGATGATAGACTAAACTCATTCAAACCTTTGGACCCTGAGAGTTTAGATTTTAACTTTGCGACAAACAGGAAAATCGCCCTGTTCTTGAATAAATCGTCCGATTTATTTGTGGTAGGTCGATTTAATACCCTGTCGAGCTTTAATTGATTCATTCCTTAACCAAAGTTAACCCTTGCCTAAATCCCAACCTTTTTAACCTCTAATTAAGTGTGTGAAGAGACTTCAACTTTGATTCTACACTTAATAGATTAAGATTATAAGATTTGGTTAATAGAGAGACTCAACATCCTTTATTAAGATTTTAAGTGTGCTTTCTATTCTTTATCTTGGAGAGTCATATCCTGAGGTTTTAGATAGTTAGTTAGAACATAATTCTTGTCTTGAGATCTTTCTATATTGCAGCCTCAACAACCCTTATAAAGAGAACCTTTGGGCTAGATAAATAGGTTTCGGAACTTCGCCGTACGATGCCTACATTTGAACACATAATCTTGGCAATATAAACTCTGTCCTTATATCACTTAGAAGTGTCTTGAATCGAAAGCCAAAATCGGATACTTGAATCCTTGGAATCATTTCCCCCTTTATTAATCACAAAAGCTTTTGCATTTTTGCTAGATAATTGAATTTGAATTTATTCTCACCAAATCCCTGAGTTCCACTCTGGAATTCTTACCTTACTACAACAGATCCGTACACTGCGGGTTCGCTTTGCTTTGAGTTTTGGATATAAATTTTAAGACTTTGACGCACACACCTTTTGAGCGAATACTTTCTCCTAAACATTTTATCCATTACAGATAAATTCACGGCCTGTTCTTCCTTTTCCACGGCCGTGGAACTCCTAGAGACCGTGGTTTCTCTTTATTTTACTCAAATCTCAACAAATCCACACCAAATTCAGCAATCACAGTCCTAGGCTAATTCCAATTCCAATCCTATGCAGTTCTTCTAAATTCTTGCAAAAAATAGAGCCGAATTGACAAAGTAGAGAAAGTAGAGAAAACCCTAGGTTTTGGATCTTTAAAATCCAAATTCCCTTTGCTGAGTGAATTGTTCACTTGATTCGTTTCTTGGATCTTGTAGAGGATTGAAAATGCTTCACTTTAGGCCAAAGAATCGCTTGAATCGGACTTCAAACGAAGAATTGCGAGTTGGGGAAGATTTTCGACGATTAGGGCGTGGAAAGGGGCGTGAAAATTGGGGTTTGTGGAGTTTTTGTGAAGGAAGGTGGTTTATACAGTGGCCCGTAATTTTTTTGAAAATCACGGTCACTCGGGGGTTTCCAGGGCTGTGGAAATGTACGGAGGCCGTGGTTTTGGTGAATTTTTGCCTATTTTGGAGGTCTACGGTCACCTGTTACTTCCACGACCGTGGTTTAGGGCGTGGAAGTCTCTGTTGTGTGCCAACATCCAAGTTTCGTCAATTCCTTCAAACTTTTGCATCTTCCCTTTGCCCAATCCTTATTCCTACATCCAAAAACATAACATACCGGAGGTATCGAGGGAAAAACAAAGCAAAAACAACTAAGCTAAACTACTCTAAGAAAGAAAAACAAAAACGTAAGTGCAATACCTTGGGTTGCCTCCCAACAAACGCTTGTTTTGGGTCCGTAGCTAGACCGTTCCTGTGTTTATTTGAGGGTAATTGGTGCGATTTCCTCAACCGGCAGCTCCGGTGAATACTTCTTAAGGCGTTGACCATTAACCTTGAAACTTCCACTCTTTTCACCCCATACTTCAATTCGCCATGGGTAAAAACAAGTTTAATTAGATAAGGTCCAGTCCAACGAGATTTAAGCTTACCTGGAAAGAGACGAAGTCTTGAATTGAAGAGGAGAACTTGATCTCCTTCTTTGAGATCCTTTGGAATGATATGCTTATCATGCCAACACTTCGCCCTTTCTTTGTAGATCTTGGTGTTTTCATAGGCGTTCAAGTGGAGTTCTTCAAGCTCATTGAGGTCTAAGAGGCGCTTCTCGCCCGCTTCCCTCATGCCGAAGTTGAACCACTTCACAGCCCAGTACGCCTTGTGGTCTAGCTCAACCGGGAGATGACAAGACTTCCCATACACAAGGTGGTATGGTGTTGTACCTATGGGAGTCTTGTATGCAGTCCTATATGCCCATAATGCATCGTCTTATTTCAATGACCAATCTTTCCTCGTCTTTGAGACCGACTTCTCAAGGATGCCTTTGATCTCTCTATTCGAAATCTCCACTTGTCCACTTGTTTGTGGATGGTAGGGGGTGGCAATCTTGTGAGTCACCCCATACTTAGCTAGTAGAGTTTCGAATCGTCGGGCAATGAAGTGAGAGCCTCCGTCACTAATGATGGTCCGTGGTGTCCCAAACCTTGGGAAGATAGTTCTATTAAAGAACTTGACTACAACCATGGCATCATTAGTCGGAGAGGCAATAGCTTCAACCCATCTCAAAACATAATCTACAGCTAGAAGTATGTATTGGTTTCCACAAGATGATGGAAAAGGTCCCATAAAGTCTACTCCCCAAACGTCAAAGATTTCCACCTCCTGAATGTTATTTAGAGGCATCTCATTTCTTCTAGAGATGTTTCCTGTTCTTTGACAAGCATCACAACACAAAACAAAGGTTTGTACATCCTTAAACAAAGTAAGCCTAAAGAATCCAGATTACAATACCTTAGCGCTAGTTTTATTGGAACTAGCGTGTCCTCCACAAGGTAGTGAATGACAATGACGAATGACACTTTGCATTTCGTCTTCCGGCACACATCTCCTAATGATGCCGTCAGGACCTCTCTTGAATAGTAGAGGTTCAGTCCAAAAGTATTGCCGGACATCCCTAAAGAACTTCTACTTTTGTGCATAGGATAATCCGGGAGGTATTTCTTGACAAACCAAATAGTTACCAAAATCAGCAAACCATGGTTCATTACCTCTTGATATCTTGCGATGCACTCCTCAATGATGTATAAATGCTCGTCCGGAAAGGAGTCATCTATAGGTAGATCGTCGTCTTCAATGTGTGGTAGACGACTCAAATGATCCGCAACAGAATTTTCCGAGCCTTTCTTGTCACGGATCTCTAGATTGAATTCTTGTAGGAGAAAAATCCATCTAATCAGCCTTGGTTTCGCATCTTTCTTGGCAAGTAAATACCGGATCGCAGCATGATCCGTGTATACAATCACCTTTGCACCTACAAGATAAGAACGAAACTTTTCAAAGGCATATACAATAGCTAAAAATTCCTTTTCATTTGTGGCGTAGTTGAGATGCGCTTCATCTAGTGTCTTGCTAGCATAGTAGATAGCATGGGTTCGTCCTTCCTTCTTTTTCCCAAGCACAACTCCTACAGCTACGTCACTCGCATCACACATAACCTCGAACGGGAGATTCCAGTCCGGAGGTTGGATAATTGGGGTTGAGATAAGAGCTTCCCGAATCTTATAGAATGCATCCCAACAATCCTGCGAAAGGTCAAAAACTGCATCCTTCATCAATAGTTTAGTGAGCGGTTTTGATATCTTAGAAAAGTCTTTGATAAAACGTCAATAGAATCCAGCATGTCCTAGAAAACTTCTTATCCCCTTCACCGAAGATGGAGGAGGAAGTTTCTCTATGGTCTCTATCTTAGCCTTGTCTACCTCAATCCCTCTACTAGAGATTAAGTGTCCTAGCACAATACCTTCTTTCACCATGAATTGACACTTCTCCCAATTACGAACTAGTTTAGTGTCTTCACATCTTTGCAACACAAGAGAGAGGTTAGATAGACAATTATCAAATGAAGAACCATAAACAGAAAAATCGTCCATAAAAACCTCCATTATCTCCTCAATGTATTCCGAGAAGATGGCCATCATGCACCTTTGAAAGGTGGTTGGGGTGTTGCAAAGCCCGAATGGCATCCGTCTATAGGCAAACGTATCCCATGGGCATGTGAATGTGGCCTTCTCTTGATCGTCCAGATGGATCGGAATCTAGAAGAAACCACTATAACCGTCAAGATAGCAAAAATAGGAATGTTGTGCTAACCTCTCAAGCATTTGATCAATGAATGGTAGTGGGAAGTGATCCTTCCTACTTGCATTGTTCAGCTTGCGGTAATCAATGCACATCCTCCATCCCGTGACAGTTCTTGTAGGAATGAGTTCATTATTCTTGTTTGTTATAACGGTCATTCCTCCTTTCTTTGGAACAACTTAAACGGGGCTCACCCACTTGCTATCCGTGATAGGATAGATGATACCTGCGTCAAGCAACTTAAGAATCTCCTTCTTGACAACCTCCTTCATGATCGGATTTAACCGTCGTTGAGGTTGTCGCGAAGGCTTGAAATCTTCCTCCATTAGGATCTTATGCATGCATAATGATGGTTTAATTCCTACAAGATCCTCTATGGTGTACCCTAAAGCCTTTTTATGATTCTTTAAAACAATCATTAGCTTATCATGCTCATCTTCACTTAATTCGGAACTAACAATTACTGGAAAAGTAGAATTAGTTCCAAGAAATGCATACCGAAGATGTGTGGGAAGTGGCTTCAATTCCATTGCTATTGATGCTTTTGATGATTCTTGAGGAGTGTCAAATGCTTCCTTAGAAGTCTCTAAGGGTGTAGGAGTGGTGGAAGAAGGCTCAAGAGTATTTGTGTAAAGGACGTGATCATCCTCAGAAATCCCTTAAATTTCGGCACCATTGTTACGTCCACGGCCGTGGTTTAGGGCGTTGAAGTCAATTACGGCACCATTGGTGGTTCAACGGCCGTGGTTTTGTCCGTGTAACTTACTGGAGCTGTCCGAATAGCTGATTACGGTCATGTTGGGGGAAACCATGGCCGTGGAATAGCACGACTAGCCGTGATTCCTCACATTTTCTGACCCATCATAGAGTTTTTCAAACTCCCTCATGCACTTCTTTTAGCTCCTCCAAGGCTTCAATCTCATCATTGCAATCCTCTTCTTCTCCTTTCTCCTTGATGCTAATGGTGATAACCTTTTGCAATGGATCCTTGAATAGAATTGAGCTCACTTCTTCTCTAGATGCTTCCTCATCATAAACATTGAACATGTCCTCTCCAAGAGCTGGCTCTTTCACCAAAGTTGAGAGAACAAACTCAACCTTCTCTTCGCCTATATCAAACGCCAATCTAGCATTCTTTCAATCCACTATACAACCGGATGTTGCTAGAAACAGTCTTCCAAGTATGATCAGAACCGGATAATCTGCAGGAATGTCAAGCACTACAAAATCAATTGAAATGTAAAACTTACCGAGCTTGACTAGGACGTCCTCAACGACACCGACGATACGAGTTATGGATCGATCCGCCATGTATAACGTCATCTTCACCGGTTTAGGTTCACCTAAACCAATCTTCTTACATAAAGCAAGTGGAATAATGCTCACAATTGCTCCCAAGTCACAAAGAGCATCACATGTGACTTCTCCTACTCTAATTGGAACGCAGATTGACCCCGGATCTTGGGGGCATCTTTTCAGTCATTGTTTTGATGAGCTCCGAAGATTCCGAACTCATCTTGGCCTCTCCAAAGTCCTCTAGCTTCCTCTTGTTAGAGAGGAGCTCTTTCAAAAACTTCCCATGAGCGGGCATACCTAAAATTGCATCAATGAAACGTATATTAATATGTAGTTTGCTCATGAGTTCAATAAACTTACCAAATTGCTTGTCTAGGCGCGCTCTTGCTCTAGACTGCGGGAATGGTAGGGGAGGTTTATAAGCTGAAGGAGGAACATAGACATCTTCCTTCTTCTTCCCCTTATCGTTCTCCTTCTCAGCTGGGGCTGCGGGTCGGTGGTTGTAACGCCACTCATAGTGGTGATAGCCATCACCCTTCCCTTTGGATTGTCCACCGTCTTCCCGGGAAGCTTTCCTTGATCCCTAGGAACTCCTTCAGCCTTGATGAACATATGATTTACTAAAGATTTTTGAGCTTTATTAACCTTAGTTATGTAGCACTCTAGCCCTTGAAGCTTTCCTACAATTGTCTCCAACATAGGATCTGGCTTCTCCTTCTCCTTATTGTTTGAACCATTTGATGTTTGCCCCTGACTTTTCAAACGGGTAGAAGAAGAGGGAGATGTTACTGAATTTCCAGAATTTGCATAGGGATTACCGGAATTTTTTTGTTGTTTGTTGGAACGCCAATTGTTGTTGGAATTTCGGTTGTTGATGTTGTTGTTATTCCAATTATTGTTGTTCCAATTGTTGTTTCGGTTGTTGTTCCGGTTCCCTTGGCGGTTGTTGTTGTTGCCTAAGTAGCTAACATCTTGCTCCTTCGGTTGTTGAAGGCCAGCTCTAATGATTTCCTTCAACTCCTTGATTTTGGTATTGAGGGAAAAGATTTGAGTTTGTGCATCTTGTGTTAGCTTCACTCCCGGCTCAATCTTCCGGTGGGAATACTTCTCTATCACTTGGGCTTGCTTCTCAATGAAGTCCCAAGCATCATCCTCTCTCAAGTCCATGAATGTACCACAAGAGAGAGATTGGAGGTTGAATTGTGTGTCCACATCCAACCCCTTGTAGTAAATCTCTAGCAACTGAAGCTTTGAAATGTCATGGTGTGGGCAATCCAATAAGAGGTCCTAAAATCTTTCCCATGATTGAAACAAACTTTCGTTAGTTTTCATAGAAAATGCATTAATCTTACCTCTCAACTCCACCGTTTTGGATGGCGGAAAGAACTTGGTGAGAACTCCGAAGATAGATCCTCCCATGTGGCCAGCTTTGCGGCTGGAAGAGCTTGATACCAAGACAATGCTTTATCCTTCAAAGAAAAGAAAAACGGCTTGATTTTATAGTTATTGTTAGTAGCCCTTTTCGGCTTCAATGTTTCCACTAAAATCTCAAAATTCTGAAAATGTTGGTGTGGAGATTCAGCACTAGTTCCACCAAATTGACTTTGGCGAACCATGGTAATAACTTGCGGGCTAAAGCTGAATTCCTGGATATCCTCAGCTCCGAAATTCATACCTAGACGGTGTGGTTGCTGAATTGGATCCATCCTTTTCCCCAGAGTTCGGGGTTCATCCACTCCATTAGCAACTCTCATATCTCCAGCTGGAATGCGAGGAACAACCGGTGGTCTTGGGTTGTTACGAACGGGATGAATCACCGGATCAATTTCTTCATGTTCCGGCATATCCGGATCTTCATCATCGGATGAATCATCTCTAATGGACTTAGTTGGTTTCTTGACCTTTTTCTTCTTCTTAGCATCATTCAGCTCCAACTTCATGTCCAACATCATAGCTTTGAGTTCATCAATTTGGAATTGATGACTCGTTTCAGCGTCCATACAAGCTTTCTCACTCAACTTGAGTTGACGTTGAGCTTCATCCAACTCAGCTTGGATGTTTCTTTCGTTATTTACAACCATCTTTTTCTCTTTCAAATTTCTTCTTAAGGTTCTCTCTCAAGTTTTGGATCGAAGGGAACTAGATATTTGGTAGATCTAGTCTTTCGCATATACCTAAAGAGCCTGCAAAAAGCACTCACAAAAAGATATCAAACAACAAGAGCAAAAGCTCCCAAGCTCGAAAACCGAAAACCGGAAATGGTCTTGACCAATTCCCCGGCAACGGCGCCAAAAACTTGTTCGCCCTAAAACGTGTGTGCAAATAAGTTTTAAATTTATAAAACTAGAATAAAAGCAAGCGAACCCGCAGTGTACAGATCGGCGTAGATTAGCAAGTATTCCAGAGTATCGATCTCAGGGAATGGGTGAAACAAAATCAGTTTCAAGTAATCGAGCAAGTGAAAATGTAGAAGCTTTGTAAATAATTGGGGAAAATAGCAACCCTAAAGGTCCAGGTATCTAATTGTGGCAATCGATTCAAGATATTCTATAAGTATAAGGACAGAGTTGAGAATTGCAAAGGTATACTAAGGTAAGGTAATGTACGTTGTAGTTCCAAAACCCTATATGTCTAACCCAAAGACTCTCTCTATAAAGGTTGTTGAGGCTGCAGTATAGAAAGGATCTAAAGGTAAGAATTAATCTCAAATACACATGCCCAAACCCAAAGAATCAAAGATAAGCCAAAACGGTTAAGGTTGTGACACTCAAAACCGAAATAGAGGATATTGATTCTCACTACTACCTAGGAAAGGCAAGCCAAGGCTAGGTTAAAGCAAATATTTAACTTTGGATTAAAGAAAAAGCAAAGTTCGTAAACCAGGGGAAATCACGGCTAGATCTTGAGAACCACGGCCGTGGAAACCAAGAACAGACCGTGATTTAGGATGTCGACGATATTTCTCACACTCTCAGGGTCCAATCAAATTACGATCGATCTATCATCATCTAAGCCACAACTATCAACCTTCACCTTAGAATTGCTAAAGGGTTTTAGCCAACGATCATTGTCATGATATCAATATTCAAATTAAGAAGAATAAAAGATGAAAACCCTCGAAAACTCAAATAACAATGAAAAGTCAATCTCGAAATCCAAACACAAAGGTAATATGTTTATGAATCTAGAAGAACAGGAATAGAAACATCACAAAGATCTAGAGAAGTCACAAAGAACGGGGTGTTAATCCGTTCCCGAATGAAATCCCTAGAATATCAGAAGTACACAATCTTCCGAAATTACGTCATTCACAAATCTTCAATCTCCAGCAAATCTCCCAGCGACGGCTAAATGTAAGTGAAAGTAAGCGACGGTAAGTGAACGTAAGCGACCCCCCGGAAACTCTCTTCCCTAGCCTTTTTATAAGGTGAGGTAGTGTTACAAGAAAGCCCAATGACGTGGCTGACATGGCAAAATATGACACGTCACAAAATCACCGAAATCACGGCCAAGTACAACTTTCCACGACCGTGGATTAGGGCGTGGAACCAGATTACGATGTCATAGTATTTCCACGACCGTAATTTAGACCGTGTAATTCTCTGGAGTGCTCCAAACTCAAGTCCACGTTCATGTTGCCAAATCCACGGCAGTGGTTTAGGGCGTGGAAGTCAATTTCCTTCTCCACGACCGTAATTCAGGGTGTGGACTTGCTTTTCCTCTTTCTTTGCCTTTGTTTCGTGCAATCTTCCATCAGTGCTCCTTCCTTAGCCTTTCTAATGCATCTCCTTGCCATCAAATGTGATCAAACACTCCTTTCCTTCCTTATTTGCTCCAATCCAAGCTTTATTCACCTAAAAACACAAAGAAGCTAGTGTAGATCTCTATATCGACAAAGTGGGTGAACTAGCTCACAATTGCTTCAAACACATATCTAAGAACACTATAAAGAGGGAAAAACAACTAAAACAAGTGCCTAAAATATCGTCATATTTCATGATAACAGTGATTGATCCCATTTGAGAAACACCCTTTCCCAACATACCATAGCTAGTCCAAGGTTGATTAGAAGCTTGAGTCCAATGCCATAACCGGAAGTCCGAACCCCTAGAATCCGCTTTTCTCTCTTTGATCTCATATCTCGTGTTTGTGTTGCTAGCTTTAGTTGTTAGTTTGATTTATTTATCTTGCATGATTTGTGATCTTTTTTTATCACCACAAAAACAAAACCCAAAAACATCATGATTTTCATTTCTTTATTTCTTTCTCTTTTCTTAGACTAGATTTGCACTATCCATAATCACTTGATTGATTTGATTTCACCTTAGTCTTTGTTTTCGACCTCGGAATAGTATACTTGCTACAAAACGACTCACACTGTGGGTTCACTAGGAGTTAGGAAATTATATCGAGTTATATATTGTAAGACTTTTGTGCTATACATTTCTAGTGTAACAAAGATTTTGGCGCCGTTGCCGGGGACTAGGTCTATATTGAATCATTGTTTGTGATTGTTTGTAGTGTAGGTCTTTCTTGTTGCTTTTGGTCTTGTTTGATTTGTGTCTTTCAATTTTCAGGACATCTCTCACTCTTTAGGTGCATGCGAAGATCTCGTGGCAAGGATTTAGCTCCATTCGATCCCGAACCGGAGAAAACCCTTAAGACTAGATCCAAGAACATTAAGAAGAAGAAGGAGATGGCCGTAAGAGATCTTCAAGCTGAGTTGAATGATGCCTTAGAGCAACTTAGGCTAAGGGATGAAGCCTTGGAGAATGAGATGAGACTTGCCAATGAGAGGCAAGAAGCAACTAGGAGGGAAATTGAAGAGATTAGGCAAGCTCTTGTGCAAAGGGAGCTTAATCGTCAACAACCTCCACCACCACCACCACCGCAGCCGGCGGTCAATGTGCGGTTTGAGCCGATCATCATTTAGGAGCCACAACGCTAGGGCAACGTATGTATCCAGCCCAAAGAGTGCACCGTCTGGGTGTAAACTTACGAGATCCCGCAGCCCATGACTATGAGCTCCGCTCTCAAGTGCTACAAATGATCCGGCATAATCAATTTGGAGGGATGGAAGGAGAGTCTCCTCATCAACACTTGATGAACTATGAGATCTTGATGGAGACTCAAAGGCCGCCTAGATTGGAGAAAAACAACCAAAAGTTTAGGGCTTTTTCCTTCTCACTTAAGGATAAGGCCTTGGCTTGGTATCAATCCATTCCACAAGGGCGTGTGGGTACTCGGGAGGAGATGATAACCGAGTTCTACACAAAGTTCTTCCCACCTTCCAACACAACCGAGCTAAGAGGGAAGATCAATGCCTTCGTGATGAAGGATAGAGAGAGCCTATTCAAATCTTGGGAGAGGTTCAAAGACCTCCTCCTAGATTGTACTTCCTCTATGCCTTGTGATGTGGTATAGCGAGAGATGTGATTCCTCTATGCCTTTGGGTAGCGTTATGGCCTTGTTTTCTAGAGTTGATGATTCCTCCATGTTGGTATTGAGGTTATAGATTGTATAGGTTATGACCTTCTGAACGGAGATGTGATACCTTCGATAGAGATAGAGAGAGCTATACCTCGGCTTATGGGTCCGAGAGGATTTGGAATTTCGCAAGTTTCGGGACAAAACATGTTTTTAGGGGGGGTGAGATGTAAGAGCCTAGTTCTGAGTTGCTCAGAGAGTGAGCTCGGGACCCAGTTTATGCCTAGACCTCCCCTCCGTGACCCCTTAGGTGCCTGTGCGATTTGTCTGGGCTGCCCCTCCGGCTCACAGAGTCCGCCCCTACGGCTATGTGTGTCTGCAGCCGTCTTTTTTGACCCTTTGACCCGTGCTTTACTCTTTTTACCTTTATAAGCTTCTTCTTCTTTCTTCTCATGAGGGTTATCTCTTTCCTGTTTCATCTCTCTCTCCCTACGTTCTTCTTATCTTCTCATCTCTTCTCTTGGATCTCTTCTTGATCTTCTTGAGTTTGTTGAGTTTTGAGAGCCTTTTGTGCTTGTCTTGCTTGCTGATTGTTGATGATGATTTTGTTGTGCCTTGTGTAACACCCCGAATCCGCGAGACTCGGAATCCTACATTGGGCTAGGATCTCACAATGGATCCTGACCCTAGCCTGACAACAAGTTCATTGGATCTTACAACAAGACACAAGTAGAGTAAAAACAAATACATAAAAGCTGTATGATACATCCAAAAGAGTTTACAAACTCAAAGCCGAGTACAAAACCATAACAACAACAACAAAAACAACTGATACAAAAGATCCCAGCCCACGCATCCTAATGTACAGAAGTCCTCGGCTGGTCACACCACTTGGCTCACTCTGCAGTCTTCCTAACATGCAGATCAACTACATAACGGTATACACCGTTAGCTACAACAAAAGATAAGCATGATAGTAATAGCACAAACAGACAACAACATCTCATACATGGAATGTCACACCCATTCATTTATTATCTTTAATTACGTTATTCCGTTACTAATTCAACTTCTTTTGTAACACGAGGAGCCTCAAGAACCCCGTCCCATCCAACGTAACACATGAGTTTTGCATGGGGGTGACCTTCACTCGTCCCCTCCTGTAAGATCATCTTCTAGGCACCTCCTCCTAACCAGCAGGATGAGACCGATGGTTACCGCCCGTTATAATACACTTGGGCCATATAAATATAATGAATGGTCATCCTAGTCCGGTTTAGGTTATAAATGCACAATCATATGGACACACACAACCATCACAATCATACAAACCCATGACTGAACACTCGTATCCTCTACCACGTCACAGCTTCCCCTTGGGGAAGAAACCAATGCCTGCAAGAGCAAGGCACACAACATCATAACCTGAAAGGGTTAGGAGACTCATCTCCATAACCAGAGCCAACCTATAACCTCAAGATCATAACAAGACCACAGATGCCTATATCATACTCTCAACATCAACACAAGTGCCTAAGGCACATCCCTATCATACAACTCATCCTAATCATCCTAACCTAGCTAACAACTAAGCCAATGCCAAAGGAAAGGAACAACCTTCAACTTTCATAACCTGAAAGGGTTAGGAGACTCGTACTTGGCTGCATTAGGACTCCAGCGGAGTGCACTCGAAGAGCCAGGCCAGAGACGTCTCAACCCAGCGACCCTAACTGCTTCCGGACCAAGTTGCCTAGCTGCAAACCGGAAACTTGCAGCCACCACTCCAGGGACGAACAACCTTCAACTTTATGCACACGACACTCCTGAGTAAGTGGGCTGCTGGCTCTCTCTTTTCCCTATACATTCGTACCTTCCAGCTCTCTTCCTCCCTCCATCTGCGTTTATACCAATCACAGGAACTCACATACTTCTTCTTCTTCTATGTGCCGGACGGGTACCTAACTCGACTGCACCGGATGTCCACAACCAGGCCAAGTAGAGCCGTTCCAAGCTACAGTAGTGAAGTCCTACCCTCGAGTCCAGTAACACGTTTTTCCTCTGTGCCGCTGCAGTCTAGTAAGTGAATAATTCCCGGATGTTAACTTCTGTACAACTCTTAGATGTAGTCTATAAATGTATAGATGGATGTTTGTCCCCATAGGTTGAACATAGGAGGGGTGAGAGTAGTTGTGTTGATGTTGAATAGTTGACAGTGATTATAGAACTCAGGATCTCATGAACTCTTTGTGTACAGATTTTTGTTTCTACAATTTTTGAAGTTGAAGATTACCCACTGTTGTGAATCAATGTTAAAAAGATTGGTTGAAGATCCACCGTTGAATTTTTGATAGATCATAGATAGATATACATAGTTTACCGTGTTAAAATTTGGGAATAAATGAACGGTCGGATTGAAAGTTATAGGGTCTCAAAGTAGAGTAGTTAAGCTGTTTTTCCAGCATGAATTTTTGACTAAGTATTGGAACGTTTTAGTGTTATAGCCAACTTTAAAGATTTTTGTAGGATTAACGATTGAACAGTTTTACAAAATTATTTCTCCTATGAGTAGATTAGATATCATAGATAATTTAGAAATTTATTTTAGAATTTTTATAAGTGTATTTTAATTTCATATTTGAAGTTGTAGTTGGACTTTTGTGACGTTTTGGGAAATAGAAAATGGGTAGTTTTTCCAGTTGTTACCTAAAATCATCCTTGAGAGTAGAATATGATTAGTTAGCCTCAATTAAGAATTTAAGTACATATTACGAGTTTTTGGAAGTCTCGGGACGAAGGGTAAAACAGTCAATTTACCTTAAATAAACACTGTAATAACTTCTGCACATAGAATCGTACATCTTAGGAGTTTAGACTTCTAAGTATCCAGGGAAATGTGTTGACCCACGTGCCTCCTTTGACAGGCAACTGAGTTCCTGCAGTTACTGATTGAGTGTTGTTAAGAGAGACGAGATTTGATTTTGGAAAGTCCACTGACTTACTTAGATGGCTTCTTGCATGTGTGTGATGTGTATGAGTGGTGTTTGATAGTTAAGATAAATAAAGAAACCGGAATAGGCCGACTGTAGTATATTGTATAATTGACCCAACTGTATGATAACGGGTCGTGACATCATCTGCCTAGCTATTGCGAGAGTCTAGGAGATTCCCTACGACCAGCCCAGTCCGGTAGACGGTCACATGCATTAGTACCATTCCGCGCTGGTAAACGGGGACAGGGGCGAGGTTTGGGAATCCCTCGTGCCACAAAATAAGTATCATTAGTAATGACGTATCACTTAATTAAATATTATAAAAATGAATGAGTGTTGCATGTTGATTATGTATGTTTTGTGTTTGTGCTTTTACCTTTATACTTATGCATAGAATGTTAGCTAACGGTTTTATACCGCTTGTAGATGCCTTGCAGGTTAGGGAGGCGATCGAGTGATCCGGCGGTAGTGGGCAGCCGGGGTTCCGTGCATTATAGGACGGGATTGTTATATTTTATTCTATGACTGTTGAGACTGATGTTGATATTTTTGGTTTTGAGACTTGGATGTATTGCTTTCAGATTTGGATTTTGATTTCGCTCATGTTATAAAACTCTATGTTTTGCCTTTTTATTTGTGCCGTGTTGTAAGGTCCGATGAAGTTGTTGCCAGGGTAAGGGCCGGTACCCATTGTGAGGTCCCAGCTCGTAAAATTTTGAGTCCTCTAGGATTCGAGGTGTTACAAAGGAATCACAACTCCAGCATAACAGCTCAACACAAGGCCTAGAGGAAGATCATCTCTAGCCAAACACTAACCACATCACACTGGCATGGAGGAAAACCGTCTCCAGCCAAAACGTCAATATAACACTACTACGTGGAGGAAAACCATCTCACTCACACTATGTCCAACAAAGGTAGCATGGAGGAAAGAACCATCTCCAGCTAATCCCAACACATACACCATAGCATGGAGGGAAGAACCATCTCCAGCTATACCTATCTCGTGCTAGCAAACAAGATCTAACAGATCATATGCACATACATCTAGCACGGAAACACAACATATCACATAAGCATACAAGCACTCGCCAAGAAGACACTAAGATCTACTCGTGGATCCTACTGGTGACTCTAACTCAGCGTAGAACTCCGGATAGTTCCTTTTGATACTATCCTCTGTATCCCAGGTGGCCTCATTTGGTCCTCGTCTAGACCACTATATCCTCAACATAGGAATGTCCTTCGAACATAGGTATCTCACACCTCTCTCTAGGACTGCAATAGGGTGCTCTGCAAACGTGTGGTCCGGCTCAACCACCAGATCATCATAACTCACGATGTGCCTCAAATCTAGTATGTACTCCCGCAGCTGAGACACATGAAACACAGGGTGAAAACCCTCTAACCTCGGAGGCAATGCTAATCTGTAGGCTGCTCGTCCAACTCTATCCAATGTCTCGAAAGGACCGAAAAATTGGGGACTCAGCTTCCCCTTTATGCCAAAACGTCTGACGCCTCGCGTCGGAGATACTCTCAACCAGACATGAGCTCCTACTTTGAAGTCTAGAGGTCGACACCTCTTGTCTGCATATGACTTTTGGCGACTTTGTACAGCCAGGATCCTCCCTCTGATCAGCGCTACTCGAGCCATATCATCTTGAATCTGCTTTGGCACTATCCCACTGATACTGCTAGGCTCGTCCCAGCATAACGGTGTAGGGATCTACGTCCATAAAATGCCTCATAAGGAGCCATCCCTATAGATGCATGTCAGCTGTTGTTGTATGAGAACTCAACAAGTAAGAGGTAAGCAGACCATCCCAGTCCCCAATCCAACACACAGGCTTGCAGCATGTCTTCTAAGGTCTGGATAGTCCTCTCTGAGTGACCATTTGTCTGGGGGTGAAATGCAATCGTGAAGTGTAGACTCATCCCCAAAGCAGTTTGAATCTGATGCTAGAATCTTGATGTAAATCGTCCATCACGATCAGAAACAATCGTTCTTGGTACCCCATGGAGTCTCACTATCTGTCTAGTGTACTCCTCAGCTAATCTCCTCACTGGCCACGTCTCTCTGATAGGAATGAAACATGTTGTCTTCGTCAATCTATCAACAATCACCCAGATGGCATCAAAGCTCCTACTGATCCTCAATCCAATCACAAAATCCATGGAGACGTCCTCCCACTTCCACTGCGGTACTGGTAGTGGATGGAGCTTACCTCCAGGCCTGAAATGCTCTATCTTGACCTACTGACAGGTCGCACAATGAGCCACAAATCTGGCTACATCGTGCTTCCGCCCTCCCCACCAAAATGAACTTCTCACATCATGGTACATCTTACTCGTACCAAGGTGTAGTGAGTAAGGTCTACAGTGAGCCTCTTGTAATATCCGTTGTCTCATCTCTGCATTTGCAGGAACACAAATACGATCATGTCGCCTCTTAACTCCATCTGCCCCAATAGTGAATTGGGTGCCTCTCCATGAGATATCCTATCTCTGATCCTCGCCAAGGTCGGGCAGGTCCCCTGGTTCTGTTGGACCTCATCCAACAGACCAGGTAGAACCTCTAAAGTAAACAACGGGGCATCCTCATCAAGAAACTAGATGTCCATGTCTAGCCAGGCTAGATCCCTCTGAAGCTGAGGTTGTACAGTAAGTCTAGCAATCGCCTTCTCTCGAGGCGTCTTCCTCCTCAAGGCTTCAGCTACCACATTCGCCTTGCCAGGATGATACAAAATCTCAAGGTCAAAATCCTTGATCAACTCAAGCCATCGGCGCTGGCAATTATTCAATTCCCGCTGCGTGAAAATATACTTCAGACTCTTATGGTCTGTGAAGATCTGGCATGTAGCATCATACAGGTAATGTCTCCACATCTTCAATGCATGAACTACCGCTGCCAACTCCAAATCATGAGTCGGGTAGTTCTCCTCATACGTCTTCAGCTGTCGAGACGCATATGCAATCTCTCTGCCCCTCTGCATCAGCAAACATCCCAACCCAGCTTGGATGCATCACTATAGACTACAAAATCATCAGAACCCTCTAGCTGTGCCAAGACAGGAGTAGAAGTCAAACGCCTCTTCAACTCCTCAAAACTCTAAGCACACTAGTCGGTCCATACGAATCTAGTAGTCTGCCTCAGAAGACTCATCAGTGGGCGGGCAATCACAAAAAAGCCCTCCACAAAACGTCTGTAGTAACCGGCTAAGCCATGAAAGCTACGCACTTCCTTGACGTTCGTCGGTGTCGTCCAAGCAGCAACGGACTCGATCTTCACCGGATCAACCATGATCCCATCGGCGGAGACTATATGTCCAAGGAAAGCAACTTCAGACATCCAAAACTCGCACTTAGAGAGCTTGGCGTACAGCTCTCTATCTCTCTAAATCTGTAAAACCGTCCTCAAGTGTCCCGCATGTTCCTCTCTGCTACGAGAGTATACCAAAATGTCATCAATGAAGACCACCATAAACTGATCCAAGAAGTCGATGAAGATGTTGTTCATCAACTCCATGAAAACTGTTGGGGCATTCGTCAACCCAAATGGCATCACTACAAACTCGTAGTGTCCATAACAGGTATGAAATGCCATCCTGTGCACATGCTGCTCTCTCACCCTCAACCGGTGATATCCGGAACGCAAGTCAATCCTGGAGAAGATTGTCACTCCTTGCAACTGATCAAGTAGATCATCAATACGAGGTAGTGGATACCTGTTCTTGATGGTCATCTTGTTCACCTCTCTGTAATCTATACACAGTCTCAATGATCCATCCTTCTTCCGCATGAAGAGGACCGGTGCACCCCATGGTGAAACGCTAGGGCGTATGAAGCCCTTCTCAACCAACTCCTCGAGTTGCTTCTTCAGCTCCAACATCTCGACAGGTGTCATACAGTATGGGGCCTTCGAGATTGGTCTCGTGTCAGGTTCTAAGTCAATACTAAAATCTACGCTCCTCTGAGGTGGCAAGCTCGATGGCTCTGCAAATACGTCTATGAACTCACAGACCACGGGTATGTCCTCTAAAGCTGGACTCTCTCCTTCCTTCATGGCGTAGCACCAGAAGGCATTACATCCCTGTGTAATCAATCTAGCTGCTCTTACAGCACTGATAACAGATCTTGTATTCCCAAGGTCCTATTCCCGGAAGACCTCTATCGAACCTAAATCGGTAGAGACTGTAACAGTTCTCTTACCCATATCTAACACCTCACGGTGTCTACACATCCAATCCATACGTAATATGACTTCTTCATGCATCAAAGGCATGACTAAGAAGTCAACAAGTAGTAGACGAGTCCCTAAGCGTAGGGGACAACTATGTATCTTCTGGGTACCTCTGACCCTACTACCATCAGGTAACCCTATAGTAAAGGGTGCCCCCTCTATGGTAGACAAACTCAAACGCTCAACACAAGAAGCAGAAATAAATGAATGCGTAGCACCCGTATCAAACAAAACTCTAACAGGTATACCATGTAATAAAATGGTACCTGTAGCAGCTCGTGCTGGCGGCTCCTCGGCACTCCTCAACTCAAAAGCACGACCTCGAACTCAGAAGGTGCAGCTGGACCCAACAAAGCTAACTCAGTCCGGAAGCGGCGAATAGCATTTGTAATGGGTACATCCTCAAAGCCTGCTTCAACAAAATCTTGCAGCTTCTCCGTCCTCAATGAGGCAGGGCAGAATTGCTCCCTTAGTAGAGTCCTCATCTGCTCATAGGTGGTGACTCGTGATCTAACTGTCCTCCACCACTGATGTGCCAGGTCACGGAATAGAGACTGTACTAGCTTTATCCGTTTGTCCTCTAGGTAACGAATAGACTCTAAAGCTAAGTCTACATGCCCAATCCACACCTCAGTCTCTAGGCTGATCTCCCCAAAGAAGTGTGGTACTCCCTGTTGGTGGAATGCCTTCAACCAGGTATCTGGTCGAAGCCCTCTAGACTCCTCCACAACTTGAGCTGGCTCAACTACACGAACTGGTGCAGGTGGCACCTGCGTAGCTCCATGGGATCTCCCAGATGATCCCTCATGCCCTGGCAGATCTGGGGCTCGTCTTCCCGCTCTAATGGCCTCCTCAAAATGCCAAAGGTAATCTCTAAACTCAAATCCGCCAATAGAAACACGATATGAGCCATCAGATTGGCCTGGATGGGTCTGTTGTCTCCTGAACCCACCGCTCCTCGTAGATGGAACTACGCTCTCAATAACTTCCTCATGAACCTCCTCTACCACTGGTGGACCTGCAGCGGGAGCTGGTCCCTGTCCTATCCCTCCTGGAGGAAGAGGTGGTCTACCTCTACCTTTGCCTGCAGCAGCAGTAGCTCTAGTCCGAGCCATCTGCGGGGTATGCACACCTAACGTATAAGGCTCTATATAGGCCATATGTATAGATATATATACTTAATAACACATGCACACACACATCACATAAGAGGTATATATATATATATACTGTCGAGATCCTCAAATGGGTAACGGCTTATGTACACACTATCCCAAACCATCTTTACTCGCTTTCAAACCAAAACCTTTTAGAAGTCAGACCCCATGTGGGTTTTGTTTATTTATCCACTCTACCTTTATTGCAGATAGGAAGTGCTATTGTTGTCAACCTAAGGCTCTGATACCAACTCTGTAACACCTCGAATCCGCGGGACTCGGAATGCTACATTGGGCTAAGATCTCTCAATGGATCCTGACCCTAGCTTGACAACAAGTTCACTGGATCTTACAACAAGGCACAAATAGAGTAAAAACAAATACATAAAAGTTGTATGATACATCCAAAAGAGTTTCCGAACTCAAAGCCGAGTACAATACCATAACAACAACAACAACTGATGCAAAAGATCCCAGCCCACGCATCCTAATGTACAGAATTCCTCGGTTGGTCACACCGCCTGGCTCACTCTGCAATCTTCCTAACATGTAGATCAATTACAACACGGTATACACCGTTAGCTACAGCAAAAGATAAGCATGACAGTAATAGCACAAACACACAACAACATCTCATACATGCAATGTCATATCCATTCATTCATTATCCTTAATTACGTTATTCCGTTACTAATTCAACTTCTTTTGTAACACGAGGAGCCTCAAGAACCCCGTCCCATCCAACGTAGCACAGGAGTTTTGCATGGGGGTGACCTTCACTCGTCCCCTCCTGTGAGATCATCTTCTGGGCACCTCTTCCTAACCAACAGACGAAGACCGATGGTTACCGCCCGTTATAATACACTTGGGCCATATAAATATAATGAATGGTCATCCTAGTCCGGTTTAGGTTATAAATGCACAATCATATGGACACACATAACCATCACAATCATACAAACCCATAGCTGAACGCTAAGTAAGTCCTATGGACTTACCTGATATACTCGTATCCTCTACCACGTCACAGCTTCCCCTTGGGGAAGAAACCAACACCTACAAGAGCAAGGCACACAATATCACAACCTGAAAGGGTTAGGAGACTCGTCTCCATAACCAGAGCCAACCTATAACCTCAATATCATAACAAGATCACATATGCCTATAGCATACTCTAAACATCAACACAAGTGCCTAAGGCACATCCCTATCATACAACTCATCCTAACCATCCTAACCTAGCTAACAACTAAGCTAAGGCCAAAGGAAAGGAAGGAAGGAAGACATACCAACAAGGTATGCACCAACGGAAGCAAGAACACACCAGCCAGTCCAGTGAGGCGCAGGGGCGGCTCACCAAAGGCGCAGGGGCGGCTCCACACCAGGCGCAGGTGCGGCTCTGGACAGGCGCATGAGCGGCCAACTATGTAGAGAGTTGGTCCCGACTTCTCTTTGACCCCTTTCTCGGTTCCCTTCACGTCTTCAACACACCACAGCAAAACATATACATTTATACACACATATGATCATCACAAGGCTAGGAAAGATCCAACACAAGTCCAAACTTGTGATTCCTAGGCTAAGGAGAAAGATAAGAAGCAAAGAAGAAGGAAAGAAGAGAGAAGAAGGGAAGGAGCTTACCACACCACCCTAGGCTGCAACTATGGAGCATCCACACCTCTCACCACTTCAGCACATCAACAACAACACACAGCAATAACAACAAAGTCATCCAAAGCCAAAGCCACACTCAAACTCTCAAGAACTCTCTCACAAGATCAAGAAGAAGCAAAGATGAGAAGAGGAAGGAGAAGAAGAACGTAAAGGTGATGAAGGAGCTGGAATGGAGTGAAGAAACCATTCATCAGAAGGTTGGGAGGCTTATATATGAAGCTTCCCCAAAAGCAAGGTCAAGAGGTCAACAAAGGTGGCTGCAGCCGCACAAAACCGCAGGGGCGGACCGACTAAGGCGCAGGGGCGGCTCACCTATGGCGCAGGGGCGGCCCATGTGGTGCACAGGTGCGGCTGACAAGGTCCAACAAGGCTCAACAAGGACTCATATGCTCCAAGGAATAAGGCTCTTACACCTTGTTTAGCCAGCTTGAGGTTGTGGTGTTGCTGTGTTTGATCTCTAGAGGTTCAGCTTGGTAAGCTTCCATGGCTTTCCTCCTATCTTCCTTCTTTCCTTCATCTTTTCTCCCCTTTTCTTAGTCTAGCTTAGATTCTGTAGGTTTGGATCTTGTTACAGCCTTGTTTGGCTTGTGTTCGTGTATATATATGTATATTATGTATGTATGTTGATGTTGGAGTGAAGGAGTAAAAGAATCGATGAAAGAAGTAAAGAAAGGGCTGAAGTGGTCCCTCTGTTGTCCAGCTGCCCTTGCGCCACCTTGCAGCCGCCCCAGCGCCGTCCAGGACCCGCCCCTGCGCCACTTGTGATCCGCCCTTATGCCCACCTGCATCAACTAGGTTCTTCTCTTGGTTCTGCAGGTGTGTGTTTCTTTTAGGCTTACCTTAGGATACCTTTGTTCCCTCCTTTCCTAGTGTGAGTGTATAGGATCATGCTAGATGTGTGAGGTTGTGTTTTGATGAGGTTATGATCTAAATATGCCTTGTATGGCTTTAAGGACTTAGGTTGATATTGGTTGAGGTTGTGAGGTTAGGTTGAGGATGATCCTATGGATTCCTTGGGTCTAGGTGTGACCCCTTTGATGAATAGAGGTTGATATCTTTTTATGCCTTGTATATTAGGCAGTGCCCCTCTCTCGGGATTAGAGGTTGCTTCTAGTTGGTCTTTGTACGAGGTTGAGGTAAGTCCGTAGAACTTAATTAGCTACCATTCTTATATTGGGTGTTTGCATGAGTAGTGTGCGCTTTATATGTTTGCTATGATAGCATGAATTGTCGTTTATAACAACCTATGTTTTATTGACTGCCCCACTGTGTGGCTGTGATAACCTTTCCCTTTCATCCCATAGTGGTGTGGGAGGTTCTCCGACGTTAGGCCAATCTGGTTTACAGGAAGGGCGCAATCCACTCTCACAAGGTACACAGATTGTGTGACCGATACTCGTATAACTGGATATAGCACTCAGAGGCGGGGATGTATCGGTCCTCGTGTCACATACTTTCATTTTTAAATATAAATATATATATATATATACGACTTGAGTGAATGACTATTATATAAAGATAACAAACTGAGTAAATGTGTGATACCATGCTAATGTGTTTAGCTTTCCATGTTTGTGGTTGTGCTTTTGCATTACTCTTTATATGTATGGTTAGCTAATGGTTTATTACCGTGTTGTAGATGCCCCACAGGATAGGCATGCCGTTGGGTGATCTAGAAGAGTGGCAGGCCGAGGACCTCTCGTACAAAGGATATTGGGCTTTTGAGGGTTGTTTGCTTTTCCCTCCTGCGTGACGATTACCTTTTGTTACCTCCTGTGTGAGGGTGTTGTTTTTTTTATAATCGGCTATGTTGTTTTACCTTTTGGTTGTACACTTTATATAGTTTTATGCATTTGTTTTTATATCTGCCACTGCCATGTTGTAAGGTCTAGTGAACTTGTTGTAAGGCTAGGTTTAGGATCCATTGTGAGATCCTAGCCCAATGTGGCATTCCGAGTCCTGCGGATTCGGGGTGTTACAATTGATTTGATGACAATGATTGTTGGCTAAAACCCTTAAACAATTCTAAGGTGAAGGGTTGATAGTTGTGGCATAGATGATGATAGATTGAACCAAAATAGATTGGAGCCTGAGAGTTGCGAGAAACCTCGTCGTTGAGGTTTTCCACAACTTGTTCTTGAGTTCCACGGCTGTGGTTCTTCAAGATCTGACCGTGGTTTTCCTCTGTCGTACGTGCTTTGCTTTTCCTTTGATCCGAAGTTAAAGATTTTCTTTAACCTCGCCTTGGCTTTCCTTTTCTAGGTAGTAGTGAGACTCAACACCCTCTACTTCGGTTTCGAGTGTCACAACCTTTACCGTTTTGGCTTATCTTTGATTCCCTTGGGTGTGGGCATGGGTATTTGAGAGTTTAATATTGTCCTTCGATTCTCTTTATAATGTGACTCAACATCCTTTATTGAGAGAGCCTTTGGGTGAGACTTATGGGTTTGGAACTTCACCGTACAATTCCGTACCTTAGATCTATACCTTTGCAATCCCAACTATGTCCATATACCTTTAGAATATTTTGAATTAATTGCCATAATTGGATACTTGAATTTTTAGAATCGTTGTTTTCCCAATTATTTTTACAAAAGCTTTTTTATCTTACCAGACGATTTTACAAACTGAATTTGTCCCCCAAATCCGTGAGTTCGATACTCTTTAATTCTTGCTTTACTATACCAATCCGTCCACTGGGGGTTCGCTTTGCTTGATTTTAGTTTTTATAAATTTAAGACTTAGTGACGGACACTTTTGAGCGAACAAGGATCTCCAAGTTTGACATTCATAACAATAGGCTCAATAAAATCAATGTACTCATCAAAATGTGCAATAGGATCAATATACTCCATAAGAGATGCATTTTTAATGTTAACCTCTACAAAATAAACATGCAACAAAAGAGGTTTAACATTATCAATGTTCTCATCAACGTGGGAAATAAAATCATCATAGGCAATAGGATCAACAAAATCTACATGATCCCAAAAAGACTCCATAAATTAGCATTAACTACTACATGATCAAAAAATGCTTTAACAATTTTATTAAACATCATAGAACAAATGCTCATCATTTAAATGACTCTCACAAGACTCATGACCGACTATCTCATTATCAACATATTCATGCTCATATAATCTAGCGGTAGAAGGTATAGAATTACTCCCCTTTGAGGTTGTAGTAACCCTAATTAATGTCACCGTCGTTGATGACGAAGATGGAATATATATCAAGGTCGTAGAAGGTACATAATTCTCCTCTTCTTGCGAGATCACATAGAGTCATAGAAATGAACACAGCACGCTTGTCATTACTAGTAAGAGCATATTTTTTTATCTATGTAACACCCCAAATTCATAAGACTCGGAGGGCTACGGGGCTAGGACCTCACAATGGCTCCTGACCCTAGTCTCACAATAAGTTCACTAGATCTTACAACAAGGCACAAATAAATATAAACAACCTTTATAAAACAAAAATACCAAGTATCATAATACATATAGAACCCCACATCCGAGTATAAAACATCATCAACGTATATATACATATCCCAAAACTCATAACGTTCTAGATGTACGGAAGTCCTCGGCTGATCACTCCTCTAGATCACTCTACAGTCCTCCTATCTTGCAAAGCATCTACACCACGGTATGAAACTTTTAGCTAACAGTTCGTATATAAGATCATGCATAAGCACATACAAACATCAAAATCATAATCAACACCAAGCATCCTGACCGACGGTATTTCTATGGTCGTCTATACCCAATCAAAATGAAATCCCAACTTAGCACTAAAAACAAGTATAGTAGTTAAGTAAGGGTCGAACCTAAGAGAGTTAAGGTGTTTTAGATGCAATTATCGATTATAGTAACAAGTAACAATAGGGGGGGGGTTGAATTAATGCGCACAAAAACTTATGAAAACGATTAATGCGACAAGTAAGACAATGATGGATGAATCTACACTAGGTTGATTCTAAGCATGCGATTGCTACTTTGGTGAGTTCCTTTTACAAGTTTTCACTACTAGATAACTGGCCTATTGTAACTGTATAAGTGCAACGGATTTTTTATTATGTTACCATAAGTTGATAAGGTAATGATCCTGTAACGGCTATAAAAAATTGACTTAATGTAATTTACGTTGGTAATGGATCTTCTGTTACGTTACAATAGACAAACTACTACAATGGTCATGTGTAATGGTTATACAAAATTAAAGAAGAACACCTATAGTAATGATAATTGTAATGGTGCGTCTAAAATAATTGGCGCAAAACTAAAAAGAGGAAGGCGCCAAAATGAAAATTTTGGGTTAAATTTCACACAGGTTTCTAGTTCACACTGAGTTTGGGTTGAGGCAGGAAGGACGCTCATTTTTTTTCATTCGCACAAGTTAGGGCATGAAAGACACTCTCATTTGAGTCATTTCTCCCAAATATTATGCAATCCTCTGGTGGTTCTCCTCCAATCTTCCGCCCGGCGACTAGGTCGGCGTCGGCCTAAGGTATCCCTCTCCCTGATTTCTACTACTCCATCCCTATTTCTCTTCATGCCCCCATATTTCTTTCACCACTGATTATTGATATCTGGATTTGCTTATCGATTCTCTATAGTAATTACCTAGTACCCCGATTTCACCACTGATACACCATGTTGTGGGTTGTCTGAGCAGTCGTCTTGGGAAGCGAAGGATTTGAGAGGGGAAAATTACCTCTACAGGCTGGGCGCTGAGGCCGATAATATGAACATCGCCGTCGGTGCTAGGTCTGGTGTGATCGATGATCTCTTCACGGGTAATTTTCTCGGTCGAGATTGTATGTGTTGATGATTCCTCGTTTTTATGGTTTTGAATCTTTTGATGCTAGGTTTTTTGTTGACATAGTTTCATGATTTGCAGCGGATATTGTGTTCGATTGTATGCAGAAGATTACAAGGTCGTTTGAGTATTTGCAAGGGGACTATTATATCGTCCCTCTTTTCATGGTTAGCTCCCTAATCGTGAGCTTATAGTTTCGTGTTTCTTTTGTTGATTGAGATGTGGTAATATAGGCCAACAAAAGTTAGCATTATGCTAATTTATCAAATGTTGGCGTGCATTTGGTGATTTTGGTCTAAATAATTGTTAGGGTTAGGGTATTCTCTCACTAGCATTATAAAATTAGATTGTAGCTCTCCCATCTCTGTTAGTGGTTGTTGCTTTATAATTAGCTTTCCGGGTTGATATTGAGCAGGAATGTTTTCCATAGAAAAGGAAACTGATCAGGAATGTTCTACTGCTCTCTTCTTCTTAGGCTGAGAACGAGTGTTTTTCTTTGTTGTATAATTCCTGTCATTGGGTCAGTGCTATGAAAGCAATGTACACTGATGTTGGAAATTGAACACTATATAGAAACAAGTTTTAGTATAGAATTAATTGCATAAATTATGGTTTAGCAGTTCATTTAGCATGAACCACTAGTCATCTTGGATCAAGGGTTTTCAATTGCTGTTGATGCTCTATGCATCGTATGACATTAGTGTTGGTTATCAATGTATTATTTTCTTGACATATTGCTACATTTTTTGTCCTCTTTTGATTAGTATTTTCTTTGTGTTGCTTCTATGACATAATAAAGTTGGTAAGCCCCATTACATTATACAAGACTAGTTCAATGTTGCTGATGGCACGTGATATCACTGTAACAAGTAATTGGTCTCCAGTCTACAATCTTTATGCCAATAGTGTCTGCCTTTTACCCCTGAGAATGTCATGCACAATTTCTCCTCCTATAATGAGAAGATTTTTCAAGTGGGTCTAGTTTAGTGTGAGGTTAGTTATTGTAAGGTGTGGTAGAGTCTTACCCTTTAAAGAACATAATTTTTCATCCTATATTCTGCTACTTATGATGATCATTTCATAATTCTTTTGGTAGAAAAAGTAGGTTAAAACCTTATAATTAATACACTAGGAGTATTACATAGATTCATTCATGATCATGTCAATATCAATAAACATTGTAAGTCCTTCAGGTGGATCATCAAAGGGATTTTAATTGTCCATGCAATTGCCACTAACCTTAGCTAATCACATTGCTTGGTCACCAGATATGTCGAATCTTGACCTGCCAGCTAGTGTCCAATGCTGGTTCACTGCACTGTCTATCATTGTTTGACACAACTATTTTTATGTGCACAAGATGGGTATATGTTTTGGATGTTGATAAACTCTTACATCATTAGTGTTGAAACTGTTCATGCAGTTCTTTCTGATATTCTTTTATACTTGGTCTATTTATGCGGTTGTCCACATTGTGAAAAAATACATGGCTCATATCATTAATGCCAAAGTTCCTCTTATCCTAGGTATATATGGTATCCTTTAAAAGTTTCATTTTTGAGCTATGAGTCTGCACATTCAGGTAAAAATTTAACCATTTTAGCTTGTCATCTTTTCTAATTCTGCAGTATGTGAAGCATGGCTAGCCATTCTATTACCTTCTTTGCGTTTGTTGTAGAATAACACTCCTAACGTTATAGTTGCGTTGTGATGAAGATTTAGGAAGCTCATTTCAAAATATGCATCCTGAACCAAGTATTATTGTTTACTCTTAACTTTGAGTAGGTATTCCTTTCTTAAACACAGCGTCTTTGCACTCAAGTCAGTTGAAGATGGAGTTATGAAATGCAAAAGCGAGAGCCATGGTGTATATATAGTAGTAGATAAGAGATTCAGCAGTGGTAATTTAGCAAGAAGTAGAAGTGATGTTGGAAAGGCATCCGAGGTGAAGGTTTCCACCCCTTATATTAAATTCAAAGAGCTGGTTGGGGACACCTCAATGAGACTGTTTAGCGTGTTGATAACGTACATTACTACTATATATATATATATATATATATATATATATATATATATATATATATATATATATATATATATATATATATATATATATATATTCAGGCATGAAATACGTATATCATTTTATATATTTATATTACTTACTAAGGTAGAGTTTCATTCAGTATGACACTCTTGTATGAGATTTTGGAAATGATGATGTACACTTTAAGCCTTCATATTATTTATCTATGGATTATCATTAGTATTTTGTACTAAATTTGTATAATTTATAAATTATCTAATTAATTGTACACATAAGGTATTGTGGTAACAATTGTAGATCATATGACAATGGTTCTATATGTAAGGTGAACGACAATTATCTACGTATTGTAATGGTTGTCCCTTGGTAACGGGTCTATCAATATTGTAATGGTAAGATCTATTGTAATAATAATTTATTTTTGTAATGGTTTCACCTATAGTAATAGTTATGTGTCTATTGTAATTGTTTTGGACTTGATTCTTTAAACCGTTACAGTAGAGTTCATCTTCGTTGCTACATACCTATTGCAAGGCAGGCTATTGTAGCGGAGCATAATCCATTACTAAAGCCTTATTGTAACAGTTTTGAAGCCTTAAGTAACTAATTCTAACGATTACAACAGGCCATTTATTTAGTAGTGTTTCAAGTAATCTCCCGTCTCGATCATATATATGTGTTGAGCCAACCGGCAACACAAGTTAACATGTTAGTGTTCCGTAAACCTACAAGAACAAATAACAAGTTATCTTTCAAACAAAGACTAAGGGATATAAAGAGAAGATTAAAACCGTTAAACTTATCTTTATATTTGTGTTCCTTTTCTTTAAGTAATTACAACCCGTTATTATTTAAAGTTGTTACTAGATTAAAGACCCGAACCCGGAACCTATTAATCCTAGTTATTTGCATGCACTTTAGAACCTAAGGTGATCAATCTCAAGCAATAGTAAACATGCAATTAGACAATGGAGATAAAGGAAACACAAAGCATTACTGAATAAAAACTTATATTAAAAAGAACTTACAACCAAGGTAACAACGCCGCTTCAAACCAACCCAATGTAGCAAGGGAGTTAGCAACTCATTACAAAGCAAGCAAGATAATCTAAGTGGATAATTTGTTGGCTAAAAAGATGGATGATTCTAGCAATCAACCAAGGACTATTATACTACAAAAGACACTAAATAGAAGTAAATGGCCGGCCTAAAACAACAACCTTTAATGCCATAAAGGCGGTGTAAACAGCCAGAGTAAAGCTTCAGACGTTAAACCGCAGGGGCGGCTGTTACGCTAGAATTGGTATGCACGCAAAAGTCTTAAATTTATAACTCGATATATTTTTCCTAACTCCTAGCGAACCCACAGTGTATAGGTCGTTTTGTAGTAAGGATAGTATTCCGAGGTCGAACACAAAGACTAAGGTGAAATTGAATCAATAGTGACTAAGGATAGTGTTGATCTAGGCTAAGAAAGGAGAAAGAAATAAAGAAATGAAAATCTCAATATTTTTGGATTGGTTTTGTGGTGATCAATCAAAGATCACAAATCATGGAAGATTTACAAACTAGTAAGCTAGCAAGGCAAATAAACAAACACAAACACGAGATAGGTAATCAAAAGAGAAAAGAGGATTCTAGGGATTAGAAATTCCGGTTATGGCATAGGAGTCAAGCTATCTAGTCATTCATTGGATTAACTATAGTATGTTGGGAGTGAGTATTTCTAGATTGTGATCAATCACCGGATAGGTCTCATGGTCCACTAGTCCGTTCCTAAGGTCATATCACCGGGTAAGTCTCAAAGAGCCTAAGGATAGGAATTCTACACAAACCGGATTGTCATCTAGGGATCTAACCTCTCCTTACCGGGTAAGTCTCGGGAAGGCAAGTCCTAAACATCAATCCTAGCACACTCAGTCCAATAGCGGCTTATGAGGCTCACTACTACCTAGAGTTCATCATCTTCGGTATCTAAGAACAAGAATCACCAGGTAGGTCTCTTCTCACACTTAGTTGCTAACACTAGGTAACCCTAGGATAGATCTAGCTCAATAAACACTAGGATTTCAACAATCTAACAACCTAACACTTAGATTTATCAATACAAGCAAACTAGACGAAATCACGGTCAGTTCCTCACTTCCACGGCCGTGGAACTACCTAGAACAGGCCGTGATTTACAACAGAGGCTAGGTTTGAGCAAACAATTCATCCAAAGGTACGTTTAAGTCTATCATATCATAGTCCAAGCCATAACCATCTTTCCCTTACCCTAGAATCGCATCTATTTAGCCAACAACATACATCTTAACAATCAAACTCATCAAGCATACAATCATGGAGTCCATATCAAAAGGATGAAATGAAAGAGAGATGAAGCAAATAGAACAAGAAAAACCAAGCTGAATAAAAGTCAAGAAGGACTTACAACCCTTCAAAAGAAGGTTTGAATCGTTCTTACAACCCTAGAAAATGTTTCCGACAAATTTCACTCTAAATACTATGAAACTCTAAGAATGGTGTGTTCTTCTCTTCTTCTCCAATGGAGGTCTTTCTTCTCCTCCAAGAGTAGCTCCAATCCAATGGTGAGAGTGTATAAGAGAATGGAATGATGGGGTCTGGCCTCAACAGCCTGCAGGACCACCTTTTATACACCATCAAGGGTAAGGTCGGTTATGGAGATCGTGGGACAGCTGTCGCAGCTGTGCAGGGAGAACCATGGCCTAGTTCCACGCCCGTGGAAGTCCTAGTGGCTGTGGTTTTGGTGATTCAGACTTCTATGGATCATCAAGCCACGATTTGGTGCAAGGCATGCACCAACAAGGTCCCATGTGTTCTCCTTTGCTTCTAACTTTCTTCCCAATGGGTCCGGAAGTGTGTCATCATGAGGAACGATCCTTGAATGTATCAATTAAGCTCCAAAAGCTCCCAAAATACCTACAAAACATGCAAAAGTCCGTGTAGACGTCTATCTCAACAACATACATGAATTAAGTGCAAATCGTCACGAACTAGTGCAAACCATGCATGAATGAGCGGAAAAACTATCTAAATGAGTGCCTAAACTAACGTCATAAATCGTGTTATCAAAAATACCCTATACTTAAGGTTTGCTCGTCCCCAAGCAAGTCCCAACTATCGACTAAAAGATGACATGATTTATGCATGCTAGAAAAACAACAAAATCTTTTTGGAATTGTACTTCTAATATTGGATCACCTTGATATTCATGTTTCATGGCAAATGGACAAGCAATCATGCATCAAATGAATGAAGGCACGGAAAGACAATTATACTTAACTAGAAAGCATGCATGAAAGGTAAAAATGAAGAAGCCAAGATGATCATGAGTATATCCAATCTAGATCACTAAGTCTTACACACATACAAATAGGTCACAAGGACTTAGGAAAGAAGAGGCTAAGAAACGTTGTTATTAGGTGGGAATTCTTAGGCTATGTGATGCTAATCCAGGAAAGGAACGAACTCCACAATTTCATTTTTGATCAACTTCACCACAAGTGTATATTTTCTCCATCTTTTCTTTGTTTTCTTTTCTTTTTCTTTCACTTATTTTTGAGACAATGGCATTGGTGTACAAAAGCCGAAACCTTGGTGATTAGCGGGCCTCGGGCTTTTTTTTATTTTTCGAGGTGCTCCACACCGGGCACACATACAAAAGCTCGTTAGGACTATCGGTTTATTTGACTTTGGCAAGGCACAAACACCCGATTATGTGAATGGTGCCGAGTTACTTGTCAACCTATATTTTTTGTACACTTTTCACAACAAATTCAGCACTTCATTCACAACATCTATTCATCAACAACTTCACCCCACACTTACTTTTCACACACATCAACACACTAGCGTACTCCTATTTCCGGATGGGTCAAAAGAGGTCAAACTTTTATATCAATTGAGGTGCTCAAGCAACATGATCAAGATGAGAAGTAGAGAAAAATGAATTGCCTTAATCACTACTAAATGATGTGCAAGAACTAGCATGTAATTTCGATATTCAATCCTCAATCCAATCAAGGCAAACATTCATGATCACAATTCACACATGGGATTCAAGATAAGTACTTCAAGTCTACATATACATTCATCAATTCAATGCACAAGGCCATCCATAGCCAATTCACAAAACAATCTCATCATAAGGGTCATACCCAAGCTTAGAAGCAATAAAAAAATTTTAATTTTCTGATTTTTTTTTTGAATTTTCGAAATATCTATATACAATGCAAAACATGTGACAATATTAAACTATCCTAGACGCTAATCATGCAAGTGATCATGAAAACCCCACCCCATACTTAGAAACACATTGTCCCCAATGTGTAAATGAAGTAAAGAAGAGTGAAAGAGGGTCCTCACAATGTAAAAATGGTTTGCTTTGGTACTTAGGTTCACTCAAGTGGAGTGATGGCGGATGATCCTATAAATGATGGTAGAGAGCTCAAGGTGTTCGTTATGGCGTCGGGACCCACGCTAGGCACCGCTAGCCGTCCAAGTTCCGCATCCGCTCCACCCACAATTGATGAGGGATTCATCATCATCATCCACATGTCATGCAAGGGCTTCCATACTACTTAGACTCTAGCACACAAGCTCCAAACACACACAAAAACACACAAAAACAGAAAAATCAAAAACAAAACAAAAACGAAAAGGGAAAGATGTCTACCAATGGGTTGCCTCCCACCAAGCTCTTCTTTAAAGTCATTAGCTTGACCAAACTCGAGGTGTTCTCACTCAAGGTGAAGTGGGGCAATCATATCTACCGGAGTTCCCGGGATATACTTCTTCAACCGGTGCCCATTCACCTTAAAGTCTCCACAATGCTCCCCTCCTATCTCAACCGCTCCATGGGGAAAGATCTTCTTCACCACATAAGGACCCATCCACCTTGACTTTAGCTTTCCGGGGAAGAGCCGCAGCCTTGAGTTGAAGAGAAGGACAAGGTCGCCTTCACTCAACTCCTTCGGGATGTGACGCTTGTCATTCCAACGTTTGGTTCTTTCTTTGTAGATCCGGGCATTTTCATAGGCATCCAAGCGGATCTCCTCAAGAGCATTCATGTCTAGCAATCTCTTCTCACCGGCCTCCTTGAGGTCAAAATTCATCCACCTCATGGCCCAATACGCCCTATGCTCCATCTCCACCGGAAGGTGGCAAGACTTGCCATAAACTAGCTTGTAGGGAGTGGTGTCAATCGGTGTCTTGAAAGTGGTTCTATAAGGCCACAAACATCATCGAGCTTCATAGTCAAACCTTTCTCATCCTTGAAACCGTCTTCTCAAGAATTCCTTTTATCTCCCGGTTGGAGATCTCCACTTGGCCACTAGTTTGGGGATGGTAAGGTGTTGCCACCTTATGAGTCACCCCAAACTTAGCCAAAAGTGTCCCAAAGTTCCTATTAGTGAAGTGCTTTCCTCCATCACTTATGATCACCCTTGGTGTCCCAAACCTAGGAAAGATCACTCGGTTGAAGAATTGCACCACAACCTTGGCATCATTTGTGGGAGAAGCGATTGCTTCCACCCATCTCGACACATAGTCCACCGTTAATAGGATGCAGAGTTTGCCACTTGAAGAAGGGAATGGTCCCATGAAGTCCAAACCCCACACATCAAATATCTCCACTTCTTGTATGTTGTTCAAGGGCATCTCATTCCTTCTTGAGATGTTCCCCTCCTTTGGCAAGCATCACAAGCTACCACAAAATTCTGCACATCCTTGAACAAACTCGGCCAATAAAACCCGGATTGCAACACCTTTACACATGTCTTGTGCGAACTAGCATGGCCTCCACATGGCAAGGAATTACAATGGAGGATCACACTCTCCACCTCACCGTCCGGTATGCATCTCCTAAAGACTCCATCCGGCCCTCTCTTGAACAAAAGCGGTTCACTCCAAAAGCAATGTCTCACATCCTTGAAGAACTTCTTCCTTTGGGTATAGGATAAACCGGGTGGAAGCTCCTCACTCACAAGGTAGTTCACAATGTCGGCATACCATGGCTCATTTCCCTTGGACACATGAAGCAAGTACTCCTCCACCATTTGCAATTGCTTATCCCGGAATGAGTCACCAATCGGGATGTCATCTCTTCCAACCTCCAAATGAGGTAGCCTACTAAGATGGTCCGCCACAGAATTTTCGGACCCCTTCTTATCCCGGATTTCCAAATCAAACTCTTGAAGAAGAAGGATCTACCGAATCAAACGAGGCTTAGCATCCTTCTTTGTAAGGAGATAACGGATCGCAACATGATCCATATACACAATGACCTTTGCTCCAACAAGATATGAGCATAACTTCTCAAATGCATACACAAACGCTAGCAACTCTTTCTCGGTGGTAGCATAATTGAGTTGGGCATTGTTACACTAATATCGTGTGATGTGCACGCAATAAGCTTTAAATTTATATTCTCGTTATATTTATCCTAACTTCTAGCGAACCCGCAATGTACGGGACGTTTGTAGTAGGGCTAGTATTCCGAGGTCGAACACTAAGACTAAGGTGAGATTGATTCGATTTATGATTAAGTTTAGTGAAGATCTAGGTTAAGAAAGGAGAAAGAAATAAAGAAATGAAAAATCTCAATGTTTTTGGTTGGTTTTTAGGTGATCAATCAAAGATCACTAATCATGCAATATGAACAATCAACTAGTCTACGGATCAACACAAACAAACAAGCTAAACGAGATATATAGATCAAAGATAGAAAAGTGGATTCTAGGGGTTGGAAAGTCCGGTTATGGCATAGGACTCAAGCTATCTAATCATTCCTTGGATTAACTATGATTTGTTGGGAGTGAGTGTTTCTAAGTTGGGATCAATCACCGGGTAGGTCTCATGGTCCACTAGTCCATCCCTAAGATCTTATCACCGGGTAAGTCTCTAAGAACCTAAAGGACGGAATTCTACACAAACCGGATTGTCACTTAAAGATCTAACCTATCCTTACCGGGTAAGTCTCGCAAGGGTTAGTCCTAAGCAGCTATCTAGCACAATTAGTCCAATGGCGGCTTATGAGGCTCACCACTACCTAGGGTTTGTTATCTTTGGAATCTAAGAGTAAGGATTACCGGGTAAGTCTCTCCTAACACTTAGTTGCTAACACTAGGTCACCCTAGGATAGATTTAACTCAACAACCACTTAGGATTTAAACATTTTAACATTCTAAGACTAGATCCATCGAACCAGGGAAGATCACGGGTTGTTCTACCAAGTCCACGGCCGTGGTTTGGCAAGAACAAACCGTGGATCCTAACAGAGGCTACGTTTAAGCACACAAGTCATCCAAAAACTGATCTAAGTCCATCCTATCATAGTCTTAGCCATAACCATCCTTCCCTTACCCTAGAATCACATCTATTTAGCCTACAACATTCATCATAGAAATCGAAATCATCAAACATAAAATCATGGTTTCCATTTGCAAGATAATGAGGAGAAAGAGATGAACAAGTGAAGTAAACAAAACCGAGCTAAAAATGGAATTAGAATGACTCACAACCCTTCTTAAAGAAGGTTTAAATGGTTCATACAACTCTAGAAATCGATTCCAAAATTATTCTCTACAAAGCTATCAAGTCTATCAATGGTGTGTTCTTCTTCTTCTCCAATGAAGCTCTTCTCCAATGGTAGCTTCCTTCTACCTCCTTCTTCAAAGAATCTTCTTGTTGAGAGTGTATTTTTTTTTTATTCCTAATTTGATTGGATGATAGGGGATAATGGACAGCTGCTCCAAGATGATTCTCTCAGCCAATACAGGACCACTTTTATACTACAACTTTGCAAGAGCTGGCCAAGAGATCGTGGCACAGCTGTCACGAAAACCTAGCAAAATCCACGGACAGTTCCACGGCCGTGGACTTCCAGTCAACCGTGATTTTGTGCTTCAGCTTTGCCTTTGATCATTAAGCTTCGATTTGGTGCATGGCTTGTGTTGGCAAGGTTCCATGAGTCCTCCCTAGCCTTTAGCTTGCATCCTAATGAGCCCGAGGGTGTGTCATCTTGATGAACGATCCTCAAACGTATCGTTTTAGCTCCTAAATCTCCCAAAATACCTACAAAGCAATGCACAAGTCCGCGTAGACGTCTATCTCGACAAAATACGTGAATTGAGTGCAAACGTCGTGAACTAGTGCTAAACCATGCATGAATGAGCGAGAAATCTATCTAAATGATTACCTAAACCTAAGTCATAAATCGTGTTATCAAAATACCCCATACTTAAGGTTTGCTCGTCCCCGAGCAAATGCTCAACTATAGACTACAAGATAACATGATTTATGTATGCAGAAAAATGGCAAAATCTTTTTGGGTTTGTGCTTCTACTATTGGATCACCTTCATAGTCATGTTTTATGGCAAAGGATAAGCAATCATGCATCAAACAAGTGAAGGCATGGAAAGACAATTGCACTTAACTCGAAAGCATGCATGAAATGTAAAGATGAAGAAGCCAAGAAGATCAAGAGTATATCCAATCTAAATCACTAAGTCTTACAAACATGCAAATAGGTCATAAGGTCTTGTGAAATAAGAGGCCAAGAAACGTTGTGATTAGGTGGGGATTTTTCTAGGCTATGTGATGCTAATCCGGGAATGGAACTAACTCCACAATCTTGTCCTCGCTCAACTTCCCTCAAGTGTATATTTTTCTCTATCTTTTCTTTCTTTCTTTTTCTCATTTTTGAGACAATGGCATTGGTGTACAAAAGCCGAAACCTTGGTGATTAGCCATCCTCGGGCTTTTTCTATTTTTTCGAGGTGCATCCACACCGAGCACACATACCAAAGCTCGTTAGGACTATTGGTTTATTTGACTTTGGCAAGGCACCAACACCCGATTATGTGAAGTGTACCGAGTTACTTGTCATTTAAACCAACGTCCCCAAACCTATGTTTTTGTCTACACTTTCACAACAAATTCAGCATTTTATTCATGACATTCTTTCATCAACATCTTCACCCCACACTTGATTTTCACACATCTCAACACACTAACATGCTCCTATTCCCGGATGGGTCAAAAGAGGTCAATTTGTATCAATTGAGGTGCTCAAACAACATGATCAAGATGAGAATTAGAGAAAGATGAATTGCCTCATTCGTTCCTAGATGATGTGCAAGAACTAGCATGTAATTTCGACCTTCAATACTCTATCCATTCTAGGTAAACATCATGATCACAAATCATTCATGGTTTCAAGAGAAGTACTTCAAGTCCACATTTGCATTCATCAATTTAACACATAAGGCCATCCATAGCCAATCCACAAGACAAGATTCATCATTAGGGTCATATCCAAGCCTAGAAAGCACAAAATTTTTTAAATTTTCTGATTTTTATGGAATTTTCGAAATGCATATGTACAATGCAAGACATGTGAAAATTTTAAACTATCCTAGATGCTAATCATGCAAAAGATTATGCAAACCCCACCCCATACTTAGAAACACATTGTCCCCAATGTGTAAATAAAGTAAAGAAGAGTGAAAGAAGGTTCTCACAATGTAAAAATGGTTTGCTATGGTATTTGGGATTTCTCAAGTGAATTGATGGTGGATGATCCTATCAACAATGGTAGAGAGATCTAAGTGTTCATCAAGGCGTCGGGACCCGCGCTAGGCACCGCTAGCCGTCCAAGTTCCGCGTCCGCTCCACCCATAATTGATGAGGGATTCATCATCATCATTCACATGCCAAGCAAGGCTTCCAATGCTACTAAGGTTCTAACACACACAAGGCACGCAAAACACACACAAAGATAGAAAAATCAAAAACAAAAACAAAATGAAAAAGGGAAAACGTTAGCAATGGGTTGCCTCCCACCAAGCGCTTCTTTAAGGTTATTAGCTTGACCAAACTCGGGGGCGTCTATTCAAGGTGAAGTGGGGAAATCATGTCCACCGGAGCTCCCGGGATATACTTCTTCAAACGGTGCCCAATCACTTTGAAATTTCCACAATGCTCCCCTCCTATCTCAATAGCTCCATGAGAAAAGATCTTCTTCACCACATATGGCCCGGTCCATCTTGATTTGAGCTTTCCGGGGAAGAGCCGCAGCCTTGAGTTGAAAAGAAGGACAAGGTCGCCTTCACTCAACTCCTTCGGGATGAGGCACTTGTCATGCCACCGTTTAGTCCTCTCCTTGTAGATCCGGGCATTCTCATAAGCGTCCAACCGGATCTCCTCAAGGGCGTTTATATCAAGCAACCTCTTCTCTCCCGCCTCCTTGAGATCAAAATTTAGCCACTTAATGGCCCAATAAGCTCTATGCTCCATCTCTACTGGAAGGTGGCAAGACTTGTCATACACCAACTTGTAAGGAGTGGTGCCAATTGGTGTCTTGAAAGAGGTCCTATATGCCCACAAGGCATCATCGAGCTTCATAGCCCAATCCTTTCTTGTTCTAGAGACCGTCTTCTCAAGAATTCCCTTTATCTCCCGGTTGGAGATCTCCACTTGGCCATTAGTTTGGGGATGGTAAGGTGTTGCCACCTTATGAGTCACCCCATACTTAGCCAAAAGTGCTCCAAAGTTCCTATTGGTGAAGTGCTTCCCTCCATCACTTATGATCACCCTTGGTGTTCCAAACCTAGGAAAGACCACTCGGTTGAAGAACCGCACCACAACCTTGGCGTCATTTGTAGGAGAGGCGATTGCCTCCACCCATCTCGAAACATAGTCAACCGCCAATAGGATGTAGAGGTGGCCACATGAAGAAGGGAATGGTTCCATGAAGTCCACACCCCACGCATCAAATATTTCCACTTCTTGTATGTTGTTCAAGGGCATCTCATTCCTCCTTGAGATGTTGCCCGTCCTTTGGCAAGCATCACAAGCTACCACAAAGCTTTGCACATCCTTGAACAAACTTGGCCAAAAGAAGCCCGATTGCAACACTTTCGCACATGTCTTGTGTGAGCTAGCATGCCCTCCACATGGCAAGCAATGACAATGGCGGATCACACTCTCCACCTCATCCTCCGGTATGCATCTTCTAAACATTCCATCCGGCCCTCTTTTGAACAAAAGTGGCTCACTCCAATAGTAGTGCCTCACATCCTTGAAGAACTTCTTCCTTTGGGCATATGTCAATCCGGGAGGCACTTCCTCACACACTAAGTAGTTCACAATGTCGGCATACCATGGCTCACTTCCTCTAGACACTTGGAACAAGCACTCCTCCACCATTTGCAATTGCTCATCCCGGAATGAATCATCAATCGGGATGTCATCTCTTTCAAGCTCCAATGGTGGGAGTCTACTAAGGTGATCCGCCACGGAGTTCTCGGATCCCTTCTTGTCCCGGATTTCCAAATCAAACTCTTGAAGAAGAAGGATCCACCGAATCAACCTAGGCTTTGCATCCTTCTTGGTAAGGAGATAACGGATCGCAGCATGATCCGTATACACTATGACCTTCGCTCCAACAAGCTATGAGCGGAATTTCTCAAAAAGCATACACCACCGCTAGCAACTCCTTCTCGGTGGTAGCATAATTGAGTTGGGTATCATCTAGCGTCTTGCTAGCATAATAAATGGCATGTGTGCGCCCATCTTTTCTTTGCCCCAAAACAGCCCCAATGGCTACATCACTTGCATCACACATGATCTCAAACGGTAAACTCCAATCCGGAGGTTGCATGATAGGTGCGGAGATCAAAGCATTCTTCAACCTACAAAAAGCCTCAAGGCAATCTTTGGAGAAAACAAATTCAACATCCTTTGTTAGTAGGTTAGTAAGAGGCTTAGAAATTTTAGAGAAATCTTGAATAAACCTCCGGTAAAAACCGGCATGCCCTAAGAAACTCCTTACCCCCTTCACCGAGGTAGGTGGTGGCAACTTCTCTATTGTTTCAATTTTGGCCCTATCAACCTCAATGCCACGGTTAGACACCAAGTGTCCTAACACAATACCTTCACTTACCATGAAGTGGCATTTTTCCCAATTTAAGACAAGATTTGTCTCCTCACATCTTTGCAATACTAATGACAAGTTAGCCAAGCAATTATCAAAGGAAGAACCATAAACAGAGAAATCATCCATAAATACTTCCATGATATTTTCAATATATTCCGAAAATATAGCCATCATAGACCTTTGGAAGGTGGCGGGTGCATTACACAACCCAAATGGCATTCTCCTATATGCAAAAGTACCCCATGGACATGTAAATGTGGTTTTCTCTTGGTCATCGGGGTGGATAGGGATTTGGAAGAATCCACTATAGCCATCTAAATAGCAAAAGTGAGAATGTTGAGCTAACCTCTCTAGCATTTGGTCAATGAAGGGAAGGGGGAAGTGATCTTTCCTAGAGGCCATGTTAAGCTTCCTATAATCAATGCACATCCTCCATCCCGTAACCGTCCTAGTCGGGATTAGTTCATTATTCTCATTGGTCACTACGGTCATCCCACCCTTCTTAGGAACTACATGAACGGGACTAACCTACTTACTATCCGAGATAGGGTAGATAATTCCCGCATCTAGCAACTTAATGATCTCCTTTTTGATTACCGCTTTCATTATGGGATTTAGTCTTCTTTGATGTTCAATAGAGGGTTTATGATCATCTTCCATCAATATCTTATGCATGCACAAAGAGGGTTTTATGCCAACCAAATCATCAATAGTATAGCCAATGGCTTTCCTATGCAATCTTAGCTCATGCAACAACTTAGCAAGTTCATCATCACTCAAGCATGCATTAACAATCACCGGATATGTAGAATTATCACCAAGGAAAGCATACTTTAAATGAGAGGGGAGGGGTTTGAGTTCGAGTTTAGGTGGACCTTTATCGAGTGGAGAAGATCCAAATAACGTTGGATGAGATGAATCCAAAGCAAATGAAGACCCTCCAAGGCTCCTTGAAGCTTGATCATCAATGAGGTCTAATTCAGGGGAAACCACGGTTGGAACCACGGTTGGCTCCACTTCCACGGCCGTGGACCTTGTCTGGCTTGTTTGTTGAGGCTTTACAGAGAGTTTGACGGCCGTGGAGCCACTTCCACGCCCGTGGAACTTGCAACTGTTCAGCATGCCTTCGTGAGTCACAAATCCAACTCTTGTCTCCTTTTCTAATGCTTCTAAGGCCTTGATTTCTTCATTGCAAGCCTCCTCAACACCTTCCTCCATCATACTTAAGGTGAGAACCTTCTCCAAGGGATCCTTGATCAAGATCGAGCTTACAACTTCTCTAGAATCCTCTTGCTCGACTATGTTGAAGATATCCTCTTCAAGGGTTGGCCCTTTCATCATTGTGGACAACTTGAACTTGATGTTCTCTTCTCCAATGTTGAAGGAGAGAGTCCCATTCTTACAATCCACTAGGCACCCGGAAGTGGCTAGGAAGGGTCTTCCTAAGATGATGGGAACCGGATAGTCCGCCGGAATGTCCAAGACTACAAAATCAATTGGCACATAGAATCCTCCTAGTTGCACCGGAATGTCTTCTAAGATCCCAACCGGATGAGTGATAGATCGGTCCGCCATATAGAGGGTCATCTTGACCGGTTTTGGCTCTCCTAGCCCAACCTTGTTGCAAAGTGCAAGCGGTATGATGCTTACACTTGCTCCAAGATCACAAAGGGCTTCATACTTCACATCTCCTACTCCAATTGGGACACAAAAGGAACCCGGATCTCTTAGCTTGGGAGGCATCTCCTCCTTCATTGTTTGGATCAATTCCGAAGACCTCTTTGTCATTCTTATCTCCCTATACTCCTCCAACTTCCTTTTGTTGGAGAGTATCTCCTTCAAGAACTTGCCATATGCCGGCATTCCTAAAATAGCATCCATGAACGGAATGTTATTATGCAATTTAGACATTAGTTCAAGGAACTTACCAAAGTGATTGTCTAAGCGAGCTCTTGCTCGTGATTGTGGGAACGGTAGTGGTGGTTTTTATGGAGGTGGTGCCACATATGTTGGCTCTACATCCTTGCTCTTGCCTCCATCTTCTTGCAACTTTTCCTCTTCTACCACTACTTGCTTCCCCTTAGCATCGTCCTTGGGCAAAGGATCTTTCATGCTCAACCCACTCCTTGTTGTAATGGCCAGCACTTGGCCTCTTGGGTTGTCTTCGGTCCTTCCGGGAAGCTTTCCCGGATCTCTATGGGCTTCACCCGCCTTTTGGAACACTTGTGCTTCCAACACCTTTTGAGCCATGGAAATAGAAGTCACGGTGCTCTCAAGACCACTCAACCTTCCAAGCAATTGCTCAAACATCATTTTGGTTCTATCTTTTGGAGGTTGAGTAAATCCGGGTGGAGGTTCTTGCGAAGCTTTTGGTGGTGGAGTCGTGGTTGTGGAAGCGGGAGGGTTTAAGGCTCCATCCGGGTTAGAATAAGAGAACCCGGGATGGTTGTGGTTGGGCCGGTAATTGTAGAATTGCCGGTTGTTGTTGAAGTTCCTTGGGCCTTGGTAGTTGTAGTTGCCCCTTCCCATATAGTTCACATCCTCCTCCTTGGAAGATAAGTTAGCTTGTGGAAGTACTTGCGGAGTTGCTTGGTTCTTCAAAGTTGTAGCACACAACTCCCTCAAGGACTTTAGCTCATTGTTGATGGCGTCAAGCTTGAAATTGCTCATGGTGACTTCACTCACCTCATATGCTCCCGCCTTTCTCCCTTCACTCTTCCTATGGGAGTATTTCTCAATCACTAGAGCTTGTTTCTCCACAAACTCCCAAGCATCATCTATATGCTTCTCCATGAAAGTCCCACCGGAAAGAGATTGAAGCTTGAATTGGCTATCTTCATCAAGTCCTTTGAAGTAGATCTCCAATAGCTCAATTTTCGGTATGCCATGGTGTGGACAATCTAGGAGAAGATCTTTGAACCTCTCCCAAGACTTGAACAAACTCTCTCTATCCTTCATCACGAAGGCATTGATCTTCCCTCTTAACTCGGTAGTCTTGGAAGGTGGGAAGAACTTAGTCAAAAACTCAGTTGTCATCTCCTCCCAAGTACCAACTCGCCCTTGTGGAATGGATTGATACCAAGCCAAAGCTTTGTCCTTAAGAGAGAAGGAAAAAGCCCTAAGCTTATGGTTGTTGCTCTCCAATCTTGGCGGTCTAAGAGTCTCCATCAAAATCTCATAATTCATGAAGTGTTGATGAGGAGACTCTCCTTCCATCCCTCCAAATTGATTATGCCGGATCATTTGTAGAACTTGAGGGCGGAGCTCATAGTTGTGGGTTGCGGGATCTCCTAAGTTCACACCCGGACGGTGTGCTCTTTGTGCCGGATCCATACGTCTCCCTAATGTTTGTGGCTCTTCCATAGCAATGGGCACAACCTTAATATTGACCGCCGCCGGCTGCGGTTGTGGTGGAGGTGGAGGAGGTTGTTGACGGTTAAGCTCTCTTTGCACAAGAGCTTGCCTAATCTCCTCAATCTCCCTCCTAGTTGCCTCTTGCTTCTCATTGGCAAGTCTCCTTTCATTCTCCAAAGCTTCATCCCTTATCCTAATTTGCTCTAAAGCCTCATCCAACTCAGCTTGGAGATCTCTTCCGGCCATCTCTTTTCCCTTTTTAATGCTCTTGGATCTAGATCTAAGGGTTTTCTTCGGTTCGGGATAGAATGGAGCTAAATCCTTGCCACGAGATCTTCGCATACACCTAAAGAGTGAGATGTCCTGAAAAGCAAAGACACAAACCGAAAAGAGATCAAAAGCAACAAGAAAGATCTACACTACAATCAATCACAATAAGACTCAATCTAGACCTAGTCCCCGGCAACGGCGCCAAAAACTTGTTACGCTAAGATCGTGTGATGTGCACGCAATAAGCTTTAAATTTATATTCTCGTTATATTTATCCTAACTCCTAGCGAACCCGCAGTGTACGGGACGTTTGTAGTAGGGCTAGTATTCCGAGGTCGAACACTAAGACTAAGGTGAGATTGATTCGATTTATGATTAAGTTTAGTGAAGATCTAGGTTAAGAAAGGAGAAAGAAATAAAGAAATGAAAAATCTCAATGTTTTTGGTTGGTTTTTAGGTGATCAATCAAAGATCACTAATCATGCAATATGAACAATCAACTAGTCTACGGATCAACACAAACAAACAAGCTAAACGAGATATATAGATCAAAGATAGAAAAGCGGATTCTAGGGGTTGGAAAGTCCGGTTATGGCATAGGACTCAAGCTATCTAATCATTCCTTGGATTAACTATGATTTGTTGGGAGTGAGTGTTTCTAAGTTGGGATCAATCACCGGGTAGGTCTCATGGACCACTAGTCCATCCCTAAGATCTCATCACCGGGTAAGTCTCTAAGAACCTAAGGGACGGAATTCTACACAAACCGGATTGTCACTTAAAGATCTAACCTATCCTTACCGGGTAAGTCTCGCAAGGGTTAGTCCTAAGCAGCTATCTAGCACACTTAGTCCAATGGCGGCTTATGAGGCTCACCACTACCTAGGGTTTGTTATCTTTGGAATCTAAGAGTAAGGATTACCGGGTAAGTCTCTCCTAACACTTAGTTGCTAACACTAGGTCACCCTAGGATAGATTTAACTCAACAACCACTTAGGATTTCAACATTTTAACATTCTAAGACTAGATCCATCGAACCAGGGAAGATCACGGGTTGTTCTACCAAGTCCACGGCCGTGGTTTGGCAAGAACAAACCGTGGATCCTAACAGAGGCTACGTTTAAGCACACAAGTCATCCAAAAACTGATCTAAGTCCATCCTATCATAGTCTTAGCCATAACCATCCTTCCCTTACCCTAGAATCACATCTATTTAGCCTACAACATTCATCATAGAAATCGAAATCATCAAACATAAAATCATGGTTTCCATTTGCAAGATAATGAGGAGAAAGAGATGAACAAGTGAAGTAAACAAAACCAAGCTGAAAATGGAATTAGAATGAGTCACAACCCTTCTTAAAGAAGGTTTAAATGGTTCATACAACTCTAGAAATCGATTCCGAAATTCTTGTCTACAAAGCTATCAAGTCTATCAATGGTGTGTTCTTCTTCTTCTCCAATGAAGCTCTTCTCCAATGGTAGCTTCCTTCTACCTCCTTCTTCAAAGAATCTTCTTGTTGAGAGTGTATTTTTATTTTATTCCCAATTTGATTGGATGATAGGTGATAAGGGAGAGCTGCTCCAAGATGATTCTCTCAACTAATGCATGACCACTTTTATACTACAACTTTGCAAGAGCTGGCCAAGAGATCGTGGCACAGTTGTCACGAAAACCTGGCAAAATCCACGGACAGTTCCACGGCCGTGGACTTCCAGTCAACCGTGATTTTGTGCTTCAGCTTTGCCTTTGATCATTAAGCTTTGATTTGGTGCATGGCTTGTGTTGGCAAGGTTCCATGAGTCCTCCCTAGCCTTTAGCTTGCATCCTAATGAGCCCGAGGGTGTGTCATCTTGATGAACGATCCTCAAACGTATCGTTTTAGCTCCTAAATCTCCCAAAATACCTACAAAGCAATGCACAAGTCCGCGTAGACGTCTATCTCGACAAAATATGTGAATTGAGTGCAAACGTCGTGAACTAGTGTTAAACCAAGCATGAATGAGCGAGAAATCTATCTAAATGATTTCCTAAACCTAAGTCATAAATCGTGTTATCAGGCATCATCTAGCGTCTTGCTAGCATAGTAGATGGCATGTGTAAGCCCATCTTTCCTTTGTCCCAAAACAGCACCGACGGCCACATCACTCGCGTCACACATGATCTCAAACGGTAAGCTCCAATCCGGAGTTTGCATGATGGGTGCGGAGATCAAAGCATTCTTCAACCTACAAAAAGCCTCAAGGCAATCCTTGGAGTAATCAAACTCAACATCTATTATTAGTATGTTAGTAAGAGGCTTAGAAATCTTAGAGAAATCTTTAATGAATCTCCGGTAAAAACCGGCATGCCCTAGAAAACTCCTTACCCCCTTCACCGAGGTAGGTGGTGGCCACTTCTCTATCGTCTCTATCTTAGCCCTATCAACCTCAATGCCACGGTTGGACACCAAGTGTCCCAACACAATGCCTTCACTTACCATGAAGTGGCATTTTTCCCAATTCAAGACAAGATTTGTCTCCTCACATCTCTTAAGCACCAAGGACAAGGTAACTAAACAATCATCAAATGAAGATCCATAAACAGAGAAATCATCCATAAACACTTCCATGATGTTTTCAATATACTCAGAAAAGATAGCCATCATACACCTTTGAAAGGTGGCGGGTGCATTACACAACCCAAATGGCATTCTCCTATATGCAAATGTACCCCAAGGACATGTGAATGTAGTTTTCTCTTGGTCATCGGGGTGGATAGGGATTTGGAAGAATCCACTATAGCCATCTAAGTAACAAAAATGGGAATGTTGAGCTAATCTCTCTAGCATTTGGTCAATAAAGGGAAGAGGGAAGTGATCTTTCCTAGAGGCCACATTTAGTTTCCTATAGTCTATACACATCATCCATCCTGTAACCGTTCTAGTCGGAATTAGTTCATTATTCTCATTGGTCACTACGGTCATCCCACCCTTCTTAGGAACCACATGCACGGGACTAACCCATTTACTATCAGAAATCGGGAAAATGATTCCCGCATCTAGCAATTTAAGAATCCCTTTCTTTACTACTTCTTTCATGATGGGGTTTAGTCTTTTTTGAGGTTCAATTGAAGGTTTATGATTATCTTCCATTAAGATCTTACGCATGCACAAAGTAGATTTAATGCCAACTAAATCATCAATCGTATAGCCAATAGCCTTCCTATGCAATCTCAATTCATGCAATAATCTAGTCAACTCATCATCATTCAAGCATGCATTAGCAATCACCGGATATGTAGAATCTTCACCAAGAAAAGCATACTTAAGATGAGAGGGGAGGGGTTTAAGTTCAAGTTTAGGAGGACCTTTATCGATTGGAGACGCTCTATACAATATAGGTTGAGGTGAATCCAAAGCTAATGAAGACTCCTCAAGGCTCCTTGAAGCTTGATCAATCACTAAGGCAATTTATGGAGAAACCACGGGCGGAATCACGGCCTCTAGAATAACCACGGCTATGGAACTTGCTAAGATAGCACTTCGGAGCACTCCAGTAGGTTCCACGGTGCAAACCACGGGCGTGGTTTCCCCTACCTGGCCGTGATTTCTACAGGAATTCAGCACACCTTCGTGTGCTTCAAATTACGCTCTTGTCTCCTTTTCCAATGCATCCAAAGCCTTGATTTCTTCATTGCAGGCCTCCTCAACTCCTTCCTCCATCAAACTTAAGCTAAGAACCTTCTCCAAGGGGTCCTTGATCAAGATCGAGCTCATAACTTCTCTAGACTCCTCTTGCTCAACAATGTTGAACACATCCTCACCAAGGGCTGGCCCCTTCATCATTGTGGATAATTTGAACTTGATATTCTCTTCTCCAAAGTTGAAGGAGAGAATTCAATTTTTGCAATCCACCAAACATCCGGAAGTGGCTAGGAAAGGCCTCCTCAAGATGATAGGAACCGGATAGTCCGCCGGGATGTCCAAAACAACGAAGTCTATGGGCACATAGAACTTCCCTAGTTGCAATGGTATGTCTTCCAATATTCCAACCGGGTGAGTTATCGAACGGTCCGCCATTTAAAGGGTCATCTTGACCGGCTTTGGCTCTCCTAGCCCAACCTTGTTGCAAAGTGCAAGCGGGATAATGCTTACACTTGCTCCAAGATCACATAGGGCTTCATACTTCACTTCTCCCACTCCAATTGGCACACAAAGATATCCCGGATCTCTTAGCTTAGGAGGCATCTCCTCCTTCATGGTTTGTGTTAGCATGAAATATTTTGATATTTTAGGCACGTTTTCTAAGTGTATTTCATCCATATTGGTGTTCATTGATAAAGCATTGAAGCAATTGTGAGTTAGTTTATCTATATTATCGATATAGAGGTCTACATAAGCTTTGTGTTGATTGTAGGCAAATAGAAGCTAAAACCGAACGAATCAAGGGAGAATGGAGATGGATTGAGCATGTCCAAGGATTGAGGACACCCCAAAGGAGCTAAGGAAGATGCTAGGATGAAGAATGACACAAAACAAAGGAGATTTACGAGCAATCTATGTTCCACGCTCTAAAATACGGCCGTAATGGAGTCCACGCTCTAAACCACGGCCATGGAACTTTGGCAACACAAGCGTGGAGCATTCCAGAGGGTTACACGGCCGTGGAAGTTGTGAAGCACCGTGATGAATTTCCACGCTCTGAACCACGCTCTAAACCACGGGCGTGGAATCCTCTATAACCGTGATTTAGGCGATCTTTTAACGTAAAACTTAAAGCCACGATATTTTACACAATGGGCTGGACACATATTTTATCTTGCCCTATAAAAGGACGGAAAGAGAGAGATTATGTCACCTTCGCTTACGCCTCCGCTTAGACTTCGCTTACGCCTCCGCTTAGACTTCGCTTACACCTATTGCACGTGCCTAGGGTTTCAAGTTGGACGTGTGGAGATTGATATTTCGCAACAGAGATTTGCGAAGAGTTGAAGATTTGGAAGTTACGCTTTGTCCTTAGGTTTGATTAGAAGACAAATTGACATCCCGTTCTTCGTTCTTATTAAGGATTGTGATTGGTTTGTGTTATTCTGAATCTGATATACATCATTACTTTGTTTGTGGATTTGAGATTGATTTGAGATTTATTCAAGGTTTTCGAAGGTTTTCATCTTTCATTCTTTTAAATCTTGAATTTGATATCATAATGACTGTTGTTGGCTAAAACCCTTTAGCAATTCTAAAGTAAAGGGTTGATAGTTGTGGCTTAGATGATGATAGATCGATCGTAAACAGATTGGACCTTGAGAGTTAGAGAGAATTGCCGACGAACCCAAAATCACGGTGTGTTCTTGAGTTCCACGGCCGTAGAATCTCAAGATCCACCCGTAATTTCCCTTAGTTTATGAACCTTGCTTTTACTTTAATCCAAAGTTAAAGATTTGCTTTAACTTAGTCTTGGCTTGCCTTTTCTAGGTGGTAGTGAAGCCTCAACAACCTCTACCTCGATTTCGAGTGTCACAACCTTAATCGGTTTAGTTAGTCTCGATCCTTGGATTACAAGTTTGGGTATTTGATATTAATTCTTGTCTTTAGATTCTTTCTATAGTGAAGCCTCAACAACCTTTATAGAGAGTATTTCTAGATAAGTCATATAAAGTCTTGGAACTTCACCGTACATTGCTTTGCATTAGCATACATTTGCAGCTCTTAACTTTGTCCTTATATCTTTAGTATATCTTGAATCGATTGCCACAACTGGATTCCTGGATCTTTAGGATTGTTGTTTTCCCAATATTTACAAAAGCTCATACATTCACTTGCTTGACAATTCTATAATTGGATTTAACCCCCCAAATCCCTGTGTTCGATACTCTGGAATTCTTTCTTAACTATATCGATCCGTACACTGCGGGTTCGCTTGCTTGATTCTAGTTTTATAAATTTAAAGCTTATTTGCACGCACGCTAAGTGGCGAACAAGTTTTGGCGCCGTTGCCGGGGATTTGGTCTAGGCCGAATTCGGTTATCGGTTGTCAAGCTTGGGAGCTTCTCCCTTGTTATTTGATATCTTTTCGAGTGTATGCGCAGGTCTAGGAACAACGAAGACCTCTTACCTCTTGATCAAGAGCTTGAGAGGACTTTGAGGAGAAAGCTCAAGGAAAGAAAAATGGCTGAAGAAAGAGAACATGATTACCAAACGGAGTTGGCGGAAAAGGAAGCTCAACTCCAATGGAGTGAGAAGACTCGCAGGGAAGAATTGGATCGTCATCAAATGAAGGTTGATGATCTAGCGGACATGATGTTCCCAATGAGGTTGGAAATAAAAAACCTCAAGGAGAAAAAGAGAAGAAGGAGACCGGGAAGATCTGTTAGAGCCAACTCATCCAATGAGGATAGCGACTCCTCCATGCCACCACTAGAGGAAATTGATCCAACAATCAATGTGAACCCGTTCTTTCCACGGCCAGCTGCCAATCGCCGTGCTCCAGCTAGAGGTGCGAGAGTCGAACGTGTGGATGAGGAGCCAAGAACTCTTGGCCAAAGGATGGATCCAACGCAGCAACCACGCCGTTTGGGTGTGAACTTTGATGTTGATGATGCACAAGGGTTTAGCTTCAACCCGCAAGTTATTACCATTGTCCGCCAAAATCAATTTGGAGGAACAAGCGTTGAATCTCCACACCAACATCTACAAAATTTTGAGATCATGATGGAGACAATGAAGCCAAAGAATGCAACTACCAATAGCTATAAGCTCAAGCCTTTCTTCTTCTCCTTGAAAGGGAAAGCATTATCTTGGTATCAAGCTCTTCCAAGCTACATGATCAAGATGAGAAGTAGAGAAAAATGAATTGCCTTAATCACTCCTAAATGATGTGCAAGAACTAGCATGTAATTTCGATATTCAATCCTCAATCCAATCAAGGCAAACATTCATGATCACAATTCACACATGGGATTCAAGATAAGTAATTCAAGTCTACATATACATTCATCAATTCAATACACAAGGCCATCCATAGCCAATTCACAAAACAATCTCATCATAAGGGTCATACCCAAGCTTAGAAGCACTAAAAAAAATTTAATTTTCTGATTTGTTTTTGGAATTTTCGAAATATCTATATACAATGCAAAACATGTGACAATATTAAACTATCCTAGACGCTAATCATGCAAGTGATCATGAAAACCCCACCCCATACTTAGAAACACATTGTCCCCAATGTGTAAATGAAGTAAAGAAGAGTGAAAGAGGGTCCTCACAATGTAAAAATGGTTTGCTTTGGTACTTAGGTTCACTCAAGTGGAGTGATGGCGGATGATCCTATAACTGATGGTAGAGAGCTCAAGGTGTTCGTTATGGCGTCGGGACCCACGCTAGGCACCGCTAGCCGTCCAAGTTCCGCGTCCGCTCCACCCACAATTGATGAGGGACTCATCATCATCATCCACATGTCATGCAAGGGCTTCCATACTACTTAGACTCTAGCACACAAGCTCCAAACACACACAAAAACACACAAAAATAGAAAAATCAAAAATAAAACAAAAACGAAAAGGGAAAGATGTCTACCAATGGGTTGCCTCCCACCAAGCTCTTCTTTAAGGTCATTAGCTTGACCAAACTCGAGGTGTTCTCACTCAAGGTGAAGTGGGGCAATCATATCTACCAGAGTTCCCGGGATATACTTCTTCAACCGGTGCCCATTCACCTTAAAGTCTCCACAATGCTCCCCTCCTATCTCAACCGCTCCATGGGGAAAGATCTTCTTCACCACATAAGGACCCGTCCACCTTGACTTTAGCTTTCCGGGGAAGATCCGCAGTCTTGAGTTGAAGAGAAGGACAAGGTCGCCTTCACTCAACTCCTTCGGGATGAGACGCTTGTCATGCCAACGTTTGGTTCTTTCTTTGTAGATCCGGGCATTTTCATAGGCATCCAACCGGATCTCCTCAAGAGCATTCATGTCTAGCAATCTCTTCTCACCGGCCTCCTTGAGGTCAAAATTCATCAACCTTATGGCCCAATACGCCCTATGCTCCATCTCCACCGGAAGGTGGCAAGACATGCCATAAACTAGCTTGTAGGGAGTGGTGTCAATCGGTGTCTTGAAAGTGGTTCTATAAGCCCACAAACATCATCGAGCTTCATAGCCCAATCCTTTCTCATCCTTGAAACCGTCTTCTCAAGAATTCCTTTTTATCTCCCGGTTGGGGATCTCCACTTGGCCACTAGTTTGGGGATGGTAAGGTGTTGTCACCTTATGAGTCACCCCAAACTTAGCCAAAAGTGTCCCAAAGTTCCTATTAGTGAAGTGCTTTCCTCCATCACTTATGATCACCCTTGGTGTCCCAAACCTAGGAAAGATCACTCGGTTAAAGAACTGCACCACAACCTTGGCATCATTTGTGGGAGAAGCGATTGCTTCCACCCATCTCGACACATAGTCCACCGTTAATAGGATGCAGAGTTTGCCACATGAAGAAGGGAATGGTCCCATGAAATCCAAACCCCACACATCAAATATCTCCACTTCTTGTATGTTGTTCAAGGGCATCTCATTCCTTCTTGAGATGTTCCCGTCCTTTGGCAAGCATCACAAGCTACCACAAAATTTTGCACATCCTTGAACAAACTCGGCCAATAAAACCCGGATTGCAACACCTTTACACATGTCTTGTGCGAACTAGCATGACCTCCACATGGCAAGGAATGACAATGGAGGATCACACTCTCCACCTCATCCTCCGGTATGCATCTCCTAAAGACTCCATCCGGCCCTCTCTTAAACAAAAGCGGTTCACTCGAAAAGCAATGTCTCACATCCTTGAAGAACTTCTTCCTTTGGGCATAGGATAAACCGGGTGGAACCTCCTCACACACAAGGTAGTTCACAATGTCGGTATACCATGGCTCATTTCCCTTGGACACATGAAGCAAGTACTCCTCCACCATTTGCAATTGCTTATCCCGGAATGAGTCACCAATCGGGATGTCATCTTTTCCAACCTCCAAATGAGGTAGCCTACTAAGATGGTCCGCCACAGAATTTTCGGACCCCTTCTTATCCCGGATTTCCAAATCAAACTCTTGAAGAAGAAGGATCCACCGAATCAAACGAGGCTTAGCATCCTTCTTTGTAAGGAGATAACGGATCGCAGCATGATCCATATACATAATGACCTTCGCTCCAACATGATACGAGCAGAACTTCTCAAATGCATACACAACCGCTAGCAACTCTTTCTCGGTGTTAGCATAATTGAGTTGGGCATCATCTAGCGTCTTGCTAGCATAGTAGATGGCATGTGTACGCACATCTTTCCTTTGTCCCAAAACAGCCCCGACGGCCACATCACTCGCGTCACACATGATCTCAAACGGTAAGCTTCAATCCGTAGTTTGCATGATGGGTGCGGAGATCAAATCATTCTTCAACCTACAAAAAGCCTCAAGGCAATCCTTGGAGTAATCAAACTCAACATCTATTATTAGTATGTTAGTAAGAGGCTTAGAAATCTTAGAGAAATCTTTAATGAATCTCCGGTAAAAACCGGCATGCCCTAGAAAACTCCTTACCCACTTCACCGAGGTAGGTGGTGGCAACTTCTCTATCGTCTCTATCTTAGCCCTATCAACCTCAATGCCACGGTTGGACACCAAGTGTCCCAACACAATGCCTTCACTTACCATGAAGTGGCATTTTTCCCAATTCAAGACAAGATTTGTCTCCTCATATCTCTTATGCACCAAGGACAAGGTAGCTAAACAATCATCAAATGAAGATCCATAAATAGAGAAATCATCCATAAACACTTCCATGTTGTTTTCTATATACTCAGAAAAGATAGCCATCATACACCTTTGAAAGGTGGCGGGTGCATTACACAACCCAAATGGCATTCTCCTATATGCAAATGTACCCCAAGGACATGTGAATGTAGTTTTCTCTTGGTCATCGGGGTGGATAGGGATTTGGAAGAATCCATTATAGCCATCTAAGTAACAAAAATGGGAATGTTGAGCTAATCTCTCTAGCATTTGGTCAATAAAGGGAAGAGGGAAGTTATCTTTCCTAGAGGCCACATTTAGTTTCCTATAGTCTATACACATCATCCATCCTGCAACCGTTCTAGTCGGAATTAGTTCATTAATCTCATTGGTCACTACGGTCATCCCACCCTTTTTAGGAACCACATGCACGGGACTAACCCATTTACTATCAGAAATCGGGAAAATAATTTCCGCATCTAGGAATTTAAGAATCTCTTTCTTTACTACTTCTTTCATGATGGGGTTTAGTCTTCTTTGAGGTTCAATTGAAGGTTTATGATTATCTTCCATTAAGATCTTATGCATGCACAAAGAAGGTTTAATGCCAACTAAATCATCAATGGTATAGCCAATAGCCTTCCTATGCAATCTCAATTCATGCAATAATCTAGTCAACTCATCATCATTCAAGCATGCATTAACAATCACCGGATATGTAGAATCTTCACCAAGAAAAGCATACTTAAGATGAGAGGGGAGGGGTTTAAGTTCAAGTTTAGGAGGACCTTTATCGATTGGAGACGCTCCATACAATATAGGTTGAGGTGAATCCAAAGCTAATGAAGACTCCTCAAGGCTCCTTGAAGCTTGATCAATCACTAAGACAATTTATGGAGAAACCACGGGCGGAATCACGGCCTCTGGCACAACCACGGCCATTGAACTTGCTAAGATAGCACTTCGGAGCACTCCATTAGGTTCCACGGTGCAAACCACGGGCGTGGTTTCCCCTACCTGGCCGTGATTTCTACAGGAATTCAGCACACCTTCGTGTGCTTCAAATTCAGCTCTTGTCTCCTTTTCCAATGCATCCAAAGCCTTGATTTCTTCATTGCAGACCTCCTCAACTCCTTCCTCCATCAAACTTAAGCTAAGAACCTTCTCCAAGGGGTCCTTGATCAAGATCGAGCTCATAACTTATCTAGACTCCTCTTGCTCAACAATGTTGAACACATCCTCACCAAGAGCTGGCCCCTTCATCATTGTGGATAATTTGAACTTGATATTCTCTTCTCCAAAGTTGAAGGAGAGAATTCAATTTTTGCAATCCACCAAACATCCGTAAGTGGCTAGGAAAGGTCTCCTTAAGATGATAGGAACCGGATAGTCCGCCGGGATGTCCAAAACAACGAAGTCTATGGGCACATTGAACTTCCCTAGTTGCACTGGTATGTGATAACGTGATTTATGACGTTAGTTTAGGCACTTAATTAGATAGTTTTTCCCGTTATTCATGCACAGTTTGACATTGGTTCATGACGTTTTCGCTCAATTCATGCATATTTCTAGAAAAGACGTCTACACGACCTTTTATCGGTTTTGTAGGTAATTCGGGGATCTATTGGACATTAATCGATACATTCGAGGGTAAAGTCTCATGGTGGTACACATCCAAAGCTTTAAAGGAGCATAATTGGAGCAACAAAGGACACAAAGACCACTATTGGTGCAAGCAATGGAGCAACTCATGGCTAGACGATCATAGCATGCTTCTGCTGAAGAAAATCGGACCAACTGCCAGGAAAATCGGCCGATTTAGTTCACTGGGTCGATTTTTCTGCCTTTGACAGCTTAAGTCACGTGTCCCACGATCTCTTGATCCGGCCTTGCTCTTGGTGGAGAATATAAGTGGGCCTGCAAGCTGTTGCTGAGCATCTCTCCTCTCCCACATTCTCTCATTCACAGCTCATCCATTGTGGATAGACTTGGAGGAGAAGAAAAACTCTCTCAAATTGAAGGAAGAAGAAGAACACCAACTTAGAGTGATAGTGAGGTTTTGGATGATTTTGAGTGATTTTTGAAGTCTTTGATTGAAGAACTATAGCAAGGATTGTTAGGAACGTTTTGGAACTTCATTTGAAGGGTTGTAAGTCTTACTAAAACTTAGATTCAGCTGAGATTTATTGTTTTTACTTGCTTATCTTTCATCATCCATCTATGAGAAACATGTATGCTTGTATGATGATTTTGGATCTTGATATGCATATTATTGGCTAGTTTATTGTGATTCTGGAGTGATGGATTGATGGTTATGGCTAGGGTGATGATAGGATGGACTTATATGCTAGTTTAGGATGATTTGTATGCACGAAACCCACCACAGAAGGAAAAATCGGGCTGTTCTTCAGTTAAATCGGCCGATCTCTACATGATCCACCCGATTTTCCTCTCTATTGCTCTCTAATTGATGAATCTGTATGTTAGGGTGTTAGGTTGTTGAAATCCTAGTGTTTATTAAGCTTAATTTAGCTTAGGATCACCTAATGCTATCAACCTAAGTGAGGGAAGAGATCTACCCGATGATTTCCGATCTTAGATACCTAAGATGATGAATTCTAGGTAGTAGTGAGCCTCGCAAGCCGCTATTGGATTGAGTGTGCTAGGATTATTGCTTGAGACTTCCCTATTCCGAGACTTACCCGGTAAGGAGAGGGTTGCCCCTTTAAGTAGAGTCCGGTTTGTGTAGAATTCCCTACTTTAACCCCTTGAGACCTACCCGGTAATAGGAGTTTGATGCGGGATTAGTGAAGTGAGAGACCTACCCAGTAATTCCTTCGATTAGTGAAACGCCCTTTCCCAACACCGCAGCCTTGTCTTAGAATCCTTAGAACCTTGAGTCCAATGCCATAACCAGAAATCTTGACCTCTAGAATCCATTTCTCTCTCTTTGATCACATATTTGAGTTTGTGTTACTTGTTTGTTTTGCTAGCTTGAGTTGTTAGTTTGATTTATTACTTTGCATGAATTGTGATCTTGATTGATCATCTAAGAACCAATTAAAAACATCGAGATTTTCGTTTCTTTATTTCTTTCTTCTTTCTTAGACTAGCTCTACACTATCATATGCTCACTTGTTGATTCGATTTCACCTTAGTCTTCGAGTTCGACCTCGGAATACTATCCCTACTACAAACGTCCCGTACACTTCGGGTTCGCTAGGAGTTAGGAGAAATATAACGAGTATAAATTTAAGGCTTATTGCGTGCACACATCCTTAGCGTAACAGTATGTCTTCCAATATTCCAACCGGGTGAGTTATCGAACGGTCCGCCATGTAAAGGGTCATATTGACCGGCTTTGGCTCTCCTAGCCCAACCTTGTTGCAAAGTGCAAGTGGGATAATGCTTACACTTGCTCCAAGATCACATAGGGCTTCATACTTCACTTCTCCCACTCCAATTGGCACACAAAAAGATCCCGGATCTCTTAGCTTAGGAGGCATCTCCTCCTTCAAGGTTTGTGTTAGCATGAAATATTGTGATATTTTAGGCACGTTTTCTAAGTGTATATCATCCATATTGGTGTTCATTGATAAAGCATTGAAGCAATTGTGAGTTAGTTTATCTATATTATCGATATAGAGGTCTACATAAGCTTTGTGTTGATTGTAGGCAAATAGAAGCTAAAACCGAACGAATCAAGGGAAAATGGAGATGGATTGAGCATGTCCAAGGATTGAGGACACCCCAAAGGAGCTAAGGAAGATGCTAGGATGAAGAATGACACAAAACAAAGGAGATTTACGAGCAACCTATGTTCCACGCTCTAAAATACGGCCGTAATGGAGTCCACGCTCTAAACCACGGCCGTGGAACTTTGGCAACACAAGCGTGAAGCATTCCAGAGGGTTACACGGCCATGGAAGTTGTGAAGCACCGTGATGAATTTCCACGCTCTAAACCACGCTCTAAACCACGGGCATGGAATCCTCTATAACCGTGATTTAGGCGATCTTTTAACGTACAACTTAAAGCCACGATCTTTTACACAATGGGCTGGACACATATTTTATCTTGCCCTATAAAAGGACGGAAAGAGAGAGAGATTCCGTCACCTTCGCTTACGCCTCCACTTAGACTTTGCTTACGCCTCCGCTTAGACTTCGCTTACACCTATTGCACGTGCCTAGGGTTTCAAGTTGGACGTGTGGAGATTGCTATTTCGCAACGGAGATTTGCGAAGAGTTGAAGATTTGGAAGTTACGCTTTGTCCTTAGGTTTGATTAGAAGACGGATTGACATCTCGTTCTTCGTTCTTATCAAGGATTGTGATTTGTTTGTGTTATTCCGAATCTGATATACATCATTACTTTGGTTGTGGATTTGAGATTGATTTGAGATTTATTCAAGATTTTCGAAGGTTTTCATCTTTCATTCTTTTAAATCTTGAATTTGATATCATAATGACTGTTGTTGGCTAAAACCCTTTAGCAATTCTAAAGGAAGGGTTGATAGTTGTGGCTTAGATGATGATAGATCGATCGTAAACAGATTGCACCCGGAGAGTTAGAGAGAATCGCCGACGAACCCAAAATCACGGTGTGTTCTTGAGTTCCACGGCCGAGGAATCTCAAGATCCACCCGTAATTTCCCTTAGTTTACGAACCTTGCTTTTACTTTAATCCAAAGTTAAAGATTTGCTTTAACTTAGTCTTGGCTTGCCTTTTTTAGGTGGTAGTGAAGCCTCAACAACCTCTACCTCGATTTCGAGTGTAACAACCTTAATCAGTTTAGTTAGTCTTGATCCTTGGATTACAAGTTTGGGTATTTGATATTAATTCTTGTCTTTAGATTCTTTCTATACTGAAGCCTCAACAACCTTTATAGAGAGTATTTCTAGATAAGTCATATAAAGTCTTGGAACTTCACCGTACATTGCTTTGCATTAGCATACCTTTGCAGCTCTTAACTCTGTCCTTATATCTTTAGTATATCTTGAATCGATTGCCACAACTGGATTCCTGGATCTTTAGGATTGTTGTTTTCCCAATATTTACAAAAGCTCATACATTCACTTGCTTGAAAATTCTATAATTGGATTTAACCCCCCAAATCCCTGTGTTCGATACTCTGAAATTCTTTCTTAACTATATCGATCCGTACACTGCGGGTTCGCTTGCTTGATTCTAGTTTTATAAATTTAAAGCTTATTTGCACGCACGCTAAGCGGCAATCAAGTTTTTGGCACCGTTGCCGGGGATTTGGTCTAGGCCGAATTCGGTTATCGGTTGTCAAGCTTGGGAGCTTCTCCCTTGTTATTTGATATCTTTTCGAGTGTATGCGCATGTCTAGGAACAACGAAGACCTCTTACCTCTTGATCAAGAGCTTGAGAGGACTTTGAGGAGAAAGCTCAAGGAAAGAAAAATGGCTGAAGAAAGAGAACGTGATTACCAAACGGAGTTGGCGGAAAAGGAAGCTCAACTCCAATGGAGTGAGAAGACTCGCAGGGAAGAAATGGATCGTCATCAAACGAAGGTTGATGATCTATCGGACATGATGTTCCAAATGAGGTTGGAAATAAACAACCTCAAGGAGAAAAAGAGAAGAAGGAGACTGGGAAGATCGGTTAGAGCCAACTCATCCAATGAGGATAGCGACTCCTCCATGCCACCACTAGAGGAAATTGATCCAACGATCAATGTGAACCCGTTCTTTCCACGGCCAGCTGCCAATCGCCGTGTTCCAGCTAGAGGTGTGAGAGTCGAACGTGTGGATGAGGAGCCAAGAACTCTTGGCCAAAGGATAGATCCAACGCAGCAACCACGCCGTTTGGGTGTGAATTTTGATGCTGATGATGCACAAGGGTTTAGCTTCAACCCGCAAGTTATTACCATTGTCCGCCAAAATCAATTTGGAGGAACAAGCGCTGAATCTCCACACCAACATCTACAAAATTTTGAGATCATGATGGAGACAATGAATCAAAAGAATGCAACTACCAACAGCTATAAGCTCAAGCCTTTCTTCTTCTCCTTGAAAGGGAAAGCATTGTCTTGGTATCAAGCTCTTCCATGTGGAAAGCTTGAAACATTGGAGGATCTTTCTTCGGAATTCCTCACTAAGTTCTTTCCGCCATCCAAAACGGCGGAGTTGAGAGGTAAGATTAATGCATTTTCTATGAAATCTAACGAAAGTTTGTTTCAATCTTGGGAAAGATTTCAGGATTTGCTATTTGATTACCCACATCATGGCATATCCAAATTGGCGCTATTGGAGATATACTATAAGGGGTTGGATGTGGAGACACAATTCAAGCTCCAATCCCTTTCATGTGGTACATTCATGGACATGAGGAAAGATGACACTTTGGACTTCATTGAGAAGCAAGCGCGAGTCATTGAGAAGTATTCTCATCGGAAAGTGGAGGCGAATCATGTGGAGCAAGGAGCAAAGCTATCACAAGCGGCTCAAACTCAAATCTTTTCTCTCAATACGGAGATTAAAGAGTTGAAGGAAGCCATCAAAACCAACTTTCCAAAGCACAAGGAACAAGATGTAGGTTATTTGGGCAACAACAATAACCACAACGGTAATGAGAATACAAACCGCAACAACCGGAACAACAACCGGAACAATTGGAACAACAACAACAACAACAACCGGAACAACAATTGGAACAACAATAGGGGTTCAAACAACAACAGTTGGCGTCCCAACCAACAAAATTCCTGTAATTCTTATTCTTCCAATTCAGAAAATTCACTAACTCCACCATCCTCTTCTTCCACTCCTTTGAAAAGCCAGGGGCAAACATATAATGTGGAAGTACCTCGGGGAAAGAGAAGCCCGATCCCATGTTGGAAACAATTTTGGGCAAGCTTCAAGGGTTGGAGACTCGCATCATCAAGGTTGATGATCATATAACTAAGGTTGATAAAGCCCAAAAGGTTTTAGAAAACCAAATGTTTAGCCATGCGGAGGAAGTTCCTAGGAATCAAGGGAAACTTCCAGGAAAGACGGAGGACAACCCAAAAGGAAGGGTGATGGCAATCACAACTAGGAGCGGAGTAACAACTACCGACCCGCAGCCCAAGTTTGTAGAAGTCCCCGTTGAGAAAGTGAAAGAAAAGGGGAAGGATGTAGAAGATGTCTACGTTCCTCCTCCAGCTTACAAACCTTCCCTACCATTCCCGCAATCTAGAGCAAGAGCGCGTCTAGACAAGCAATTTGGTAAGTTTATTGAACTCATGAGCAAACTGCATATTAATATACCTTTCATTGATGCAATTGTAGGTATGCCAGCTTATGGAAAGTTCCTAAAGGAGATCCTCTCTAACAAGAGAAAGCTAGAGGATTTTGGAGAGGTTAAGATGAGTTCGGATTCATCGGATCTCATCAAAACCATGAAAGAGAAGATGCCCCCAAAGCTAAAGGATCCGGGGTCATTTTGTATTCCCATAGGAGTGGGAGATGTCACATATGATGCATTATGTGATTTAGGAGCAAGTGTGAGCATCATCCCACTTGCCTTATGCAGGAAGATCGGTTTAGGCGACCCTAAACCGGTAAAGATGACGTTATGCATGGCGGATCGTTCCATAACTCGTCCCGTCGGTATAGTTGAAGACGTCCCGGTCAAGCTTGGTAAGTTCTATGTTCCTATAGACTTTGTTGTGCTTGACATTCCTGCAGATAGTCCGGTCCCGATCATTCTCGGAAGACCGTTTCTTGCAACATCCGGCTGCATAGTCGATTGCAAGAATGCTAGACTCGCCTTTAACATAGGAGAAGAAAAGGTAGAGTTCGTTATTTCCACTTTGGTGAAGGAACCAGCCTTCGATGAGGATATATTCAATATCCAATACGAAGAGCTATCTAGAGAGGATGTAAGTTCTATTCTCTTCAAAGATCCCTTACAAAAAGTTCTTTCTATGAGCATAATGGATATAGGGGAAGAAGAGGAGTGCAATGAGGCAATTGAAGCCTTAAAGACACAAGAAGAAGTGTGTGAAGAAGAGTTCCAGAAACTCCACGATGAGGCAGAAAACGTACGGATCCACGGTCAGATGGTCTATTCCACGGCCGTGGATTTCACCAACAAAAGCGTGGAGCACTCCAGAGAGTTACACGGCCGTGGAGGAAACAGAGCCACCGTATTTACTTTCCACGCCCAAAATCACGGCCGTGGAGAAGGCAGGGGTGCCGTAATTTTGGGTGAATTCGAAGGAAATTGTGTCTCTTCTACAACTTCTCTTGATTCTTCTCCAACACCTTCTACATCCTTAGACACTTCTAAGGAAGCATCGGATGTTCCTCAAGAGCCATTGGAGAATCATATAGTGATGGAATTGAAACCACTTCCTACACATCTAAGGGGCGCATTTCTTGGATCTAATTCTACCTTCCCGGTAATTGTTAGTTCCGATTTGAGCATAGATGAACATAGTAAGCTTATGGTTGTCCTTAAGAAACATAAGAAAGCCTTAGGATATACTATAGAGGATTTAGTTGGAATCAAACCTTCCCTATGCATGCACAAGATCTTAATGGAAGAGGACTTTAGAACTTCACGACAACCTCAAAGGCGGTTAAATCCGACCATGAAGGAGGTTGTCAAGAAGGAAATTCTTAAACTACTTGATGCAGGTATCATCTATCCTATCTCCGATAGCAAGTGGGTGAGTCCCGTACAAGTGGTTCCAAAGAAGGGAGGAATGACGGTCATCACCAACAAAAACAATGAACTCATTCCTACACGAACCGTAACAGGATGGCGGATGTGCATAGACTACCGCAAGCTAAACAACGCGACGAGGAAGGATCACTTCCCACTACCCTTCATCGATCAAATGCTTGAAAGGTTAGCACAACATTCACATTTTTGCTATCTTGATGGTTATAGTGGTTTCTTTCAGATCCCGATACACCCGGATGATCAAGAGAAGACCACGTTCATGTGCCCATGGGGTACGTTTGCCTATAGGAGGATGCCGTTCGGGCTTTGCAACGTTCCAGCCACCTTTCAAAGGTGCATGATGGCCATCTTCTCAGAATATATGGAGGAAATCATGGAGGTTTTTATGGATGACTTCTCCGTTTATGGTTCCTCTTTTGACAATTGTCTTTCTAACCATGCTCTTGTATTACAAAGGTGTGAAGACACTAACCTAGTTCTTAATTGGGAGAAGTGTCAATTTATGGTGAAAGAAGGCATTGTATTAGGACACTTAATCTCTAGTAGAGGGATTGAGGTGGATAAAGCTAAGATAGAGACAATAGAAAAGCTTCCTCCCCCAACTTCGGTGAAAGGGATAAGAAGTTTTCTAGGACATGCTGGATTTTATAGGCGTTTCATAAAGGATTTCTCTAAAATATCAAAACCGCTTACTAATATATTGATGAAGGATGCAGTTTTTGAGATTTCGCAGGAATGCTTAGATGCGTTTAATATGATTCGGGAAGCTCTAATCTCAGCCCCGATCATCCAACCTCCGGATTGCAATCTTCCCTTTGAGGTTATGTGTGATGCAAGTGACGTAGCTATAGGAGATGTCCTTGGACAAAGAAAGGAAGGGCGAACCCACACTATCTACTACGCTAGCAAGACGCTAGATGAAGCGCGGCTCAACTACGCCACTACCGAAAAGGAATTCTTAGCTATTGTATATGCAATTGACAAATTTTGCTCTTATCTTGTAGGTGCAAAGGTGATTGTATACACGGATCATTCTGCGATCCGGTATCTCCTTGCAAAGAAGGATGCGAATCCAAGGCTAATTAGATGGTTTCCTGATTTTGTTAACTATTTGGTTTGTCAGGAATTACCGCCCGGATTATCCTACGCACAAAGAAAGAAGTTCTTTAAGGATGTTCGGGAATACTTTTTGAATGAACCTCTCCTCTTTAAGAGAGGTCCGGACGGCATTATTCGGCGATGTGTGCCGGAAGATGAGATTCAAAGTGTCATCCGTCATTGTCATTCACTACCTTTTGGAGGACACGCTACTTCGAACAAAACTAGCGCTAATGTATTGCAATCTGGATTCTTTTGGCCTACTCTATTTAAAGATGTGCAAACCTTTGTTTCCTGCTGCGATGCTTGTCAAAGAACAGGGAATATATCTAGGAGGAATGAGATGCCTCTAAACAACATCCAAGAGGTGGAGATCTTTGACGTTTGGGGAGTAGACTTCATGGGACCTTTCCCGTCATCTTGTGGAAACTAATACATACTTTTAGCGGTTGATTATGTTTCGAGATGGGTTGAAGCAATTGCCTCTCCCACCAATGATGCCATGGTAGTGGTTAAGTTCTTTAACAAGACCATTTTCCCACAATTTGGGACACCACGGACCATCATTAGTGATGGAGGTTCTCACTTCATTGCCAGCCGTTTTGAAGCTCTTCTAGCTAAGTATGGGGTGACTCACAAGATCGCCACCCCTTATCATCCACAAACTAGTGGACAACTGGAGATCTCAAACCGGGAGATCAAAGGAATCCTAGAGAAGACGGTTTCAAGGACTAGGAAGGATTGGTCTTTGAAGCTAGATGATGCATTGTGGGCATACCGGACTGTATATAAGACTCCCATCGGAACTACACCATACAATCTTGTGTATGGGAAGTCTTGCCACTTACTGGTAGAGTTGGAGCACAAGGCGTGTTGGGCAATAAAGTGGTTGAACTTCAGCATGAAGGAAGCGGGAGAGAAGCGTCTCTTGGACCTTAATGAGCTTGAAGAACTTCGTTTGAACGCCTACGAAAACGCCAAGATTTATAAAGAAAGAGTGAAGCATTGGCATGATAAGCATATCATCCCAAAGGACCTCAAAGAAGGAGATCAAGTTCTCCTCTTCAATTCAAGGCTTCGTCTCTTTCCAGGTAAGCTTAAATCTCGTTAGACTGGACCTTTTCTAATCAAACGTGTTTTTCCCCATGGTGCAGTTGAAGTATAGGGTGAAAAGGGCGGAAGCTTTAAGGTGAACGGTCAACGACTCAAGAAGTATACACCGGAACTTCAAGCTGATGAGTTTGCGCCCACCGCACTTGAATAAGTGCGAATTTGGTCTAGCTACGGACCTTAAACAAAGCGCTTCTTGGGAGGCAACCCAAGGTATTACACTTACGTTTTTGTTTTTGATTCATAGTTTAGAATAGTATAGACGTTTTGCTTTGTTTTGCCTTCGATGCCTACCGGTATGTTCGTGTTTTTCGATGTAGGAATAGTGGAAAAGAAAGGGGAAAGGAAAAGTTTGAAGAAAATTGATGAAACTTGGACTTTGACACATTACAGAGACTTCCACGGCCGTGACAGCTACAGTGACCGTAATTTTCAAAAGCTTGAGAAAAATCACCAAAACCACGGTTTCGTACATTTCCACGGCCGTGGAACCCCCCGATAGACCGTGATTTTTAAAAAATTTTACGGCCACTATATAAACCACGTTTCTTCACAAAACACACACAAAAGCCCAAATTCCACGCCCCTATTCGCCGTAATCTCTCCCCGTCTCTCAATTCCTCGTTCGTTAATCGTTTTTGACGATTCTTTAGCCAAAACTGAAGCAAACCCAATCACCAACAAGATCCAAGACACAATTCGAGCAGCAAATCACTGAAGAAGACGGAATTTGGATTCCAAAATCCGAAAACCTAGGTTTTTCGTTCTTTCCTTCTCTTTGTCAATTCGGCTTCGTTTTTGCTAGAATTTTTAGGAGAACTGATTGGAATTGGACGGAAATTAGTCTAGGGCTGCTTGTTGTTGAGTTTGGTGTGATTTTGTTGAGTTTTGAGAATTTTCGAGACGAACCACGGTTTCTGGACTTTCCATGGCCGTGGAACCTGAAGAGCAGGCCGTGGTTTTCAACAGAAATGGATTTGGTAAGGAGAGTGTCGAATATAAATAAGGATAAGAAAAGGAAAGGCAACCCCTCTTCCTCTTCTAGAGCACCACTCGCTGAGCCTCCATCACCTACATCATCACCATCACCACCTCCCCCTAGGATCCCTACCATCCATGAGGATCATCTAGATGCCTTAGAGAGGATCTAGGAGAGGACGGTCATAGGACCTAGATACTTATTGCTTGAGGAGCTAGAGCCCTTGCATGTGATAGGGGATCTCACATGGCTTTTGGATAGAGCCGGTTTAGTCATCTTCTCCGCTATTCGGGAAGATGCTTATGAGGAGATTACTAGGGAGTTTGTAGTTTCCTTTGAGCACAGTCACGTTGACAGGACAGTTTCTTTCCGGCTGATGGAGAGAAACTATGACTTCTCTATTAGAGAGTTTGGAGCCTTCTTTGGGTTCCAGGAGACCTTTAATGGTCGATTCCCCAGTGGCGTGTACGCCAAGGATTTATTGGAGGAGATTGCCATGATTTACGCCAGCGAGGACCGCTGGCAACCTGCTGATACCAAGGCTAAGTTGATCTACCACTTAGCCTTGAAGATTGCCCATAGAGTGCTTTCTAAGTGTCTCTTCCCTAGGACGGAGACACCTCAGAAGATTAAGACAGACGAGCTGTTTCTTCTCTACAGTATGTTGTATGGCAGGCCAGGTGACTGCGCCACCCTCTGAGCTGCTACTATGAGCAAGCTAAAGAATAAGAGGGCAGGCAACATTGGATACGGTTGGATGGTCACCCACCTCGCTAGACAGTTAGGGGTAGACTTCTCCGCTTGCACCCGCATTGCAGCTAGACCCCTAGGATTTCAGGCCCTCGTGACTAGAGGCCTCATCTTCCCCATACATAGAGGTCCACCGTATGCTGCTATGCCTTGGGAGAGTAGGACAGGGAGAGGTATTGAGTGGCTTCCTAAGTATTCCATTATGGTTAGACGCCATAACTGGAAGGCGACGTTCGCTGCCATGCATGCGAACAGATTAGTAGCCCCTCCCTATGTTCCACCAACACTAGTTGTAGAGGAGGAGATGAGTGGGTATGACGAGTTTGAGGGAGGAGGAGCTGATCATGACTTTGGTATCTTTTCGGATCAGCCGGATGTAGTTCCTGACCTTCCTAGACACTCTCCCCGCCCAGCTAGAGCTTCAGGCTCTTCCTCTCGCCGTGCTAGTGTGAGCGAGAGGCCTACATGGATGGCGGATCCTCCTACATGGTATAGCACTCATCCGGATTGGATGGGAGCTCCACCACCTTGGCATGCACAGCCGCCACCTGCACCAGCACCTTCAGATGCACCGGCGTGGTACAGTCAGCCGCCTGGTTGGTATGAGTAGTTGCCAAAGTGGGCCACCGACCTTTCCGATAGGGTCGGAGCCTTGGAGATCCATGCAGATGCTAGGGATGCACGAGCCGATGATCATGACCGCATGATGAGAGACATATACCGCCAGTAGTTCAGGCGGAACTATGATCCCGGCTTCTTCCCGTTTCCACCACCGCCTCCACCGCAGTGAGGATGATTGATGATCTACAGTTTTAGCCGCTCCACCACCATTTTGTGAGTTCTTTTTCTTTCTTTCTTTTCTTCTTTTTCTTTTTGAACATTAGGGACAATGTTTGTTCCAAGTATGGGGTGGGTGTGACTAATAGTTTGTAATAACTCTTACTCACTTTGTATGCTTTTATCGAGACTACCTTGCATGTTTATTCTATTGGTACACATTTCATTATTGTATTGCATGAAAAAGCTTTTGAAAAACCCATAAAATTGAAAAATTTTGAAAATTTTGTGCTTCTAAGGATAGAGATGATTTCTATGATAATCACCACTTGTGAATTGAGTTTTGATGACAATCGCATGCTTAAACAAATAGTAAATTGAAAAGAAATTGAATGAGATGATTATTCCTCTTTTGCAAGTTTCATAATGTGATGAATGTTACTTAAATCATGTTGAGAAATCAAGGTTGAAATCACATGATAAGTTCTTATGCTTCCTTTTAAGATGATTAAGGCAATTCGATTTTCTTTCTTCTTCCTTTGATCAATTAGCCCCTCATTGAAATAATGGCCTCCTTTACCTATCCGGGAATTTGGAGGAGTTGATAATTTGCATGTTTGATGTGGGAGGGTCATGAAAGCAATACTTTGCATTCAAAAGAATAGAAAGAAATTATAGGTTTGGGGAAGTCAATCATGATGATGAGTAACTCGGCACCATTCACATAGCCGGGTGTTTGTGTCTTGCCAAAGTCGGATTGAGCGATATTCCTAGCGGATTATGGTATGTGCATCAAGGGTTTGAGGCATCTCGTAAAAATGAGAAACGCCAATCTCCTAGGCTTCGGTTTTTGTGCACCTCTATCCATAACTCCAAAAGTAAAGTCGAAAAAATGAATTGAAAAGAAGAGAGCGAAGCTCTAAGTTGAAAGTGTTGCGGAAACCGCAAGAGAAAAAAGAATAGAGTTAGTTGTCCACTTTCCCGGACTCATGCACCACATTCCTTAAAGTTTTCCTTCCCTTTCCGTATTCTAGACCTTGTTTGAAAGTCCTTAAGATCAAGAGAATAATATATGACTTGGTGATCTAAATTGAAGTTTCTTGTGATTGATTTTGATAATGTTTGAAGGTTATGATGTTTACATGGAAGTTTGATCAATTCATGAGCTTTCTTTACTCTTTACTCTTTGATTATGTGTATGAAAGTCTTATAAACGAATGAAGCAAGATTTGAGAATGATCTATTGATTAGAGAGCACATTCATCTAAAAGAAGTTTTGCTTTGAGAGTATATCCATATTTCATCGTAACTTGAGTTTTAAAGTTTTTGAAAGACCTTGCTTGGGGACAAGCAAGTGGCAAGTATGGGGTTATTTGTTAGCATGAAATATTGTGATATTTTAGGCACGTTTTCTAAGTGTATTTCGTCTATATTGGTATTTCTTGATAAAGCATTGAAGCAATTGTGAGTTAGTTTATCTATATTGTCGATATAGAGGTCTACATAAACTTTGTGTTGATTGTAGGCGAATAAGAGCTAAAACCGGACAAATCAAGGGAGAATGGAGATAGATTGAGCATGTCCAAGAATTGAGGACATCACTAGGAGCTAAGGAAGATGCTAAGATGAAGAATGGCACAAAACAAAGGAGAATTACGAGCATTCGATGTTCCACGCCCTAAAATACGGTCGTACTAGAGTCCACGCTCTAAACCACGGCCGTGGAACTTTGACAACACAAGCGTGGAGCATTCCAGAGGGTTAACCGGTCGTGGAAGTTGTGACAAACCGTGATGAAATTCCACGCTCTAAACCACGCTCTAAACCACGGGCGTGGAAGCCCAAGGAACCGTGATTCTGACGATCTTTTAACGTACAATTTGAAGCCACGATCTTTTACGCAATGGGCTGGACTCATATTTTATCTTGCCCTATAAAAGGACGGGAAGAGAGAGATTCCGTCACCTCCGCATAGAGAGCTTTGCTTACACTTTCGCTTGAAGATTTGCTTCCGCACATTGAGGGTTTCATTGGACGTACGGAGATTACGCCTTTTGTCCTTAGGTTTGATTAGAAGACGGATTGACATCTCGTTCTTCGTTCTTATCAAGGATTGTGATTGTTTGTGTTATTCTGAATCTACTTACATCATTGTTCTTGTTTGTGGATTTGAGATTGATTTGAGATTTATTCAAGGTTTTCGAAGGTTTTCATCTTTCATTCTTTTAAATCTTGAATTTGATATCATAATGACTGTTGTTGGCTAAAACCCTTTAGCAATTCTAAGATGAAGGGTTGATAGTTGTGGCTTAGATGATGATAGATCGATCGTAAACAGATTGGACCCTGAGAGTTAGAGAGAATCGTCGACGAACCCAAAATCACGGTGTGTTCTTGAGTTCCACGGCCGTGGAATCTCAAGATCCACCCGTAATTTCCCTTAGTTTACGAACCTTGCTTTTACTTTAATCCAAAGTTAAAGATTTGCTTTAACTTAGTCTTGGCTTGTCTTTTCTAGGTGGTAGTGAACCCTCAACAACCTCTACCTCGATTTTGAGTGTCACAACCTTAATCGGTTTAGTTAGTCTTGATCCTTGGATTACAAGTTTGGGTATTTGAAATTAATTCTTGACTTTAGATCCTTTCTATACTGAAGCCTCAACAACCTTTATAGAGAGCGCCTTTAGTTAGGTTACATAAAGCCTTGGAACTTCACCGTACATTGCTTTACATTCGTATACCTTTGCAAACCTCAACTCTGTCCTTATATCTTTAGTATATCTTGAATTGATAGCCACAGCTGGATTCCTGGATCTTTAGGATTGTTGTTTTCCCAATAATTTACAAAAGCTCATACATTTACTTGCTTGACGATTTATAACTGGATTTAACCCCCCAAAGCCGTGTGTTCGATACTCTGGAATTCTTGCTTAACTATATCGATCCGTACACTGCGGGTTCGCTTGCTTGATTTCTAGTTTTATAAATTTAAGACTTATTTGCACGCACGCTAAGTGGCGAACAAGTTTTTGGCGCCGTTGCTGGGGATTTGGTCTAGGCCGAATTCGGTTATCGGTTGTCAAGCTTGGGAGTTTTTCCCTTGTTATTTGATATCTCTTCGAGTGTATGCGCAGGTCTAGGAACAACGAAGACCTCTTACCTCTTGATCAAGAGCCTGAGAGGACTTTAAGGAGAAAGATTAAGGAAAGAAAAATGGCTGAAGAAAGAGAACGTGATTTCAAAACGGAGTTAGCGGAAAAGGAAGCTCAACTCCAATGGAGTGAGAAGACTCGTAGGGAAGAAACGGATCGTCATCAAATGAAGGTTGAAGATCTAATGGACATGATGTTCCAAATGAGGTTGGAAATAAACAACCTCGAGGAGAAAAAGAAAAGAAGGAGACCAGGAAGATCGGTTAGAACCAACTCATCCAATGAGGATAGCGACTCCTCCATGCCACCACTAGAGGAAATTGATCCAACGATCAATGTGAACCCATTCTTTCCACGGCCAGCTGCAAATCGCCGTGTTCCACCTAGAGGTGCGAGAGTCGAACGTGTGGATGAGGAGCCAAGAACTCTTGGCCAAAGGATGGATCCAACGCAGCAACCACGCCGTTTAGGTGTGAACTTTGATGCTCATGATGCACAAGGGTTTAGCTTCAACCCTCAAGTTATTATCATTGTCCGCCAAAATCAATTTGGGGGAACTAGCGCTGAATCTCCACACCAACATCTACAAAATTTTGAGATCATGATGGAGACAATGAAGCCAAAGAATGCAACTACCAACAGCTACAAACTCAAGCCTTTCTTCTTCTCCTTGAAGGGGAAAGCACTATCTTGGTATCAAGCTCTTCCAAGTGGGAAACTTGAGACATGGGAGGATCTTTCTTCGGAATTCCTCACTAAGTTCTTTCCGTCATCTAAAACGGCGGAGTTAAGAGGTAAGATTAATGCATTTTCTAATTGATCTAACGAAAGTTTGTTTCAATCTTGGAAAAGATTTCAGGACTTGCTATTGGATTTCCCTCATCATGGCATATCCAAGCTTGCGCTATTGGAGATATACTATAAGGGGCTGGATGTGGAGATACAATTCAAGCTCCAATCCCTTTCATGTGGTACATTCATGGACATGAGGGAAGATGACGCTTGGGACTTCATTGAGAAGCAAGAGCGAGTTATAGAGAAGTATTCTCATCGGAAAGTGGAGGCGAATCATGTAAATCAAGGAGCAAAGCTATCACAAGCAGCTCAAACTCAAATCTTTTCTCTCAACACGGAGATTAAAGAGTTGAAGGAGGCCATCAAAACCAACTTTCCAAAGCAAAAGGAACAAGATGTGGGTTATTTAGGCAACAACAATAACCACAACGGGAATGAGCATACCAATCGCAACAACTGGAACAACAACCGGAACAATTGGAACAACAATAACAATAACCAGAACAACAATTGGAACAACAATAGGGGTTCAAAAAACAACAATTGGCGTCCCAACCAACAAAATTCCGGTAATTCTTATCCTTCCAATTCAGGAAATTCACTAACTCCACCTTCCTCTTCTTCCTCTCCTTTGAAAAGCCAGGGGCAAACATCTAATGGTAGAAGTACTTCGGGGAAAGAGAAGCCCGATCCCATGTTGGAAACAATTTTGGGCAAGCTTCAAGGGTTGGAGACTCGCATCATCAAGGTTGATGATCACATAACTAAGGTTGATAAAGCCCAAAAGGTTTTAGAAAACCAAATGTTTAGTCATGCGGAGGAAGTTCCTAGGAATCAAGGGAAACTTCCAGGAAAGACGGAGGACAACCCAAAAGGAAGGGTGATGGCAATCACAACTAGGAGCAGAGTAACAACTACCGACCCGCAACCTAAGTTTGTAGAAGTCCCCGTTGAGAAAGAGAAAGAAAAGGTGAAGGAGAAGGAAGATGTCTACGTCCCTCCTCCAGCTTACAAACCTCCCCTACCGTTCCAGCAATCTAGAGCAAGAGCGCGTATAGACAAGCAATTCTGTAAGTTTATTGAACTCATGAGCAAACTGCATATTAATATACCTTTCATTGATGCAATTGTAGGTATGCCGGCTTATGGAAAGTTCTTAAAGGAAATCCTCTCTAACAAGAGAAAGCTAGAGGATTTTGGAGAGGTTAAGATGAGTTCGGATTCTTCGGATCTCATCAAAATCATGAAAGAAAAGATGCCCCCAAAGCTAAAGGATCCGGGGTCATTTTTTATTCCCATAGGAGTGGGAGGATGTCACATATGATGCATTATGTGATTTAGGAGCAAGTGTGAGCATCATCCCACTTGCCTTATGCAGGAAGATCGGTTTAGGCGACCCTAAACCGGTGAAGATGACGTTGTACATGGCGGATCAATCCATAACTCGTCCCGTCGGTATTGTTGAAGACGTTCCGGTCAATCTTGGTAAATTCTATGTTCCTATAGAATTTGTTGTGCTTGACATTCCTGTAGATAGTCCGGTCCCGATCATTCTCGGAAGACCGTTTCTTGCAACATCCGGCTGCATTGTCGATTGCAAGAATGCTAGACTCGCCTTTGACATAGGATAAGAGAAGGTAGAGTTCGTCCTTTCCACTCTAGTGAAGGAACCAGTCTTGGATGAGGATATATTCAATATCCATGACGAAGGACTATCTAGAGAGGAGGTTAGTGTTATTCTCTTCAAAGATCCTTTGTAAAAAGTTATTTCTATGAGCCTAATGGATATATGGGAAGAAGAGGATTGCAATAAGGCAATTGAAGCCTTAGAAGCACAAGAAGAAGTGTGTGAAGAAGAGTTCGAGAAACTCCACGATGAGGCAGAAAACGTACGGATCCACGGTCAAACGGCCTATTCCACGGCCGTGGATTTCACCAACGAAAGCGTGGAGCACTCCAGAGGGTTACACGGCCGTGGAGGAAACTGAGCCACCGTATTTACTTTCCACGCCCAAAATCACGGCCGTGGAGAAGGCAGGAATGCCGTAATTTTGGGTGAGTTCGAAGAAATTTGTGTCTCTTCTACAACTTCTCTTGATTCTTCTCCAACACCTTCTACATCCTTAGACACTTCTAAGGAAGCATCGGATGCTCCTCAAGAGCCATTGGAAACTCCGATAGTTATGGAATTGCAACCACTTCCTACACATCTAAGGTACGCATTTCTTGGACCTAATTCTACCTTTCCGGTAATTGTTAGTTCCGATTTGAGCATAGATGAACATAGTAAGCTTATGGTTGTCCTTAAGAAACATAGGAAAGCCTTAGGATATACTATAGAGGATTTAGTTGGAATCAAACCTTCCCTATGCATGCATAAGATCTTAATGGAAAGAGGACTTTAGAACTTCGCGACAACCTCAAAGGCGGTTGAATCCGACCATGAAAGAGGTTGTCAAGAAGGAAATTCTTAAGCTACTTGATGCAGGTATCATCTATCCTATCTCCGATAGCAAGTGGGTGAGTCCGGTACAAGTGGTTCCGAAGAAGGGAGGAATGACGGTCATCACCAACAAAAACAACGAACTCATTCCTACACGAACCGTAATAGGATGGCGGATGTGCATAGACTACCGCAAGCTAAACAACGCGACGAGGAAGGATCACTTCCGACTACCCTTCATCGATCAAATGCTTGAAAGGTTAGCACAACATTCACATTTTTGCTATCTTGACGGTTATAGTGGTTTCTTTCAGATTCCGATACACATGGATGATCAAGAAAAGACCACGTTCACGTGCCCATGGGGTACGTTTGCCTATAGGAGGATGCCGTTCGGGCTTTGCAACACCCCAGCCACCTTTCAAAGGTGCATGATGGCCATCTTCTCGGAATATATAGAGGAAATCATGGAGGTTTTTATGGATGACTTCTCCGTTTATGGTTCCTCTTTTGACAATTGTCTTTCTAACCTTGCTCTTGTATTACAAAGATGTGAAGACACTAACCTAGTTCTTAATTGGGAAAAGTGTCAATTTATGGTGAAAGAAGGCATTGTATTAGGACACTTAATCTCTAGTAGAGGGATTGAGGTGGATAAAGTTAAAATAGAGACAATAGAAAAGCTTCCTCCCTCAACTTCGGTGAAAGGGATAAGAAGTTTTCTAGGACATGCTGGATTTTATAGGCGTTTCATAAAGGATTTCTCTAAGATATCAAAGCCGCTAACTAAGCTATTGATGAAGGATGCAGTTTTTTATTTTTCGCAGGAATGCTTAGATGCGTTTAATATGATTCGGGAAGCTCTAATTTCAGCCCCGATTATCCAACCTCCGGATTGGAATCTTCCCTTTGAGGTTATGTGTGACGCAAGTGACGTAGCTATAGGAGCTGTCCTTGGACAAAGAAAGGAAGGGCAAACCCACTCTATGTACTACGCTAGCAAGACGCTAGATGAGGTGCAGCTCAACTACGCCACTACCGAAAAAGAGTTCTTAGCTATTGTATATGCAATTGACAAATTTCGCTCTTATCTTGTAGGTGCAAAGGTGATTGTATACACGGATCATGCTGCGATCCGGTATCTCCTGCAAAGAAGGACGTGAAGCCAAGGCTAATTAGATGGATTCTTCTCCTACAAGAATTCGATCTAGAGATCCGCGACAAGAAGGGTTCGGAAAATTTTGTTGCGGATCATTTGAGTCATCTAACACATCTACAGGACGACCATCTACCTATAGATGACTCCTTTCCGGACGAGCATTTACATATCATAGAGGAGTGCATCAAAGTGATCGCCAAAGGTAACGAACCATGGTTTCCTGATTTTGTTAACTATTTGGTTTATTAGGAATTACCGCCCGGATTATCCTACGCACAAAGAAAGAAGTTCTTTAAGGATGTTCGGGAATACTTTTGGAATGAACCTCTCCTCTTTAAGAGAAGTCCGGATGGCATTATTCAGCGATGTGTGCCGGAAGATGAGATGCAAAGTGTCATCCGCCATTGTCATTCACTACCTTGTGGAGGACACGCTAGTTCGAACAAGACTAGCGCTAAGGTATTGCAATCTTGATTTTTTTGGCCTACTCTATTTAAAGATGTGCAAACCTTTGTTTCCTGCTGCGATGCTTGTCAAAGAACAGGAAATATATCTAGGAGGAATGAGATGCCTCTCAACAACATCCAAGAGGTGGAGATCTTTGACGTTTGGGGAGTAGACTTCATGGGACCTTTCCCATCATCTTGTGGTAACCAATACATACTTTTAGCGGTTGATTATGTTTCAAGATGGGTTGAAGCGATTGCCTCTCCCACCAATGATGCCATGGTAGTGGTTAAGTTCTTTAACAAGACCATCTTTTCACGATTTGGGACACCACGGACTATCATTAGTTATGGAGGCTCTCACTTCATTGCCCGGCGCTTTGAAGCCCTTCTAGCTAAGTATGGGGTGACTCACAAGATCGCCACCCCTTATCATCCACAAACTAGTGGACAAGTGGAGATCTCAAACCGAGAAATCAAAGGAATCCTAGAGAAGACGGTTTCAAGGACTAGGAAGGATTGGTCCTTGAAGCTAGATGATGCATTGTGGGAGTACCGGACTGCATATAAGACTCCCATCGGAACTACACCATACAACCTTGTGTATGGGAAGTCTTGCCACTTACCGGTAGAGTTGGAACACAAGGCGTTTTGGGCAATCAAGTGGTTGAATTTCAGCATGAAGGAAGCGGGAGAGAAGCGCCTCTTGGACCTAAATGAGCTTGAAGAACTTCGCTTGAACGCTTACGAAAACGCCAAGATCTACAAAGAAAGAGCAAAGCGTTGGCATGATAAGCATATCATCCCAAAGGACCTCAAAGAAGGAGATCAAGTTTTCCTCTTCAATTTAAGGCTTCGTCTCTTTCCAGGTAAGCTTAAATCTCGTTGGACCGGACCTTTTCTAATCAAACGTATTTTTCCCCATGGTGCAGTTGAAGTAAGGGGTGAAACGGGCGGAAGCTTTAAGGTGAACGGTCAACGACTCAAGAAGTATACACCGGAACTCCAAGCTGAAGAGTTCGCGCCCACCGCACTCGAATAAGTGCGAATTTGGTCTAGCTACGGACCTTAAACAAAGCGCTTCTTGGGAGGCAACCCAAGGTATTGCATTTACGTTTTTGTTTTTGATTCATAAATTAGTTTAGTTAAGACGTTTTTGCTTCGTTTTGCCTTCGATACCTTCCGGTATGTTCGTGTTTTTGGATGTAGGAAAAGTGGAAAAGAAAGGGGAAAGGAAAAGTTTGAAGAAAATTGACGAAACTTGGACTTTGAGACATTACAGAGAGTTCCACGGCCAAAACCACGGCCGTGATAGCTACAGTGACCGTAATTTTCAAAAGCCTGAGAAAAATCACCAAAACCACGGTTCCGTACAATACCACGGCCGTGGAACCCCCCAATAGACCGTGATTTTCAAAAATTTTTACGGCCACTATATAAACCACGTTTCTTCACAAAACACACAACACAAACCCCATTCCACGCCCAAATCGCCGAATCCACGCCCCATCTCTCAATTCCTCATTCGTTAATCGTTTTTGACGATTCTTTGGCCAAAACTGAAGCAAATCCAATCACCAACAAGATCCAAGCAAAAATTCGAGCGGCAAATCACCGGAGAAGACGGAATTCAGATTCAAAAATCCGAAAACCTAGGTTTTTCGCTCTTTCCTTCTCTTTGTCGATTCGGCTTCGTTTTTGCTAGAATTTTTAGGAGAACTGATTGGAATTGGACGGAAATTAGTTTAGGGCTGCTTGTTGTTGAGTTTGGTGTGATTTTACTGAGTTTTGAGATTTTTCGAGCCGAACCGTGGTTTCTGGAGAAACCACGGCCGTGGAACCCTTAGAACAGACCGTGGATTTTAACAGAATATGGATTTTGTGAGAAGAGTATCTGGTAGAAATAAGAACAAAAAGAGGAAAGGTAACGATGCTTCCTCTTCTAGAGCACCACCCGCTGAGCCTCCATCACCTCCATCATCACCATCACCACCTCCCCCTAGGATCTCTACTATCCATGAGGATCATTTAGATGCCTTAGAGAGGATAGAGGAGAGGATGGTCATAGGACCTAGATACTTACTGCTTGAGGAGCTAGCACCCTTGCATGTGATAGGAGATCTTACATGGCTTTTGGATAGAGCCGGTTTAGTCATCTTCTCCTCTATTCGGGAAGATGCTTATGAGGAGATCACTAGGGAGTTTGTGGTTTCCTTCGAGCACAGTCACGTAGACAGGACAGTTTCTTTCCGGCTGATGGAGAGAAACTATGATTTTTCGATTAGAGAGTTTGGAGCCTTCTTTGGGTTCCAGGAGACCTTTAATGGTCGATTCCCCAGTGGCGTGTACGCCAAGGATTTCTGGGAGGAGATTGCTATGATTTACTCCAGCGAGGACCGCTGACAGCCTGCTGATACCAAGGCTAGATTGATCTACCATCTAGCCTTGAAGATAGCTCATAGAGTGCTTTCTGAGTGTCTCTTCCCTAGCACGGAGACACCTCAGAAGATCAAGATGGATGAGTTACACGTGCTCGAAGATCACATAGGGCTTCATACTTCACTTCTCCCACTCCAATTGGCACACAAAAAGATCCCGGATCTCTTAGCTTAGGAGGCATCTCCTCCTTCATGGTTTGTGTTAGCATGAAATATTGTGATATTTTAGGCACGTTTTCTAAGTGTATTTCATCCATATTGGTGTTCATTGATAAAGCATTGAAGCAATTGTGAGTTAATTTATCTATATTATCGATATAGAGGTCTACATAAGCTTTGTGTTGATTGGAGGCAAATAGAAGCTAAAACCGAACGAATCAAGGGAGAATGGAGATAGATTGAGCATGTCCAAGGATTGAGGACACTACAAAGGAGCTAAGGAAGATGCTAGGATGAAGAATGACACAAAACAAAGGAGATTTACGAGCAACCTATGTTCCACGCTCTAAAATACGGCCGTAATGGAGTCCACGCTCTAAACCACGGCCGTGGAACTTTGGCAACACAAGCGTGGAGCATTCCAGAGGGTTACACGGCCGTGGAAGTTGTGAAGCACCGTGATGAATTTCCACGCTCTAAACCACGCTTTAAACCACGGGCGTGGAATCCTCTATAACCGTGATTTAGGCGATGTTTTAACGTACAACTTAAAGCCACGATCTTTTACACAATGGGCTGGACACATATTTTATCTTGCCCTATAAAAGGACGGAAAGAGAGAGATTCCATCACCTTCGCTTACGCCTCCGCTTAGACTTCGCTTACGCCTCCGCTTAGACTTCGCTTACGCCTATTGCACGTGCCTAAGGTTTCAAGTTGGACGTGTGGAGATTGCTATTTCGCAACGGAGATTTGCAAAGAGTTTAAGATTTGGAAGTTACGCTTTGTCCTTAGGTTTGATTAGAAGACGGATTGACATCCCGTTCTTCGTTCTTATCAAGGATTGTGATTGGTTTGTGTTATTCCGAATCTGATATACATCATTACTTTGTTTGTGGATTTGAGATTGATTTGAGATTTATTCAAGGTTTTCGAAGGTTTTCATCTTTCATTCTTTTAAATCTTGAATTTGATATCATAATGACTGTTGTTGGCTAAAACCCTTAAGCAATTCTAAAGTGAAGGGTTGATAGTTGTGGCTTAGATGATGATAGATCGATCGTAAACAGATTTGACCCTGAGAGTTAGAGAGAATCGCCGACGAACCCAAAATCACGGTGTGTTCTTGAGTTTCACGGACGTGGAATCTCAAGATCCACCCGTAATTTCCCTTAGTTTACGAACCTTGCTTTTACTTTAATCCAAAGTTAAAGATTTGCTTTAACTTAGTCTTGGCTTGCCTTTTCTAGGTGGTAGTGAAGCCTCAACAACCTCTACCTCGATTTTGAGTGTCACAACCTTAATCGGTTTAGTTAGTCTTGATCCTTGGATTACAAGTTTGGGTATTTGATATTAATTCTTGTCTTTAGATTCTTTCTATACTGAAGCCTCAACAACCTTTATAGAGAGTATTTCTAGATAAGTCATATAAAGTCTTGAAACTTCACCGTACATTGCTTTGCATTAGCATACCTTTGCAGCTCTTAACTCTGTTCTTATATCTTTAGTATATCTTGAATCGATTGCCACAACTGGATTCCTGGATCTTTAGGATTTTTGTTTTCCCAATATTTACAAAAGCTCATACATTCACTTGCTTGACAATTCTATAATTGGATTTAACCCCCCAAATCCCTGTGTTCGATACTCTGGAATTCTTTCTTAACTATATCGATCCGTACACTACGGGTTCGCTTGCTTGATTCTAGTTTTATAAATTTAAAGCTTATTTGCACGCACTCTAAGTGGCGAACAGTTTGGATCAATTCCGAGGACCTCTTCGTCATCCTCACTTTCCCATACTCCTCCAACTTCCTTTTGTTGGAGAGTATTTCCTTCAAGAACTTGTCATATGCCGGCATACCTAGAATAGCATCCATGAACGGAATGTTAATATGCAATTTAGACATAAGTTCAAGGAATTTACCGAAATGTTTGTCCAAGCGAGCTCTTGCTCGTGATTGTGGGAACGGTAATGATGGCTTGTATGGAGGTGGTGCCACATATGTTGGCTCATCATCCTTGCTCTTGCCTCCTCTTCTTGCAATGTCTCTTCTTCTACCACTACTTGCTTCCCCTTGTCATTTCCCTTAGGTAAGGGATCCTTCATGCTCAGCCCACTTCTTGTTGTAATGGCCAACACTTGGCCTCTCGGGTTATCTCGGTTCTTCCGGGAAGCTTTCCCGGATCTCTATGAGCTTCACCCGCCTTTTGGAACACTTGTGCTTCCAACACCTTTTGAGCTTTAGAAATTGAAGTCATCGTGCTCTCAAGACCGCTCAACCTTCCAAGCAATTGCTCAAACACCATCTCGGTTCTATCCTTTGGAGGTTGAGTAAATCCGGGTGGAGGCTCTTGTGAAGCTTTAGGTGGTGGAGTTGCGCTTGTGGAAGCGGGAGGGTTCAAGGCTCCGTCCGGGTTAGAATAGGAAAACCCGGGATGGTTGTGGTTAGGCCGGTAATTGTTGAATTGCCGGTTGTTGTTGAAGTTCCTTGGGCCTTGATAGTTGTTGTAATTGCCCCATCCCATATAGTTCACATCTTCCTCCTTGGAAGACAAGTTTGCTTGCACTTGCACTTGAGGGCTTGCTTGATTCTTCAAAGTTGTAGCACACAACTCCCTCAAGGACTTAAGCTCATTGTTGATTGCATCAAGCTTGAAATTACTCATGGTGACTTCACTCACCTCATATGCTCCCGGTTTTCTCCCATCATTCTTCCTATGGGAGTACTTCTCTATCACCAAAGCTTGTTTCTCTACAAACTCCCAAGCTTCATCCACATTCTTTTCCATGAAAGTCCCACCGGAAAGAGATTGAATCTTGAATTTGCTATCTTCATCAAGTCCCTTGAAGTAGATCTCCAAAAGCTCTATTTTCGGTATACCATGGTGTAGACAATCTAGGAGAAGGTCCTTGAACCTCTCCCAAGACTTGAATAGGCTTTCTCTATCCTTCATCACGAAGGCATTGATCTTCCCTCTTAACTCGGTAGTCTTGGAAGGTGGGAAGAACATATTCAAAAACTCGGTTGTCATCTCCTCCCAAGTACTCACAAGTCCTAGTGGAATCGATTGGTACCAAGCCAAAGCTTTATCCTTAAGTGAGAAGGAAAAAGCCCTAAGCTTATGGTTGTTGTTCTCCAATCTAGGTTGCCTTAGAGTCTCCATCAAGATCTCATAGTTCATCAAGTGTTGATGAGGAGACTCTCCTTCCATCCCTCCAAATTGATTATGCCGGATCATTTGTAGAACTTGAGGGCGGAGCTCGTAATCATGGGTTGCGGGATCTCCTAAGTTCACACCCGGACGGTGTGCTCTTTGAGCCGGATCCATAAGTTTCCCTAACGTTTGTGGTTCCTCAATAGCAATGGGCACAACCCGAATATTGACCGCCGGCTGCGGTTGTGGTGGAGGTGGAGGAGGTTGTTGACGATTAAGCTTTTTTTGCACAAGAGCTTACCTAATCTCTTCAATCTCCCTCCTAGTTGCTTCTTGCCTTTCATTGGAAAGTCTCCTTTCATTCTCCAAGAGCTCATCTCTTAATCTAATTTGCTCTAAAGCCTCATCCAACTCAGCTTGAAGATCTCTTGCGGCCATCTCCTTTCCCTTTCTAATGCTCTTAGACCTAGCCTTAAGGGTTTTCTCCGGTTCGGGATCGAATGGAGCTAAATCATTGCCACAAGATCTTCGCATACACCTAAAGAATGAGAGATGTCCTGAAAATGCAAAGACACAAACCAAACGAGATCAAAAGCAACAAGAAAGACCTACACTATAAACAATCACAAAAATGACTCAATGTAGACCTAGTCCCGGGCAACGGTGCCAAAAACATGTTACGCTAGAATTGGTATGCACGCAAAAGTCTTAAATTTATAACTCGATATATTTCCTAACTCCTAGCGAATCCACAGTGTATGGGTCATTTTGTAGTAAGGATAGTATTCCGAGATCGAACACAAAGACTAAGGTGAAATTGAATCAATAGTGACTAAGGATAGTGTTGATCTAGGCTAAGAAAGGAGAAAGAAATAAAGAAATGAAAATCTCAATGTTTTTGGATTGGTTTTGTGGTGATCAATCAAAGATCACAAATCATGCAAGATTTAAAAACTACTAAGCTAGCAAGGCAAATAAACAAACACAAACACGAGATACGTAATCAAAATAGAAAAGAGGATTCTAGGGGTTAGAAATTCCGGTTATGGCATAGGACTCAAGCTATCTAGTCATTCTTTGGATTAACTATAGTATGTTGGGAGTGAGTGTTTCTAGATTGGGATCAATCACCGGGTAGGTCTCATGGTCCACTAGTCCGTTCCTAAGGTCTCATCACCGGGTAAGTCTCAAAGAGCCTAAGGATAGGAATTCTACACAAACCGGATTGTCATCTAGGGATCTAACCTCTCCTTACCGGGTAAGTCTCGGGAAGGCAAGTCCTAAACATCAATCCTAGCACACTCAGTCCAATAGCGGCTTATGAGGCTCACTACTACCTAGAGTTCATCATCTTCGGTATCTAAGAGCAAGAATCACCGGGTAGGTCTCTTCTCACACTTAGTTGCTAACACTAGGTCACCCTAGGATAGATCTAGCTCAATAAACACTAGGATTTCAACAATCTAACAACCTAACACTTAGATTTATCAATACAAGCAAACCAGACGAAATCACGGTCAGTTCCTCACTTCCACGGCCGTGGAACTACCTAGAACAGGCCATGATTTACAACAGAGGCTAGGTTCGAGCAAACAATTCATCCAAAGGTACGTTTAAGTCTATCCTATCATAGTCCAAGCCATAACCATCTTTCCCTTACCCTAGAATCGCATCTATTTAGCCAACAACATGCATCTTAACAATCAAACTCATCAAGCATACAATCATGGAGTCCATATCAAAAGGATGAAATGAAAGAGAGATGAAGCAAATAGAACAAGAAAAACCAAGCTGAATAAAAGTCAAGAAGGACTTACAACCCTTCAAACGAAGGTTCGAATCGTTCTTACAACCCTAGAAAATGTTTCCGACAAATTTCACTCTAAATACTATGAAACTCTAAGAATGGTGTGTTCTTCTCTTCTTCTCCAATAGAGGTCTTTCTTCTCCTCCAAAAGTAGCTCCAATCCAATGGTGAGAGTGTGGAAGAGAATGGGATAATGGGTCTGGCCTCAACAGCCTGCAGGACCACCTTTTATACACCATCAAGGGCAAGGATCGGTTATGGAGATCGTGGGACAGTTGTCGCAGCTGTGCAGGGAGAACCACGGCCTATTTCCACGCCCGTGGATGTCCCAGTGGCCGTGGTTTTGGTGATTCAGACTTCTAGGGATCATCAAGCCACGATTTGGTGCAAGGCATGCACCAACAAGGTCCCATGTGTTCTCCTTTGCTCCTAACTTGCTTCCCAATGGGTCCGGAAGTGTGTCATCACAAGGAACGATCCTCAAATGTATCGATTAAGCTCCAAAAGCTCCCAAAATACCTACAAAACATGCAAAAGTCCGTGTAGACGTCTATTTGGACAACATACATGAATTAAGTGCAAATCGTCACGAACTAGGGCAAACCATGCATGAATGAGCGGAAAAACTGTCTAAATGAGTGCCTAAACTAACATCATAAATCGTGTTATCAGCGGCATTCAGGTCCGCAGGGGTGGTGAAGGCAAAAACGCTTGATCTTCTTCTAGGGAATTCCGTAGGGGCGGATCATTAATGTTCTTCAAACGTCTGACTCTTCGACTTCCTGCCGCTTCTGATGCCAAGCCACCGGGGCGTCCCAGTGTCGACGCAGGGGCGGTGACACAGACTCTTCATCTTCCAGCTCCCAGGTTGAGGCGTAGGCAGAGGTGTAGGGGAAGGCGCAGGGGCGCTGGTCTTCGCTTCTTCAAGGCAAGTCACCGCAGGGGCACCACGGGTTGACGCAGGGGCGGTGACAGTCTTTATGACTAGTGTTGGCGAAGGCGCAAGGAGCGCTCTGGAGTAAGGTGTCACCCGCAGGGGCGGTGACAAGGCTCCAAGGGGGCGGTGAAGCAACAAATGCTTTTTTTCGTGATCGATCTTCACTCCTAAGTGCTTATAACTCCTTCCTTGGCTTCTTTTAGTCTTCTTCTTCTGGACCAAGGAGTTAGTAGCATAAACCGACACAAATGCAAGAAAGACAATGAAAACAAGTGAAAAGCCAAGAGTGGCCTACCCGGACAGGAATTAGACTCAAAGGTCTTAGGAAGCATGGGTAAGCAAGAAACACAATGAAAACAAGTGAAAAGCCAAGAAAGAAAGAAGGAAAAGAGAGGAAATGTGAGAAAAAAGGGAGAAACTACCATCCTTATTGCTCCAAGAGTGGCCTACCCGGACAACCTCCTTATGACTCCCCTTCTTATGTCGCCAAACTCCGGAGGGAAACCTACACTCGGTGTCGCTCATTTTACCAAGGCGCCCTTTCGGGTTTTCACCTTACCACTCTTCTTCTTTTGCTGATCTCACTTTAACTCACATCCCTCAAGTCCAATTTTGCACCAACCTAAGGCTGGTCGGACTACCTTCTTTTTTCCTAAACCGCCCTTTCGGGTTTTCGGTTTATCCAAGGATTTTTTTATGCCTCTTTTCATTTTCTTTGGCTTTTTTATTTTCTTTTACTGTGAATTTCAATCTGAATTTAAAAATGCAAAACAAAACAAATCAAAAACCCAATTGAACTGTACAAGCAATGATAATGTCCTCCCCCATACTTGAAGTACACTTTGTCCTCAAAGTGGAAATGAGGCAAAGATAAAAGTGGGAGAAGGGAAGAGAAATGTACCCCTCAGTGGGATGGTCCGGATGGACCACCAGGACCCTCCTCCGGTGGGTAAGGAAAATGGCGGAAGAAATGCTCCTGCCGGCGGTAGATGTCATCTATGCGGTCCTGCTGAGCTGTCATCCGACGACCAAAAGAGGTCTCAAAGGTAGCTTGCCAAGCCAGCTGCTGAACCTCCATCTGCTGTTGTTGGGCCGCCAGCCAAGCCTCTTTCCGCTGGTCGAAATGGGAGGTCATGGAGGTGGCAAAGCTGGTCTGCCAGCTCCGTTGCTGCTCCAACATAGTCCGCTGGTAATCAGACTGCCATGTCCGGTGCAGGGTTGTCATAGCCGCCATCTGAGCCTGAAGGCTCGCAATGGCCGGATCCTCCTCTGGTGCCGTAGTGGGCATCTCCTCCTCATGTGGGATGGGCAGGTGCTCCTCCTGATGTGCCCGGCTGGAGCTAGCGGTATGCCTCTCCACAATGGCCACTAGTGGCCTCCTCGGCACGAAGGGATCTGCCGGAATGTAGAGCTCGGAGAGCTCATCTCCTAGTGGGAGAGGCCGAGGGAGATAGGTGAGGTGGCTCCCATCTACAAGGGAGATCCAAAATAGGTTCTCCCCGTCCCGTTGGAGGAGCTTGCACCTCCTAAGCATCCCCTCAGTGTAAAGAGGAGCCTCCACCCCGTCCTCTAGCTCGGACAGGTCCATCACCTGTGAGGCGATCAAGGAGATCACCCCACCGCCGACAATATCCCTCGGCTTGTCCCTCCTAATCCGCTTTAAAGCGGCAAGGAAAAGGGACGGCCAATCCATCACCTTCTCGCTTTGTGGAAGGTAGGAGTAGAGCAGTGGGAGGTCCTTGAGGGCGACCTTGTTTTCCTCTTTGTGTCCATAGAAGACACTCATGAGGATGTTGGAGATGAGCCTCAAGCTGGGGTGAGTGAGTTTGTTGGAGTACTCACCCCCAACATGGAATTCTGACCCGGTAGCTGCATGCCAAAACTCACACAAGTCCGGGGTCGGGACTGGATCCCGCCAGTTTGCAGAGGGATTGAGAGTTACCCCAAAGGCCTCTTGTAGATCGGCGAAATCAAGTGTGTATTTCACCTTGTTGGACTTGAAGGTGAGGCCGATACACACATGGTCTTCCTTCTCCATTGTGAAAGTGGAGATGAACTGTATGCTGAGCTCGGTATATGTTGGAGCACTTTTTTGTAGGAATCTCCGAGCCCAGCATTTGCCAAAAAAGCTTTCATGCTCTCCAGCATGCCTAGTTTCTCCAAAGTAGGAATATGTAAAAATCGAGTTGCATACACAACTTGATCCTGTACAATCCTGTAACGCTCCTTCTCTGCTTTGGTCATCTTGTATTTCCTTGGTGCTTCCATTCTTGAAGATGATTGAAGTAAAATATTAGTAATTGACGAAACAGGGAAAAGAAATCGACCTTTCTGATGTGATTTCCGCAGGGGCGGCTATGCAGGCGCAGGGGCGGTAAGGCGCAGGTGCGGGTGCTTGCAGGCGCGGGGGCGGGAGAAGTGCAGAGGCGATTTCTGGGTTGCGATGGAAGTGGTGTTGCTGAGGCCGCTCCGGTGTCTTCCTTGGTGGTTTAGTCGTCGCCGACGGTGTAGCTGGAGTGGAATGTTTGAAGTGGGTGAGGATGAAGGTGGTAAGAATGTGAGAGAGTAAGGAGATAGTAGGAAAGGGTGGCGCAGGGGCGTCGCGTCTGGTGGCTGGTTGTCGGAGGAGGCGCAGGGGCGTCGACGAGGTAGTTGGTGAGCAAAGGGGCGCAGGAGCGTGAGTGTGTTGTGAGGGAGTAGGGTTTGGAGGGTTCGTGTGTTTGGTGAAGAAGGTTGGTGGGTGGTGTGTGGTAGGTGTAGGCATTTTCGAGATCCACTTTTTTTTCTTTTTTGGGTAAACCCGCAGGGGCGGGTGATTGTCGCTGCAGGGCGGTGACAAGGGAGAGGGGTCACGCAGGCTCAGCACCGGGGGCGGCGCCGAGGATGCGTGTCAAGGATGGCCGCCGTAGGGGCGTTGGGATGTCACTGCGGGGGCGGTGACAAGCAGGTCGCAAGCGCAGGCCCAGCGCCGGGGGCGGCACTAGGCATGAGTGTCACCGCAGGGGCGGGGACACTGAGCCGCTGGGGCAGTTTCTTGACACATGCTCCTCTTCTTATTCCTTCGGGTTGCCTCCAGAGAAGCGCCTTTGTTTTATGTCGTTGGCTCGACGTAAGATTTCTACTTCTCTGACTGTGCTTCCTCCAACACCATCTCGTCAATCGGATCGTTCTTGACTCCTTCAAGGTAAATCTTTAGCCTTTGTCCGTTCACCTTGAACACCTTGTGCGTTTGAGGATCATAAAGATCCACCGCTCCGTGAGGGTATACTTTGGCTACTATGAACGGCCCTATCCATCTCGAACGCAGCTTACCTGCAAAGAGTTTCAAACGTGACTGAAAGAGAAGTACCTTATTACCTACCTTGAAGTCCTTCTGGAGAATGTTCCGGTCATGCCAGGCTTTGGTCTTTTCTTTGTATGTGGTAGCATGGTCATATGCATCTAGCCTTAGTTCCTCCAACTCTTGCAATTGGAGCTTCCGGAATTCTCCCACTTCCTCTATGTTAATGTTTCACTTCTTTACCGTCCACCAAGCCTTGTGCTCTAGCTCCACCGGTAGGTGACAAGCTTTCCCAAACACGAGCCTAAAAGGAGACATCCCGATAGGAGTTTTGTAGGTTGTCTGATATGCCTATAGGGCGTCATTTAGCCTTGCACTCCAATCCTTCCGTCCGGGAGAAACTGTCTTTTCAAGGATGGTCTTTATTTCCCGGTTGGATACCTCAGCTTGGCTGTTTGTTTGTGGATGATAAGTAGTTGATACTCTTTGATGGACGTGGTACTTCTTAAGGAGAGCCGTGATCGTCTTGTTGTAGAAATGGGTACCTCTATCACTGATTAAGGCTTTTGGAATTCCAAATTTTGCAAAGATATTTTCCTTAAGAAAAGCTGCAACTACTTTTGAATCATCAGTTTTGGTGGCCTTTGCTTCCACCCAGTTGGAAACATAGTCCACCGCAAGCAAAATATATGTGTTCCCGAATGAAGTAGTAAACGGCCCCATGAAATCAATTCCCCAAACGTCAAAGATTTCACAAAATATAAGAGAGGATTGGGGAATTTCATGTCTCCTTGAAAGATTTCCTACTCTTTGGCATTTATCACACACTTTGCAAAACGCAAAAGCGTCTCGAAAAATGTGTGGCCAAAAGAAACCGGCATCCAAAACTTTTCTTGCAGTTTTGTTTGCCCCAAAGTGCCCCCCACATGCTTCAGAATGACAGAAAGTTAGGACGGATTGTACCTCATTGTCCGGAATGCAACGTCGGATCACTTGGTCACTACAATGCTTCCAAAGGTAAGGATCGTCCCAAACGTAGTGTCGAGCTTCAGCCTTTACCTTCTCTCGTTGTGCCTTGGTGAAGTCTAGAGGATACTCCTTTCTGACAATGAAGTTCACAATGTCAGCAAACCAAGGCTTAAAAGATTGGAGATTAAGACAAACCTCTGTCGATAATTCCACAAGGGCGCCTAGACTGAGCCGCAGGGGCGGCTGGCCGCAGGGGCGGCTAGTGTGAGGCGCGGGGGCGGTTACACAACAGAGAGTTGTGTAAAATGTATCGTTTGGAAAACTTCCAGCTATCTCTCTTCCTTTTCTTGGATCTTCCTCCTCTTGCACTAGCCTGCTCAAATGATCGGCCACCAGGTTCTCAGCCCCCTTCTTGTCCCTTATCCCTAGATTAAATTCACTTAGAAGGAGCACCCATCGGATCAATCGTGGCTTTGCTTCCTTCTTTGCCATGAGGTACCTAAGAGCTGCATGGTCAGTGACGATAATTACCTTTACCCCAAGTAGGTACTGCCTGAATTTCTCAAGGGCAAAAACCACCGCCAACATTTCCTTCTCGGTGGTAGAGTAATTCCTTTGCGCTCCATTGAATGTCATTGACGCATAATAGATCACGTGGGAAGCCCGTCCGTCTTTTTGTCCTAAGACAGCTCCAACGGCGTAGTCACTAGCGTCATACATGATTTCAAAAGGTTTCTTCCAATCCGGGGAACGGATGATTGATGCGGTGGTAAGACATGCCTTCAAAGTATCGAAAGCTTTCTTGCAATCCTCATCCACTATGAAGGTGACGTCTTTCTTGAGCAATTCACATAGGGGTGACGAGATCTTTGAAAAATCTTTGATGAAACGTCGATAGAAACGTGCATGACCAAGAAAAGATCGGATTTCCTAACATTAGTAGGATAAGGTAAATTTTGAATTACATAACCTTTGCCCTATCTACTTCTATCCCTTTGAGGATATTACATGTCCTAGCACAATTCCTTGTTCGACCATGAAATGACATTTTTCCGAATTAAGAACCAAATTGGTGTCAATACATTTTTCAAGAACAAGTTTCAAATGTCCTAAACATGCGTCAAAACTATCTCCATGGACGGTAAAATCATCCATAAAGACTTCAATGAACTTTTCTATGTATTTGGAGAAAATACTTATCATGCACCGTTGGAAGGTGCCGGGTGCGTTGCAAAGTCCAAATGGCATTCTACGGTATGCAAAAGTGCCAAACGGGCAAGTGAACGTCGTCTTTTCTTGATCTTCTGGTGCGATGGCTATTTAGAAATAGCCCGAATATCAATCCAGGAAACAGTAGTACTGATGACCTGCAAGACGTTCCAACATTTGATTAATAAAAGGTAATGGAAAATGGTCTTTTCGTGTTACCTTGTTGAGCTTGCGGTAGTCAATGCAAACTCTCCATCCGGTTTGTGTTTTGCTTGGGACCATCTCTCCATGTTGATTTTCCACCATGGTAATGCCTCCCTTCTTTGGAACTACTTGGGTTGGGATAACCCAAGTGCTATCCGAGATAGGAAAGATCATATCCGCTTGGAGGAGCTTCAACACTTCCTTTTTTACCACATCTATCATCGGCGGATTCAACCTCCTTTGAGGTTGCCTAGAGGATTTGGCTTCGTCCTCAAGTAAAATCCTATGCATGCAAGTCGAAGGGCTTATCCCTTTGATGTCCGCAATGGTCCATCCAAGGGCCGTCTTGTGCTCTTTTAGTACCTTCACCAACTTGTCTTCTTGACCGGTAGTCAACTTGTTGGAGATGATCACCGGCAAGGTATTGTGTTCTCCAAGGAAAACGTACTTGAGGTGTGACGGAAGTTCCTTCAATTCTATTTCAGAGGCATGCACTATGGACGGAACAAGCTTCTCGCTTGGAGTTAGTAAAGTGGGCACAATGGCCAAATTGGAGATAGGTAGCTTTTTATGCCCATCTAATTGGGCTATGACCTGTTTCATGATGGATGTTAATACATAATCCGATTTGAAACCATCAATGTCAAGCTCAATCACATTTTTCAATTCATCGACATCATAGTTATCAAAAACATCTTGCACAAAAGGTTCAACAATGTCAATAATACATAAAGAATGATCATTACTAGGAAATCTCATTGCATCATAGATGTCAAATTCTACTACTTCTCCATCAAACTCCATGGTTAATTTGCCACTAACATAATCAATTTTAGTCCTAGCAGTTTTCAGAAATGGCCTACCTAACAGAATGGGTGCAGCATGTGAATCATTTTCCATATCCATTACAAAGAAATCAGCAGGAAATATTAGATTGTCTACCATTACTAACACATCTTCAATTATCCCTTTCAGGTACACATTAGATCTATCAGCAAGTTGTACTACTTTCCTAGTTTCCATTAATGGCCCAAGGCCAAGTGATTTGTAAATTGAATATGGTAAAAAATTGATAGAAGCACTAAGATCAAGCATTGCTTTGTCAAAGCGGGTTTCCCCTATAACACAAGGAATGCTTACCATGTCCGGATTGCTGCATTTCTTGGGCATTCTCCGTTGGAAAACTGCCGACACATGCTCACTTACTTGCATTTTCTGTTTCCCCTTTAGCTTCTGATCCCTCCTCATAGTGCAAAGTTCCTTCAAAAAACGAGCATACTTAGGAATACTTTTCACCAACTTAAGAAGGGGAATGTTTACCTCGTATTTGGAGAAAGTCTGAAAGAGGTCCTTGTCCTCAATGATTCTTCTCTCCTTCAAAGCCTCAGGAAAGGAGTTGGTGGTTTCTCAGAGTATAGTGGCGGAAAGTTAGGCCGGACGTAAGTATCCCTTTCAGCAGAACCTTTTGTTGTGTTTTCCGCAGGGGCGTCAGCTTGTAAGCGCAGGGGCGGCTCAGGGTTGTCACCGCAGGGGCGAGGACATCCAGCCGCAGGGGCGTCGTCTGCTTTGTGATGGGTGCAGTTGAAGCCGCAGGGGCGGCTGTGGGTGCGGTAAAATCAATAGAAGGTTTGCTTTGTGATTCTTTTGCTGGTTTTTGTTGGATCTGCTTCTCACTCCTTAATGTTAGGGCACTAACATTCTCCTTGGGGTTTATAAATGTTTGGGAAGGCAATCCTCAGGAAAGTCTTGATTCGGTCCTTGAAATGACTTCCGCCATTTGACTAACCTGTTGTTCAAGGTTCTTGATGCTAGATTCTGTTGTTTGAACATGAGTAGCAAATTGTTTAGTCAAAACCTGTAACATATCTTCGGTTGAGTGATACTTACCTTGACGGGGCTGCTGTTGTAGGTTTTGTTGATCCCTCCAACGAAAGTTCTGTTAGTCATGCCAGTTTGGCATGAAATTCTGTGCATAAGGATCGTTCCTAGGCCTTTGCTGCTGTGGTTGTCCATAACCCATTGCGTTCACCTCAACATCGTCATTCTAGACTTGTGGACACATGTCCGTTGGATGGTATGGGTCCGCACATACTCCACAAGCTTTGAGCTGTTGTGGGGTTCCCATAAGTGTTAGTCTCTTCACCATTTCCTTCAACTCCGCGAGCTCGGTGGAAATCTTGCTCTTCCCGGAACTCACAGCATGAACTCCTTTCTTAGCCGGGGTCCTTCCAAAGTTCCGAGTACCTTCCGCTAGTTCCTGTATCTTTTCCAAAGCAAGGTCAGGAGTAGAGTTAAGAATATTACCTCCGTAAGCCGCATCCACGATCCTCCTTTCATTGTCTAGTAAGCCATTGTACAAGTACAAGACTAGATCTTAAGTTGAATATCTGTGAAAAGGACAGCTGGATCGGAGGCGTGCAAACCTTTCGAAGTACTTGTAGAGAGTTTCATTCGCCTCTTGCTCGATGTTGCTTATAGCTTTCTTCAAGCTATTGGCTTTCTTGGCTGGAAAGTACTTCTCCAAAAACGCCTTGTGAAGGTTCTCCCAAGTGTCGATACTCCCGGATGGAAGGTGGTAATACCAATCATCCGCGGAATCTTTGAGTGTGAAGCCGAATGCCCTCATCTTGATTTGTTCTTCGGTAATATTGGCCGGCTTCATGCTCATACACACGGTATGGAACTTCCCAAGGTGCTTGATGGGGTCTTCACCACTTAGCCCATGGAAGGATGGAAGAAAGTGAATGAGGCCCGGCTTGAGCTCAAACTTGACTCCTTCCCCTAATGCCGGTATAGTGACCGCAAGAGGGTTTTGAGCCAAGGTGGGCTACGTAAGTTGACGAAGAGTACGGTCAGCCATCTCTTGTTGAAGTTGTTGTTGTCTTCGTTGCCGGATGTACGTCCTCTCAATTTCTGGATCAAAAGAAGCAAAGTCGGAGTTAGTAGCACGGGTTTGAACCATAAAAATGGTTCAAACCAACAATCAATAATAACAATAAAACACTAAAACTCCCCGGAAACGGTGCCAAAATTTGACCGACGGTATTTCTATGGTCGTCTATACCCAATCAAAAGTAAATCCCAACTTAGCACTAAGAACAAGTATAGTGGTTAAGTAAGGGTCGAACCCAAGAGAGTTAAGATGTTTTAGATGCAATTATCGATTATAGTAACAAGTAACAAAGGGGGGGGGGGGTGGTTGAATTGATGCGCACAAAAACTTATGAAAACGATTAACGCGACAAGTAAGACAATGATGGATGAGTCTACACTAGGTTGAGTCTAAGCATGCGATTGCTACTTTGGTGAGTTCCTTTTACAAGTTTTCAAGTAATCTCCCGTCTCGATCATATATATGTGTTGAGCCAACCGGCATCAACACAACTTAACATGTTAGTGTTCCGTAAACCTACAAGAACAAATAACAAGTTAGCTTTCAAACAAAGACTAAGGGATATAAAGAGAAGATTAAAACCGTTAAACTTATCTTTATATTTGTGTTCCTTTTCTTTAAGTAATTACAACCCGTTATTACTTAAAGTTGCTACTAGATTAAAGACCCGAACCCGGAACCTATTAATCCTAGTTGTTTGCATGCACTTTAGAACCTAAGGTGATCAATCTCAAGCAATAGTAAACATGCAATTAGACAATGGAGATCAAGGAAATACAAAGCATTACTGAATAAAAACTTATATTAAAAAGAACTTACAACCAAAGTAACAACGCAACTTCAAACCAACCCAATATAGCAAGGGAGTTAGCAACTCATTACAAAGGAAGCAAGATAATCTAAGTGGATAATTTGTTCGCTAAAAAGATGGATGATTCTAGCAATCAACCAAGGACTATTTATACTACAAAAGACACTAAATAGGAGTAAATGGCCGGCCTAAAACAGCCACCTTTAATGCCATAAAGGTGGTGTGAACAGCCGGAGTAAACCTTCTGACGTTAAACCGGAGGGGCGGCCTTCAGGTTTGCAGGGGCGGTGAAGGCAAAAACGCTTGATCTTCTTCATGGCCGCAGGGGCGGCTAGGGAATTCCGCAGGGGCGGATCATTAATGTTCTTCAAACGTCTGACCCTTCGACTTCCTGACGTTTCTGATGCCAAGCCGCCGGGGCGTCCCTATGTCAACGCAAAGGGGCTGTGACACAGCCTCTTCGTCTTCCATCTCCCAGGTTGAGGCGCAGGCAGGGGCGCAGTGGAAGGCGCAAGGGAGCTGGTCTTCGTCTCTTCAGGGCAGGTCACCGCAGGGGCACCAAGGAGTGGCACAGGGGCGGTGACACACTTCATGGCCGCCGCTGGTGAAGGCGCAGGGAGCGCTCCGGTGTAAGGCGTCACCCGCAGGGGTTGTGGCAAGGCTCCGCTGGGGCGGTGAGGTAACAGAAGCTTTGCTTCGTGATCGATCTTCACTCCTAAGTGCTTATAACTCCTTCCTTGGCTTCTTTTATTCTTCTTTTTCTGGACCAAGGAGTTAGTAGCATAAATCGACACAAATACAATAAAAAGACTCTAAAAATTATCCTAAATGATAGTGATTTCATCACATATCACATGCTATCACACATTTCCCGTTTAATTATCTTTATAACGTTATATACTCATAATCATATTTATGATTGTGACACAAGAAGTATATCATTCTTGCCCCTAGGTACTATAGTCATCTAGAGTGGTATCAGGCGTACCTCCCATATACATTTAGAGTGGTGAAATACCCCTTCCCGTATACTAGGTCTGGGCTAACCTCAAAGAACATCTCAAACTCCCTCAGGAGAAATGAGATAGATTATCACCGCCCGCTTCAAGGGGGTCAATCATACATCGGTAATAATCAATATCGCATGCTATAAAGCACATAACAATCACCACTCATGCGTAAATCTGATATAGGAATGCAGCTAAGTAAGTCCTACGGACTTATTTGAATCACAATATGGCTCAACCACGATCAACTCTACAATTCCTATAGGAATGAGCACTCTACAATTCCTATAGGCGATCTTCTTGCTTCTCAGTGATCTCTCTGTAACACCCCGAATTCGCGGGATTCGAAATGCCACATTGGGCTAGGATCTCACAATGTATCCTGACCCTAGCCTGACAACAAGTTCACTAAACCTTACAACATGGCACTAACAGATATAAAACAAATGCATAAAACTGTATAAATTGTACAACCAAAAGGTAAAACAAGATAGCCGAGTATAAACAACAACGCCCTCACACAGGAGGTAACAAAAGGTCATCCTCACGCAGGAGGGAAAAGTAAACAACCCTGAAAAGCCCAACATCCTATGTATGAGAGGTCCTCGGCCTGCCACTCTGCTAGACCACCCAGCAGCATGCCTATCCTTTGGGGCATTTACAACATGGTAATAAACCATGAGCTAACCATACATATAAAGAGTAATACATAAGCACAACTACAAACATGGATAGCTAAACACATCAGCATGCTATCAAATATTTACCAAGTTTATCATCTTTATATAATAGTCACTCATTCAAGTCGTATATATTTATATATATATATGAAAGTATATGACACGAGGACCGATACATCCCCGCCTCTGAGTGCTATATCCAACTGTACGAGTATTGGTCACACAATCCGTGTACCCTATGGGAGTGGATTGCGCCCTTCCTATAAATCAGATAGGCCTGACGTCAGAGAACCTCCCAGAATCCACTACGGGAAGAAAGGGAAAGGTTATCACAACCACGCAGTGGGGCAGTCAATAAAACATAAGTCGGTATAAACGAAAACTCATGTTATCATATCAAACATATAAAGCACACACCACTCATGCAAACACCCAATATAAGGATGGTAGCTAAGTAAGTCCTACGGACTTACCTCAACCTCGTACAAAGATCAACCAGAAGCAACCTCCAATCCTGAGAGAGGGGCATTGCCTAATAACAAGGCATAAAAAGATATCAAGCTCTATTCATCAAAGGGGTCACACCTAGACCCAAGGGATCCATAGGATCATCCACAACCAAACCTCACAACCTAAACTAACATCAACCTAGGTCCTTAAAGCTGTACAAGGCATATACTGATCATAACCTCATCAAAACACAACCTCACACATCTAGCATGATCCTATACACTCACACTAGGAAAGGAGGGAACAAAGGCATCCTAAGGTAAGCCTAGAAGCAACACACACTTGTGGAACCAAGAGAAGAACCTAGCTGATGTAGGTGGGCGCAGGGGTGGATTACAGGTGCCGCAGGAGCGGGTCCTGGCCGGCGCTAGGGTGGCAGCAAGGTGGCGCAAGGGCGGCTGGACAGCAGAGGCACCACTTCAACTCTTTCTTCACTTCTTTCTTCGATTCTTTTACTCCTTCTTCACTCAAACATCAGCATACATATAGAACAGACATATATATATACATCAACACAAGCCAAACAAGGCTGGAACAAGATCCAAACCTAAAGAATCTAAGCTACACTAAGGAAAAGGGGGAAAAGATGAAGGAAGAAGGAAGATAAGAGGAAAGCCATGGAAGCTTATCAAGCCAAACCTCCAGAGATCAAACACAGCAACACCACAACCTCAAGCTGACTCAACAAGGAACAACAACATCATCATCAACAACCAGCAAGCAAGACAAGCACAAAAGGCTCTCAAAACTCAGCAAACTCAAGAAGATCAAGAAGACATCCAAGAGAAGAGAAGAAGAACGTAGGGAGGGAGAGAAATGAAGCAGGAAAGAGATAACCCTCATCAGAAGAAAGATGAAGAAGCTTATAAAGGTAAAAAAGTAAAGCACGGGTCAAAGGGTCAAAGAAGACGGCTGCAGACACACAGAGCCGCAGGGGCGGCCCAGGCAAACCGTAGGGGCACCTATAGGGTCACACAGGGGCGGTCTAGGCATAAAATGGGTCCTCAACTCACTCTCTCAGCAACTCAGCAACTAGGCTCTTACACTCTCGATCGATCCTCTACTCTTCTAAGGTGCCAAAGGCAACCAGCCTTCATTATACACACACACACACACACACACACATATATATATATATATAGAGAGAGAGAGAGAGAGAGAGTATAGATCCTATGAGAACACCCCCTAACGTGAGAACATGAGAACAAATTCGTAATTATTATTAGTTTTGTTACGAATGTGCCATATCGTTTAATGTATTATTCGTAGTTATTGTTGGTTGAGTGGATTATTCGTAGTTATTGTTGGATTCCTAATTATTATTATTCGTAGTTATTATTATTTTTGATATCTACTCTAAATCTCAACCCTTAATACTCACATCCAACGGTGTACGATTGTTCTTATGTTCTCACGTTAGAGGGTGTTCTCATGGGAACCACACCCTATATATATATATATATATATGTGTGTGTGTGTGTGTGTGTGTATATATATATATATAGACATCCAAGAGATGCCAAAAATCAATCTTGTGTGACTCAACCAAAAGAAGAAGAGGGAAAGGAAAAGAATGAAAGAAGGAAGCTTACCACTATAGAATTAGGAAAGGGAAACAACACATCAAACACTGAGCTACAGATCCACATCACAACACATGTTCATCCTCAACACCAACATCATCAAACTATCTTCCAAGCTTAAGAAAATGTCCAAAGAAGAACCAAGGAGAAAGAAATCAAGAGAAGAGAAGGAAGAACGTGAGGGAAGAATGAGAAGGGAAAAGTCTAGAACGAAGGAAGAAAACCCTCATCTAGAAGGTAAAGAATAAACTTACAAGATAAGCAATTGAAAAAGGCGGTCAAAAATAACGGCGCCCACCCTGCACAACCGTGGAGCAGAAATCCCAGGCCGCCGGGGCGGCACCGCACCCACGGCCAAGCCGAGGCGCAGTCGCGGGGTCACTAAGGTTACAAGTTACCTCCTTGTGTTACACGGTCCTATCATATATCCATGGATGAGCCTATAACTTGAGGAAAACCTTAACTTTCGTATTTACTTCTACTTTACCAAAATTATTCATGTCAATTTACCTATAATAATAGGGTGGTGGAAAGTAGGAAGTTTGAACTTCTCGACTATCTCAATGATAGCTAGATTATGAAAACTTTTTCCATCTATAATCATCTTGACAACTTTTCCTTTAACTAGACACTAGTTTGAAATAATTATCATTTTGATTCTCTTTAGATAAAAGTTAGGGAAACATATAAATTTTTTCTAGAAATTAAACTATCATGGTCCTTATTTATAAAGAAGAGTTAAAATTACTCCCATTTTCTTCTTGAAGACACTACACACCTTGTACCTCTAGGATACTTTGACCATGGGTAGATACATAGTTCCCAATCCATCATTTGAGACGTATCTTCTTGTTCTACACATATTAACACACTCAAGAAAACATGCAAAGTCATTAGGTTAGTATAAAAAAATTCTCACAAACGTATCACTTATGTGTTTACACTCACATGCGTTACCTTTTAACTCCTCTTAGTTGGTTTGGGAAGGTCGCCCACAACCTTCAAGTGGAACTTTCACGATAAACATAAAATAAAGGTGTTTAGGAACAACAATCGATAACATAATAGCCTTAATCACAAAAAATTCTATATACGTGATGCTAATAGGATCCAAAGAAAAATTAAACTCATCTACCACCAATACCAATGAGCAATTTGTAAATTGACAATGTTCAACGGAGAAAAGGGTACAAAGATAAGGCAAAAGGTAATGCAAAATCAGCTCCAATGCACCAATAATTTCGTTCTTCTTATTTTTTTTACTTACATTTTTTACTTATAAACTCTTCTCATGCACATAATATCAAAAAAAGTTTAATATATGAAAAACAACTATGAACTTTACATAAGAACCCAATTTTCTTTTTTAAAACAATTTGGTTTACTAAGCTTTTTCTAGTTTTGTGATTAGTAAATGTACCCCTTGAAAGAAGAGTGTGTAGAGTTTGAGAATAAATACAAAAGGTTGGGGTATATTTACTTAATTGAAACATTCAAAAGCCTAGTTACTACTATACTTTTTCAAAAAGGCCTAGTTATCAAAATTGTCCTTTTCTTTTTCGGTTTTGAAACGGTTTGTACTACAATTTGAACCTTTTTTTTTTGTTTTGAAGGGATTTGGGATCAGAAACAAGCTAGGGGTAAGGTTTGAGAGGGTTGATTGGTTTCTTGAGAAGATCAAAAAATAGTGATTTTCTTAGATCAATAACAAGAAAGAAGGGGTTTTTTTAAAGGGTTTCAAGAAAGGTTCAAGAAACAAGATTTGTTTCAAAAAAAATTTAATTTTAAAAATCAAGAATTGGTTAAGGTATTGGCTTATGGGATAAAGTTGATAGTTAAAAGCTTGTAGAGATTGGCTCATTGACAGAGCTCTTTAAATGGAACTTTAGAGTGCAGGGGATAAAAGTTCTAAAAAGGCTCTTTAAGGGAAGCTTTAGGGAGTCCAGAGAAGGAAAATGAGTAGAACAATCGGCTTGCTTCCAAAAGAGTTTGGTATCAAAAGAGCAATGACCTTATAACATCAATTCAATAACAATTAACATAATTTAAATTAGTAAAGAACGAGAATAGTAGAAACTAACAAAAACGGTAATTGTTCCATGACTTTTTTTTGTGAACTTCTTGACGAATCTTGAAGTTATGGATTTTTTTGATTTCGATAAACACAACTCTAATACCACGGTGGTGGTCTATGAAACAACTTGGAGCACACTAGGAGAATTAAGGCCTTAACACAACTAATAATTATCGTAGAACTCTTTTGCTTCAGTCTCACATAAGTGGGAAAACGATGGTCCCTAAAGCACAAGAAGAAGATGAATAATTGAGAACACCAACTTGTCAATTCAAGGTGACACAACACAGAACAAAACAATCTATAAGGTCGAATGAGGTTTCACTTGTCACTCTTTACAGAGGTAGAAACCAACACACGAAGGTGCCAAGGAAATGTCAATATATTCAAAGTTGACATCAATGATGCATCTAAGGCTGCATTTAACGTGATTTTTACGGTTGGTAAATTAGATTAAAACCCTCTCTAATCGAGGATAAAATAACCTAAAAGAATTAAAAGAACGATAGGCTTACAATGGTCAAAAATTTAAACATAACTCAATAGTCATTATAGGATGTAAAATACATCCATGAGCCACGCTTTTCCTTGCTATTTGGCATTCAAATTAATGATTATACTTATCCAGTTTGACCGTATTGGCTTGACTCGAGTCTCGGACATTTCTACCATTGATGTTTTTCATCTCCTTGAAATGGTCTTCATTTCTCTTCTAGAAATATTCTTCATATCTCTTTTGTCTCGAGTGATTATAATTATTCCTCTTTTATTCTTTAGATTGATCTTCACTTCTTACCTTCTAACTTCCGTAATCACATTTTCCAATCGAGTTAGGTCCAAAGATGCTCCTACATCACTAAGTGTTTAAAGTTTATTGCTTGCAAGATTCTATAATTGCGTGAGTATATACCTTTGATGTAGTTGAGTTATGACTTGATATTTATGGTTTTGCATGTTATGGTGATTTTCCGACTCCAAAATATATGCCTCTTGATTGTTATCTCTTGATGACTCTTTTACTTTGTTTTGTATTGACTACTTGTGACCAAACAAAACTTCTTTTTTTTCTCTTGATTGACATATGAGTTGAGATTTATGGCTTATTGTTACTTACGTCAAGTGACTCTGACTTGTATGTTTTTGTCTCAATTGATTCAAGTTTGTGTGTTATTATTGTCTTTTATCTTTTTCGGCTTTACAATTATTGCACGAATCATTAAGGTTCTACTCCCCGTGTTTGATCATAACTTTATACTATAACCGATTTTTATATTATTTTGTAGATTTGAGGCTCACTCTTTAGACCTTATCAGCAACCCAACTAGAATATGTAAAAACTTGCTTTTAATAGTTTACCAAAGTATTAGATATAATTTAGAATTGGTGCACTTGTTTTGAAATTGTTTTGGTAAACTGGTTATACTTCCATATATTACAATTTCAAAGACAAAATCTTTTATTCTCTTCATTGTATAATTATCTAAAATATTAAGCTTTCCCCTCGTGGAAAACATTTTCGGTACCCTACAAACCGAGGTGCCTATTTTTGGGAAAATCAAGGGTTTAGATTTAAGGTTTTTACTAGGGATGACAATCACACCCGCATCCAATGAGTTTCTGAAAATCCGTCCCGTTAAAATGGATGAAAACTAGTTAACCAGCGGTGAACCTCTGATGCAACGGTGATGTGGCGGTTTAGATAAGGGTGAAAAACTCAGGACCACCACCCGACCCACCACTTGTACTCATCACCCGCCCTCATCACGAATATTATTATTAATAATTTTTCATAAATTTCTATTGTATACGATTACACCAATGTATTTTTAATATAAATATTTTTTGTGCATTAACAATATATAACATTACATTAAAATTTCATTAACTTTAGAGTTCCTAATCTTTTGTTGTCTTATTTGCTTTAAACCCTTATCAGTCTTGCTGACTTCCAAAGTTTTATGACATTTAGGGTATATACACAATGTAAAATTCTTCAATTTGTAAATCGAAATAAAAAAATTTATTGTATCTATATATATTACTAAAACACAACCTTCTTAGTTCACATGTCAACACGTTAGCCATACCATCTAGGATTTTTTGGCAAATAATTACGGATTTGTCATATTTTAATTATAGATTTGCCATATTTTAATTACAAGTTAATTCAAAATTAAAATGTTTTTTTATTTCATTATACCAATTCAACAAAAAGAATTTCATCTCATCATTTTCGATATCTTATGGTTATAACAATACGGTTTTGTTTATTACCAAATCTACAATCATCCATAACAACTCAAGATCACGTCAATATATTTTACAAATCTTTTAACAATAATCTTTTTTATATATTTTTAATTATGTCCTTTCATTATATATTTTATGTATTATATTTTTAAACCAAAAATAGTCTTTTTCTTATTCCTAATTAATTTTGTATTAAAAAAATTATATTGGAGTATAAAGTTTACTAACTAACAACTTAATTGAAATTAATTAAAATAGACCCTTTAAGTACGGGTTTGTTTATTAGCTAACAACTTAATTATAAATATTAAATTAAGAATTTATTTTATCCGTACATGAATCTCAAATGTATTAGATTTCATAAGAAAGTTCTTAAATTTCAGGGGGAAATTTTTTTTTGGTTTTTCTAAATTTTGATTGCAATTCATATGCTACTTTTTTAAAATTTTGGAATCATATTTTTTATATTCAAATGTAGTATATTCTTTAAAAAAACATATTCTTTTTTTTTAATATTAAGATTCGGTTTTCTACAATTTTTATATTTTGAGTTGGATTCGTTAATGTTAAAATTGTAACGCCCAGAATTTTGGTCCCGTTTACGAGAGACGTTAGAAGCCTTGAGCAAGGGCTACCGCCCTTGCGGCTTAGAAGGCCCGCGACCGCGACTTGGACGTCCCGCGGGGGCGGTGACACGTTAGAGCGGGAGTTAGGTTTCTTTTCCGTCCGACCTTTCATCTCCTAACTCCTTTATGCCGACACATTACTAGAGGTGATTCTTGGGCTGCTTGACCTTTGGTCTCCTCCCATTTATGCAACCTTATCTCCCTCCTTCATTCCTTTTCACGTTACTTTCTCTACTCTCCTTCCTTCTCCCTCATCTCCTTCACCTTCATCCTCCACCTTAGTGTTTCTCTCCTCTTGAAGTTGTTACACAAAGGTTGGACTGTAGAGACGTGATCCAGAGTAAGTTCTTTTCTTCTTCTTCTTCTCTACTTCTTCCTTTTTCCTTCTTGCACCTTTGAAGACTGAGATCCATGGATTCACTCAAGAGAGTTTTCTCTTATTCTTTCTTATGTCCTTGCATCCTTAGACCATGGAGGAAGGCTATGATCTTGTGGTGAGAGCTAAGAGACATTCACACCATCAAAGAAGGCAAAAGGAAGGTTGTTGTACATCGAAGAACAGAAGAGTCAACGTTTCTAGACTGCAGCCGCGGGGACGGATCCTGTGAGCCGCATGGGCGGATACTGTAAACCGCGGGGGGCGGCCTCTACAAGCCGCGGGGGCGTACTTTGGGTCCTGCACACTGCAGGGGCGGCGTCTTGACACCGCAGGGGCGGTTTCTACATCAGTAAGCCTCCGATCTCTTGTTCCTTTCTACCCTTTCCGTTTCCTTCTCTTGAACCATCTTAGTAGCATGTTAGGATGACTTAACATAGGTGATATGGAATGCCAAGTAGTGGCTTGACCCTTAGGGTTATCTTGTGAGAGTTGAAGGTATGTTGGTGGTGATATTGTGGCATGAACTCTTAGGATCTGTGAGGATATTGGTTTGGGACTGAGTTGTTATGTTGGAAGCCTTTAAGGCAATGGACTGAGAGTATCGTGTATCTTTAATATTTATGAGTGGTGAGGATTGTGAGCACTAGAAGTCTATGGACTTCTAGTTGGCTAGAGGGTTAATCTATCTTGAGTTGTTGTTTTTCTGAGGATGTTGAGCCTAGGAGTCTAAGGATTTCTAGTTGACTAGAGTGTTGCTTTAGTACCATTCCTCGTTGCGAGAGCTAGGAGGCTCCCTGCGACCAGCCCAAGCAGGTAGACGGTCAGATGCATTAGTACCATTCCTCGTTGGTAAACGGGGACAAGGGAGAGGTTTGGGAATCCCTCGTGTCACAAAATAAGTATCATTAGTAATGGCTTATCACCTAACTAAAGATAATAAACGGATTGAGTGTTGCATGTTGGTTGTGTATGTTGTGTGTGTGTTTGTGCTTTTACCTTTATAATTATGCATAGAATGTTAGCTAACGGTATTATACCGCCTTGTAGATACCTTGCAGGTTAGAGAGGCGATCGAGTGATCCGGCGGTAGTGGGCAGTCGAGGTTTCGTGCATTATAGGACGAGAATGTTTATCTTATTTCATGTTTTTGAGACTGATGATATTGTATTCTGGTTTTGAGACTCGGTTGGTTTGTTTCGAGATTGTACTTTTGTTTTCGCTCATGAAATAAAACTATGTTGTTTTGCCTTTTTATTTGTGTCATGTTGTAAGGTCCGATGAAGTTGTTGCCAGGCTAATGGCCGGGACCCATTGTGAGGTCCCAGCTCGTGGCATTCCGAGTCCTCTAGGATTTGGGGTGTTACAAAAATTTCCTTATTTGTTTTTTTATTCATATTCGATTGTAAAAGCTTTCGTTATTATTAAAAAATTCATTCCGATTCGTTTTTGTGTCATATATATTTATTTTAAAAAAATAATTCGCTTTTTATTTTTCATCTTCGTTTTTTACAAGTTTTTAGTTCTTTTTTTTTAATTCAGATTTGTTACTTTTAAAAGTTTCTTATACATTTTTTTAATTTAGATTCGACTAAAAAAATTGGTTACGTTTTTTTTATATTCGGATTTTTATTTGTTTTACATTTTTAATCATCCACAAGCGTAATCTCATTCGAGTAATCAATTTTGTTATGATTCCGATTTTTATATTATATGCGTAAATTTGGTTAAATGTTAAATAACCAAACTAATTTTGTGTAATATAGGTAATTTATAACTTTTTTAAAAAATCTTAGCTAATTTTTCCTAAAAATTTCGTAATTATAACTTACTCAATCATTAACTAATATTAAATATTATTTAATTTTTTATATTTGAAATTTGAATCTTCCCTCACAAACTTTTAACACCTTACTCATTTGTAGTGCCTAAATATTTTGGTAACAAAATTAATATGCATGAGCATAATTAGGGTAATCTATTTATAAGCTTAAAAAAGGGGTATATTGTATAAAAATTAAATTAAATCTAAATAATGAGACACTTCTTTATTCGCAAATATTTTATCATCGTGGGAATAATTGAATGGCTATTATAATGTTTCGTAAATATATCATTAGTTCATACATATACAAGCTCATGACATATTACTCAAAAATACAATATATAAATATACCCGCACAAGGTGCGGGTTATAAACTAGTTCTTCATAAAAAAAATTTTCTTCTTTACCATAGAGAAGCTCAATTTTGAAATTTTAATGGGAGTTGAAGAGAAAATTTTGAAATATCAAGATGGTTTAATGATTTTAATTATGTTAGTTTTTTATTATTTAATATTTTGGAACTACAAAAGAGATTTCAGACTTATATTTTCGTTCAAATCATGCTAGGGGTTAATGACTTTACCGAATTGAATTATATATTTATTTTTTGCTTGCACAATTTTACTTTTTAAAAACTTTGGTTGAATAATAGCTTACAAAAAAGTTTAAATTTCAAAAAAAAATCCGATTTATCGGTTCACGTGAGGGATGTAGGTGCCAAAAGCTATAATAAGGGTGAAAATTTAGGTGGTGGGTAGGGTGATTAAAGTGATACATCTACTCATCACCCGAACCATTATCTTCCTTCTTGCATGATTTCCTAGTCCAAATTTTGTTTAATGGTGTCCTTCGTACGTGGTGTGGTTGATCCCTCTAAAGTGAAGCTCCTTAATGTGATGATCTCAAATCTGTTCTCTAATGGTGGCCATTAATGGCCTTATTGGATTCATCTAATGATTCTCTTTGCATAGGTCAAATTGACATGCACACATATTCCTCATTTAACACCAAGGCATTTCGACTTGTTCATATCAACTAAACTAAGGATTTAAAGTAATTTCTTAAATGTAAGTGCATGAAATATAATCTTTATTCCGTATAGAGGGAGGGAGATCATTCATGAGATTATAGGTTTGGTCCACATGTAAGTTACACGAAGACAGAGAAACAACAAGGATTGAAGTGAGGATGAAACCAAAAGGAAGACTATACAGACATCACAAGCTCTGACATCATTCTGTCCAACCACACACCACACTCACCTGCATGCTGTAAGGGCCCTCTCGATGAGTCGCTTTTGCCCAGTTTGGGTCCTCTTCATGCACTTTATGCCATCAAATAATGCCTCTAATTTTATCATTTCATTTCAACCAACCGAGTCTTTCATACTAAATTTGTGTAATAATTCGGTGAAAAAAAAATATAGTCCGTAAAACAAAAGCTCAAAACAAAAATAAAAGACGGATTGAAATCGACCCAATCAAGAAATACAAGTAATGGGATCAAGTAGATTCAATATAATATATGATTTTTTTAAAGAAAAAGATAGAATGTCAAGTCGATCGAGGGTCTCCATTGACTTGCCTAGTAGTAAGGGAGAGCTATGGGGATTTTATCACACGGTCCAAAATCATATAATACATGTAATCAACAATAATTGATGTACGAAAATATACGTATTATAGAATCAGAGTAATCACGTCAATGCATAATCAATCTCAATTTATAATAATCCTACACAACTCGTATCTTGTTGGACATAAAATTATAATTTCATGTGACTTTCTTATCTTACAAACAATACTTTAAAGAACACAAGGAACCAAATAATATATATGCTTAACGATCGCATCTTGCAATAAACAAAGCCTAAACTACTATATATAACATATATATTAAGACATTTAAAGAAATAAAATCATCATCAACATATCAAATTTGGGCTCTCTGGGTCCATGATAACCTATGAACCCACTGGACAAAAAAACACATCCTCAAAGATCGAAACATTTGGAATTGCAACCCTAAGGCTCAGCACAGCTGCTTCTGGAAAAACCTTCTCAATATCAGAGATGAACTGATTATCTCTCCCAATGGCGCCTCAAACCCTGGACCAATACCCAACCCAAATAGACCCTTCTCTCCAAAAATTGCGTACAATTTTTTCAACCCAAGGCCTCCTTTTACCCAGTCTGCCCCCTGCAGATCCATCTGGCTCAGGACCAACATCCCCAAGTCTTGCTACATCACTTGGATTGCTCTTCACAAGAAATTGCCCACTCTCTCCCGGATTAACCAATGGAATCCTGCAACTTCGACCATCTGCAAGCTTTGCAATTATCAGGAGGAAGATGATGATCATCTATGGCACAACTGCAGCTACTCTACTCTCGTTCTGGATATCATCTCAAGATGGACGAAAGTCCCCTATCCAGCCCCCTATATTCGTAACATTTGGTCCTGGCTTGGCTCACGACCCAACCCCAAGTTCAATCTCCTGGAGTGCACTAGGATTGCCACTATCACCGCGTTCATTTACTTTATCTGGAAAGCAAGGAACAATCTGGTGTTCAACAATGCCTTCACGAGAGTTGTCGACTGCGCTGGCGAAGCCATCAACGCTACTAAACAGCACCTCGAGTACCATTGGAAGGATAGATCCCCGCAGAGCCATGCTGATGCTAGAATTCTAGGAATTCATCTCCACTAATCTTTCCTTCTGTCTTGTTTCTTTGAACTTGAACCTGCTTCTGTAATCCCTTGTACATCCTTCTTCCTTAATACAATTAATTTTTCAAAAAAAAAAAAAGTGATGATTGAGTCAACCTAGCGTATAAATCAAGTTGATTGATGGATAAGTTAACGGCTACAAAAGGTTGCCAATGAAATTATGAATCAAAGTTGGATAAGAAACCTAATGGTCAACCTAGAGTATATATCGACTATATTTAAATTATTCATACTAAAAGAAGATTATAAATCAGACCCTAACTTTACTCTGTGAAGCCCAAAATATATTATAGGGTCCGTTTCAATTGTCAATTGAGCCAAAAGGGAGGAAGAACCTGAAAATTGTTTGAGGATGAGTGGCTTAAAGGAGCGACGCAAGGAGTTCCGTCTCTTTTATTCACAGTATTACAAAAAAATAAAACAATTACAATATAATTTGATGCAAATATAATATATATATATATATATATATATATATATATATATATATAGAGTATAGATCCTATGAGAACACTCTCTAACGTGAGAACATGAGAACATATTCGTAATTATTATTAGTTTTGTTACGAATGTGTCATATCGTTTAATGTATTATTCGTAGTTATTGTTGGTTGAGTGGATTATTCGTAGTTATTGTTGGATTCCTAATTATTATTATTCGTAGTTATTATTATTTTTGATATCTACTCTAAATCTCAACCCTTAATACTCACATTCAACGGTGTACGTTTGTTCTCATGTTCTCACGTTAGGGGTTGTTCTCATGGGAACCACACCCTATATATATATATATATATATATATATATATATATATATATATATATATATATATATACACACACAAGAGATGGATAAGAATGAGGGTAAAAAATAATCTAGAAATGAATGTTGTTGGTTCGTAGATTGTTAGTACTACGAACTTATGTTAGTTCCCAAGGTAGCGGAATATAGCACTTTATAATAACAACTAACGAACTAACTGTAAAGTAGTAAAAGTATTAAGGCACCTCAATTTAGAGTGGAAACCCTCATTGCCAAACTTAGTGAATCGGGACTACAACCACTTACCCAACTAGTATCTCCACTAGAAAGGACTTCAACTCTTCACAAAATTTTATTGATAGTTTTGCCGGATTTTGCACTCTTCAATGGTAGTATCTCATATGACTCCTTAACTTCTAATCTCCAAAACAATCCACTAAACTTCTTCTCTTCACTTTACAACACTTTTCAACACTCCGCCAGCGTCCCCGACTTGGTGCAATTCGTGCTCCTTCGTGCTTTTTGTGTGTATAGGACCGAAATATGAATTTTGAAAGAGTTAACAAACTTCGACCAAATCCTAGGAGTATATATAGAATATTAAACTACAAAATATATACTTTACTTTATTGTCTACGACCATGCTTAGATAAAACAAATAATATGTTTTCTATCTAAACAAAGATCATAAGAAATATCTTTCTAAGATACATTTTATGAAGATAGATAAAGGTCATGTGACAAAACATTTTCAAGCATATAAAATATGTTTCCAAATATAGAAGATATGATATCCAGTATTGCAATTTAAAATAATGGGTCAATTGTGTAGGAAAACTTTTGAATTTGCTTGAGAATCAGAAATTATTAATGAAAAAATCAACTTGTCCAATTTAAAATAACGGGTTAATTGTTTTAAGGTTTTGAGGAGCTTTTGGATTGAATATGGATGAGAATTTATAAAATCGCTAGATAAGATATATATTCAATTGACCCCAATAATAATTACAACATATTCCGTAAAATATTGTTCCCAAAGATAAATATTATAAGTTGTATGTTACTATCCAACCGGATATTATATAATTTTAAAAATTCGGATATTATCAAAACATAATTGATTTATCTTTGGTAAAGTAACCATTGGATATTTGATACTCGGATTAATAATCCAATACTTGGATGAGATTGATTCAGGCGGAATTTGATCATCTGGGTTGACTAACCACTGGTACAATACTCGGTTTAATTAATACATGTATGTATTTAATAAATATATTTTACATATGTATGCAATACACATAATGTATTACAATTATGTTAAACATTTTATAATGATACATAATATAATAATTACACACAATATTATATATTATATGATATTTTTAAAAAAATTTATCATTATAATCGGAGGTGGACTTTTTTTACTTGCTCTGATCCGGCTTAATTAGTTATTTCGATTGGGTTTTTCGGTCCGGATAAACTAGCCGTGTTTAAACCAATCAATATTTCAAACTTTGTAGATGAAGTTGGGTAAATGGGATATTGATAAGATCAACGAGTTGTTGAGTTTTATCCTCCTATTTGACATCATATAATAAATTCAAAACTAGTTTCTCCCTCTTAACACTACAAATGACATATTGTGTAGGATCCATGTATTCGAGATCTCAATGAAATGTTAAAGATTTGTTTAATTTTAATAAACTAAATTAGAACTTCACGCGTACATCTTTTATTAACGATGTAGAAGATCCGGACTGCTGTTTAATTATGCATTATAGGATTTATAGCTACATAAATTAAGAAACTAAATATCTTAATTATTTTGGAGATCAATCAACTCCATAATACCCCTAAATAAAAGACCGTATTTCTACAACATGTCCCAAAATTTTCTCCTAAGAAACTGTTCAAGTGGGCAATTTTGTAGTTTGCATTAAATAAAGGGACAAATTAAGATGGATTACAAGTCTTTAAAATGCCACCATTGCAGCATGCATGAAATTATAATAAGACCACTGAATAAAATGAGAATACTTTTGTGTAGCAACACATTGAAGCAGGATATCCTAGTCTCTTGTAGGGTTGGGTTAGTTACATGTACACTCCAGCTCCAGCAAGCAAATCCCGTTTCATCATGTCTAAATACAACAGTTGAAGAATTGAAGCACATAAAAGAGTCGCATATACCAGCCAGGGGGTTCTGTGTCAACATGAAAGAGTTGAACTCATTGAGCATTGAGAACCCGAGTTGGGTACTCCCCAAGTGCCCAGATTGGGAATATATGCAGCATATAATACGAGAATATACATGAAGCTTCATTTTCAGTCAGAGTTGTCAAGGGCTTCTTAAATCAATCTATTGTCATGCTGATATTTGTTGAGCACCCACCTCATAATTGAAAGAAAGATAATCTCCATTTAACCATTTTCCATTTGAGAATTGATAAGTACTCTTGCTGCTCGATGGAGAGGCTCTCAGCCTATTTCACAATCCAAAAGCAATGAACCAAAGTAACCATACACATCTGGCCGGTGTAGTTATGAATTAAAAATATACTCGACCCAGGAAAATAGAATCTTCTATTTCAATAAGAGTCAGCATGGCCCACCCTGTATTCACCACATGAGATCTGTCTCTTTTAAGATTTGTATATACCTATCAAGAATCGTATATAAAAGCATCAGAGGATACTACGTAACGATTCGTTAATACAGAAAAAACTTTAGATGTCGAATCTCGATTTTCCAGAAGCAATGCATGATTCAAGAATAGATACATTCTATAAAAAAAGGACTCATAAGGGATTAGGGCTGGGTAAAATGAGCCAAATGAAACCGAACCGAGGCTTACCAACCGAACCAATTAAATTGGTTACCAACACGTTGGTTATCAATTTAACTGGTACGGTACTACCGAACCAACTACAAAGAGTTGGTTGGTAGGTGGTAACAATATCCGCGTACCACGGGATTACCGTACCAACCGACTTTTTTTTAAACAAATAAAATAATATATACACACTAATCTTTTTTTTGTTGAAATGTTAATTGTATTAAGAATGGGATGTACAAGGAGATTACAGAAGCAAGATCAAAGTACAAGGAGATAGGATAGCATAAGCAAGCAACTTGGGGTACGGGCTAATCAAGCAAGGTTAAGATTAAGCATTCTAGCCATTTGTAGTGTTGAGGGAGATCTGTCCTTTCAGTTGGATTCGAAATGGAGTTTTATGGATCTGATAATCGTACCAGCAAAATCCACAACTCTTGTAAAGCAGTTGTTGAAAAGCATGTTGTTTCTGACAATCCAAACATGGTAGATGAAGGTGATGGATGCAATCCGGATACAATCGATCAACTTGGGCTTCGGATTAGTACAGGTGCTGAGCCAGTTCCAAAGGCAACCCAGGTAGGGGGCGGGATAGGGGGTATGGGTCCATCTGAAAATAATGTCAAGCACGAGGGAACCATAGCTACAATGAGTCCACATATGGTCATCAATCTCGGCAGAACTATTGCAAAGTTTACAAGTGTCATTAGCAGTAAGGTTCCAAGCTTTGATCCTGGCCAGAGTGGGCAGCTTGTGAAGCGCAGCAAGCCAGGAGATATAGCTGCACTTCAGGATGTTTGACGTGAGCCAAATTGCTTTGAAGGGATTAGGTTGGCCTAGGGGAAGATGAGGTTTGAAGATAACAAAGGCTTTATTGTGGGAAAAGGCACCATTAGGGTTGGACAAAACATCCCCACGTCTATCCATACTAATCTTGATATAATACTTCATATATAATTATATATGCAATTTTTTTGTACCATTAGATGTAAATTCAAGTAATGTTTTAATGTCACCCGTCCATTGAAGTGCTTTCTCTATTTACTGATTTAGTCATCTAGCCTTCTTTAACTTATTTATCTAATCTGTTTTGTATTAATTTTAGCTTGTTACTTGTTACTCTTACAACTGATGTTTTGTTTAGTATTATTTTTGTATTAATTTTAGCTTGTTATTGTCATAACATATGTACTATAACAACATATGTTTCTATTGTAGTCAGCATACTAAACCTAAACTTTAGCTTGTTACCGTAACATCATATGTTCTATATTATTTTTATACTGTTACAACTCCTGTTCTATCATATAATCTTCATTCTTTTGATAGAGAATACTTTCAATCAATGTTATGAGGCAGAAAGAAATACAACAAGCTCTAACTTGATTCAAATATGAAATCATGTGGAGCACAAGTCGAGATTGGACTACTGAACTCTCTAACCTATAACTTGGAATGATGATTGCATATTTAATTATTTGTGTTTCGTTTGTAATGAAGTATGAAGTTCTATGAGCTTGTTAAACATACTGTACTCGAATTTGCGGATTGTTGAATTGATGAAGTTCTTGTCTTGTTTTAAATATTGTACTCAAATTTGCGGATTGTTGAATTGATGAAGTTCTTGTCTTATTTAAATTTAATTTTAGCAAACATATAAGTTGGTAAAATGTCATTACCAACCGAACCAACCGAAAAAGTTGGTATACCGAAGAGTTTGTAAATGGGTTTAGGTGGTTGGTAATGATACAAGATTTCTCATTACCAATTATAGTTGGTTGGTAGGTGGTAAGGGTAAAAATAAGTTGGTAATGTACCGAACCCAACCCTATAAGAGATAATATGATTTTATCACAAGAGAATTTCTCAAATTTAGAGCTCTAAGTATATAGTTTACCTAATCCTGACAAGAAAGATAAGTCTCTCCCCAACCACCACAAGGAAGTTGTTTAGACAATAGAAAATCACATGCCTTACGGATGCTAATACAATTGTCATAACTCTTTCCTGCAGCTTTCAGGCCTTTAACCCCAAACCAAATGCCATACGTAAAGCAAACTGCCCAAGAGCCATACCTACAAATACATGGATCCTGACACCACATTCTTCCTATTAAGTTTAGAGAAACATCATCAACCAGTGATTTAATCATCAAAAGGGCACAACTATGATACTCCACATCCCAATCAAATACATCAAGACACTGTGATAGTTTACATAATTACAATTGGGCACCCCTATATTTACAAATAAAATCACATGCATCATCGGGGTTACAAGTGTCTAGATAGATCCACAAATAAAATCATCATTTCTCGTCATGTCACCTTCGACGAGAACTTTTTCCCGTTTGCTACTCCTTCTCGAGTCTCCCCGGAACTGTCGACCCATTCGAATGATGATCCAAACTCTCCATATTTTTTTGACAATCTTTCCAAAGCCCAGCAGCCTTCCTCTGGCCCAACGCAACCTCGCTCTCCCGCCAGCCCAATCCGGCCCAACTCGGCCCTTCCTGCCCCCGGTAGTGATACTCCAACCCTGTCCGGCCCTTCCCTGTCTTTTTCCAACTCTGGGCCTACTGCTTCATTGCCCAGCCCAGTCCGGCCCATTCCACCGCAGGCCTGCTCTCCTCCCACTAGCCCAGCACGTCCTGTTGATGATCAGCCCACAATCCCGTTCATCATCAACGGACCAAGCATATTGAGATAGACGTCCACTTCGTCCGCGACAAGGTTGCCCGTGGTCACGTTAGAGTTCTTCACGTACCTTCGGCGTTTCAATACGCAGACATTTTTACAAAGGGTCTTCCCCGCCAACTTTTTGTTGACTTTAGATTCAGTCTCACTGTTCAACCTCCTCCAGTTTCGACTGCGGGGTATGATAGTTTATGTAATTAATGTAAATATAGGGGTGCCCAATTGTAATTATATAAACTCTGTCATTATTAATATGAGACATCTAATGACGGAAACCCTAAGGGGAATACATTCTATTCTCACACACTGAGTATTTGTTGGCTTGGGTGTGCATATCAGAATATGTTTTTATCAGATATCACACTTACAAGAATGTCAGCAGAATATTAACATATCTTAGAAGAAATATTCAAAAGGCATTTAAATAAAAAGTTGAAGTATGAGAAAAAGACCTTCACATTAAGGATTGGAGTTATCGATTTCAAAAAGGGAGATTGACAAAGGAGGACAGAGCAAAATATAACTAAGAGAAATATAGACAAGCGGACCTGGATGAATAGGAAGACTGTAAGGTAAAAGCCATATTTCTGGTGATAGTGGGTTATTTCCTTCCCATTCAAAAACGCCAACCACCTGTTTGCATGAAAAGTCTTCCTCAATAAAATCAATAAGTGAATTAGGAAAAGGTCCAAAATCACTGAACTGGAAGCCACATTTTTCCCCATGGTGTTACAGTAGTAGCACTGCCATGAACAAGAATCCACTTCCGTCCTTTCTCCATGGCACCATTCACGTCATTGGGCTCTTGACCAAGCAAACGCAAAGTAACATATAATAAAACAGTACCAAGCATGGTGTTGTGGCCCTCAATATGCAAACCCCAACCACCATCTTCGTTCTACAACAAAAACTCCAAATTACAACATCTCAGTTTGTCTAACTTTGTAAAATAACAAATTCTAATTTATTGACAATTATTACCGCATACAAGTAGACGAATCATACGTGTACATACAACAAAATATAGAAAGAAAACATGATAACATTCTATGACAAATTAAATTGGGGGAAATGTAAATTCATTTTTCCCCATAATATATGTTACCTGATGATTGTAGAGATTTTGGCACATCTCATATTGATGCTCAGTTGATAGAACCGCATTCAGTGCCCCAGTCACAGACAAGGCAATGACCTGAAAACACCAGAAAAAAGTAATTATATATATATATATATATATATATATATATATATATATATATATATATATATATATATGATAGAATATGCACTTCTGTGTAAATAGACGATGCCCTATGTAAATATTGCAAATACGTTTGTTATAAATATATCCATCAGTCAATGGAAATCCTATGGAGAATTTATTCGTATTCTCACATGGTATCAGTCTTCTTTCCTCCTCTTCCGCACGCTCTTTTCCCCGACGGCTGACCCTAGCCCTAATTCCGTTTCTCTGTCGAGGCTTCCTTTGTGTGCCCACCCGCCACCATCGCCTCCAGTCCCACGGACCACACGGCTCCTCTCATGGCTGCCGACAAAAAGCAATCTTTTCATTCCGCTCTCGGAATATCCAACATCAAGAACAACATCGCCATCGTCCTTGACCATGACACTCCTTACGCTTCATGGGTCACCTTATTTCATGTCACTGCGAAGGCTCATAACGTTTTGGATCACATTGATGCCACGGTTAGGGGTGTTAAAAAAATCCGATCGGACAATAATCCGACGATCCGACTTTGGAATATCCGACATTTAATTGATCCGATGGTAATACATCAGTATCCGCTCCGATCCGTTCAAACTTTTCGGATCTACGGATCGGATACGGATTGCGTTTTTTACTAACCCGGATATCCGATATCCGTATATATAACATATGTTTTGAAAAGTTATAACTAAGTTGCAATAGTTGAGTTGGTTGGTGGAGTGAGACCTTTTCAGCCTACACACAAAGGTCCAACGTTCGAATCACCAAGGTAGCCAGTTTTTTTTGGCTTTTTTAATTTTTTGAAAATAAAACCCTAATTTGTTAAAGCCTCTCAAAGCCACGCTATTCTTCTCCACTGCGAATTTGCGGCCCTCTTCACCCTCTTCTCTAGTTCGGCGAATTTGCGGCCCTCTTCACCCTCTTCTGTAGTTCGACTTATTCCATTTCGAATCTGCGGCGCTACAAAGTATCAGTGAGGTGGCATTGACGGGAGTGGCAACTGGCAAACTCCGATCTTCTCTCTTCTCTCTTCGTCTCCTCTTCGTCTTCGGTCTTCCCTTTTCGTCTTCTCTGATGTCCAATTCTCTGTCTTCGTCTCCACTTCTCTAGTGTACCGCTACTTATCCTCTCCGCCCAACTACTCTGTCCTAGTCTCCCCGGCGGCGACCCCCCTATTGGCGTCTCCACTTTGTCTCCACTACTGCTAGTCTGCTACAGGTTACCAGTCCCACCGCCATACAATTTTGATTTTAAAAAATTAAAGAAAATTGTAGCCGGATATTTCGGATATCCGGATCCGTTTATCTTTTCGGACCGGATATCCGACAGTTTACGGATCGGATTCGGATACCACTTTTAAAGAAAAAAAATCTCGGATATCCGAACGGATCGGATATCCGGGAATGAACAGCCCTAGCCACGGTTTCCAAGCCGGATGACATTGGTGACACCCTCTGACAACAAGTTGACGCGAACGTTCTTCAATGGATATATAGCACGGTTTCACGGGACATCCTTCTCCAAATCTTGGATCCGGATGATACCGCTCTTCAAGCATGGATTAGAGTTCAAAACATCTTTCAGGATAACAAGAACACCCGGGCAGTATATCTTGAACATGAGTTCCCCAACTGTAAACTGCCTGGGTTTGCTCCTATCTCTACTTATTGTCTACAACTTAAAACTCTCGTTGATCAACTGAAGGGTGTCAGATCTCCCGTTTCGGATAACCGTCTCGTTTTTTCAACTCATCTCAAGTTTGCCTGCTGAGTACAATGTTGCGGCTAGCTTTATTCAACAATCAGATCCACTTGCAAATTTCACCAAAGTCTGGTCGCAATTGCTTCTTGAAGAAACGAGATTGACCGCTCAAACCGCCTCCGGTCAAACGACCGCCCTCCAAACTTCCACTGTCGGCAACAACTCCGCTCCCTCCAGACCATAGTCCAGCCGCACCTCTTCTGCACCGGACCAGACCACCCCCAGTCGTGGCCGCAGTCGGAAAGGCAAGGACCGGCAACCTGCCACCGCCGGCGTGAGGTTCGCTTTCCATCCGCAGCTAGGTTGGCAACCTATCACTGCAACTCCTGGTGGGCCGTCTGCTCCGCCCCAGGCCGCCTGGTTTCAGGTCCAACATCACTTCCGCAGCAATAGATGGGCCGCCAGCTTCCTCCCTGCCCTTATCCAGCAACTCATCAGGAGATTTTTGGGCCTAGTCCACAACACACACCACAACATGCTAATTTGGGCCTTATTTCGGACGCCTACTAGCAGCCCACTGCCCTTTATCAAGCCTTTGCGACTATGTCTCTCAATCCCGAGGGCAATCTTTGGTATATGGACACGGGCGCGACATCACACATGACGAATGAATCCGGTAACCTCTCATCTTTTTCACATAATAGTTTTTTAAATTCGATAATTGTCGGAAATTGTATGCAAATTCCTTCTATAGGTCTTGGGGATGCTACGTTATCCACAAATAACCGACCACTTAAATTGACCAATATCCTTGTTGCTCCCAAACTTGTCAAAAACTTGGTTTCCGTGAGACGTTTTACCACTAATAACCGTGCCTCCGTAGAATTTGACCCCTTTGGTTTTATTGTGAAGGATCTACAAACGGGACCGTTCGCATGTGATGTAATAGCTCCGGGGAGCTCTATCAGGTTACCAACAACCACATTCCTCCACATCCCGCTCTCTTTGTCGAGTCTTTCACAGCGTGGCACGCTCGTCTCGGACATCCCGGCGCGCCCGTGCTGAACTTTTTGCGTTCTTCGTCTTTTCTTCATTGCAAAAAGGATTCATCTACATCTCTTTGTCATGCTTGTCAGTTAGGAAAACACCATAGATTGTCGTTTGATCGCTCTTTTTCTATTATAGTTGTACCTTTTGACATTATTCATAGTGATATTTGGACTTCTCCCATTCCTAGTCGGGAAGTTTTTAAATATAATCTCTTATTTCTTGATGACTATTCTCATTTTTTATGGATTTATCCTATCAAATTTAAGTCTCAAGTTTTTGATCTTTTTGTGCAATTCCATAAACTTGTTCAAACACAATTTTATATCAATATTAAGAGCTTTCAATGCGACATGGATCGTGAGTTTAACAATACGAATTTTCACAATTTTTTTGCAACCCATGGCATCAATTTTCGATTTTCGTGTCCTCACACCTCCCCTCAAAATGGCAAAGCAAAACATATCATCCGAACCATCAATAACATGATGTGTTCCCTCCTCTTTCATGCCTCTATACCCGTCTCTCATTGGCCTCACGCCTTGGAAACGTCTTGTTACCTCCTCAACATTCTCCCCTCTACCACTATTCAAAATTTGTCCCTCACCCATGTGCTATGCAACACGACTCCCCTCTTCGATCATCTTAGAGTCTTCGGTTGCCTTTGCTACCCAAATCAAAGTGCTACCATTTCCCATAAACTCCAACCTGGTACCTCCCCATGTGTCTTTCTAGGATATCCCTCACATCATCGAGGATACAAATGCCTAGAATTAGGTACAAATAAATTAATTCTTTCTCGTCATGTCACCTTTGATGAGTCTAGTTTCCCGTTCGCTTCCCGGAATACCGTCTCCCCGGATAACTATTACTCTCTCATCGACGACGGAATTTCACCATATACCCAAACTCACCTTCGTGGTTTAATTCTCAGCAACCCACCTCCTGAATCAGACCCATCTTCAGCCCATCAATCGCCTGGCCCAATTCCTGCTGCCCTCCTTCCACGCGTGTCGCAGGCTGCCAGTGACGAACCACCTGTTTCTCTTGGCCCAATCAGCCAACCCGGCCCATCTCAGACCCATCCTCTGATGATCCCGACCCACCTCAACCTCCTTTACCTGCTTCCCCAAATCCTGCCCTTCAGCCCAGCCCACATACTATCCCACATCCTTTAACGTAACAGCAATCCTCCCCAATCAAACCATAAATCCGCCTATCCGTCCTACCAACCGACCACAAACTCGGAGTCAATCCGGAATCGTCAAGCCCAAACTGATATTTGATTTATCGGTCACCACCACCCAACTATCCTATTCCGTATCTCCCATCCCTAAATCCCACAATGTAGCTCTTCAAGATCCGTGTTGGACCGCAACCATGCTCGACGAATATCGAGCCCTTATGCGAAATAAGACTTGGGTTATGGTTCCTCGTCCTCGTGATGTTAACATTGTGCGATGCATGTGGATTTTTAAGCACACTTACAGGTCTAATGGTTCCCTTGAGCGGTACAAAGCTCGTTTGGTTACTAAAGGCTGTTCTCAGCAGATTGGGATTGATTGTGATGAAACATTTAGCCCAGTGGTCTAACTGGCGACTATCAAGATGGTCCTCAACATTGTTGTTTCTCGTTTTTGGTCTATTCAAAACCTCGATGTTCAGAACACTTTCCTCCACGAGCATCTAAACGAAATGGTGTATATATTTCAGCCGCCGAGTTTCCGTGATTTCACTCACCTTAACCATGTCTCTCTCCTACAGAAATCTCTCTACGGTCTCAAACAGGCTCTCCGCGTATGGTTTCAATGCTTTGCTGGTTTTCTTGGTCGCATTGGTTTTGTCGGTAGTAAGAGCGCTTCGTCCCTTTTTATTTATCGCCAAGGACCTGACATTGCTTATCTGCTCCCTTATGTCGATGACATCATTCTTACAACATCTTCAGACTTGCTACGTCAACAACTGATAGGGAGCCTCGGTAAGGAATTTTCCCTTAAAGACCTAGGCCCTCTATCCTATTTTTTGGGCATCTCTGTTCGTGGTACTACATCCGACATGTTCCTTTCCCAAGAAAATTATGCTCGTGAAATTGTTGAACGAGCAAACATGACCAACTACAAACCCTCTGCCGCTCCTGCTGAGACGTTTGTAAAGTTAAGAGCCTCTACTACTCTGGCTATTAGTGATCCAACCTTGTATCGGAGTCTAGCTAGAGCTCTTCAATACTTGACTTTCACACGCCCTAACATTAGTTATGTTGTACAACAAGTGTGCTTGTTCATGCATGATCCTAGGGAAGCTCACTTTGCCGACCTTAAGCGTATCATCCGCTACATCTCAGGCTCTTCATCGTTAGGCATCACCATTTCCCCATCATCAAAGTCTGATCTCATTGCCTACACAGATGCAGACTGGGCCGGTTGCACTGACACTCACCGATCCACTTCCGGTTACTTTGTCTTCTTCAATGACACACTAATCTCATGGTCTGCCAAGCGACAGTCTGTCGTCTCTAGATCGAGTGCAGAGGCAGAATATAGAGGAGTTGCCAATGCTGTCTCTGAGATCTCTTGGCTTCGTAATCTATTACTCGAGCTCCATTGTCCGCTTGCCAAAGCCTTCATTGTCTACACCGACAACATCTCTGCTACTTAGCTTGCCCGCAATCCGGTTCAACACCAACGGACCAAGCACATTGAGATTGACATCCACTTCGTCCGAGATAAGGTTGCCCGCGGTCACGTTCGAGCCCTTCACGTACCATCGACTTATCAGTATGTAGATATTTTTACAAAGGATCTTCCTCGACAATTGTTTCTAGATTTTAGATCCAGTCTTACTGTAATGCCTCTTCCAGTTTTAACTTTGGGGGTATGATAGAATATGCAATTCTGTGTAAATAGAGGATGCCCTACGTAAATATTGTAAATACGTTTGTTATAAATATATTCATCAGTCAATGGAAACCCTACGGGAAATTTATTCATATTCTCACAATATATTAGAGAAGATTTAGTCTTATTTGCTATTATGCCTATGCTAAAGATGGAATAATACACGTGTTTAAAGGATGTCACCCCAACAGATCGAGGTAGATCATTAGTGTCATGATCAACTATAAAGTGTTAAGAAAAGGTTGTGTCAGTTACTACATTATGTGACAAAAGAGAAGATGAAACCCAAGATAGAACGGATTCCAATACGCCAAAATATGGAATTTTCCACTAAGGTCGAGCTTGATTTAATTCTGATGTCTAAGGCGCCGTAAGGAATAACACTTGTGCAGAGACATGAATTGTGGAAGCAAGTAAAGGAGAAATTGCAAGAATTTAGTGATAAGGTTTCATTAGAATTAGTGAAATGCCATAGAGAACACCTGACGTTATCTTGAACTCTTGATTTGAAGTTCATTTTGGAATATATCTGAAACTCTTGATTTGAAGTTGTTATGGAGAACACTAGTTTGTGAAAAGTGAGACAGTTATTTCCGTTTGTACATCGATTACAATGAGCCGAACAAGATAACAATGAAGAACGAGTATCCCTCACCACGGATAGATGATCTACTTGATCGGTTGCAAGGGTTGGTAATCTCTACTAAAAATTGATTTAAGGGTTGATTGCTACCAATTGAGAATTCGAGACTGGGATATTGCAAATATGGCATTCCGGAAAAAAATCATGGTCACTACGAGTTGTAGTAATTCCATATGGGCTTACTAATGCCCGGGTAAGATACTTTGGTCTACTCTCGAAGAAGAGATAACCTATATAACAAGTTCTCTCGGGATGGAAACCCCGAAGGATGTGAAAGAAGTTACAGGCTTTCTTGGATGTGCCGGTTATTCCCGGAATTATGGAGAGAACCACCAAGTAATAGCATCAATGACTAACCTACTCTGGAAGACAAAGGAGTTTGAAAATGGACAAGGGTCATAAGAGTTGTTTAGAGTTAATAAAAAAGTCGTTGGGCAATTGTTTTGACATTGCCTCGAGGTATGATGGATTTGGTGTTTTATAAGTGATTCCTCAAGACAAGGTCTGGGTTAAGTACTGTAAAAGTGGGAAGTAACAACATACATGCCTTGTTAGTGGAAGTAGTGGGAAGTAAAGTACTCCCTTCCTTACTTGGAATTGCAACAAGAATTGAGGAAACATAACATCAAAGTTCAGTTTTATAAGAACCAAAGCCAACAGTATAAATTGGAAGCTCGATCTTCTTTGGAGAGAAATCAAAGGGAAAATAATGGAAATACTGCATTGAGAAATACTCGAGAAGGGAGTTGAGTTTCCGATATATCAGACCTTTGTGAGATGTAGCGCGAGTTGGGAAGGTGGTATACCGGTTGGGGTAGCCACCAAGATTAGAGAATGTTCACCCGGTGTTTCATATGTATCAGTCTAGGAAGTACATGCATGACTCGAGAAGTTTTGCCGGTCTTGATGAGTTAGTGGTAGTCAGGGAACCAGTGAGGCTAATAAGAAGACGGAGGGTAGCATCTTTGGTCGAGCTTTTCGCTAAGCTAGTAGCTTCAATAGAATCGACGGGTTAGACCTAGTTTTTCCCTTAGGTGTGTTATGTGTATATGTGATGTTTCATGCGGTTTGTTCCCCGTGTGGGAATGTGTATTATGTCCGGTTACATGCATTGCGAAGGTGGTTGGAGCAGTTTGTGCGTATAGAGTAGAACGAATAAGCCCCCTAGTTGTGAGTTTATACCGGCCTTAGGAGCCGAGATGTTCGGCATATAGCAAGTTTCGGGACGAAACTTGTTTTTAGGGGATCTGTTGTGACGCCCTAAATTTTTGGAGAATTTGCGATATTTATTTTTTCGGCTTTTATCGATATTTTTATCACTTAATAATTTTTACGAGTATTTTCACATTGTAAATTAAAATTTCATGAGTTTATATATATATTCCATATATTATTTTTACGGAAAAGTTCGAGAATTTTTCCGTTTCAAAAACCCATTCCGATTGATTTTGATCAAGTTTATTTAATTCCGGATTCCTATTTTATTTGAAATGGTTAGTTTACTTTTATTATTCTGTTTTCTCCTTTTGTTTTTTTCTCTTTCCCTTTGTTTTTGTTCTTTCCGGCTGATGAGTTCTCCTTGACCCTGCACTCTCGACCCCTCACTACCGACCGACCCCTCGTCTGCACCAAACCCTACAACCCCAGTATCAAACTCAATCCTCACTTTGCCCTCTCTGCAATCTCTCGGTCACCTTCCCCACCATTGCAACCTCCTTACCTAGAATGGAAGCAATCAATCCAGCAGCAATGCAGCCCCTTTGTTTCCCGAAGTTGAGCCTCCCTTAGCACTTGAATACAGAAAATAGAGGGAGAGATGCCTCTGTTGCAGATGGACGCGCTGCACCACCGGAGTCATCATCGGGAGAGCTACGTCACCACCGCCTTGCCTCGCCTGCCCCGGAGAAGCCTACCCTGCCGGAGCCACGCCGCCTGCGTTCCTTGCTAGCCGGAACCCTGGATGCCTCTACTCACCTACCCTCTCTGCTTCCCTTTCCACTTTCTGTCGAACCACCAACCGCCGAGATCTACAGTCTCCTCGCCGCCTTCCGGAGCACACCGGGCCGCCGCCCATGCTTTCCCTTCCCCAGCCCTGCTTCGCCTTGCCAGGAGACCTGCCCTCGCCCTGCCGGAGGCCGGCTGTCCTGTTCTTCTTCCCTTCGTCCCTTCTCTGTAGCCGCCCTCCCATGTTGTCTGTTGCCCTAGCCGCCCTCCTCTGCTGCCTGTTGCCTTGTCTCCGCCTTCACCTCTCCCGGATCCGTCGTCCACTGCAGAACCACGCCGCCTGTGCTGTTTCCCCTGCCGCCAGTCTCGCTGGTGAGACCCTGTGCAGCCAAGGCCTTCCGCCTTCCATCTCTATCGGGTTAAAGAACCGTAATTCTTTAATACATCGGGCCCCTTCTATTTTGTTATAATTACAAAATGTACCAACATTTTTATAATTGCAGTTTTGGACCAAACTTTTGGAATGTTAACAATATACCCTCCTCCAGAAATTATTTACATAAATGGACCCATATATTATTTGTGGTTTATGATCCAAATTTGGGTGATTTAACTATTATGCCCTTGTTGAATTAATTTCGGATTATGGCCCAAGGATTTAATTGCAGATTTATGACGCATGTTGTGACTTTGGGTATTTTGTCTCGGAAAATATTTTAGTGGGATTTAAACCTCGGTTTTTAAACAAGTTCCTTAGAGTTATATGTATTATATATATATATTCCGGCCAAATTTAGCGTACGAGCTAAATTTGTTTAGTTTTGGTGCTAGGTTCGGGAACGACCCCGTAAAGGCCGAACGAGTCCAAGTCGAAATCAGTTGATCGATTTCCGTCTTTTGACGTCGTGTGAGTATCTCTTCCCTCGATCTAGTTATGTTTAGTATTAGTATCATGCTAGGTTGGATCTAGCATAACTTAGAGTGAATACCAAGTAGTGGTTATGAACCTTATGTGAGATTCGTTGATTGTGAAATGTTGTAAGACTTGAGGAGTTGATTTTATCTTGTGAGGTTGTTTATGGCTTTAAGTTGTATGTTGAGCTTGTGAGAATTTAGGGGTTGAGGTTGTATGATTGTTGAGATTGTGGTGACTAGGACGAGAGTATCCTAGCCTAGTGTTGTTACCATTGCGATCGTGAGGACTAATCATGTTATCCTAGTGGTGTTGTGAGTTATGATCTTGCAAGATCCGAGGGTTTAGAAGTCTTAGGACTTCTAGCTTCTGTTGAGTGTGTTGTGAGCATGTGAGATTCTAGAATGTGGTCATAGAATTGAGAGTCAAATGGTCTTGCGTAGATCACTTGTATAGAAGTCTAAGACTTCTATTGTGAGTGGGTTGTTGTTGATATAGTTATCTTCTTGTGAGCAGGTTATGGACATCCTCCCTAAGGAAGCGAGAGTGTTGTGAGTTGAGTGTGGGGACGAGGTAAGTCTCCGGACTTACTTGACTCTTATTCCTTGTAATAGCATTGATGTGTGATTGGTGGTGTGTGTTTATTATTTATTGTTTATAACCACTAAACCGGAATTAGGATTACCAACCTTTATATTATTTTGGCCCAAGTATATGATAACGGGCGGTGACAACTTCCCTAGCTTCCGCGAGAGCTAGGAGGTTCTCGGCGACTATCCCGTGTTGGTAGACGGTTGGATGCATCAGTACCATTCCATGCCGGTAAGTAGGGACCGAGGCAAGTTTCGGTGACTCTCGTGTCACAACATAAGTTGAATTAGAACGAGATATGACTTAAGTAATAATATGATAATAAACCGGACTCGTGTGCTTTGGAGTGTATTGGGTGTTTATGATGATTGGCTTGTGTTTATGCCTTTCACCTTGATTCTAATGCCTCGAATATTAGCTAATGATTTTATATCGATTGTTGTAGATTGCCTTGCAGGTTAGGAATACGGCTGAGAGAACAGGAAGAGTGGGCAGCCGGGGTCCGTACATTTTAGGAAGGGTTTTTGGATGGAGTTGAGTTGTGTGTTTGTCTCTCGATTGTTGTGTTTTGCATGCCGTGTATTTGGCGTTCGATTTTGTGTTGTATCTCGGCTGAAGTATTTTGTTGTTTTCTTTCGGATTTTTCTTTTCATTGCATAAAAATATATTTCGGTTTTGGCCATTATTTGTGCCTTGTTGCAAGATCCGGTGAAATTGTTGTCAAGCTAAGGGTCGGGACCCATTGTGAGGTCTCAACCCGTGACATCCCGAGTCCCGCGGATTCGGGGTGTTACTGAATAGACACGGAAGTGATCGAAAATCTAGTTTGTGTTTGTTATAGGGACGGAGAAAAGGATAGTAGAGACATCCGAAGACTCGGAGGAAGGAGTAGTCGGGATCTTGACAAAACATAAGTTGAAAGGGTGATTTGTGATCGAGGTGGGGAGAAGGTGTACGATTGTGTAAAAAGACAACAGAGTGAAAAACATGTTCCCAAAAGACTCGTGGCAAGTTAGCTTGAGCAAGAAGGAATTCAACGACAATTCGGTTACGGCGTTCCACAACACCGATTTTTTCTTGCGTATGGGGACATGAAACCCGATGAATGATTCCTTTGGAGGATAAGTATGGTTTTAGTGCTAAAAATTCACCTCCGCCGTCGGTTTGGAGACTTTTTATTTTGGTGGAGAACCGTGTTTCGATCATAGAGTGGAAGGCAATGAACAAGTCCCGAACCTGCGATTTTTGTGACATGAAAAAAAAATCCAAATGAACTTAGTAGCATTCTCAATAAAGAAGAAAAAAGGAGCGTGATCAATCAAGAAATAAACGGGGGAAGGACCCTAAACATCCAAATAGACTAAATCAAAAGGGTTTTGTGAAGTAAAATGACTAACAGGATGATGAAATCTATGACTCTTGCCTAATTGACAAGCTCCAGAAACAGAGGGGAGCATATTTGACGAGATTGGGAGATTAATAGATGATTCCAAATGGCGTAAGACAGACTCGATCATGTGGGTGTGCTAAACGTCGAGGCCAAACTTCTAACGATGTCCGGGAGCTAAGAAGCGCACGAGGACATGTTTCATTGGGTGGGTGGAGACGGTAAAGACCACGATCAAAGGTTTCTTGGAGAAGAGTTTTGCCCTACATATTCTTGACAAGACAAAAATTGGGAAAGAACACCATATAAGCATTGTTATCACGGGTAATCTTAGACACGCTGAGAAGATTTTTGGTTATATCATGCATATGAAAAATAGTTGGTAAACGAACGGAAGCATGCAATGTAGATAAAACAGCAAAGCCGACATTCGAAATAAGTAATTTGGTACCGTTGCCAACTTGCATGCGAGCATGACCATGATAGGGCTCCAAGACATTCAAGTTGTCGAGTTGTGATGTAACGTGGTATGTAGCACCAGTATCAAAGTACCACGATAGATCGACAATAGAGGATGGAGAAGACATATTTATGGTGTTGATAGATCGGGACGACGATGGAGCCATGTGGTGTGTGTTGTTGTTGCTTTGTTGGCACCGACGTGGGGGATAATCAGTCTCATTGAGACAGTTCTAATAATTGAGAGCACGGTCGGTAGATTGACCGCAGATCTGGCAAGGAACTTTGGGACGACCATACTAGTCAAGACGGGAGTTACCAGAGTGACTACGGTCGTTCGACTGAGAGCGGGGAGGGCGATCGAAGTTGGTTTGTTGACAACGAAAATTTCCAACAGAATGACCACAGGATGCAGCGTGAGTGCGGCCAGAGGAGCGAGAGTTGGTAGAGGTACAGAGAGCTGAAGGTTGGTTTGAGAGAGACGAGTTCGATAAAGCACCTATTGTTGTTGTTGTTGTTGTTGTTGTCTGAGTATCAAGAGCAATACGTTCTTCCCCCTGAAGTAAAAGAACCGTGGGGTCATCAACACGCATCATGAACGATGTTCTAAACGACCCATAGGAGGAGTCAAGACCATTGAGGATATAGATTATCAAGTCCTCAGTGGAGACAATATAGAGACTATCAGCGAGAGAGTTAGTAATAGAGCGTATACGCTCAACATATTCAATCATGGAGAGTGACCCTTTTTGCAGCATTTGGAGTTGTTTTTTAAGGGCCATTCGGCGTGCCCGAGTTTGTGACTGATAAGTCTTCTCTAGGGTACTCCACACTTTGGCTGAAGTAGACGCTCGAGCAACAAGGGCAAGTGCACAATCAGAGAGGGTGAGACGTAGCCAGAGAAGAACGATTTTGTCTTTTCGTCGCCAAGTAGCAAACTCTTGGTTCGGAGTTATGATGGTGGAACCAGTAGTCGGTGGGAGAGTTGGTATTGGGGTTGGACGTTTGACTCGATGACGGAATCAAGTTCACATGCCTCGAGCGCGGACAAACGGTGCTTTTCCATAAGGAGTAATTATGGATATCAAGTTTGATATTGAGACTGGGAATGTTGAAGTTGATGGTGGAGGTTGAATTAGCAGCGGAATGAAGAGAGTTGTTGTTGGGTGGTGGTGGCGGAATGAAGTTATTACCTGCAAGGGTGTCATCGGCGCTGGACTCGGCAGAAGCCATTGATGGCGGATGAAGATTGTGCTGCGAAGGGATCGAGAAAAAAAAAGGATATCGATGCCTATATCTCTGATACCATATGAACTAATGATGATTGAACGATAATCTCAATAGTGATTTTCATTGATTTACATGTGATGAATTTATACAAGAATACATTGATAAGGATAAACATTAGAAGGAAAGAATAATGGTAAAAACATTTTCCTAATATCTCGTTATTCTATTGAGGAAATCACGTATTTGTTAATACTATCTACCTAACAAATTCCAAAATTAGCTCACAAATCAAATAGGACATTACACCTCCGCCGCAACTTTACCAAACAAGCAATGCAAGTACCATTTAACATATCAATTGAGTCAAAATCACTTATTGTCGAAAATCTTGAAAGACGAACCCATAACTGCAACCGAAATATTCGGTTTAAACCGAAAATTTCAGTTTGCACTGAACAGAATGAGAACTCCTCAGGTACTAAAGGTCAAACGAGTTATTGAACAAAAAAAGTTCAAACGAATTATTGAATTATAGGATGCCTGCAGATCATTTATCCATTCTATATTTCTCTAAGACTTTATTGATGTAACCTTTTTTAGACAAACCTAACAATCCTTGTAATTTATCCCGAAATATTTCTCTTTCAATCACATAGAATGCCTCACCCATATCTTTCATTTCATAGTGCTTAGAGAGATATTTCTTTATATCATGTAACATGCCTATGTTATTTGCAGCAATCAAGATATCATCAACATATAGGACTAAAATAGCAAATTTAACTTTATGTAGATACACCGATCAACAGTGATCTCTACAAAACCATAAGAGGTGATGATATCATCAAACTTAGATACCATTGTCGGGAAGCTTGTTTCAGTCCATATATTGATTTTCTCAACTTACACACCATATGTTCTTTGTGTGTGGTCAAGAACCCTTCAGGTTGGTCCATATATACTTCCTCCTCTAAATCTCCATTTAGAAAAGCGGTCTTTACATCCATTTGGTGAAGCTCAAGGTCATAATGAGCCACCAAAGCCAAAACAATTCTCACTTTCTTTGACACCGGAGCGGAAGTCTTTGTGTAGTCAATGCCATCTTTTTGAGTGTATCCTTTAGCAACCAATCTAGCCTTATACCTTTCAATGTTGCCCTTGGAGTCCCGTTTGATTTTAAAGAGATGTTTGCCTGGACTTGAATACTTCTCTTGTCCGAGCCATCTTCGGGGTATGCACACCTAACTTATAAGGCTATATATATGCAATATGTATATATATATATATATATATATATATATATATATATATATATATATATATATATATATATATATATATATATATATATATATATATAAATATATATATATACACACACACACAAACACACACACACATATATATATATACTGTCGAGATCCTCAAAGGGTGATGACTTCCTGTAAACTCTATCCCAAATCACTGTACACATTTCAAAACCAAAATCCTTTGAAAACGTCAAATCCCTTTCGGATTCTGCTTATTTATCTATTCGACCTTTATCGCAGATTGCAAGTGCAGATGAGCCTATTTGATGATACATTCAGAGGCACCAAACGGCCCATACTTATGATCAAGGATGTCGGAAAGAGATGGTTGCTTTGACTCCTCAAGCAAACCAAGGTTTTTAATATGGATCGAAGCATCATGGAGTTTGGTCAAGCAAATGACCTAAAACAAGCGCTTCTTGGGAGGCAACCCAAGGGTAACATCTTTCCCTTTTTCTTTTTCATTTTTGTTTTTGTTTTGGTTTTTGTGTGCTAGATTCTAGGTAGTAAAGAAGCCAAGGTAAGCAAGATGATGATGATGATCCCGCATAAACTGTGGGCGGAGCGGACGTGGGACTTGGACGGCTTGAGGTGCCTTTGAGGGATGGAAGAGCTCTCATCTCGCTTACAC
>BSUD01000003.1:96109601-96155996 GCA_033239045.1 Fagopyrum esculentum | reverse complement strand
ACCCATATCTTTCATTTCATAGTGCTTAGAGAGATATTTCTTTATATCATGTAACATGCCTATGTTATTTGCAGCAATCAAGATATCATCAACATATAGGACTAAAATAGCAAATTTAACTTTATGTAGATACACCGATCAACAGTGATCTCTACAAAACCATAAGAGGTGATGATATCATCAAACTTAGATACCATTGTCGGGAAGCTTGTTTCAGTCCATATATTGATTTTCTCAACTTACACACCATATGTTCTTTGTGTGTGGTCAAGAACCCTTCAGGTTGGTCCATATATACTTCCTCCTCTAAATCTCCATTTAGAAAAGCGGTCTTTACATCCATTTGGTGAAGCTCAAGGTCATAATGAGCCACCAAAGCCAAAACAATTCTCACTTTCTTTGACACCGGAGCGGAAGTCTTTGTGTAGTCAATGCCATCTTTTTGAGTGTATCCTTTAGCAACCAATCTAGCCTTATACCTTTCAATGTTGCCCTTGGAGTCCCGTTTGATTTTAAAGAGATGTTTGCCTGGACTTGAATACTTCTCTTGTCCGAGCCATCTTCGGGGTATGCACACCTAACTTATAAGGCTATATATATGCAATATGTATATATATATATATATATATATATATATATATATATATATATATATATATATATATATATATATATATATATATATATATATATAAATATATATATATACACACACACACAAACACACACACACATATATATATATACTGTCGAGATCCTCAAAGGGTGATGACTTCCTGTAAACTCTATCCCAAATCACTGTACACATTTCAAAACCAAAATCCTTTGAAAACGTCAAATCCCTTTCGGATTCTGCTTATTTATCTATTCGACCTTTATCGCAGATTGCAAGTGCAGATGAGCCTATTTGATGATACATTCAGAGGCACCAAACGGCCCATACTTATGATCAAGGATGTCGGAAAGAGATGGTTGCTTTGACTCCTCAAGCAAACCAAGGTTTTTAATATGGATCGAAGCATCATGGAGTTTGGTCAAGCAAATGACCTAAAACAAGCGCTTCTTGGGAGGCAACCCAAGGGTAACATCTTTCCCTTTTTCTTTTTCATTTTTGTTTTTGTTTTGGTTTTTGTGTGCTAGATTCTAGGTAGTAAAGAAGCCAAGGTAAGCAAGATGATGATGATGATCCCGCATAAACTGTGGGCGGAGCGGACGTGGGACTTGGACGGCTTGAGGTGCCTTTGAGGGATGGAAGAGCTCTCATCTCGCTTACACCTTGGTGCGGGTCCCGATGCTGGAATGACCATATTGAGCTCTCTACCATGATTGAATGATCATCTTCCAGCAGCACTCCACGTGAGTGAATCGAAATACCAAAGCACTACAATTTTTACATTATGAGGACTTTCTTTCACTTCTTAATTTTAATTTGCACATTGAGGACAATGTGGTTTTAAGTACGGGTGGGGTTTTCACAATATTTTTGCATGTTTAATTTTATTGTCACATGTTTCTTTTCATGTTTTGCATTGTACATATATTTTTCAAAAATTCCAAAAAAAATCAGCAAATTTTTTTTAAAAACTTTTGTGCTTCTAAGTTTAGATATGAACCTTATGATGATTTTGTTTTGTGAATTTCCTATAGATGGCCTTGTGAATTTATGTATATGTTGACTTGAATACTTCTCTTTGATTTCCATATGTGAATAGTGATGATGATTGTTGTCTAGGTTGGATTGAGAATTGATGATCGAAATTGCATGATTGGTTCTTACACATCATCTAGGAATGATTAAGGCATTCATTTCTATCTTCTTCTCTTCTTGATCATGTTGTTTGAAGCACCTCACTTGATTAAAAATATTACCTCTCTTTTGACCTATCGGGGAACTAGGAGCATTCTAGTGTGTTGAGCGTGTGAAAGACAAGTGTGGGGTGATGTTGGAGATGAAAGAATGTTGTGAATGAAGTGTTGAATGTGTTATGAAAGTGTAGAAAAAAAGGTTTGGGGACGTTGGTTATGAAGATGAGTAACTCGACACCATTCACATAATCGGGTGTTTGTGTCTTGCCAATGTCGGATTAACCGATAGTCCTAACGAGACTTGGTATGTGCATCCGGTGTGAGACACCTTGGAAAAGTTCCGAGGATCACTAATCACCAAGGTTTCGGCTTTTGTGTACCAATGTCATTTCCTCAAGTGAATAAAAATGAAAGAAATAGAAGAAAAAGCAAACAACATCATCACAATCATGATAACACGCACTGTTTTTGGTTACACCAATGTCATTTCCTCCTGGAGATCCAAAAGATTCTTCCTTCTGTGTGTCACCGCCCCTGCGGTGTGCTGCGCTCCTGCGTCTTCTTGTTTACACAGGTGCATGTCCAGGAAATCTCATTTCCTCAAGTGAATAAAAATTCCGAGGACCGCTAATCACCAAGGTTTCTCTACCAATGTCATTTCCTCCTGGAGGTCCAAAAGATTATTCCTTCTGCATCATCGATTATAAATTTATCGAGAAGCTCTTCTCATTTCAAGATCTCTTGACTTTTCATCTTTGTTTCGGTAATCGGAATCTTCTTTCTGCGTGGATGATGTTACAACGAAGAAGATGGAAGAAACTAGATCCTAATTCTATGAAATTAAAAATTTTCCTCTTATATTCATGAAATTACCAATTTGTACCAAAGTTTTTAATAGTTTATTAAATGTTGTATTAACATTATATATTAAGATTTTGTATTAACATTGTGTAAATGAAATTGGGTAATTGAAATTGTGTATTAACATTAGGTTTTAAGTATACCTTTATAATAAATTACCAATTTTTTTATTAGTTTGTCGCTTAATAAACAAATGAGCCTATTTGATTCTACATTAGACAAAAAAAACCTAGTTAACCAACTCACCTCTTTCCGACATCCTCGTCCAACTGCAGATGTCGCTCTAGTCCGAGCCATCTGCGGGGTATGCACACCTAACTTATAAGGCTATATATATATATATATATATATAATACTTAAGGCCAACATGAAAACACAACATCATATAATATGAATATATATATATTGTTGAGATCCTCAGAAAGGTGATGGATCCCCGTACAATCTATCCCAAATCACTGTACACATTTCAAGTGCCATTGTTGTCAACCTAAGGCTCTGATACCAACTTTGTAACACCTTGAATCTGCAAGACTCGGAGCACTATTGGGCTAGGATCTCACAATGGATACTGACCCTACCCTGACAACAAGTTCACTGGATCTGACAACAATGCACATATAGATATAAACCAAATACATCAAACTGTATAAATATATATTAAAGGTTTACAAAACACAACCGAGTACAAAACGGCAACCACATATCCAAACATGTACAAACATCCCAAAACCCTCGCATAACCTAGTGTACAGAAGCCCTCGGTTGATCACTCATCTGGCTCACTCTACAGTCTTCCTATCCTGCAAAAAATCTACAACACGGTATAAACCGTTAGCTTACAAAACATGAATAAGAGTAAAAGTAATAGCACATACAAACACGTCAACACATCATAACATGCAGTGCCATACACACAACCATTTATTATCTTCAATTACATTATACCATTACTAATTCAACTTCTTTTGTGACACGAGGAACCTTAGAACCCTGCCTCTGTCTCCTTTCACACAGGTTTTGCATGGGGATCTACCTCCCCCTTGGAAAACCGGTTTCAAAGCACCTTCTCCACTCATTGTCAAGCTTTGGCAGGTGGACACGACCCGTTATAATACACTTGGGCATTTTAATGAACATATATGGTCATCCTAGTCCGGTTTAGGTTATAAATGCAACAATCATATGCACAAGAACCACTATCACAATCACTCAAATCCATAACTGCTCACTAAGTCCAATGGACTTATCTGATACCAACGTAAACCTGTACCACATCACAGTTTCCCCTCGAGGAAACGATCAGCGCCTGCATCAGCAAGGCACACACAATATCAAACACTACCAAGGTTAGGAGATCCACCTTCTACACCCCATAATCCTAACCAACTTATAACCCGTATCTAACCCTCAATATCTTACAAATGCCTAAGGTATTACCTCAACATATAACTCATCAAGCTCATCACACACCATACTAGCGTAGCCTCACACTCAAGCTAAGTCAAAAGAAAAAGGAAGAAGGATAAAGAAAAGGAGGAAGCATACCAAACTTGGTATGTCTTGGACACGCACCTACGTAAACAAGAAGACACAGGAGCGCAGCACACTGCAGGGGCGGTGACACTCAGCTGCAGGGGCGGCGGCAATGGCCTGGCCATAGGGGCGGTGACTATAATCAGCGGGGGCTATCGAACAATAGAGGAGTCCTCTGTGGCTTCTTTAGATCCGTCTCTTGATCCTCTTCACTTCTTCATTGCCCCAAAGGAAATCAACATACATATATTAAATGTTGTATTAACATTAGGTTTTAAGCGATTTCCTTTGAAAGCAACAAATATTCCTTTTTCTTTGCTGAATTCATTAACCTCTTTGTTACAGAATTCAAGGCCATTATCAGTTTTAAGACATTTAACTTTGTTATTAGTATGTGTTTCAACAAGAGTCTTCCAAATCTTAAAGGTTTCAAAAGCTTCATCTTTTGTTTTAAGAAGATAGACCCAAACTTTCCTAGATAAGTGATTTATGAAGAGATAAAATATCTCCATCCCCCTATGGTGTCAACCTGTGCAGGTCCCTATAACCGATACCAATCCATTACGGTTTCGACTTTATATTAAAAATACAAACTATATATTGAACTTAACTTTATATATTAAACCATGACATATTTGCCACATAGAATATATATACATATATATATATATATATATATATATATATATATATATATATATATATATATATATATATATATTATAAATATTCTTACACTCTCCCACTTGGCATGCGTATCAGCCTAATGGTTCAATATCTGAAATGTGAAAACTTATATAAGTCCATAAAATATCAATAGTTCATAATTGAATCAAAATTGATTGGATCACGGCGGTCACACGTCATTGAGCGACATGATTCCTTCCAAGTATCACAAATAAATTCAAACTCAATATTGCTTTAAGTTTGAGATGCACTATAAGTCTCAAATTACGTGCCTTCAAAAAACAATAATTGTATACAAATACGATAATGATGACAAGTATTGTAAAGCAGAAACATATTAATAAGTGAATTCAAAGTTTTATAATCTGATGTGCGAAATATAATAATAATAGCAAGGTCTTATCTATGACATCCATACATTCTACATGACCATTGAACGCCTTAGGTGGTAAACCTTTAGTTAACGGATCTACAACCATCATGTCCGTTCTAATATGCTCAAAAAAAGACCCTATGTTTCTTCACTTCATCTTTAACTGACAAGTACTTTAACTCCACGCGCTTAGCACCCTTAGAGTACTTGCCGTTCTTTGAAAAGAACACGGCTGCAGAGCTATCACAATAAATTCTCAGCGGCTTAGCTATACTGTCAACAATTCCAAGCCCCGAGATAAAATTCTGCATCCACAATGCATGGTTAGTGGCCTCAAAGCATGCCACAAACTCAACCTCCATAGTAGAAGTAGCACTGATAGAATGCTTCCCAGACCTCAAGGAAACAACTCCTCCAACTAATAGGAACACATATCCGAACGTAGATTTCCTACTATCCACACATCCGGTAAAATCTGAATCTGAATATCCAATGAACTCTAGATGATCGGATCTCTTATATGTAAGCATGTGCTCTTTGGTGCCTTGTAAGTACATGAGAACCTTTTTAGCAGCTTTCCAATGGTTCATTCCGGGATTACTTTGATATCTACCCAACATGCCTACAACGAAGCTAATGTCAGGTCGAGTACATGTTTGAAGATAATTCAAACTCCCAAACACTAATGCATAAGGAATATTTTCCATTTCCTCGTTCCAATTCATTTTTAGGACCTTGAAGTTTACTAAACTTATCTCCCTTTTGAATTGGAATTATCCATGCAAATCATTTATCTATTCTATATTTCTCTAAGACTTTATTGATTTGAGACAAACCTAACAATCCTTGTGATCTATCCCGAAATATTTCTCTTCTAATGACATAGGATGCCTCACCTATATCTTTCATTTCAAAGTGTTTAGAGAGATATTTCTTTATGTCATGTAACATGCCTATGTTATTTGCAGCAAGCAAGATATCATCAACATAAAGGACTAAAATAGCAAATTTACTCCCACTGACCTTTATGTAGATACACCGATCAACGGTGATCTCTACAAACTATGCGTGATGATATCATCAAACTTAAGATACCATTATCGGGAAGCTTGTTTCAGTCCATATATTGATTTTCTCAACTTACACACCATATGTTCTTTGTTTGTGGTCAATAACCCTTTAGGTTGGTCCATATATACTTCCTCCTCTAAATCTCCATTTAGAAAAGCGGTCTTTACATCCATTTGGTGAAGCTCAAGGTTATAATGAGCCACCAAAGCCAAAACAATTATAACTTTTTTTGACACCAGAGCGAAAGTCTTTGTGTTGTCAATGCCATCTTTTTGGAGTCCCATTTGGTCTTAAAGGCCCACTTAGACCCAACTGGCTTTCTTAAATGAAACTGGATCTTCATCAATGCTTAAGTCAAATTCATTTTCAAGAGAATAAACTACATAATCATCTGGAATGGCAGATCTTATTTCTCTTATAGACCGCCTTAATGATTCACGTAGTTCATTTGTCTCTTCTTGTACTATGATCGGTTTATTTATTTTGTAACATCCGGAATTTTTATTCCGGGTGTCGAGACGTTTCCGAACTTCCCGCATCAGGGGCCTAGTTTTTCCCGTAGGCACGTGTGCTGAGTACCGGGATTTATTCCCAAAATCCTGCGCTGACCCCTCTTTCCCCTTATTCTGCTTTGACCTCTCGTTTCCAACTGAGGTGACAAGAGGCCAGCTGAACCCTTGTTTCTCTCCCACCTTTTCAGCTTTGTGGATCTCTCTCTCCTCTTTCACTTCTCTCTCACATTAGTCCATTTTTCCCTCTACTCTCTCTTGTGCTTTCTTCTTCCCTACCCTTGGAGAGATTTGCTTGTGGATGAGCTGCAATGGAGAAGGATCTCAGTGGTTTGGTCGTGGAGAGGAGCCTAAGATTATAGGTTGGTGTTTGGAGAAGACCCAGAAAGAAGAGGAAGACATTTGAGCCAAGGATCCATAGTCTCAAACGAAGAACACGACGTTCTGCTGCTCAAACCGAGGGGGTGGATCCTCATAGGCGCGGGGGCGGACCTGGACCACCACAGGGGTGGCCAGAGCCACCGCAGGGGCGGCTCCCATGCGCAAGGGCGGCTCCTGACTACCGTTGGGGCGGTGACAGCTTTCCGCCGGGGGTGCCAGCTTGCTTCCGCGGTTGCGTTTTCTTCACCAGTATGGTTCTTTCTCTCTTCCTCTTCGTTTCTTCCTTAGCCTTATGGTTATTCTTAGTTAGAAGCATGCTTATGGTGGACCTAGGATTTAGGATAATGCCATCTAGTGGTTGCTATCCTTGGAGCCCTTATGGCTTGATGTGATTGTTGACCTTGAGTTGTTTAAGCACGTTGGATCTTTCTAGGCTAGATTGGCTCTCCTAGGCTGTTGTTGATGATCATGTGAGCTATAGGTTGTTGTGAGTTTCCTTTGCTTGTTGAGAGTTTTATGTGTACCATGGATCCTAGGATGCTTTCCTAGTTTGAGAGTTGGGTGATCTTGCTTAGATCACTAGAGTGAAGTCTAAGACTTCTTGAGCGTGAGCTTGTGTTGATGAGTGTATTCTTGTATGAGCAGGTTGTATGCTTCCTCTCTAAGGAAGCTAGAGTGTTGTGAGTTGAGAGACAAGGTAAGACTCCGGACTTACTTAGCCGTATCCGATGCATTAGATTCATTGTGTGTTTGGTGGTGTGTGTTTTATCGCTTTCGTTATAATTTATAAACCGTTAATAGGACCACCGACCCTTACATTAATTTGGCCCAAGTGTATGATAACGGGCGGTGACATCACTGCCTAGCTCTTGCGAGAGCTAAGAGGTTCTTGGCGACTATCCCGTGCCAGTTAGACGGTCGGAGGCATCCGTACCGTTCTATGTTGGTAAGTGGGGACCGAGGCGAGTTTCGGGAGATTCTCGTGTCACAAAAGAAGTTGAATTAGAACGGGATATGACCTAATAAGTTAAGATAATAAACCAGACTTGTTTGTTGAGCATGATTATGTGATGTTATGATGTATGAGTGTGTATGTGCCTTCACCATGTCTCTAATGCTTCGAATTGAGCTAACGGTTTTAAATCGCTTGTGTAGATGCCCCACAGGTTGGGGACGCCGCCGAGTGAGGTGGAGGATTGGACATCCGAGGGGCGTCATACATTATAGGACAGGGACGTTTTTCGTTTATATTTGTTTATGTTTGGATTGTGGTTTGATGTTCGGTTTTCGAATTTATGTTTTGGAATCTTGTGTCGTTTTGAGGACTCGGCTGAGTTTACACCTTGTACCCTTTATTTTCAGTTCTCGCATACATTATAAATGTTTTAGTTTTACGTCTTTATTTGTGCCATGTTGGAAAGGTCCGGTGAGATTGTTTTCAGGCTAAGGGTCGGGACCCATTTTGAGGTCTCGCCCGTAGCATTCCGATATCCCGCGGATTCGGGGTGTTACAAAGTGGTATCAGAGCCCTAGGTTGACAACAATGCCACTTGCAACCTTCTAAAGGCCGAATGAGGATTAAACAGAACCCCACGGGTTCTGGCTTTTTCGTTTTCAAAATTCATATGCATGAGTCGGGATTGGGTTAGAATGTACTGGACCACCACTCCTCACGCAAATCTCGGCGACATAGATTTCTTGATTTGATGTGTGTAAGTATATATATTTACCTAGTTATCTACATATATATATATATATATATATATATATATATATATATACTTAGGAATTGTTTTTGGACTTGTATGGACCTAGCTATGCATGTCTTAGGATGATTGGGCTTTTGGTTGTATCTTGGATTTCGGTTTCTTTGTATGCTTTTATAAGTTTCCCTTTCATATTCATATTACAAGTATTACGTACATACCGGTTTAAATATATATAAACAAACATGAAACGATATAAGATGGCACGTATGAGAGCTACTGCATATGTAGGACCCGTCAGGGGTAGATCACCTCTACCTCCTATCGTCCCGAGATGAAGACGAGTAGGGAGACCTCTAGGCACGATAGGTTGGGGACGTATCCCCATTTCGGACCCACCAGTTGTGGATCCACCAGAAGTTGAGGACCCTGTTGAGGACGTGACAGAGAGCATCATTCCCGAAGCTAGGGATAGAACAGTCGTGAGGTCCAGGGTGCATAGTTCCCCATCTGCTAGGACCGAGGGAGCATCGATTAGGGCTACCGTATTTGAGGATTATGTACGTCGAGTTGAGGAGGCGTTTAGGACGGGGGCACCACCTCCCACACCGCCGGTGCCTGTACCTGCACCTGCACCTACACTCGCACCAGCGAGATCAGTTGAGGTCTCGCAGAGGGTTACTCAGGTTAGAGCCGCACCAGAGATAGTTGCATCAGCAGTAGTTGCACCCGAGCCGGTTGTGGAGATTGCTAGGGCAAGAGACGAGCTGAGGTCTCCTAGACCTGATTCATGGTTGAAGGCTTTCAACCAATAGCATATACCCTACTTCGACGGGAAGGTAGGGTTAGAGGTGGAGCATTGGATTGGGCATGTGGAGTCGGCCTTAGAGGTGCTCCGTTGCCCAGCGGAGAGGCAAGTGGAGATAGATCAGACCTTGTTTGGAAAAGCAGGCCCAATACCGGTGGAGGACGGTTAGAGGAGGTGTGACTAGGATGGACTAGTTGCTGAGTCTCGTGAGTGAGACATTTTTCTCTGATTCACTACGGAGAGACATAGTTCAAGATTTCTTAGAGGCAGGTTTGGAGGATGTTCCAGTCATTGAGGCGATCAGACATTTTCGGGCGGAGTTAGCATTGCTGGGACCCACTACAACTCCAATGGACCATCATGTCTATCTTTTTTCTAGGAGACTAAGGGAGTCCACCCGTGCTTATCTTGCGGGATTTCGTTGCGACTCACTGGCGGAGTACCAGAATCGAGCTTCGGCTTATGAGAGAGACCGTCCAGGGTCCTGGAGAGCAGCACAGTCCGGAGGGCTGAACAAGAGGCATATGACATGGCCACGTAGTTCAGGAGCCGGAGGGCAAGGACGTAGCCAGGCTCCGGGACGTCCTGATCCACAACAACAGACACAGACATCCGACCATGGACCCTAGTGCCATGGTTGTGGAGGGTACGGACACATTACGAGTACTTGTAAGAAGCCAATTGTGGCATGTTTCACTTATGGTCCGATGGGCGAGCCGCTTTCTGCCGTCAAGGCAGGTCACAGTCTCAGCAGGGTTCTTCGCCTGTTGGAGTAGCAGGAGGTAGTCAGAGGCCGTCATAGTTTCAGCCACAGGGCTCTCAGTAGAGGGGTCAGGGTTAGACTCATACACAGGGATCAGCCTAGGGACAGGGCCGAGGTAGAGGTCGTGGTCGGGGTACCCAGGAGACCAGCCACAGGGCTCTCATCTAGCGTCTTGCTAGCATATAAATGGTGTTGGTCCGGCCATCCTTCTTTTATCCAACTACCGCTCCTACGGCCACATCACTAGCATTACCCATGATCTCAAAGGGCAAGGTCCAATCGGGAGGTTGAATGATAGGAGCGGTAATCAACGCTTCCTTTATCCTATAAAAAGCATCAAGGCATTCCTGCAAAAACTCAAAAACAACATCTTTATTCAAGAGATTAGTTAGTGGTTTAGAGATTTTAGAGAAATCCTTGATGAACCTCTTGTAGAAACCTACATGCCCGAGAAAACTCCGTACACCCTTAACAGAATAAGGGGGGGGGGGGGAAGTTTCTCAATAGTCTCGATCATAGCTCGATCGACCTCAATACCTCGGTTGGAAATGAGGTGTCCTAGAACAATTCCTTCGCTAACCATAAAGTGACACTTCTCCCAATTAAAAACAAGATTAGTGTCTTCACAACGTTGTAGCACTAGAGAAAGGTCTGCCAAAAATTTATCAAAAGAGGAACCATATACCGAAAAGTCATCCATGAGTACCTCCATGATCTCCTCAATGTAGTCGGAGAAGATAGTCATCATACAATGCTGAAAAGTAGCAGGTGCGTTACACAATCCGAATGACATCCTCCGATAAGCGAACGTCCCCCATGAACAAGTGAAAATGGTCTTCTCTTGATCATCCGGATGGATAGGAATCTAAAAGAAGCCACTATAACCATCTAGATAGCAAAAATAGAAATGTTGGGCTAACCGTTCGAGCATTTGGTCGATGAAGGGAAGCGGGAAGTGGTCCTTCCGAGTGGCCACGTACAGCTTCCTATAATCAATGCACATCCTCTGCCCCGTAACGGTCCTAGTTGGAATCAACTCGTTGTTCTTATTCGTTACAACGGTCATCCCTCCTTTCTTGGGAACTACATGCACCGGGCTCACCCATTTTCTATTCGATATGGGAAATATGATACCTGCATCCAACAACTTAAAAATTTCCTTCTTCACAACCTCCTTCCTGATCGGATTTAACCGTCTTTGAGGTTCCCGTGAAGTCTTATGATCGTCCTCCATTAGTATCTTATGTATGCAAAAAGAAGACTTAATGCCTACAAGATCATCTATAGTATAACCCAAAGCCTTTCGATGTTTCCTCAGAACATGCATCAGTTTCGATAATTCAGTTTCAGAAAGGGAAGCACTAACGATAACGGGATAAGTAGAATCCGGACCAAGGAAAGCATACCTAAAGTGACTCGGAAGCGGTTTAAGCTCCAGGACTGGGGTGCTTTCTGAGGTGGATATGTGCCTTCTCCTTCCAGTGAAGTGGACTTAGATCGAAGAACTGAAATTTCAGAAGTCTCAGTTGACATCATCTCGCTTATTATCCCGCTCGGTGTCCGAGGTGGGTGACAGAAATATTCTTCAGAATAGAACACCTCGCTTGGTCCAGGAAGTGCCTCGGTCGAGATACTGGAATTGGGACCGAAACCTAACGTTCTTTTCTTCTTCTGAATCAGTTTATCAAATCTAGCTCCTGGATCTGCTTCCAATGCCTTTAAGCTCCGTATATCTGCATCACAAGAGACATTTATACCTTCCTCCATTAAACTAAAACTAAGAACTTTTTCAAGAGGATCGTTAATAAGGATAGAGCTCACCAATTCTCGAGATTCTTCTTCATCATAGATGTTGAAGATGTCATCCTCCAGCGGCTCTCCCTTCATTGCAGCAAGCAATGAAAACTCCACATGATCGCCACCAATGTTGAATTTCAACTTGGCATTCTTACAATCCACGTTGCAACCCGAAGTTGATAGAAATGATCTCCCGAGAATGATTGGAATGGGATAATCCGCGGGAATGTCAAGCACAACAAAGTCTATAGGTATGTAGAAATTACCTAACTTGATGGAAACGTCCTCAAAAATACCGATAGGACGGGTAATGGAGAGATCCGCCATGTATAGCGTCATTTTCACCGGCTTGGGCTCTCCAAGTCCGACTTTCTCACAGAGCTTCAGCGGAATGATGCTCACGCTGGCTCCTAGATCACATAATGCATCATAAGTTACATCCCCAACTTGAATGGGAATGCAAAATGAACGGGGATCTCTCAATTTAGGTGGCATCTTCTCCCTCATGCTTTGAATGAGCTCTGAAGACTTAGATGTCATCTTTACTTCCCCAAAATCCTCCAACTTCCTCTTCCTTGATAAGATCTCTTTCAGAAACTTCCCATAGGCGGGCGTCCTGATAACATGATTTATGACGTTATTCTAGGCATCCATTTAGATAGTTTTTCCCACTATTCATGCATAGTTTAGCATTAGTTCGTGACAAATTGCACTTAATTCATGTATGTTGTCGAGATAGACGTCTACACGGACTTTTGCATGTTTTGTAGGTATTTTGGAAGCTTTTAGAGCTTAATCATTACATCCGAGGATCGTTCCTCGTGATGACACATATCCGGGCTCATTGGGAAGCAAGTTAGGAGCTAAGGAGAACACATAGGACCATGTTGGTGCATGCCTTGCACCAACTCATGGCTCAACGATCAAAAGAAGGCTGAAGCACCAGAATCACAGTCATTGGGAGTTCCACGGCCGTGGAAGTGACCGTGATTCCCTCTGCACAGTTGGGGCTGCTGTCCCACGATCTCCATAACCGACTCTTGCAAATGGTGAAGGCTATAAGTACTCTTGCAGGCTGATTCTAAAGATACTCCTCCATAGACCTGACCTAACACACATTCTCTCTAGACTCTCTCATTTTTCATTGGATTGGAGCTACTCTTGGGGAAGAAGAAACACTCTCACTTGGAGGAGAAGAGAAGAACACACTATTCTTAGTTTTTGATAGCTTTTAGAGTGAGTTTGTTGGAAACATTTTCGAGGGTTGTAAGAACGAATCGAACCTTCTTTGAAGGGTTGTAAGTCTCTCTTTTAACATCTATTCAGCTCGTTTTTCTTGTTTTACTTGTTTCATCTCTCTTTCATTTCATCCTCTTGATATGGACTCCATGATTGTATGCTTGATGAGTTTGATTGTTGAGATGCATGTTGTTGGTTAAATGGATGTGATTCTATGGTAAGGAAATGATGGTTATGGCTTGGACTATGACAGGATAGACTTAAACATACCTTTGGATGATTTTTCTGCTCAAACCTAGCCTTTGTTATACATCACGGCCTGTTCTAGTAGGTTCCACGGCCGTGGAAGTGATGAACTGACCGTGATTTTGTCTGACTTGCTTGTATTGATAAATCTAAGTGTTAGGTTGTTAGATTGTTGAAATCCTAGTGTTTATGACGTTATTCTAGGCATCCATTTAGATAGTTTTTCCCGCTATTCATGCATAGTTTAGCATTAGTTCGTGACAAATTGCACTTAACTCATGTATGTTGTCGAGATAGACGTCTACACAGACTTTTGCATGTTTTGTAGGTATTTTGGAAGCTTTTAGAGCTTAATCGATACATCTGAGGATCGTTTCTCGTGATGACACATATCTGAGCTCATTGGGAAGCAAGTTAGGAGCTAAGGAGAACACATAGGACCATGTTGGTGCATGCCTTGCACTAACTCATGGCTCAACGATCAAAAGAAGGCTGAAGCACCAGAATCACGGTCACTGGGAGTTCCACGGCCGTGGAAGTGACCGTGATTCCCTCTGCACAGCTGGGACTGCTGTCCCACGATCTCCATAACCGACTCTTGCAAATGGTGAAGGCTATAAGTACTCTTTCAGGTTGATTCTAAAGATACTCCTCCATAGACCTAACCTAACACATATTCTCTCCAGACTCTCTCATTTTACATTGGATTGGAGCTACTCTTGGAGAAGAAGAAACACTCTCACTTGGAGGAGAAGAAAAGAACACACTATTCTTAGTTTTTGATAGCTTTTAGAGTGAGTTTGTTGGAAACATTTTCGAGGGTTGTAAGAACGAATCGAACCTTCTTTGAAGGGTTGTAAGTCTCTCTTTTAACATCTATTCAGCTCGTTTTTCTTGTTTTACTTGTTTCATCTCTATTTCATTTCATCCTCTTGATATGGACTCCATGATTGTATGCTTGATGAGTTTGATTGTTGAGATGCATGTTGTTGGCTAAATAGATGTGATTCTATGGTAAGGAAATGATGGTTATGGCTTGGACTATGATAGGATAGACTTAAACGTACCTTTGGATGATTTTTCTACTCGAACCTAGCTTCTGTTATACATCACGGCCTGTTCTAGTAGGTTCCACGGCAGTGGAAGTGATGAACTGACCGTCATTTTGTCTGACTTGCTTGTATTGATAAATCTAAGCGTTAGGTTGTTAGATTGTTGAAATCCTAGTGAATGTTGAGCTAGATCTATCCTAGGGTGACCTAGTGTTAGCAACTAAGTGTGAGAAGAGACCTACCCGGTGATTCTTGATCTTAGGTACCGAAGATGATGAACTCTAGGTAGTAGTGAGCCTCACAAGCCGCTATTGGACTGAGTGTGCTAGGATTTATGTTTAGGACTCGCCTTCCCGATACCTACCCGGTAAGGAGAGGTTAGACCCCTAGATAGCAATCCGGTTTGTGTAGAATTCCTAATCTTAGGTTCTTTGAGACTTACCCGGTGATGATACCTTAGGAACGGACTAGTGGACCATGAGACCTACCCGGTGATTGATCCCAATCTAGAAATATCCACTCCCAACATACTATAGTTGATGCAAGGAATGACTAGATAGCTTGAGTCCTATGCCATAACCGGACTTTCTAACCCCTAGAATCCGCTTTTCTCATTGATTACCTATCTTGTGTTTGTGTTTGCTCATTTGTGCTACTAGCTTAGTTGTTTGTTAATCTTGCATGATTTGTGATCCTTGATTGATCACTACAAAACCAAACCAAAACATTGAGATTTTCATTTCTTTATTTCCATTCTCTTTTCTTAGCCTAGGTCTACACTATCCTTAGTCACTATTGATTCAATTTCACCTTAGTCTTTGTGTTCGACCTCGGAATACTATTCTTACTACAAAACGACCCATACACTGTGGGTTCGCTAGGAGTTAGGAAAAATATATCGAGTTATAAATTCAAGACTTTTGCGTGTCACAATCTTAGCGTAACAAGTTTTTGGCGCCGTTGCCGGGTACTAGGTTTAGATTGAGTCATTTTTGTGATTTTTTATAGTGTAGGTCTTTCTTGTTGCTTTTGATCTCGTTTGGTTTGTGTCTTTGATTTTTCAGGACATCTCTCACTATTTAGGTGTATGCGAAGATCTCGTGGCAAGGATTTAGCTTCATTCGATCCCGAACCGGAGAAAACCCTTAAGGCTAGATCTAAGAGCATTATAAAAGGAAAGGAGATGGCCGGAAGAGATCTCCAAGCTGAGTTCGATGAGGCTTTAGAGCAAATTAGATTGAGGGATGAAGCCTTGGAGAATGAAAGGAGACTTGCCAATGAGAGTCAAGAAGCAACTAGGAGGGAGATTGAAGAGATTAGGCAAGTTCTTGTGCAAAGGGAGCTTAATCGTCAACAACCTCCACCTCCACCACAACCGCAGCCGGCGGTTAATATTCGGGTTGTGCCCATTGCTATTGAGAAACCACAAACGTTAGGGCAACGTATGGATCCGGCTCAAAGAGTGCACCGTCCGGGTGTGAACTTAGGAGATCCCGCAGCCCATGATTACGAGCTCCGCCCTCAAGTTCTACAAATGATCCGGCATAATCAATTTGGAGGGATGGAAGGAGAGTCTCCTCATCAACACTTGATGAACTACGAGATATTGATGGACACTCTAAGACCACCTAGGTTGGAGAACAACAACCATAAGCTTAGGGCTTTTTCCTTCTCACTTAAGGATAAAGCCTTGGCTTGGTACCAATCGATTCTACTAGGGTGTGTGAGTACTTGGGAGGAAATGACAACCGAGTTCTTGACAAAGTTCTTCCCACCTTCCAAGACTACCGAGCTAAGATGGAAGATCAATGCCTTTGTAATGAAGGATAGAGAAAGCCTATTCAAGTCTTGGGAGAGGTTCAAAGACCTCCTCCTAGATTGTCCACACCATGGTATACCGAAAATAGAGCTATTGGAGATCTACTTCAAAGGACTTGATGAAGATAGCCAATTCAAGCTTCAATCTCTTTCTGGTGGGACTTTCATGGAGAAGAATGTAGATGAAGCTTGGGAGTTTGTAGAGAAACAAGCTTTGGTGATTGAAAAGTACTCCCATAGGAAGAGTGATGGGAGGAAAGCGGGAGCATATGAGGTGAGCGAAGTCACCATGAGTAATTTCAAGCTTAATGCAATCAACAATGAGCTTAAATCTTTGAGGGAGTTGTGTACAACAACTTTGAAGAATCAAGCAAACCCTCAAGTGCAAGTGCGAGCAAACTTGTCTTCCAAGGAGGAAGATGTGAACTACATGGGAAGGGAAAACTACAACAACTATCAAGGCCCAAGGAACTTCAACAACAACCGGCAATTCAACAATTACCGGCCTAACCACAACCATCCCGGGTTTTCCTACTCTAACCCGGATGGAGCCTTGAACCCTCCCGCTTCCACAAGCTCAGCTCCACCACCAAAGGCTTCACAAGAACCTCCACCCGGATTCACTCAACCTCCTAAAGAAAGAACTGAGATGATGTTTGAGCAATTGCTTGGAAGGTTGAGTGGTCTTGAGAGCATGGTGACTTCCATTTCTAAAGCTCAAAAGGTGTTGGAAGCACAAGTGTTCCAAAAGGCGGGTGAAGCTCATAGAGATCCGGGAAAACTTCCCGGAAGAACCGAAGATAACCCAAGAGGACAAGTGTTGGCCATTACAACAAGAAGTGGGCTGAGCATGAAGGATCCCTTACCTAAGGGAAATGATAAGGGAAAGAAAGTGGTGATAGAAGAAGAGAAATTGCAAGAAGATGGAGGAAAGAGCAAGGATATTGAGCCAACATATATGGCACCACCTCCATACAAGCCACCACTACCGTTCCCACAATCACGAGCAAGAGCTCGCTTGGACAAACACTTCGGTAAATTCCTTGAACTTATGTTTAAATTTCATATTAACATTCCGTTCATGGATGCTATTCTAGGTATGCCGGCATATGGAAAATTTTTGAAGGAAATACTCTCCAACAAGAGGAAGTTGGAGGAGCATGGAGAAGTGAGGATGACAAAGAGATCTTCGGAATTGATCCAAACCATGAAGGAGGAGATGCCTCCTAAGCTAAGAGATCCGGGATCTTCTTGTGTGCCAATTGGAGTGGGAGAAGTGAAGTATGAAACCCTATGTGATCTTGGGGCAAGTGTAAGCATCATACCGCATGCACTTTGCGACAAGGTTGGGCTAGGAGAGCCAAAGCCGGTCAAGATGACCCTTTATATGGCGGACCGTTCGATAACTCATCCCGTTGGAATCTTGGAAGACATACCGGTGCAACTAGGGAAGTTCTATGTGCCAATAGACTTCGTTGTTTTGGACATCCCGGCGGACTATCCGGTTCCTATCATCTTGGGGAGACCTTTCTTGGCCACATCCGGATGTTTAGTGGATTGAAAAAATGGAATTCTATCTTTCAACATTGGAGAAGAGAATATCAAGTTCAAATTATCCACAATGATGAAGGGGCCAGCCCTTGGTGAAGATGTGTTCAACATTGTCGAGCAAGGGGAATGTAGAGAAGTTGTGAGCTCGATCTTGATCAAGGACCCCTTGGAGAAGGTTCTTAGCTTAAGTTTGAGGGAGGAAGGAGTTGAGGATGATTATAATGAAGAAATCAAGGCCTTAGATGCATTGGAGAAGGAGGCAAGAGCTGAATTTGAAGCACACGAAGGTGTGCTAAAGAGCTGTAGGAATCACGGTCTGACACAGAGGACCACGGCCGTGTTTTGTCCCATGGAACTCTCTGGAGTGCTCCACGATGCTAGCTTCTCAGATTCCACACCCGGGGTTTTTCCAAAGGCCGTGATTCAGACCGTGGTTTCTCTAGGAAGAGCCTTAGTGGTTGATCAAGCTTCAAGGAGCCTTGATGAGTCTTCCATTGCTTTGGATTCATCTCCACCTACATTGTATGGAGCGTCTCCGATCGATAAAGGTCCTCCTAAACTTGAACTTAAACCCCTCCCGTCTCATTTGAAGTAGGCTTTTCTTGGTGAGAATTCTACATATCCGGTGATTGTTAATGCATGCTTGAATGATGATGAGTTGAGTAGATTGTTGCATGAGTTGAGATTGCATAGGAAGGCTATTGGCTATACCATTGATGATTTAGTTGGAATTAAACCTTCTTTGTACATGCATAAGATCTTAATGGAAGATAATCATAAACCTTCAATTGAACCTCAAATAAGACTAAACCCCATCATGAAAGAGGTAGTAAAGAAATAGATTCTTAAATTGCTAGATGCGGGAATCATTTTCCTGATTTCGGATAGTAAATGGGTTAGTCCCGTGCATATGGTTCCTAAGAAGGGTGGGATGACCGTAGTGATAAATGAGAATAATGAACTAATCCCAACTAGAACGGTTACGGGATGGAGGATGTGTGTAGACTATAGGAAACTAAATGTGGCCTCTAGGAAAGATCACTTCCCTCTTCCCTTCATTGACCAAATGCTAGAGAGATTAGCTCAACATTCTCATTTTTTGTTACTTAGATGGCTATAGTGGATTCTTCCAAATCCCTATCCACCCCGATGACCAAGAGAAAACTACATTCACATGTCCTTGGGGTACATTTGCATATAGGAGAATGCCATTTGGGTTGTGTAATGCACCCGCCACCTTTCGAAGGTGTATGATGGCTATCTTTTCTGAGTATATTGAAAACATCATGGAAGTGTTTATGGATGGTTTCTCTATTTATGGATCTTCATTTGATGATTGTTTAGCTAACTTGTCTTTGGTGCTTAAGAGATGTGAGGAGACCAATCTTGTCTTGAATTAGGAAAAATGCCACTTCATGGTAAGTGAAGGCATCGTGTTGGGAGATTTGGTGTCCAACCGAGGCATTGAGGTTGATAGGGCTAAGATAGAGACAATAGAGAAGTTGCCACCACCTACCTCGGTGAAGGGGGTAAGGAGTTTCTTAGGGCATGCCGGTTTTTACCGGAGATTGATTAAAGATTTCTCTATGATTTCTAAGCCTCTTACTAACCTACTAATGAAAGATGTTGAGTTTGTTTTCTCCAAGGATTGCCTTGAGGCTTTTTGTAGGTTGAAGAATGCTTTGATCTCCGCACCTATCATGCAACCTCCGGATTGGAGTTTACCGTTTGAGATCATGTGTGACGCAAGTGAGGTGTCCGTTGGGGCTGTTTTGGGACAAAGGAAAGGTGGGCTTACACATGTCATCTATTATTCTAGCAAGATGCTAGATGATGCCCAACTCAATTATGCTACCACCGAGAAAGAGTTGATGGCGGTTGTGTATGCATTTGAGAAGTTCCGCTCGTATCTTGTTGGAGCGAAGGTCATTATGTATACGGATCATGTTGCGATCTGTTATCTCCTTACAAAGAAGGATGCCAAGCCTCGTTTGATTCGGTGGATCCTTCTTCTTCAAGAGTTTGATTTGGAAATCCGGGATAAGAAAGGGTCCAAAAATTCAGTGGCGGACCATCTTAGTAGGCTCCCACCGTTGGAGATTGAGAAATATGACATCCCGATTGATGACTCATTCCGGGTTGAGCAATTGCAATTGGTGGAGGAGTGCTTGCTTCAAGTGTCCAAGGGAAATGAGCCATGGTATGCCGACATAGTAAACTACCTTGTGTGTGAGGAGATGCCACCCGGTTTATCCTATGCCCAAAGGAAGAGGTTCTTCAAGGATGCGAGGCATTACTATTGGAGTGAACCGCTTTTGTTCAAGAGAGGGCCGGATGGAGTCTTTAGGAGATGCATACCGGAGGATGAGGTGGAGAGTGTGATCCGCCATTGTCATTCCTTGCCATGTGGAGGGAATGCTAGCTCACACAAGACATGTGCAAAGGTGTTGCAATCCGGGTTTTATTGGCCAAGTTTGTTCAAGGATGTGCAGAATTTTGTGGTAGCATGTGATGCTTGCCAAAGGACAGGAAACATCTCAAGGAGGAATGAGATGCCCTCGAACAACATACAAGTGGTGGAGATATTTGATGTGTGGGGTGTGGACCTCATGGGACCATTCCCTTCTTCATGTGACAACCTCTACATCCTATTGGCGGTGGACTATGTATTGAGATGGGTGGAAGCAATCGCCTCTCCCACAAATGATGCCAAGGTTGTGGTGCGGTTCTCAACCGAGTGATCTTTCCTAGGTTTGGGACACCAAGGGTGATCATAAGTGATGGAGGGAAGCACTTCACCAATAGGAACTTCGGGACACTTTTGGCTAAGTATGGGGTGACTCATAAGGGGGCAACACCTTACCATCCCCAAACTAGTGGCCAAGTGGAGATCTCCAACCGGGAGTTAAAGGGAATACTTGAGAAGATGGTTTCTAGGACGAGAAAGGATTGGGCTATGAAGCTTGATGATGCTTTGTGGGCATATAGAATCGCTTTCAAGACACTGATTGGCACCACTCCCTACAAGCTAGTCTATGGCAAGTCTTGCCACCTTCTAGTGGAGATGGAGCATAGAGCGTATTGGGCCATAAGGTGGCTGAATTTTGACCTCAAGGAGGCCGGTGAGAAGAGATTTCTAGACACGAACGCTCTTGAGGAGCACCGGTTGGATGCCTATGAAAACTCCTGGATTTACAAGGAAAGGACCAAACGTTAGCATGACAAGCGTCTCATCCCAAAGGAGTTGAGTGAAGGCGACCTTGTCCTTCTCTTTAACTCAAGGCTGCGGCTCTTCCCCGGAAAGCTAAAATCAAGATGGACGGGTCCTTATGTGGTGAAGAAGATATTTCCCCATGGAGCGGTTGAGATAGGAGGGGAACATTGTGGAGATTTTAAGGTGAATGGGCACCGGTTGAAGAAGTATATCACGGGAGCTCCGGTGGATATGATTGCCCCACTTCACCTCGAATGAGACGCCCCCGAGTTTGGTCAAGCTAATGACCTTAAAGAAGCGCTTGGTGGGAGGCAACCCATTGGTAGACACTTTTCCCTTTTCGTTTTTGTTTTTGTGTTCATTTTTCTGTTTTTGTGTGTTTTTGTGTGTTTGGAGTTTGTGTGCTAGAGTCTAAGTAGCATTGGAAGCCTTGCATGACATGTGGATGATGATGATGAGTCCCTCATCAATTATGGGTGGAGCGGACGCGGAACTTGGACGGCTAGCGGTGCCTAGCGCGGGTCCCGATGCCATAACGAACACCTTGAGCTCTCTACCATCGTTGATAGAATCATCCGCCATCAATCCACTTGAGTGAACCCAAATACCGAAGCAAACCAATTTTACATTGTGAGGACCCTCTTTTACTCTTATTTACTTCATTTACACATTGGGGACAATGTGTTTCTAAGTATGGGGTGGGGTTTTCATGATCACTTGCATGATTAGCATCTAGGATAGTTTAATATTGTCACATGTTTTGCATTGTACATAGATATTTCGAAAAATTCAAAAAAATCAGAAAATTTAAAAATATTTTAGTGCTTCTAAGCTTTGGATATGACCCTTATGATGAGATTGTCTTGTGAATTGGCTATGGATGGTCTTGTGTGTTGAATTGATGTATGTATATGTGGACTTGAAGTACTTATCTTGAATCCCATGTATGAATTGTGATCATGAAGTTTGTCTTGATTGGATTGAGGATTGAATGTCGAAATTACATGCTAGTTCTTGCACATCATATAGGAGTGATTAAGGCAATTCATCTTTCTCTACTTCTCATCTTGATCATGTTGTTTGAGCACCTCAATTGATATAAAATTTGACCTCTTTTGACCCATCCGGAAATAGGAGCATGCTAGTGTGTTGATGTGTGTGAAAAGCAAGTGTGGAGTGAAGTTGTTGATGAATGAATATGGTGAATGAGGTGCTGAATTTGTTGTAAAAAAGTGTAGAAAAAATATAGGTTTGGGGACTTTGGTTTTGATGACGAGTAACTCGGCACCATTCACATAATCGGGTGTTTGTGCCTTGCCAAAGTCGGATAAACCGAATGTCCTAACAAGCTTTGGTATGTGTGCCCGGTGTGAAGCACCTCGAAAAATAAAAAAACCCGAGCCTCGCTAATCACCAAGGTTTCGGATTTTGTACATCAATGCCATTGCCTCAAAAATAAAAGAAAAAGAAAGTGAAAAAGAAAAGAAAACAAGGAAAAGATGGAGAAAATTATACACTTGTGGGGGAAGTTGATCAAAAACGAAATTTTGGAGTTAGTTCCTTTCTCGGATTAGCATCACATGACCTAAAAATTCCCGCCTAATCACAACGTTTCTTAGCCTCTTCTTTCCTAAGTCCTTGTGACCTATTTGCATGTGTGTAAGACTTAGTGATCAAGATTTGATATGCTCATGATTATCTTGACTTCTTCATTTTCACCTTGCATGCATGCTTTTAAGTTAAGTATAATTGTCTTTCCATGCCTTCATCTATTTGATGCATGATTGCTTGTTCATTTGCCATGAAACATGACTATGAAGGTGATCCAATATTAGAAGCACGATCTCAAAAAGATTTTGTTGTTTTTCTGCATGCATAAATCATCTAATCTCTTAGTCTATAGTTGGGACTTGTTCGGGGACGAGCAAACCTTAAGTATGGGGTATTTTTTATAACACGATTTATGACGTTATTCTAGGCATCCATTTAGATAGTTTTCCCCGCTATTCATGCATAGTTTAGCATTAGTTCGTGAAAAATTGCACTTAATTCATGTATGTTGTCGAGATAGACGTCTACATGGACTTTTGCATGTTTTGTAGGTATTTTGGGAGCTTTTAGAGGTTAATCGATACATCCGAGGATCGTTCCTCGTGATGACGCATATCCGGGCTCATTGGGAAGCAAGTTAGGAGCTAAGGAGAACACATAGGACCATGTTGGTGCATGCCTTACACCAACTCATGGCTCAACGATCAAAAGAAGGCTGAAGCACCAGAATCACGGTCACTGGGAGTTCCACGGCCATGGAAGTGACCATGATTCCCTCTGCACAGCTGGGACAATTGTCCCACAATCTCCATAACCGACTCTTGCAAATGGTGAAGGTTATAAGTACTCTTGCAGGCTGATTATAAAGATACTCCTCCATAGACCTGACCTCACACACATTCTCTCCAGACTCTCTCTTTTTTCATTGGATTGGAGCTACTCTTAGGGAAGAAGAAACACTCTCACTTGGAGGAGAAGAGAAGAACACACTATTCTTAGTTTTTGATAGCTTTTAGAGTGAGTTTGTTGGAAACATTTTCGAGGGTTGTAAGAACGAATCGAACCTTCTTTGAAGGGTTGTAAGTCTCTCTTTTAACATCTATTCAGCTCGTTTTTCTTGTTTTACTTGTTTCATCTCTCTTTCATTTCATCCTCTTGATATGGACTCCATGATTGTATGCTTGATGAGTTTGATTGTTGAGATGCATGTTGTTGGCTAAATAGATGTGATTCTATGGTAAGGAAATGATGGTTATGGCTTGGACTATGATAGGATAGACTTAAACGTACCTTTGGATGTTTTTTCTGCTCGAACCTAGCCTCTGTTATAAATCACGGCCTGTTCTAGTAGGTTCCACGGCCGTGGAAGTGATGAACTGACCGTGATTTCGTCTGACTTGCTTGTATTGATAAATCTAAGTGTTAGGTTGTTAGATTGTTGAAATCCTAGTGTTTGTTGAGCTAGATCTATCCTAGGGTGACCTAGTGTTAGCAACTAAGTGTGAGAAGAGACCTACCCGGTGATTCTTGCTCTTAGGTACCGAAGATGATGAACTCTAGGTAGTAGTGAGCCTCACAAGCCGCTATTGGACTGAGTGTGCTAGGATTTATGTTTAGGACTCGCCTTCCCGAGACCTACCCGATAAGGAGAGGTTAGACCCCTAGATAGCAATCCGGTTTGTGTAGAATTCCTAACCTTAGGTTCTTTGAGACTTACCCGGTGATGAGACCTTATGAATGGACTAGTGGACCATGAGACCTACCCGGTGATTGATCCCAATCTAGAAACATCCACTCCCAACATACTATAGTTGATCCAAGGAATGACTAGATAGCTTGAGTCCTATGTCATAACCGGACTTTCTAACCCCTAGAATCCGCTTTTCTCATTGATTACCTATCTTGTGTTTGTGTTTGCTCATTTGCGCTACTAGCTTAGTTGTTTGTTAATCTTGCATAATTTGTGATCCTTGATTGATCACTACAAAACCAAACCAAAACATTGAGATTTTCATTTCTTTATTTCCATTCTCTTTTCTTAGCCTAGGTCTACACTATCCTTAGTCACTATTGATTCAATTTCACCTTAGTCTTTGTGTTCGACCTCGGAATACTATCCTTACTACAAAATGACTCATACACTGTGGGTTTGCTAGGAGTTAGGAACAATATATCGAGTTATAAATTCAAGACTTTTGCGTGTCACAATCTTAGCGTAACAAGTCCCTAGAATGACATCAAGGAAAGGGATGTTAATATGTAGTTTATTCATAAGGTCTAGAAACTTACCAAAGTGCTTGTCTAGATGTGCCCTCGCCCTTGACTGAGGGAATGGAAGTGGTGGTTTATAAGCAGGAGGTGGAACATAAACTTTAGATTTATCTTTCGCTTTCTGGGGCTCCATCTCAGTTGGCACCTCGAGCGAGGTGTTCCTCATCTGGTCGGGCATCGACTGAGGTACTGGATTTGTAATCTTCAATCCACTGCGTGTTGTAATAGCCATAATCTGTCCTTTAGGATTGTTCTTTGTCTTTGTTGGAAGCTTTCTAGCATCTCTTGGCGCTTCATTCGCCTTGCTGAATTGTTGTTCTAAGGCTTTTTGTGCCTTTGAAAATGAATTCATTGATGTCTCCATAGCATTGAGCTTGATCAATATTGCCTCCAGCACAACATCTTTATTTGGTGGTTGGGGCGAACTTGATGCAGGCTCCTGGCTTCACGATGGAGTAGAAGAGGTAGAGGGGGCATTAAGAGCATTTTCAGCATGAGAATAAGGGTTATCGGAATTTTGTTGATTAGATCTCCAATTGTTGTTGTTGGATTTTCTGTTGTTGTTGTTGTTGTTGTTGTTGTAATCTTTGTTCCGCGGCCCTTGATAGTTGTTTCTTCCTTGGTAGCCACCGTCTTGCTCCTTCTTCGTTTGAGCTACTAAAAGCTCATTTAATACTTTTACTTCATTGCTAAGAGAGGTGAGTTGAGCTCCATTTGATGATGTGTCTTGAAAGCTAACTCTCCTTGCTCCATCTTCAGCTCTTTAATGGGAGTACTTCTCCATATGTAAAGCTTCATTTTTAATGAAATCCCAAATCTTCATCTATCGGCATATCCATGAATGTGCCGGCGGAAAGTAATTGGAGCTTGAATTCAATAACTCCATCCAAACCCTTAAAGTATATTTCCAGCAACTCGATCATTGGAATCCCATAATGTGGGCAATCCAATAAAAGATCCTTAAATCTCTCCCATGACTTGGACAAGCTTTCCTTGTCCTGCATAATAAAAGGATTGATCTTTCCCCTTAATTCAGCGGTCTTAGAAGGGGGAAAGAACTTAGTAAGAAACTCCGTTATCATCTCTTCCCAAGTGTTGATTTTTCCGGCCGGAAGAGTTTGATACCAAGCAAGCGCCTTGTCTTTCAAAGAGAAATAGAAAGGCCTCAACTTGTAGTTGTTATTCTCCACTCTTGAAGGTCTCAAAGTCTCCATTAGAATCTCATAATTTTGCAAATGCTGATGCGGAGACTCTCTCCCCAAACCTCCAAATTGACATTGTCGAATCATGGTTAGAACTTGCGGTCGAAGTTCATAATCATTCTAAGCTGGATCACCTAGGTTGACTCCTGGACGCCTGACTTGCTGATTGGGGTCCATCCTCTGTCCTAGGGTTCGTGGAAATCCAGCAAAAAGAGCATCTAGGACTGGCATCCGAGGCGGTGGGTGTATCTCGGACGGGGCAACTGGGACTGGGTCTTGCCTCTGTCGAGGATCTGGGATCGGTCGAGGCAGAAATTGGGCTCTTAGAGCGGCCATATCTGCTTCAATTCCTTCTGTTCTTGCGCGAGTATCATCTTTCTCTCGCTGCAGTTCTTCCTTATTGAGGCGTAGCTGTTCCAATGCCTCCTTCAATTCGGCTTTAAGATCGCAATTGTCTTGATTGTCCATCTTAGCTTCTTTCAATCTTCTCTTGTAGGTCTTTTCTGGTTCGGGATCGTAGGGAACAATTTCCTTTCTAGCACGATTTCTTCGCATAAACCTAAGAAAAGATCCTGCGAAAACACTCAAGTAAAGTAGTCAATAGCAACAGGGGCAATAGCCCCAAAAGACAACCGAAGCCGAACTCGGTCTAGACCAAGTCCCCGACAACGGCGCCAAAAACTTGTTCGCTCCAAAAGGTGTGTGCAAGCTTTAATATTTATAACCCAATAAGTATGCTTGAACAAAATGCGAACCCGCAGTGTACGGATCAATTGTAATAAAAGCAAGAATTTCAGGGGTCGGTCACAGGGACTATGGTGAAACAAGGTTCGGTAATTCAGGTTGTCAAATAACTACAAGCAACAAATTAAAGCAATCAAAGATGATATAAAAGTTAGATAAAGAGAATGCGGATTCTAGAGATTAAAGCATCCAGTTGTGGTTCCGACTCAAGATCTCAAAAGATAACGTGGACAAAGATGAGGTTTGGAAAGGTAAGGTGTTTCTAAGGTGGGAATAGATCACCGGGTAAGTCTCACTACTCACTATCCCAAACCAAAGATCATTTTACCGGGTAAGTCTCAAGGTACTAAGGAAAGGATAAGCTCAAACCAACAAGCCACCCAAGGGGATAGAATCAACCTTACCGGGTAAGTCTTAGGCTAACTCTCAAAGTTGGGATGAAGGCACACTCAAACCCCAATAAAGGTTAAACCTTTATTACCTACATTCATGATCTTGGGTAAACAAACAAAGGAATCACCGGAGAAGTCTCATCATAGGCTTGCGTTGAACCAGGAAAGGTATAACAAGGATAGGATTTGGCAAACAGAAATTCTTAACTCAGATAAGGTTCAAGAAAGGTTCACCTCGTTCAGTTATATTCCATCCCGGCCGAGATGTTTAATGACTGACCGAGGTGTTCGTCGGTTATGATAAAGACTCGAGCTTTCAGGGTCCGCTGGGATTAAGATCAGTCTATCATCGTCTTTCCCACAACTTTCTGCAAATCACCCTAGAATTGCATAAAGAACTTAGCCAACAATCATCATGATAACAATAATCAAATTTATAAGAAAGAAATCAATATTCAAACAAGAAAACCTTAAGGCAAAGGTCTCAATAACTGAATGAATTATCCAAACAACAATCAGCATTCCTCAATCACAAATTAGAAAAGACAACAAAACCAAAAGCCAAACTAAGAAGATCTTACAAACTCCTTCAAAGCCAACTTCAACTTGATTCCTTCCTTCCTTGACCTTCAACCTTCAAAACTTCCTTCAAACTCTTCAAAAAATCCTCCAGAAAATCCTTGATCCGAAGATGGCTGAATTGTAGAAAACCCAACCCTTTATATAGGAGAATTATCTTCCAAAGATAAGATATCTTAAAAAGATAATTTCCTAGAAAATATATCCATATCTTCCAAAATATATTAGCCAATAAAATATCTTCCTTCCAGAAATCCAGCCAAAAAATATGTGATATTCACTTTCCAAAATTAGAAGATCTCAGCCAAAAATAAATATCTCGTTGTCCCGTCATCAGTTCGCCTCGGTCCAAACGCTCCTCAAGATCACCTCGGTCGAGGTGACACTATAGCTGACCGAGGTGAGTCTCAGCTGAAAGTGTAACTCTCTAATGTGGTCCAAAATCAATCTTCTAAATCATTTTCATGCATCCTGAGATCTTCTTATAGCTCCTCAATGCTTCAAAATGCAGCTCCAATGACTCCTTATCTTCCTTAGCTCCATTTCGGTCCAAAACGTGCCATTTTCCCTACAATTACAATGAAACTAGGTGTAGACCTCGATTCTCGCAAAGGTAGACAAAGCAACAATATAATCAAAGAATATACATCCATACATGTAGATTTATGAAGATAAAACGTCTAAACCAATCCCAAAATATAGACTGTAATACATGCTATCAAAAACTCATCCCTTTTGGCTAAATTTTTATATGTTATAGTTTGGATATTGTGTGTTTTTGTATGTTTTGTGTTTGTGTGCTAGAGTCTAGGTAATAAAGAAGCCATGAAAGGCAAGTTGATGATGATGATCCCACGTCAACCGTGGGTGGAGCTGATGTGGGACTTGGATAGATTGAGGTGCCTTTTAAGGGTGGAAGAGCTCCCATCGTGCATACACCTTGGTACGGGTACCGATGCCAGAATGACCATATTGAGCTCTCTACCACATTTGATTGATCATCCACCACCACCACTCCACATGAGTGAATCGAAATACCAAAGCACTACATTTTTAAATTGTGAGGACCTTCTTTCACTTCTTTATTTAATTTGCACATTGGGGACTATGTGGTTTTAAGTATGGGGTGGGGTATTTACAATATTTTTGCATGATTGTACCTAGACTAGTTTCAATTTATTGTCACATGTTTCTTTCCTTTTGCATTGTAAATATATATTTCAAAAATTCCAAAAAAATCAAAACCTTTTAAAAATTTTGTGCTTCTAGGATTGATATGACCCTTATGATGATTTTATTTTGTGAATTGGCTATGGATGGCCCTTGTGTGTTGAATGAATTTATGCATATGTGGACTTGAATACTTTGTTGAACTCCATATGTGGATATATAGTGATGATGATTATTGTCTAGGTTGGATAGAGAATCCATAATCGAAATTACATGATAAGTTCTTACACATCATCTAGGAATAGTTAAGGCATTCATTTATCTCTTCTTCTCATCATGATCATGTTGTTTGAAGCACTTCTCTTGATTGAAAAATATTACCTCTTTTGACTCATCCGGAAATTAGGAGCATGTTAGTGTGTTGAGTGTGTAAAAGAAAAGTGTGGGGTGATGATGTTGATGAATGAATGTTGTGGATGAAGTTGTTGATATGTGTTGTGAAAGTGTAAAAAAATATATATGTTGGGGACGTTGGTTTTGATGACTAGTAACTCGACACCATTCACATTATCGGGTGTTTGTGTCTTGCCAAAGTCGAATTAACCAATAGTCCTAACGAGACTTGGTATGTGCATCCGGTGTGAGCCGCCTCGGAAAATTCCGAGGACCGCTAAATACCAAGGTTTCGAATTTTGTGCACCAATGCCATTTTCTCAAGTGAATACAAATAAAAAGAAAAAGAAGGAGAAAACATAAACTTATGGTGGATGTTGAACAAAATAAAGTTGTGGATTTTTGTTCCTTTCTCAGATTTGCACCACATGACCTAGAGAATTCCCACCTTTGACACGTTTTTTCGCCTTTTCTTTCCTAATTTCTTAAGACCTCTATTCATATGTGTTATGACTTAGTGATTTAGATTTGATATACTCATGATCATCTTGACATTCTTTTTTTTTCTTTACATGTATGATTCTGAGTTAAGTATGATTGTTTTTCCGTTCCTTTGTTTTCTTTGATACATGATTGCTCATCATTTGCCATGAAACATCACTATGAAGGTGATCTATGATTAGAAGCACATTTACAAAAAGATTTTTGTTTTTTCGCATTCTTAAATCATGCCATCTTGTAGCTTAGGTTTGAAGCTTTGCTTGGGGACAAATAAGTGGCAAGTATGAGGTATTTTGATGACATGATTTATGATACTAGTTTAGGCATTCATTTAGGTAGTTTTTCCCCTTATTCATGCATGGTTTGGCATTAGTTTGTGACGCTTATGGTTAATCGAGTAATATTGCTAGAAAAGACGTCTACACGAGCTTTTGTCAGTTTTGTAGGTATTTTTGTGATATTTCAGACGTCTTCGATACATTCGAGGATGAATCCTCGTGGTGGCTCATTTGCAAAGTCCCGAAGGAGCAAGCTAGGAGCAAAGAAGAGCGTAAGAGACCTAGTTGGTGCATGCCTTGCACCAACTCATGACTTGGTGATCCAAGGGGAGCTGAAGGATTGAAATATCGGTCTAATGTACAAGAATTTTGGCCGGGATGGGTCCTCATCCATCCGAGATTTCTGTTCAGTACAGCTCCAACACTTGGCACACGATTCCTTTGCCCGACTCTTTGTTGCCTTTGGTGGACTACTTGAATTGCTTTGGAGGCTGATTTTGGATCATCTCTTCACTCTCTTTCAGCTCTCTTCCAATCCCCTTGTGGGTGTTCTTGGGGGAGATTAGATTAGAACATATCAACATTAGATCTAGAGTGAGTTTGAGTGGTTTTATGAGAGATTCTTGTGGAAGCTTGTAAAATCCAACTTGGAGCTACCTTGGAAGTGTTGTAAGACTGTTGTAAACTTCTATCTAGATAAGTTACATTTCATTTCATTGTCCTTTATCTCATTATCTTGCTATGGAATGCATGCATGCTTGTATGATGGGTTTTGCTTTTAAAATGTATGTTTTTGGCTGAATAGTTGTGATTCTAGGGTCAAGGATAGATGGTTATGGCCTGGATGATGATAGATTGGACTTGCATGTTAGCTTAGGATTAATTTGTGTTCAAAAACCTAGCTCAGACCAAAATCTCGACTTATTCTTCATGCTATTTCGACCGAGATTCCATGATCCACCTGAGATTCTTGTTCTGTTGTTCTTATGTTGATGAATCTGAATGTTAGGATGTAGATTTGTTGAAATCCTAGTGTTTGTTTAGCTAAATCTAACATTAGGGTAACCTATGTTAGTAAACTAATTGAGGAATGAAACTTACCTTGTGATTTCCGCTCTTATGTATAGAAGATGATGAACTCTAGGTAGTAGTGAGCCAAAAAAAAGCCGCTATTGGATTGAGTGTGCTAGTATCGTTGCTTAAGACTTACCTTTTCCGAGACTTACCCGGTAAGGAGGGGTTTGAACCTTAGGTAGTGGCCCGGTTTGTGTATAATTCTCGACCTTAGCTCCTTGAGACTTACCCGATAATAGGACTTTGATTTGAGACTAGTGGAGCATGAGACTTTCCCGGTAACTGCTCCCTGTAAGGAGGGGCTTATCCATAGATGATTAGAACCTTGATCCCTATGCCATGACCGGAAATCTTGATCTCTAGAATCCACTCTATTTACATTTATCACCTATCTTGTGTTTGTGTGTTGTTTGTTTGCTTGTTTGCATATCTTGTGATCTTTGTTTGATCACCACAAAACCCACCAAAAATATTGTGATTTTCATTTCTTTATCCATTTCTCTCATCTTAGTTTAGATTTGCACTATTCATGATCATTGGATGATTTAGTTTCACCTCAGTCCTTGTGTTTGACCTCGGAATACTTTCCTTCCTACGAAACGACTCATACACCATGGGTTCGCTAGGAGTTTATGAGAATAGATCAAGTTGTAAATTTAAGACTTTTGTGTGCACGTTTTGGGTGAACAAGTACTTGTCAGTATTGCTTCGGATTTGTCTCGCGTCCGATTCTGGCGTAACACATTTGGTTTAAGCTTATTAAATGAGTTTGATGAGTTGATTTAATAAACCTTTGAGAATACTTGTCTTGTGTTGATTTTCCAATATAGGCGGTGACATGTTTAGTTTGGATTATGATTCTTTAAAGAGATTTATTGAGATATTTTAGAAAAGAACCGGATAGTGGATATTGAGGATTTGAGATGATTTGGTCTTTGACCTAAGTGACATTTTATCATATTGATACGAGAGACAATTTGGTCAATGACCACAATAGGTATTTTGCTTTATTTTTATGAGAGATGCATGGTCTATGACCACGGCGGTAAATTTTTTGCCGATTATTTTTGTTTTCATGATTGGCTTAGGCGGACCATACTCACTAGTGGTGGAATCTTGGTAAGTGAGGGTCAAGGTTGTGCCCGACCATTGTAGGTGACGAGGATTGCACCTGATTTGTGACTGTCGTGATCATCTCATGGTCAGGGTTAGGAGGTACCTTTGTGTTCAACATGGGTTGTTCATGTTTTAAAATAAAATACAAATTTGTGATTTGAATAGGATTTATAAAGTAAAAAATGCTCGAGCATGTTGTGTATTGTGATTTGGATAATTATTGTGATGGATTTGAGGAAGGGGCAATGATGTACTTTGTTACCCCATTTCGGTCAATTGACAATCGGATGCGTTGTACCGGTTGATTTGAATTATGAGTGTTTAATTTGGATTATGAATATTTGATTTGGATGATGAGTATTTATATAGGATTATGAGTTATTGAATTTGGATTAAAAGTTATTGATTTTGATTACGAGTTTTTGAGACAATAATGAGTTTCATGAGTTATTGGAGCTGTTTACGAGTTATTGAGATTATATTAAATTACTTGAACTCTTTTGAAATAGTTATGAGTATTCTTTTGAGATAATATCGGGATGAAACATTTCGAGTTGATTTGTGATTTCGAGACATAATTATATGAACTATTGAGACTTATGATGATGAGTTTAAAAGCATGTTCATTAATTAATTCTTTGAGTATTTCTAAAGATCTTGTGGTATTATATATGCTTATACTCATGTCTCGTTCATATATATCACCCTCCTTATGTATTGGCTTAGACTTTGCATTTGTGGAAGACTAACCCCGCCACGGTAAAGTTGGTTGTATTTTAGGACATAATCAGGTATGGGATCAGTTCAGGAGCATGGAGGTGAACAACCCTAGCTAGTGAGAGTCATGTCGGTTGAGCTTAAGATAGTCATGTTTCGTTAGGACTTTTTCCTAACTTTGATTTATATCTTTTGGGTTGGTTCATTTTTTCTAAGCGCGGATTGTTCTTGACCTTTATGTTGCTTCGTTATAGTGGTTTTGGACTTTTTGTTGTTGACATTATGTAACGTCTTTCGGATTTCATTTTCTATTATCAGCTAGTTATGTCGTGGTGATGTTGCTCTCGTATATATTTTTTCTTTTACAAAGCCTTTGGGGTCCTCGTCAGGGGCTCCTGACGTTGTAGCGTTTATCCCGCTTTGGGGCGTTACAGGACATCCGGCTCATCCCAATAGGTAGAAGGATCAATGGAACACGGGTTAAAAAAACACCAAAGAACCAAAATCAAAATGTTATAGAAATAGAACCAAAAAGGATACATTGAAAACTAGAAAGTAAACAGAAGGAAGATGGAGCTCTACAACAAGAACAATATATGCTTCCAATGAAACAGTTGTTCGTAATCACGTACTCTTCGGCAAAGATTACACAAGACTCCAGCCATTCTTTTCCGATCTGCTCTAAAATTGTAACTGTTGTGAGAGTCACGTGTATTATATATTATCTTCCGGGTCACTTGGATAAAGAAATCCAATCTCGGGCCTGAGAGGCCTATCTGAACCACATATATATGTGTTATAACAGTGTTAGATACGAAAACAAATGAAGTAATACAAGATAATAACCCACAAGTATTAAAGTTATCATATTACAGACATATTATATAAGTTCATTATAAGCGTTAGTGCATTATGGGCTATGTTGGATTCATATGAAGGTATATAAATACCCTTGCAATATGATCAAACAAGTCCTGTCCTATATTAACATGTAACACAACCATTACATAAATAATTATATGAATACGAAACTTGCAAGTTTCTGGTAAAGTAGTGTAATTATATTAGCATATTGTCGAGTGCATAGTAATGTAGTGTAAATATATATGGATTCGAGAAATTAATGGAGAAAATTAGACGGGAGAAATGTGTAATATATATTTTTTTTATATAATAAAGATTAAAGAGGGTCTAATTCTAAAGGTGGTTCGTGGAGGATGGATGATTAAAAATGGTTTTGATTACATATGAAAACATGGTTTATAAACCCATCCGATGTAATGGATGATTCAAATTTGAAATGGGGTGAAATATCTCATACAAAATCAAAATTTATAGAAATTGAGCTATATAGGGAAATGATCGATGCAAGTGACCGTTAATTAATTTAACGTAGATAAGATGCATGAACATGGTGTAATAATATTTATAGAAAAAAATCAGAGAAATTAAAAGAAAGATAATGAGAGCGTTATGGGTTTGATTTAGAAAGATTCGAAATAAAAATTGGTAGCATGTATATATAGGTTAGAAGAATGGCTTGAGATTAGAGGAGGAATCTGTGAAGGTCCAAGCACTCGAAGACAAATGGGGTTTCAGAAGCTGGAAACAAAAAGCAAACCTTTTGCTTTATATTTCTTTTAATATAGATCGAGAGGAAGAAGAAGCTCTCCTCCTCCTCCTCCCCTTTAAATTTAGTCATTTAGAGGAAGGCTTGTTCTCCCCACACAAACCCCAAAACCCTAATTGCCTTCTAGGCTTTCTTCTTCTCCCTTTCTGGAGAGCTCCGGCAGAGCAAGAGGCGTGTTCGTGTATGCCTGGCTCCCTGTATGCCATTTGCAGAGCCTGCCGGAACTCCCGCAGCCTCCGCGTATGGCGTATGAGGAGCCAAGCATACTTCATTCAATCGAATTTGCTTGATGCAGCAGCTAGGTTTAGTGTCAATTACGTCACCTTCTTTTATTTATTCCAATAATAATATAGTCGACGACAGGCCACTACATGAGCGCAATGTCGTGCTGTCTAATTACTCTATTTGTTATTAATGATGTTTTTTTCTTTAATTTGTAACGACAATAAAGCAAAAGGAGTCGCCAATGAAACGACTGAGGTGTGTCGCTCCATCGATACATCGCTTTACGGATAGCCTTTTGCACGTATTCATTGTCCCTATCGCTGTTTGCTTTCTAAAATATTATATGTAGACAAATTTGTATAATATGATTCATTCATACACTACTTATCTGTGTCATATAAACCAGCCTTGTTTGTGGAAAGAGATCGAATCATTCAACTCACAAACTCTATCTTCGTAAGCATCTGCTCACTTACGCCCTCTAATCACTCGCTTTTTCTTTTCATTACCCATTAAATTACTCTACTAACATTTTTTGTTCTAAATATGTCGCTACAAGATTTTAGTTATATTAATAAACATATTTAATTATAAAAAATAAGTTCATTTAAATAATAAGTAATAACATAAATTCGAAATGTTCTCAGAATAAAATAGTCCAAAATATATTGTTGTACTATTTTCTATCAGAGGACTAATGACTAAGAATCCCAATAAAATATTGGTAACAGGAAAAAAAAAAAAGGGATTTGAAATCTTTCAACTGTACTATTTATCATAAATTTAAGACAACATTTAATGGATTAAAATATATTTTATTATGGTTTTTGATATCAATTCACACTTTAAAAACTCTTAATATGTCCAAAACACTATTTTCTAATGTAAGAAAAACTTGATAGCTTATATGAAAATACTTTGTATTTTCATTATACTACTTATAATATAAAACGAAACAAAAATATTATGGTTTCAAGATAATGAAAATCGGTCAAAAGAAAAGAACTTGTAAAAGAAAAATGAACTAATAGGTTTAAAATATATTCCATGTATTATTTGTTATTAATTAATATAAGTAATGATCTAAACGATTATATGAAAGTATATTTTTTATGTTATTATATTTTCATAATGTACTATAAATTATAAACACTTTAAAATGACAACAGTGACTAAAATATATAAAAAAATATAGAACACAAACTCAAATGGAAATTTAAAACACCGACAATACTAATAGATCACAGTTGATATGGATTTTAAAAATATAAATAAAAACAAAATAATCCCGTTCTACACACACGAGTGACAACTAGTCAACTAGTAGTACATTTTTTGAGAATTCTAAATAATTACTTTAAGACCATGACAATAATGTGATACACTTTAGTTACACTACTACTTGGATTAGGTTACATTTTTCTTAGACCATCTCCATCTATAAAATATATTTTTGTGGACAAAACTTATTTTCTCACTAAATATTATTCGAGGGATTTCAAGTAATGGTAATATGTGGTTTTAAGATTATTCATATGGGGTAGTATGATAAGATAAGAATGAAAATCTAGGACGTTGCAGGCGATTCTGACAACCGTTTTCATAGCGGTTTACCGATGCTCATCTTTCTCTCCGGTGAAGGGCCATGAGGGCTAGGGTTATCTCGCCGACACAGTGCGGGTTCACCAATTGAAGGAGGTGCACATGGTAAGATTTTTGTAGGTTTTTGGGTGAGACTCCAGCAATGGCGAGTGGATCGAAGAGTGGACTTAACCTTGAATTGACAAAGGCGGAAGCGAGGATCGTTTGGGTTTCGGAGACAGTGCAAGCGGAAAATACAAACACGAAAACCATAGCGGTTGTTGATACTCTCCTTACCAACATACCGTTTAATGTTTATGCCCTAAAATCGACCGTGAAGGGTGTTTGACGTCCCAAAAATAGTTTCATTTTTAGGGAGATCTGCCATAATCTCTTCATGTTTAAGTTCGCGGATGAGGATGATAAACATAAGGTCCTGAATAGGGGACCGCGGTCCTTCGACAAGGCGCTACTAGTTTTAAAGGAACCAGGAGATGAACAACCGTCCCAAATTTTGTTCGATCAGGCTCCTTTTTGGATCAGAGTGTATGATCTGCCTTTTTCGTCCATGAAAGAAGCTACTGCAAAGGCAATAGGGACGGCTTTGGGGGGACTCATAGAGATAGACGATGAAGATATGATCATATGTCCGAAATTCCTTCGAGTTATCTTATCTATAGGGAAGAAAAAAGTCTGGCTTGAGTTTGAAATATGAAAGGTTGCAAAACTTTTGCTATTTTTGTGGGCGACTCGGGCATGTTGAAACCCATTGCGATTAGGAGCATAAGAAAGATGAAGCTCCATCGTATGGGACAGTTTGAGAGCTTCACCATTAAAAAGGTCGTCTGAAAGCAGTAGTTCAGAGAAGGAGCGAGAAAGAGATGTGATTAATGCTATGAAAGTAAAGGTGCATGAAGAGGATAACAACGCATTAACCAAGGTGAATAATACGAAGCGCAATGATTTCAGACATTGTTTGCTTGATGCCCTAACTAATGAAACAGATGAAGGGAACGGTGGGTCTAGTACGTGCGAGGTGGATGTTACGGGGATGATGAGGCATCTCCATGTATTTAAAGTGACTGAATCCGATCCATCAGGGGGTTTAGGTGTTGAGAAAGATCCAATAAGCATTACAGTGGAGATGAAAGAAGGGGGAGCACAAAAAGACCTAGTGGTTATTTGTGTGAATGAGGGGAAAAAAGGTGAGAATAGGGTTGAAGGAAAAAAATGGGAGGCTGAGCGAAGTGGGAAAGAGGGAGGAAAGGGTAGTGCGATACCGGTCCAAGATGGTATAGTGGTGATGGAAAAAGCCAGGCTAGAGTTTGTCAATGGGAAGAGCTTCAAGTGGAAGCAATTGGCTGGAGAAACGGGTGGTGACCACATTATGTATTCTGCACTACGAGGGAAAAGAAAATAGACTGAAGATGCAAGGGTCTGTATGGCCGCTGAGGGTTCCAATAGTTTGGCTAAGAAGTCAAAGATGAGTATGGATGATGACGTATCGGTTAGGGAGGATGAACTCCTCTCTTACCGGGACCAATGAGTTGCTAAGCTACAACTGTCAGGCATTGGGGAAGGCACGAGCGGTTGTGAGACTCACTAACTTAGTGACTTGAGAGGACCCTAAGATGATCTTTTTTATGGAAACAAAGAGTGAAAAAAGTGGATGGAGGATATCCTGCTTAAATTTGGGTTTGCAGACTGCGTTACGGTGGAGTGTCGGGGGTAATTGGGTGGGCTTTGCTTGATGTGGGATTCAACCGTGACAGTTACCATTAAATCATACACTAGTCATCACATTAATGCAGATGTGGATAACAACGATATGGATGAAAGTTGGCGGCTTACGAGATTTTATGGGTGGCCACAAGAAAGCAAGAAACATTTTACCTTTGAATTACTTGAGAAGTTGAATGATGAAACGTAGGGAGCTTAGCTTTGTGTTGGTGATTTTAATCAAGTGCTAACGCTTGAGATAAGAGAGGTGGATGCGGAGTTTATTATCTACACATGTTGAGGTTTTAAATGCCATGGTGACGTGCGATCTTAGTGAATTATCTTTTTCGGGCCCGTGGTTTACATGGGATAATGGGCGCATGGAGAGTGACTTCATTCATGAACGGATAGATTATGCACTAGCCAATGAGCCTCGGCTCGACAGATTTCCGGGAGCAGAAGTGATACACTTAGGAGGGAGGGGTCGGATCACTTACCCATTCTTGTGCAAGCTCTTCGAGTAGAAAACGTGAATGGACAAGAGCGATCCGGATGTAGGCCTCATAGATTTGAAGCCCTTTGGGCAGCTGATGAGGGATGCTAGATCATAGTCCGTAATGCATGGTAGAATCCCAATTCGAGATTTTGGGAAGATGGAATCCCGGGGCAGATTCAAAACTGCATGTCGGAGCTACGATCATGGAATAAGGTGCAGTGTGGAAATGTCCTAAGTAAACTTCATGAGGTGAGAGAGAAGTTGGGGGAGATTCACAAGGGAGGGGTCTCGGGGCATAACGCATCTAGGCGACGTCACCTCAAGGATAAAGAAAATATACTTATGGACCAAGAGGAGAAACTCTGGTTTCAGAGATCCCAAGTTAATGAGCTGAAATAGGGAGACCGAAACTCCAACTTCTTTCATAAGAAAGCAAACGGGTGACAAAAGCAAAATAAAATAAGGCGGCTTGTGGACGATAATGGGATGGAAGGGAGGAGTGGCGATGGTATGGCTCGGGTCGCTGTTGACTATTTTCACGAGCTGTTTAAAACAAACCTACGTGCACCTCCATCAACGGCTTCTCAAGGAATCACGCCAACAGTCTCGACATCAGATAACTCGGAGCTTTTACGACCGTTCACCAGTGAGGACGTACTCGTAGCACTTTTTCCGATGCACCCAACTAAAGCTCCCGGTCCAGAGGTATGTTAGCATTGTTGTTTCAACAACATTGGCATATTGTCGGATCGGATGTTACATGTTTTGTTCTTGATATCTTGCATGGTGCACCTTTTTCGGATACACTATATCATCTGTTCATTTTCTTGATTCCAAAAGTTACTAACTCGTCTAAAATGAAGGATCTCAGTCCTATCAGTTTATGTAATGTTGTATATAAGGTTATATCCAAGATGATTACAAACCGCATGAAGATGATCATGGACAAGGTTGTGACCGAGAATCAGAGCGCTTTCGTACCAGGAAGGTTAATAACGGACAACGCTCTCTCAACGGCTGAGATCTTCCACTATATGAAGAAAAGATGCAAAAGAAAAGTTGGGTATTTGGCGTTAAAACTCGATATGGACAAATCCTATGATAGAGTGGAATGGGCTTTCCTTGAGGAATGCATAGGAAGAATGGGTTTCGACCCAAGGTGGATTGTGCTGATCATGTGGTGTGTGAGCAGTGTGTCTTTCTCGGTGCTTATGGACGGCATTCCGTTGATGGAATTTGTTCCGACTAGGGGGTTGCGCCAAGGGGGTCCTTTATCGCCGTATTTGTTCTTATTTTGTGTAGATGCTCTATTGGGCCTGATCAGGCGTAGTGAAGAATGCGTCAAATGGAAGGGAATTAAAATAGCTCAAGGAGCTCCGGTTGTTTCTCACCTCTTTTTTACAAATGATAGCATGCTTTTTGCCAAAGCTTCTTGAAAACTCCACCTTGATTGAAATGGTTTACAGGTGTTGATGATGGAAGACTTCACACAAATATAGCAGTTGGATATACTGACAATGTACTTGATTATATTTCTAGATATTTGGTTGGTTTGAATTCAGTGCAGGTTGTATATCTACATGTGAAGGGCCTTGAAGTTGGATTCAAGAACAAGTTCAAAAGGACAAGATCAAGGGCCTTGGACTCTAAGGTGCACGGAACAAGGATTCAAATAAATTGAAGATCTTCGTTGAAGATTCTATAACAAGAAGATCTCATCAACCAAGGATTTTGTAAACCGAAGGAAGATCTCAACCGAAGAATAGAGAATCTTTTCTAGAAGATTTTCTAAACAACAAAACGGCAAAAAATATCTTCTCTCTTATCCAACAGAAAGACGAGAAGATCAAGGAGTAAAAGACTCAACGTGTTCGTAGGGACTGAAGACTTGCAACGTCTACCTTACGATCTTCATGGAAAAGAAGATTGATCTTCAAACGGTCATCTCTACAACGGATAGAAGATCTTTCCATAGAAGATATAAATGAAGATGATGGTCGAAGAAGAAGATACACAAGCTTACACCGGAAAACATCTTTGCATCCTCAAGTAACCTAATCATCTTTATTCGTTGTTTTTCTTTCTCTCATTTCACGAAAAAGCTTTATCCTCTTAGAGAGAGAAAACACTAGAGCTCCATTGGAAGATCTAAATAGTGTTATACTAGAGTTTGATACTCTGCGAAGTAACTAGGCTATTATAGCTAGGTTAAGAGTTGGAGCTAGATCGTAGCATTGGCTACAGTGAGAAAAGAAGGGGATTTCTTCTAGTTTGTATCTAGGATACTTCAAAGCTGATAATAGATAGTTAGATCCTACGGATATACCCTAGGACGGAGAGTAGGCTATTTAGAGCCGAACTTCATAAACATATCCTCGTGTCAATCTTTTCAATTCCGCACCATATATACCTTACTGTGACTAACTTCGTTTTGCAGGAGCAAGAAGTCAAGGCTCTTGAAATAGAGTTTCAAAGCCTTGAAATCGAAGTTTTCACTAGAAGCACAGATTGACATCAAGGCCCTTGAAAGTAGTTTCAAGGCCTTGAGATTTGGTTTGCAAAAAGTTCCCATACTCTATTCAACCCCCTCTTCTAGAGTATCGTTTATCTTATTTATATCACCTACCGGTTCTTCAATTGGTATCAGAGCTAGACTCACATTTATTGATTTAACCATCAGTGAGAATAATCATGAATCCTGTAGGTGATGGTGGATTTGCTCAAGGAAGATCCTCATCTCGACCACCACTTTTATGTGGCAACAAATTCGCTCATTGGAGATCACTTATATGCGTATGTTCATGATTGACCAGGATATGAAGCTTTGGAGCATTATTCAAAATGGACCAAAAGTTCCAATGACAACGGTTGAAGGCGTTCAAGTCCCGAAGCAAGAATAAGACTTCACACAGGCTGACCTGGACAGTGTGTCAAAGAATTACAAGGCAATGAATCTACTTTATTGTGGATTAGATGCTAATGAATTCAACCGCATCTCATCATGCAAAAGTGCAAAAGTGCAAAAGAAATATGGTACAAGCTTGTTGTCACTTACTAAGGAACAAGTCAAGTCAAGGAAACAAAGATTAACATCTTTCTCAGACAATACGAGCTGTTCAAGATGAATCCAAATGAACCAGTCAAAGAAATGTTCACTAGATTCACTGAGATCGTGAACAATCTAGACTCACTTGGAAAGACCTTCACAAATGAAATAAAAGTGAGAAAGGTTCTAAGAAGCTTACCTAAAGCGAAGTGGGGACCAAAGATGACTGCTATTTAAGAAACTCAAAATCTCACTACTCTTCCTCTTGATGATCTACTTGGAAAACTCATCACACATGAAATGATTCTTGGCGAAGAAGATGGAAAACTCCCATCCAACTCCAAGAATTTGGCATTAAAATCCAGAAGAGATGAGTTACCTTCTGATTAAGAAAATAGTGATGATGATAATGAAGAAGATGCTCTCGCCATGATCTCTAAAGGTCTAGCAAGAATTCTCAAGATAAAGAAACAATCTGCAAACCGAGAATTTCCACGAGCATCAAAAACCCGAGGTTAGTTTCCTAACTCTAATAAGAAACGAAAGTACTGACTTGTTTTGAATGTGGTGAAACAGATCATTTGGTGAAGGATTGTCCACAAAAGAAGAGGACCAACTTCAAGAAGAATGATCGAAAGAAGAAAGCTATGGTTGCTTCATGGAGTGATTCAGAATCAACAAATGAATCAGAAGATGAAAAAGAACAAGCAAATTTGTGTCTTATGGCCGATCATGAAGATGACTCAAATCTGTACATCGATAATATGGTAAGTACAATTTTGTCTCAACCTGAGATTGACCTTAAACAATTCCTTAAGGATATTATCTTAAGTGATAAGGAATATAAAATAAGGATAAATTCTATCAAAGAAAAGCTTCATGAACAAGATAAACAATTGAGTGAAATATCTCTGGCGATTGAAAATCTTAACACGGAAAAGGAAGAACTTGATGACAATATCAAGGCCTTGGAATCAGAAACACCTATCCTTTATGTTCTAGGAAACAGGTCAAACAAATCTGGGTTCCTAAAGGTACTAGACCACCAAACATGATCGAACCTGAGTATGAACCAAAATATGCCATTTGGTCAACCCGGAAAGGTTGATGTTTGCTGTTTTGCAGGATATCACCAAGGTAAAGGAGCACAAATGGATATTAGATAGTGGTTGCTCAAGACACATGAGTGGAAAGAGTTCTTTATTCTCAGATTTAAAGAAGCAATCATCTGGAACTATTACTCTTGGTGATAAAGGAAAGTGTGACATAATTGGCATTGGTAAAATTTGCTATAATTCATCCAACTTTATTGATGATGTTTATTTAGTTAATGGCTTGAAATATAATCTACTAAGTATTTCTCAAATTTGTGATAAAGACAATAAAGTTATGTTTGATTCAGAAAAATGTGAAGTTCAAGACATAAAGGCAGGAGAAGTGTTGCTTACTGCTCCAAGGTGTAATAATGTTTATTCCTTGAGTACTAACCAAGTTGCAGGAACTAAGCTAAAATGTCTAAAGGCCTTGACTGATTATCCAAGGCTTTGGCATAGAAGACTTGGCCACGTAAGCATGCACACCATGCAGAAGCTACTTACAAAAGATTTGGTACGTGGTTTGCCAAACCTAAACTTCAAGGTTAATGACCTATGTAAGGCACGTACACAAGGTAAACAAACAAGAGGTTCATTCAAACCTAAAAAAGCTGTAAGTTCTTCTCGACCTATTGAACTTTTACATATGGATCTTTGTGGACCTATGCGAGTCAAATCTCCCGGAGGAAAACAATACATCCTTAGTAGATGATTTCTCTCGTTTTACATGGATATCTTTTCTACGAGAAAAATCTGAAGCCTTATTTGAGTTTTCAAAATTGTGTAAGGAGTTACAAAGTTTGAAAAACCTACCAATCGTTTCTATAAGAAGTGATCATGGTAAAGAATTTGATAAACTAAAGTTCGATTTGTTTTGTGCAAAATATGGTATTTCTCACAACTTTTTAGCTCCTAAAACTCCTCAACAAAATGGAGTTGTGGAACGCAAGAACCGCACTCTTGAGGATATGTTTAGGACAATGCTTTTAGAAAATGATTTGCCAAAAAGTTTTTGGGCTGAAGTAGTGAACACTGCAAATTATATTTTAAATAGATGTTTAATTCGCCCTATTTTGAAAAAGACTCCTTATGAACTCTTTAAAGGAAGAAAACCAAATATTTCATACTTCAAACCTTTTGGATGTACTTGTTTTGTTCACAACAATGGAAAGGACAATCTCGGAAAATTTGATGCACGTAGTGATGAAGCTATATTCATTGGATATGCTTCAAATAGCAAAGCTTATCGAGTATATAACAAACGTACCAAAGTTTTTGAGGAAAGTATTCACGTTATTTTTGATGAAAGTTGTAAGAGCCTTAGTCTTTGGAGCCTAGTTGAGTTATAGTGTGCCTTGTCTTGACCTTGCTGGCCGCCCCTGCGCACCACCTGGGCCGCCCCAGTGGCTAGGCGCCCCTGCGCCTTAGGCTAGCCGCCCCTGCGGCTCTGTATGAGTGCAGCCGCTTTCGTTGACTCTTGACTTGTGCTTTGCGGCTGGCTTCTCTTATAAGCCTCCCTTAGCTTCAGATGAGGGGTTTCCTTACCTCTTTTCAGCTCCATCTTCATCTTTACTTTTTTTTTCTGCTTCATCTTCTCCTCTTGATTCCTCTTTGATCTTGTGAGAGTGTTCTTGAGAGTTTGAGTGTGGTTTTGGCTGTGATTGATCTTGAGGGTGTTGTTGAAGGTTGTTGGTGTTGTGTTGAGGTGATAGACGTGCTGATGCTCTATAGTTGTAGCTTAGGGCTTGTGTGGTAAGCTCTTCTTCTTCATCTCTCTTCCTTCCTTCTTTCTTGCTTCTTTCTCCTTCCTTCTAGCTTAGGATCACAAGCTGAGCTTGTGTGGACCCTTTCCTAGCCTTTTGATGATCATATATGTGTATATATGTGTATATGTTGTTGTGGTATATTGAAGATGTGAAGAGAGTCGAGAAAGGGATCGAAGAGAAGTCGGGGCCAACATTCTACATAGACAGCCGCCCCTGCGCCTGGTGTGAGCCGCCCCTATGCCTGCCTGTGAGCCGCCCCTACGCCTTTGGTGAGCCGCCCCTACGCCTTTGGTGAGCCGCCCCTGCGCCTCACTAGATCAGATTGTGTTCCTTGCTCCGGTTGGTGTATACCTGGTTGGTATGTCTTTCTTCCTTCCTTTCCTTTGGCCTTGGCTTAGTTGACAATTAGGTTAGGGTGGTTAGGATGAGTTGTATGATAGAGATGTGCCTTAGGCACTTGTGTTGATGTTGAGGTTATGTCATAGGCATATGTGAGCTTGTTATGATCTTAAGGTTTAGATTGAGGTTGTAGGTTGGTTATGGATATGAAGACGAGTCTCCTAACCCTTGCAGTGTATGATGTTGTGTGCCTTGCTATTGCAGGCGTTGATTCCTTCCCCAAGGGAAAGTTGTGACGTGGTATTGGATACGAGTGTATGAGGTAAGTCCATAAGACTTACTTAGCGTTCAATTATGGATTTGTGTGATTGTGATGGTTATGTGTGTTCATATGATTGTGCATTTATATCCTAAACCGGACTAGGATGACCATTTATTACATTTAAATAGCCCAAGTGTATTATAACAGGGCGGTAACTACCGGTCTCCGCCTACGGGTTAGGAGGAGGTGCCAAGAAGCCAGTAACACAGGGGGGAACGAGTGATGATCACCCCCATGCAAAACCCCTGTGTTAACGGGGAAAGGGATGGGGTTCTTTAGGCTCCTCGTGTTACAAAAGAAGTTGAATTAGTAAGGGAATAACGTAATAAAAGATAATAAATGAATGTGGGTGACATTGCATGTATGAGATGTTGATGTGTGTTTGTGCTATTACCTTCAAGCTTATCTATTGCTGTAGCTAACGGTGTATACCGTGTTGTAGATGATCAGCAGGTTAGGAAGACTGCAGAGTGAGCCAGATGGTGTGACCAGCCGAGGACTTCTGTACATTAGGATGCGTGGGTTGGGATATTTTGTATCAGATGTTTATGTTGTTATTTTGTACTCGGCTTTGAGTTTGTAAACTCTTTTGATGTATTATATACAGTGACCGAAGGTATTTATATGGTCGTCTATACCCAATCAAAAGTAAATCCTGACTTAGCACTAAAAACAAGTATAGTGATGAAGTAAGGGTCGAACCCAAGAGAGTTTAGGGTTTTAGATGCAATTATTGATTATGATGACAAGTGACACAAGGGGGGGGGGGGG
>BSUD01000003.1:96043805-96109254 GCA_033239045.1 Fagopyrum esculentum | reverse complement strand
GGGGGGGGTTTGGTTGAATTGATGCACAAAAACTTATGAAAACGATGAATACGACAAGTAAGACAATAATGGGTGAATCTACACTAGGTTGATTCTAAGCATGCAATTGCTACTTTGGTGCGTTCCTGTTACAAGTTTTTAAGTAAGCTCCCGTCTCGATCATACATATGTGTTGAGCCAACCGGCATCAACACAACTTAACTTATTATAGTTCCGTAAACCTACAAGAACAAATAATAAGTTAGCATTCAAACAAACACTAAGGGATATAAAGAAAAGATTAAAACCATTAAACTTATCTTTATAATTGTGTTCCTATCTTTAAGTAATTACAACCCATTATTACTTAAAGTTGCTACTAGATTAAAGATCCGAACCCGGAACCTATTAATCCTAGTTGTTTACATGCACTTTAGAACCTAAGGTGATCAATCTTAAGCAATAGTTAACATGCAATTTAAACAATGAAGATCAAGGAAACACAAAACATTACTGAATAAAAACTTCTATTAAAAGAACTTACAACCAAAGTAACAAAGCAGCTTCAAACCAACCCAATGTAGCAAGGGAGTTAGCAACTCATTACAATGGAAAAACTAAAGTCTAAAATGGATTTTGTGAAGAAAAGCATCGATGATTCTAGCAATCAACCATGGACTATTTATACTACAAAAGACACTAAATTAGGAGTAAATAGCCGGCCTAAAACAGCCACCTTTAATGCCATAAAGGTGGTGTAAACAGCCGGAGTAAAGCTTCTGGCGTTAAACCGTAGGGGCGGCCTTCAGGACCCGCAGGGGCGTTGAAGGCAAAAATGCTTGATCTTCTTCATGGCCGCAGGAGCGGCTAAGATGGTCCGCTGGGGCGGATCTTTAATGCTCTTCAAACGTCTGAACTTTTTCCTTCTTGACGTTTCTGTTGTCAAGGCGCAGGGGCGCCTCAAGGCCAACGCAGGGGCGGTGACACAGACTCTTCACCTTTCAGCTCCCAGAGCGAGGCGCAGGCCAGGCGCATGAAACGTCGCAGGGGCACTGATCTTCGTCTTGTCAAGGCAAGCCACCGCAGGGGCGCCGATGGGAGGCGCAGGGGCGGTGACTTGTATCTTGGCCGGCGCTGGTGAAGGCGCTGGGGGCGCTTCAGTGGGAAGTGTCACCCGCTGGGGCGGATGCGAGGACCCACTGAGGCGGTGAAGTAGCAGAAGCTTCACTTCGTGATGTCTCTTCACTCCTAAGTGCCTATAACTCCTTTCTTAGTTTCTTTTGATCTTCTTCTTCTGGATCAAGGAGTTAGTAGCATACTCTGACTCTAATGTAATAAAAAGACTCTAAAAACTACCCTAAATGATAGTGATTTCATCACCTATCAAACTCCCCCATACTTAGACCTTTTACTCGTCCCAAGTAAAATAAATAACAGCAGTTAGACTCAAGGTCTCAGGAAGCAAGGGAAAGAATGAAAAGGTAATGAAAATAAAAGAAGAAAAGAAGAAATGAAAGAGAGGAAATGTGAGAGAAATAAATACTATCATCCTTATCGCTCCAAGAGTGGCCTACCCGGACAACCTCCTTATGACTCCCCTTCTTATGTCGCCAAACGCCGGAAGGGAATCCTACACTCAATGTCGCTCATTTTGCCAAGGCGCCCTTTAGGGTTTTCACCTTACCACTCTTCTTCTTTTCTTTTTTAAGCTCACATCCCTCAAGTCCATTTTTGCACCAACCTAAGGTTGGTCGGACTACCTTCTTTTTACCTAAACCGTCCTTTCGGATTTTCGGTTTATCCAAGGATTTTCATGCCTTTTTCATTTCTTTGACTTTTTTTTTTTTAATTTTTTCAAACTGATTTCAATTATGCAAAACAAAATGCCAAAAACAACTAACAAATTGTACAAGCAATGATATATATCCCTCCCCCATACTTGAAGTGCACTTTGTCCTCAAAGTGAAAATGAGTCAAAGATAAATGTGGGAGAAGGGAAAGAAATGTACCTCTCACTGAGGTGGTCCGGATGGACCACCAGGACCATCCTCCGGCGGATAAGGGAAATGGCTGAAGAAATACTCCTGCCGGCAGTAGATATCCTCAATACGATCCTCCTGGGCCTGCATCCAGCGCCCGAAAGAGGTCTCAAAACTAGCCTGCCAGGCTAGCTGCTGAGCCTCCAGCTGCTGTTGATGAGCCGCCTGCCAAGCATCCTGCCGGCGGTCAAAGTGGGTGGTCATGGAGGAGGCGAAGCTGGACTGCCACGCCTGCTGCTGCTCAAGCATGGACTGCTGATAATTTGTCTGCCATGCCTGGTGTTGTGTAGTCAAAGCAGTCATCTGAGCCTGCAGACTCTCCATGGTCTGACTGTCGTATCCCGCCATCGGCATCTCCTCATCAGTGTGGTGGGCCCTGCTAGAGCCGGCTGCGTACCTCCCAACAATATCAACCTGAGGTCGTCTCGGAGGGACAGGGTCAACCGGTATATATAGGTCGGAGAGCTCTTCTTCCAAGGGGAGTCGGCGGGGCAAATATGTGAGATGACTCCCATCTGCAAGGGAAATCCGGAAACGATGTCCTCCATCTATCTTGAGGAGCCTGCACCTCCTCAATAACCCCTCATTGTATAAGGGTGCCTCCAAACCTTCTTCCAATGGAGGAAGATCCATCACCTGTGCAGCTAGTAGTGAAATGATACCTCCTCCCACTATGTCACGAGGCTCATTCCTCCTAATCCGCTTAAGAGCGGTAAGGAAGAGATATGCCCAATCCGGCACAAATTCGTTGGAGAGACAAGAATATAGCAGTGGAAGGTCCTTAAGAGCGACCTTATTCTCTTCCTTGTGTCCACAGAAGACACTCATTAAGACCTTGGAGATGAGCCTTAAACAGGGGTGAGTGAATTTGTTGGAGTACTCACCCCCTGCATGAAACTCTGACCTAGTAGCGGCTTACCAAAACTCCAACAAATCCGGTGTCGGAATGGGTTTCATTCAGTCATCAGAAGCTGCAATGGTCACTCCTAATGCCTCTTGTATTTGAGTGTAGTCCAATGTGTAGTTCCTCTTGTTGTACTTGAATGAAACTCCTACACACAATTGGTCTTCCGTCTCCATTTTGAATGTTGCTATGAACTGTCTGGTGAGGTCAGGGTGTGTTGGAGCGCTCTTTATCAGAAAATCTCCTAACCCGGCATTGTTAAGAAATTCCTGCATACTTTCCAACATTCCGAGATTTTCCAATGTGGAAGCATCAAAGAACCGGGTTGCAAGCACCTCCCGGCTTTGAGCAATACTATATCGATCCTTCTCTCCTTGCGTCAACTTGTATTTCCTTTGTGGTTCCATCTCTTGTAGTTGGTCAAGTAAAAAGTTAGAAAGTTCAGCAATTTGATCAAGAGACGAACCTTCTGTCGTGATTTATGCAGGGGCGGCTTGAGCAGGCGCAGGGGCGGCTTGACGCAGGGGCGGCTTGACGCGGGGGCGGCTTGACGCGGGGGCGGCAGCTTGCAGGCGCAGGGGCGGGCGAAGAGCAGAGGGCGATTCTTGGGTTTCGGCAAAGGTGGTGGCGATGGGGGCTGTTCCGGCGTTCTGGTTGCTGTCACCGGAGGGGAGATCGGTGGTTTAGAGTAGGAGGGTAGCGGTGGTGTTTATGTGAAGAAGGGGAGAGGGTTAATGTGGTGGTTGAGTGAAGGTGGCGATGCAGGGTTGCCGGAGGAGGTGCGACGGCATCAAAGGGCAGCGGTGCGAAGGTTTTCGGAGGTGCGAGGGCGGGGGAGGCGAAGCGGCTAGGGATCGAAGGATGAATGGAGGTGGGTTGAAGTTGGGGGTAGATGTAGGTTATTTTTGTGAAATATATTTTTGGGAAGTATATTTTTTTTCTTTTCTTAACAGAGCCGCAGGGGCGGCGTTTGTCACCGCGGGGGCGGTGACAAGGGAGAGGGGGCACGCAGCCTCAGCGCTGGAAGTGGGGCTGGGGATGAGTGTCAAGGGTGCCCGCCGCAGGGGCGGAGTGATGTTGCCGCTGGGGCGGTGACTGTGATGTTACAGCGCAGGCCCAGCGCTGGGTACGGTGTTGGGCATGAGTGTCACCGCAGGGGCGGGGACTCAGATCTGCAGGGACGGGGACTCAGATCCGCAGGGACGGTTTTCTTGACAGTAGCTCCTCTTCTTATTCCTTCGGGTTGCCTCCCGAATTAGCGCCTTTGTTTTACGTCGTTGGCTCGACAGAAGGGCTCTTCCTCTATCATTTGGTTTCTTCCAGCACCCCCTTCGGGTTTACATTCGTCTGAGAAGGTAACCCGCTCGAGGATCTTGTTTCAATTCTTGTATGGCTTCCGCCATTTGACCAACCTGCTTCTCGGGGTTCTTGATGCTTGATTTTGTTGTTTGGACATGAGTAGCAAAGTGTTTAGTCAAAACCTGTAACATGTCTTCAGTTGTTTGATACTTACCTTGACGAGGCTGCTGTTGCTGGTTTTGTTGATCCCTCCAACGAAAGTTCTGTTGGTTACGCCAATTAGGCATGAAATTCTGTTAGCTCGGTGGAAATCTCACTCTTTCCGGAACTCACAGCATGAACTCCATTCTTAGTCGGGTTCTTCCAAAGTTCCGAGTTCCTTCCGCTAGTTCCTGCATCTTTTCCAAAGCAAGGTCAGGGGAAGGTTAGGGGTTAAGTTAAGAATATTACCTCCGCAAGCCGCATCGACGATCCTCCTTTCATTGTCTAGCAAGCCATTGTACAAGTACAAGACTAGATCTTGAGTTGAATATCCGTGGAAAGGACAGCTGGATCGGAGACGTGCAAACCTCTCGAAGTACTCGTAGAGAGTTTCGTTCGCCTCTTGCTCGATGTTGCTTATAGCTTTCTTCAAGCTATTGGCCTTCTTGGCCGGAAAGTATTTCTCCAAAAACGCCTTGTGAAGGTTCTCCCAAGTGTCAATGCTTCCAGATGGAAGGTGGTAATACCAATCATCCGCAAAATCTTTGAGCGTGAAACCGAATGCTCTCATCTTGATTTTTTCTTCAGTAATGTTGGCTGGTTTCATGCTCATACACACGGTATGGAACTTCACAAGGTGTTTGATTGGATCTTCACCACTTAGCCCATGGAATGATGGAAGTAGGTGAATAAGGCCCGGCTTGAGCTCAAAGTTTACTCCTTCCCCTAATGCCGGTATAGTGACCGCAAGAGGGTTTTGAGCCAAAGTGGGTTGCGTGAATTGACGAAGAGTACAGTCATCCATCTCTTGTTGAAGTTGTTGGTGTCTTCGTTGCCGGTTGTGCGTCCTCTCAATTTCTGGATCAAAAGAAGCAAAGCCGGAATTAGTAGCACGGGTTTGAACCATAAAATGGTTCAAACCAATAATCAATAATAACAATAAAACACAAAAACTCCCCGGTAACGGCGCCAAAATTTGACCGAAGGTATTTCTATGGTCGTCTATACCCAATAAAAAATTAAATCCTGACTTAGCACTAAAAACAAGTATAGTGATGAAGTAAGGGTCGAACCCAAGAGAGTTGAGGGTTTTAGATGCAATTATTGATTATGATGACAAGTGACACTGGGGGGGTTGGTTGAATTGATGCACAAAAACTTATGAAAACGATGAATACGACAAGACAATAATGGGTGAATCTACACTAGGTTGATTCTAATCATGCAATTGCTACTTTGGTGCGTTCCTGTTACAAGTTTTTAAGTAAGCTCCCGTCTCGATCATACATATGTGTTGAGCCAACCGGCATCAACACAACTTAACTTATTACAGTTCCGTAAACCTACAAGAACAAATAATAAGTTAGCATTCAAACAAAGACTAAGGGATATAAAGAAAAGATTAAAACCGTTAAACTTATCTTTATAATTGTGTTTCTTTTCTTTAAGTAATTACAACCCGTTATTACTTAAAGTTGCTACTAGATTAAAGACCCGAACCCGGAACCTATTAATCCTAGTTGTTTACATGCACTTTAGAACCTAAGGTGATCAATCTTAAGCAATAGTTAACATGCAATTTAAGCAATGAAGATCAAGGAAACACAAAGCATTACTGAATAAAAACTTATATTAAAAGAACTTACAACCAAAGTAACAAAGCACCTTCAAACCAACCCAATGTAGCAAGGAAGTTAGCAACTCATTACAATGGAAAAACTAAAGTCTAAAATGGATTTTGTGAAGAAAAGCATCGATGATTCTAGCAATCAGCCATGGACTATTTATACTATAAAAGACACTAAATTAGGAGTAAATAGTTGGCCTAAAACAGCCACCTTTAATGCCATAAAGGTGGTGTAAACAGCCGGAGTAAAGCTTCTGGCGTTAAACCGCAGGGGCGGCCTTCAGGACCCGCAGGGATGTTGAAGGCAAAAACGCTTGATCTTCTTCATGGCCGCAGGAGCGGCTAAGATGGTCCGCTGGGGCGGATCTTCAATGCTCTTCAAACGTTTGACATTTCGCCTTCTTGACGTTTCTGTTGTCAAGGCGCAGGGGCGCCTCAAGGCCAACGCAGGGGCGGTGACACAGTATACACCGTTAGCTACAACAATAGATAAGCATGAAGGTAATAGTACAAACACACATCAACATCTCATACATGCAATGTCACACACATTCATTTATTATCTTTTATTACGTTCTTCCCTTACTAATTCAACTTCTTTTGTAACACGAGGAGCCTAAAGAACCCCGTCCCTTTCCCCGTTAATACAGGGGTTTTGCATGGGGTGATCATCACTCGTCCCCCCTGTGTTACTGGCTTCCTGGCACCTCCTCCTAACCCGCAGGCGGAGACCTGTGGTTACCTCCCTGTTATAATACACTTGGGTCATTTAAATGTAATAAATGGTCATCTTAGTCCGGTTTAGGTTATAAATGCACAATCATATGAACACACACAACCATCACAATCACACAAATCCATAACTGAACGCTAAGTAAGTCCTATGGACTTACCTCATACACTCGTATCCAATACCACGTCACAGCTTCCCCTTGGGAAGGAATCAACGCCTGCAATAGCAAGGCACACAACATCATACACTGCAAGGGTTAGGAGACTCGTCTCCATAACCATAACCAACCTGCAACCTCAATCTTAACCTCAAGATCATAACAAGCTCACATATGCCTATGGCATAACCTCAATATCGACACAAGTTCCTAAGGCACATCTCTATCATACAACTCATCCTAACCACCCTAACCTAGCTGTCAACTAAGTCAAGGCCAAAGGAAAGGAAGAAAGGAAGACATACCAACCAGGTATGCACAAACCGGAGCAAGGAACACAGGCTAATCCAGTGAGGCGCAGGGGCGACTCACCAAAGGCACAAAGGCGGCTCACAGGCAAGCGCAGGGGCGGCTCACAAGCAGGCGCAGGGGCGGCTCACATCAGGCGCAGGGGCGGCTGTCTGTGCAGAATGTTGGCCCCGACTTCTCTTTGATCCCTTTCTCGACTCTCTTCACGTCTTCAACATACCACAACAGTATATACACATATATGATCATCAAAAGGCTAGGAAAGGGTCCACACAAGCTCAACTTGTGATCCTAAGCTAGAAGGAAGAAGAAAGAAGCAAGAAAGAAGGTAGGAAGAGAGATGAAGAAGAAGAGCTTACCATATAAGCCCTAAGCTGCAACTATGGAGCATCAGCACGTCTATCATCTCAACACAACACCACAACCTTCAGCAACACCCTCAAGATAAACCACAGCTAAAACCATACTCAAACTCTCAAGAACACTCTCACAAGATCAAAGAGGAATCAAGAGGAGAATATGAAGGAGAAGAAGAACGTAACGATGAAGATGGAGCTGAAAAGAGGTAAGGAAACCCCTCATCTGAAGCTAAGGGAGGCTTATAAGAGAAGCCAGCCGCAAAGCACAAGTCAAGAGTCAACGAAAGCGGCTGCACTCATACAGAGCCGCAGGGGCGCCTAGCCGCTGGGGCGGCCCAGGTGCTGCGCAGGGGCGGCCAGCAGGGTCAAGACAAGGCACACTATAGCTCAACTAGGAGACTAAGGCTCTTACATCTCACCCCCCCTAAAAACAAGTTTCGTCCCGAAACTTGCAAAATCCCAAAACCTCTCGGACCCATAAGCCGAGGTATAACTCTCTCTTCAAGAACATAAAGTCACAACCTATAACGTTCTATATCCTCAACACAGCATGAAGGAATCACAACTCCAGCATAACAACTCTACAAAAGGCCTAGAGGAAGATCATCTCTAGCCAACCACTAACCACATCACACTAGCATGGAGGAAAGCCGTCTTCAGCCACAACGTACACATATCACTACTATGTGGAGGAAAACCATCTCCACTCACACTATGTCCATCAAGGTGGCATGGAGGAAAGAATCATCTCCAGCTGATCCTAACACACACACCATAGCATGGAGGAAAGAACCATCTCCAACTATACCTATCTCGTACTAGCAAACCAGATCTAATAGATCATATGCACATATCACAACTAGCACGAAAACACAACATATCACATAAGCATATAACATGCACTTACCAAGAAGGCACTAAGATCTACTCGTGGATCCTACTGGTGCATCTAGCTCAGCATAAAACTCTGGATAGTTCCTGTGGATACTATCCTCTGTCTCCCAGGTAGCCTCATTTGGTCCTTGTCTAAACCACTGTATCCTCAGCATGGGAATGTCCTTCGAATGCAGGCGTCTCACACCTCGTTCTAGGACTGCAATAGGGTGCTCTGCAAACGTGTGGTCTGGCTCAACAACCAGATCATCATAAATCATGATGTGCCTCGGATCTGGTATATACTCCCTCAGCTGAGACACATAAAATACAGGATGAACACCCTCTAGGCTCGGAGGCAAAGCTAATCTGTAAATTGCTCGCCCAACTCTATCCAGTATCTCGAAAGGACCGACATATCGGGGACTCAACTTCCCCTTTATGCCAAAACGTCTGACGTCTCGCGTCGGAGATACTCTCAACCAGACATGAGCTCCTACCCTGAACTCTAGAGGTCGACGCCTCTTGTCTGCATACGACTTTTGGCGACTTTGTGCAACCAGCATCCTCTCTCTAATCAGTGCTACTCGAGTCATATCATCCTGAATCTGCTCTGGTGCTATCCCACTGATACTGCTAGGCTCATCCCAACATAAAGGTGTACGGCATCTACGTCCATACAATGCCTCATAAGGAGCCATCCCTATAGATGCATGCCAGCTGTTGTTGTATGAGAACTCAACAAGTGGGAGGTAATCAGACCATCCCTGTCCCCAATCCAACACACAGGCTCGCAGTATATCCTCTAAGGTTTGGATGGTCCTCTCTGACTGACCATCTGTCTGGGGGTGAAACGCAGTCGTGAAGTGTAGACTCGTCCCTAAAGTAGTCTGAATCTGCTGCCAAAATCTCGATGTGAATCGTCCATCACGATCAGAAACGATCGTCCTCGGTACCCCATGGAGTCTCACTATCTGTCTAGTGTACTCCTCAGCTAATCTGCTCACGGGCCACGTCTCTCTGATAGAAATGAAACGGGCCATCTTCGTCAATCTGTCAACGATCACCCAGATAGCATCAAATCTCCTACAGGTCCTCAACCTAGTCACAAAATCCATGGAGACGTCCTCCCACTTCCACTGCGGCACTGGCAGTGGATGGAGCTCACCTCCAAGCCTGAAATTTTGTATCTTGACCTGCTGACAGGTTGCACACTGAGCCACAAATCTGGCTACGTCGGGCTTCAACCCTCCCCACCAATATGAGCGTCTCACATTATGGTACATCTTACTCGTACCAGGGTATACTGAGTAAGGTGTACAGTGGGCCTCCTATAATATCCGCTATCTCAGCTCTGCATCTGCAGGAACACAGATACAATCATGCCGCCTCATAACTCCATCTGCCCCAATAGTGAACTAGGGTGCTTCTCCACGAGACATCCTATCTCTGATCATCGTCAAGGTCAGGCAGGTCCCCTGTTTCTGTTGGATCTCATCCAACAGACCAGGTAGAACCTCTAAAGCAAACAACTAGGCATCCTCATCAGGAAACTGGATGTCCATATCTAGCCAGGCTAGATTCCTTTGAAGTTGAGGCTGGACAGTAAGTCTAGCAATCGCCTTCTCTCGAGGCGTCTTCCTACTCAAGGCGTCAACTACTACATTCGCCTTGCCAGGATGCTACAAAATCTCAAGGTCAAAGTCCTTGATCAACTTAAGCCATTGACGTTGGCAATTATTCAATTCCTACTGCGTGAAAATATACTTCAGACTCTTATGGTTTGTGAAGATCTGACATGTAGCACCATACGGGTAATGTCTCTTGATCTTCAAAGCATGAACTACCGCTGCCAACTCCAGATCATGAGTCGGGTAGTTCTCCTCATACGTCTTCAACTGTCGAGACGCATATGCAATCACTCTGCCTCTCTGCATCAGCACACATCCTAAGCCTAGCTTGGATGCATCACTGTAGACCACAAAATCATCAGAACCCTCTGGCTGTGCCAAGACAAGAGCAAAAGTCATACGCTTCTTCAACTCCTCAAAACTCTGAGCGCACTGGTCAGTCCATACAAATCTGGTAGTCTTCCTCAAAAGACTCGTCAGTGGATGGGCAATCACAGAAAATCCCTCCACAAAGCGTCTGTAATAACCGGCTAAGTCAAGAAAGCTACGCACTTCCTTGACGTTCGTCGGTGTCGTCCATGCAGCAACAAACTCGATCTTTGCCGGGTCTACCATAATCCCGTCGGCGGAGACGATATGTCCAAGGAAAGCAACCTCACACATCCAGAACTCACACTTAGAGAGCTTGGCATACAACTCTCTATCTCTCAAAATCTGCAAAACCGTCCTCAAATGCCGAGCATGCTCCTCTTTGCTACGAGAGTACACCAGAATATCATCAATGAAGACCACTATAAAATGATCCAGGAAGTCGATGAAGATGTTGTTCATCAACTCCATGAATACTGCTGGGGCATTCGTCAGCCCAAATGGCACCACTACAAACTCGTAGTGTCCATAACGGGTACAAAATGCCGTCATGTGCACATCCTGCTCTCTCACCCTCAGCTGGTGATATCTAGAACGCAAGTCGATCCTGGAGAAGACTGTTGCTCCCTGCAGTTGATCAAGTAGATCATCAATACGAGGTAGTGGATACCCGTTCTTGAAGGTCACCTAGTTCAGCTCTCTGCAATCTATACACAGTCTCAACGATCTGTCCTTCTTCCGCACAAAGAGGACAGGTGCACCCCATGGTGAAACGCTAAGGCGTATAAAGCCCTTCTCAGCCAACTCCTCGAGTTACTTCTTCAGCTCCAACATCTCGACATGTGCCATACGGTATGGGGCCTTTGAGATGGGTCTCATGCCAGGCTCCAAGTCAATACCAAAATCTACGCTCCTTTGAGGTGGCAGGCCAGACGGCTCTACAAAAACGTCTGTAAACTCACAGACCACTAGTATATCCATTAAAGCTGGACTCTCTCCATCCTTCATGGCATAGCACCAGAAGGCATCACATCCCTGTGCAATCAGTCTAGCTGCTCGTACGGCACTAATAACATATCCTATCTTCCCAAGGTCCCAACCCCGGAAGACCTCTATCGGACCGGTAGAGACTGTAACAGTCCTCTTACCCACATCTAACACCGCACAGTGTCTACTCATCCAATCCATACCTAATATGGCTTCTTCATGCATCAAAGGCATGACTAAGAAGTCAACAAGTAGAACACGAGTCCCTAAGCGTAGGGGACAACTACGTATCTGTTCGCTCCAAATGGTGTGTGCAAGCTTTAAATTTATATCCCAAGAAATATGCTTAAAACAAGGATGCGAACCCGCAGTGTACGGATCAATTATAGTGAAAGCAAGAATTCCGGGGTGTCGATCTCAGGGACTTAGGTGAAACAAAGCAAGTATAGGTTGTCTATGCAACTAATAACCACAAAAGCGATTAAAGCAATCAAAAGATAATAATAAGGTCAATTAAAGGAAATATGCATATTCTAGGGATTAAAGCATCTAGTTGTGGTTCCAACTCAAGATCTCAAGATAAGCGGACAAGCTGAGATTTTGCAAAGGGAAAGTGTTTCTAAAGTGGAATAGATCACCGGGTAAGTCTCACTACTCACTAATCCCAAACCAAAGCTCCTATTACCGGGTAAGTCTCAAGGCACTAAGGGAAGGAACTATAATCTCAAACCAACACACCAACTAAGGGAATAGAATCAACCTTTACCGGGTAAGTCTCAGGCTAACTCACAAAGATGGAATGAAGGCACACTCAAACTCCAATAAAGGATAAACTTTTATTACCTACACTTTTGATCTTGGGTAAACAAACAAAGGAATCACCGGGTAAGTCTCATCCTAAGCTTGCATTGAACCAGGAAAGGTGTAATAATAATAGGATTTGGCAAACTCTAACACTCAACTCTCAGTTACGGATCAGAAAAGGTCACCTCGGTCAGTCAAGTTCCACCCCGGCCGAGATGTTCGTCGATTGAACGAGATGTTCTAGGGTGAAGGTCAAAGACTTGAATTTTCAGGGTCCTACTGGGATTAAGATTATTCTATCATTGTCTTTCCCACAGCTTTCAGCCAATCACCCTAGAATCGCACAAGGAAATTAGCCACTAATCATCATGAAAGCAATAATCAAATATATGAGAAGGTGATGAATATTTGAACACAAAAACCTTAAGAACAAGGCTTCAATAACTTAATCAAATATCAAACAAATCAGCGTTCCTTGGATCACAAATCCAACAAAGACAACAAACTAAAGGGAATCTAAGAAAATCTTACAAATCCCCTTAAAAGCTATCACAAAGCTATGGACTTCCTTCCTTCAATCTTCAATTCTTCCTTCAAACTTCCAAAAATCCTTCCTTACTGCAGTGTGAAGAATATTGTTGATCCAAAGATCATAAAAGATGCTGAACTGTGGAAAATCTAACCCCTTTATATAGGAGAATTATCTTCCGAAGATAATAATATCTTAAAAAAGATAATTTCCTATATAAAATATATTATATCTCCAAAATAGATCTCCCAAATATATGATCTTCCTTCCAGAAATCCAGCCCAAAAATATAAGATATCTTCTTTTCATAATTAAAAGATCTCAGCCAAAAAAATATATATCGCCGCGCCAGGGTGTTCGCCTCGGTCGGGATGCTCCTCAAAATCACCTCGGTCGAGGTGACACTGTAGCTGACCGAGGTGAATCTCAGCTGAATGTGAAATCTCTCAAATCTGGTCCAAAGTAAATCTTCTTTGTTAATTCCATGCTTCCTGAGTTCTCTTTTAAGCTCCTGAATGTAGCTCCTATGACTCCTTTGCTCCTTAGCTCCATTTCGATCCAAAATGTGCCATTTCACCTACGATTACAATGAAACTTGGTGTAGACCTCAATTCCCGTAAAGGTAGATGAAACGACAATATAATCACATAATATACATCCATATATGCAGATTATTGAAGATAAAACGTCTAAACAAGTCCCAAAATATAGACTATAATACATGCTATCAAAATACCCCATACTTGTCCCTTGCTTGTCCCCAAGCAAGTTCCAAATCTTAAGTACAAGATAGAATAGATTATAAGTCATAAAGATCAATGAAAAGTATTTCAAAACATGTTGGTGGTGTGCTCCACTCATAGATCACTCTAAGAGAATGCTTCATGGTATTTAAAATCAAAATATGATCAAAACATTTTATAAATATATGAAAGTTGTTCATCTTTGCATAAAATCATAGAATGCATAATAAATCATAATTATCGAAATTAATCATGTATAATCCAGTTTAAACCACCAAGTCAATCAACAAGCTTGAGGTCTCAAGGGATTTTCAAGAGAAGGTCAAGAAACGTGTGAGGGTGAGATGTATATAGGGAATGTGGTGCTAGAATCCGGGAAAAGGATCTTCACTTCACTTCACTTGCTTTGAACTTCAACATCTTCCACCAATAAGCTTTGCTTATTTTTCTTTTACTTTTTTGGGATGGATGGACAGAGGTGCACAATAACCGAAGCCTAGGGAATCAGCAATCATCAATTTCTCGAGATACCTCAAACCCTTGATGCACATACCATCACGCGTTAGGAATATCGCTCAATCCGACTTTGGCAAGACACAAACACCCGGCTATGTGAATGGTGCCGAGTTACTCATCATCATGATTGACTTCCCCAAACCGATTTTGTTTTTTTCTAAAACTTCCAGCCAACATCTCAACATCACTTTCACTTGCTTTTCTTTGCTTGCTTCCAAATTCTCGGATAGGTAAAGGAAGGCAAATATGTATATCAGGGACTAAAGCATGATCAAGAAGAAGAAGAGAAAAGAATGAATTGCCTTAATCATCCCAGGAAGAATGTGATAGAACTCATCATGTGGTGTCAACCTTCAAATTCAACATAATTTTGATAAAAATAAAGTATTAAACATGCCAAAATTTCAAACAAAGCATTTTGCAACCTAAACATATCATAAAACCATTCAAGCATATAAAGATTTTAAAACCAATCTGCAAACAAAATCATCACTAAGGTCATATCCAGAAAAGAAGCACAAAGCGTTTCGAAAAAATCTCTCAGTTAAACCACCTCGGTCGAGGTGTTCTAAATCATCCGAGGTAAAGTACCTCGTTTGGCAAGAATCATCCCGGTCGAGGTCATAAATTTTTTTTTCTTAAACTAGTATTTGACGTTTTTCTCAAACAAATAACTTGTATGCATGCATGTAATCTTAGATAAGCACATAGAGCCAAGTAAGATCATAATCAAAGATTCAAGATAGTCATACAAGTCATAGAAATACCCCATACTTGGAACACATTGTCCCAATGGGTCAAATATAAGTTAGAAGAACAGAATACTCACCGGACATAGCTGAACTGCGTAAATAAATAAGAAACAGCTCCCATATAAGACCATCTCGGTTGTCGAAGAACATCTCGGCCGAGGCGTTCTTACAGCATCCGAGATGTATCTCAGTTAAGCTCCGTTTTCTCAACTTCTGTCCTTCCATGTAGCTCCTGAGGTGTAATCCTTCCTTAGAGAGTACCTGGTTCCTGTCTAGAGGACGCAAAAAAAACAAACGAGAAATATGATCCGACATTTCAATATACTACATTCTGCATTTTTAGTTTTGAGATTTTCATATGCATTGCTAAACTAACAAATGCAGGTACGAGAATTTGTGTTGTCTTCCATCAAGGGGGAGATTGAAAACTCCACCTTGATTGAAATGGTTTACAGGTGTTGATGATGGAAGACTTCACACAAATATAGCAGTTGGATATACTAACAATGTACTTTATTATATTTCTAGATATTTGGTTGGTTTGAATTCAGTGCAGGTTGTATATCTACATATGAAGGGCCTTGAAGTTGGATTCAAGAACAAGTTCAAAAGACAAGATCAAGGGCCTTGGATTCTAAGGTGCACGGAACAAGGATTCAAATAAATTGAAGATCTTCGTTGAAGATTCTGTAACAAGAAGATCTCATCAACCAAGGATTTTGTAAACCGAAGGAAGATCTCAAGCGAAGAATAGAGAATCTTTTCTAGAAGATTTTCTAAACAACAAAACGGCAAAAAATATCTTCTCTCTTATCCAACAGAAAGACGAGAAGATCAAGGAGTAAAAGACTCAACGTGTTCTTAGGGGTTGAAGACTTGCAACGTCTACCTTACGATTTTCATGGAAAAGAAGATTGATCTTCAAACGGTCATCTCTACAACGGCTAGAAGATCTTTCCATAGAAGATATAAATGAAGATGATGGTCGAAGAAGAAGATACACAAGCTTACATAGGAAAACATATTTGCATCCTCAAGCAACCTAATCATCTTTATTCGTTGTTTTTATTTCTCTCATTTCACGGAAAAGCTTTATCCCCTTAGAGAGAGAAAAAACTAGAGCTCCATTGGAAGATCTAAATAGTGTTATACTAGAGTGTGTTACTCTGCGAAGTAACCAGGCTATTATAGCTAGATAAGAGTTGGAGCTAGATCGTAGCATTGGCTACAGTGAGAGAAGAAGGGGATTTCTTCTAGTTTGTATCTAGGACTCTTTGAAGCTGATAATAAATAGTTAGATCCTACGGATATACCCTGGGACGGAGAGTAGGCTATTTAGAGCCGAACTTCGTAAACATATCCTCGTGTCAATCTTTTCAATTCCGCACCATATATACTTTACTGTGACTAACTTCGTTTTGCAGGAGCAAGAAGTCAAGCCTCTTGAAATAGAGTTTCAAAGCCCTTGAAATCAAAGTTTTCACTAGAAGCACAGATTGACATCAAGGCCCTTGAAAGTAGTTTCAAGGCCTTGAGATTTGGTTTGCGAAAAGTTCACATACTCTATTGAATCCCCCCTTCTAGAGTATCATTTATCTTATTTATATCACCTACCGGTTCTTCACTTCTTGTATACAGAGCCAAGAAATAGTGAATATCCTTCGTACATACGAAGCAACAAGCGGTCAACTAGTGAAATTTGGCAAATCTGAATTGTCATTTAGTACTAATGTGAGTGAGGCATTGCGAGACAAAATCCAAACCGTTTTAGAGGTAATTGAGGTGGACAAACATTATCAGTATCTCGGGTTACCTACTATGATTGGAAGGTCAAAGAAAACGGTGTTTGCTCCAGTTAAGGAATGAGTATGGAACAAACTGAAGTCCTAGAAAGGCCATTTATTATCTAGAGCGGGCAAAGACGTTCTTATCAACTCGTTTCTACAAGCGATCCACCGGTGGATCTTTGTCGGGATATTGAACAAATGCAAGTTTTGGTGGGGTAACTCGGACCGACGTTCGATTCATTGGTTGAAATGAAGCCGACTATGTATCCCAAAGAAGAACGGCGGGATGGGTTTCAGGGACTTGGAGGCCTTTAACCTTGCGTTGTTAGCCCATCACGGGTGGAGATTAGTTCAATGCCCGGATTCATTACTTGCCCGGATACTTAAAGCTAGATATTATCCCTCCACTAACTTCTTGCATTCTACGACGAGATTCAACCCAAGCTATGCATGGCGTAGTCTCGTACGTGGACAAAAACACCTGAAGAGCGGCCTGTTGTGGTCGGTAGGAAACGGTTCATCAATCAAACTCGCTTTCGATAAATGGACACCAAGACCCTCTCTTTTTCAACCGATCCGGATACCAATCGACATGGGTGAGTCATTAAGCGTAGATGATCTTATTGATTGGAAAAATAAGGCATGGCGAGAAGAGGATGTACGTCGGATTTTCTGTGAGGAGGATGCAAAGATAATTCTTCGGATTCATATGGTCGACCCAAGCCTACAAGACAAGCTCACATGATATTATGACAAAAACGGCCTCTTCTCAGTACGATCTTGTTATCACCTTATTATGCAAGCTAAACAAGACGAAGGGCAAAGTGGGAGCTCATCTAGCAAAACCCAAACGGAGAAGTTATGAAGTGACCTATGGAGACTTCAAACGCCACCCCGCTTTAGGTACCTGCTATGGAGATGTATCAGAGGGGTTTGCCGTGCAAGTCTAATCTAATGATGCACAAATGTGTGGCGGATCCTTAGTGTCATATTTGTGGGAGTGTTGAAGCAATAGAGCATGTTCTCTTTAGTTGTGTAAAGGCAAGAAGGGTATGCAAGCTGGTTCCGGGGCTGATGCGACTAGATAAGCTAGATAAGATGCTCATTGACGGGGTGCTCGTTGTGCTTGTCATCCCTGATCAGAAAAGTAGAGAGGATTGGACTGCTATCGTGTTTGGTATCTAGAGTGCACGTAATCTGCAGCTGTTCCAAGGGGTTAATCAAGCTCCGGAAGTTATTGTGGAACGCCAGCTTCGACTAATGGAGGAATTTCGACAAGAACAACAACATCATCGCTCTAGGGAAATATTGACGCAAAGGAATGGACCTCGATCGCTAGAAGAAACCCCCGACGGGATTTGTCAAATTTAATTGTGATGCAACAAGCACAACGACGACGTGTGGAGTTGGGTTGATCATGAGAGATGAGAATGGCTTTGTTAGGTTATTTGCGGCGAAGTCCATCCATATGGATCTACTCCGGCAATTGCAGAGGCGGAACCGGTGCACTAGGTTGTTGTGCTTGCGGTGGAGAAAGGATGCTCTCAGTGATTGTTGAATCCGACTGTTTGGAGGTGATATAATAGTCTGCAAAAACATAAGATTGACAGAGGGCCACTTGGTATGCTACTCCATCTGATCCTCAAGAAGGCGGAGGAGGTTGTCGCTATTAGTTGGTCGTATGTTAATAGGGTAGGTAATTCCGCAACTCATCACCTTGCTAACATAAAACCGGATGAGCCTAGTTTTTATTTCAATTCCAGTTTATTTCCGTTTAATTTAGACTCTATTTTGTTGGACGATATATCTATTTCGTAATAAATACATTCGGTGGTTGTTATAAAAAAAAAGTAATGGTGTTCTTTTAAAATTATAATTGATAAAATAAGTTTTAATAGTTTTAGGCATGTACAAGTATTTTGAGCTATGGTTGATTTTTAACTAGGTTTTTCTCTCTCACCTTTTTACTTATTTGACAAGTTGTATCTTATAATTATTATAAGAACTTGTAATTTTATGATTTTTTTTCCTTCTTTTAAGATTTGAGTGTATTTGTGTAATTGATATGTCATGTAATCAAAATTAATGTTATTGTGTAATTGAATTCATTTAAAATAAATTGAATATAACATATAGATAATTGAACGAGTATAACCAAAATTTGTTCATTGTGTAGTTTTCATAACTTATGCATATTCAATAATTATTTGTGTATATATATATATAATCTAGTTAAGTTTAATTTTAGTATATGTGTATCTTTTAACAATGTTTTGTGTAGTTCAGAAATTCGTGTAAATTGGTTGTGTGAAGATAATTTTTAGGCCAAAATTCACTAAGTAGGTCTTTTACTAATATTGATCTATTAAGTAGGCATATAACATAAACACATTTAATAAATATACCCCTAATATTTTTTATTGTTCAATGCAAGAGTTTTGAACTCAAATAGGTGTCAATCAATCTTCTACTTCCTGTCCCTCAACTCTCCCTCTTTCTTCCTGCAAATCAATCGTCTACTGCTCCTTGCGACCACCAACCTCCGCCGTGGACGGAGATCCACTCCCCGTCCCTCAACTCTCCAATTCCATGTAACCTGCAATATTAACAGCAAACTCTTACTAATTTCTATAAAGGAATTGTGCTCTGGATGATTAATATTTAACTAGGTTGTACTAGAATCTTTATTAAAGACATTCGGAGATGGATCCGCCCACGCTTATTAATGATACCTCGTTTTCGACCGCCAACGAAGGTCCGTACAATTTCTTCGAGATCTGGCCTTTTCCAATGAACGTGCCGGCGAATCGAGCTTTGGTGGTAGGTTGGAGCTCAAGAGACCGCCTTACGTTGTAGATTTGAGTCATTTCTCTGGGGAGGATTCGGTTGTTGCCAATCGAGATGTTTCTGCAAACAATTCCATTGGAGGATAGTAGAGCCATATAAGCGGCGGAAGTTCGAGGAAGAGGAAGGATGCTTCTTGCAAGCTTCAAATTGCATCAAAAAACCATACCAAAAAGCTAAGGTCTTAAACCATACTAGAAACCATACCAGAAATCATGTCAGAAACTCATACCAGAAACTCAACCAGAAACCATACCAGAAACTCAACCAGAAACCATACCAAAAAATCTTACCAGAAACTCAACCAGAAATCATACTAGGAACTCAACCAGAAACCATACCAAAAACTCATACCAAAAACTCAACTAGAAACCATACTAGAAACTCATACTAGAAACTCTTACCAAAAACTCAATTAGAAACCATCCCAGAAACCATACTAGAAAGTCAAGCAAAAACCATACCAGAAATTCATACAAAAAACTCAAGCAGAAATCATACTAGAAACTCAACCAAAAACATTACCAAAAACTCATATCAGATACTCATACTAGAAACTCAATTAAAAACCGTATATGTCTGTTTCTTTTCTTTTTAATAGGGGGGTTAAAAAGGGACCAATTACTTTTAGCTAACATTAATGAAAGTGGTAAATAATAGACAGGTATACAAAACAAAAGCTTATAAAAAAGAGTCCACTTCACCAAATTCTTTCTTTATGTATTGTGATTTCAATTACATTGATTTGATAAATAAATAAATCAGAAAAATATATTGTGCAAAAATTTGGTTTTAAATTATATAGGTATACTTTTGTAGATAGAAATAGACTATATGGATAATGTTGATGGATAGATGAGTTGATAGGGATATTTCTATATGTTCAATGTACTTAAGTTTAATTTGTGTAAATACTAAAATATTTGTGTATTTTAAACATATGCTTAATGGATGTAAATTACATTAGTTTAGGCAAAAAAAAATCAACCGATATATTTTAAAAGATATATAGGTAGTTCTAAATAAAAACTCTTATAACCATTTTGAGTATGAGGTTATAAGAGTTTTTATGAATGAATGCAGACATGCCTAAATTTGGCCCAAAATAATAAACCTTGGGTTTTTTTTTAAAACAAGGCTTTATCGACTTTTAAAAAATAGTTTGTCTACTCGACAAACAGTGTAAATCTGACCCAACACACAACTTCAACAAAAACTAAACAGAACAATCTCATATAACCCAAATCCATTGTATATTGTAATTTTTCTACAAAAAATGCCTACGAAATGCAATCATGTTAATGTAATATATTACAAATCCACTTAATCGAAAATAAAACATAAACACCCAATAAACAAGTAATTATTCTTAAAATAATCAATCAATGTCGATGGAAATTCGTGCAATATGTGACAATATCAAGTGTCCATGTATAATAAAAAAAATTTTATGGTAATTTAGAAATGAAAAATTACAAAATACTATTTTGTATGCAATCAAGTGTGAATTAGATATAAATGGAAACTGCGTATTAAAATCTTTGATAACATCATTTTTAGAGTGTTTTTTCACCTTCATTCGTATACATCTCTTGAGCATATAAATTAGAATCGCATCATATTATGGTAGATTTTCTTTAATTTGTTTTTTTTGGAGATCTACTCGTGCATTCATAATATTGTAGGCATTCTAGTCCCTCTAGAGCTAAAATGGATCTATGCTCGAAGGATTGTCTACAATGAGCTGAGCTTCTTCATGAAGTCAAGGAAGTCCAAGTCAAGACCGAATTGGTTAAGGACCTAGAACTAAAGAAATGAAGAAGTTCTTGATGTTTTTGCCTTTGGTGGAGCCGATCCACGTATCCAATTGAGTCGATTGACTCCTTCTACGAGCACAAGACCTTATATTCCAAACGCTACTATTTGCACTAAGTCGAGCCAAAACACATCGTTTATCAAGCCGACTGCTATAGTGTCCGGGTAAGCTTTGGAACTTTATCTTTTCTCCCTTCCTAATATCTTCCCTTAGAGATAATGTCAGTTCAGAGATATTATTGTGACTTGTTGGATTTTTTTTCCTTCTAAAGATAGGGTCGGTAGGATTAACCTTAACCTTATAAATAAGGCATGTAAACCATTAGGTTTTACATCTAGTTTTTTATACAAAATCCACCAGAAAACTTTTGTAGGAATAATCTGGCATTACCATGATCCAATCGATCGATCCCCTTGGTTGGCTCAATCTGCCCCTTTTACTATTGATATAGGAGAATTTATGTAAGTTACGTCTCGCTAAGTTCTTCTATTCTAGGGTATAGAAAGGTTGACTTTGCATGATATTTATGTGATTTTGATAGTGATTTTATATTCATGATTATATGTATTTATATACGTGCTATGATAGTATAAGGTTTACCTATTGCAAGATATGAGAGTTGTGTATTAATATTTTTTTGGTTCTATTTGTTCGGCAAAGTGTTGTTTGCAAGATGTAAAGGGTGGGTAAATTTATACGTTCATGCACTACAAGATGTGAGGGTTGCATAGGATTGTTTCCTTCATAGCATGACTATATATGATTGGATTTGATTATTATCAACTGAGACTGAATATGCATTATATTGGCAAATTGGACTCTGAAACTCATTATCATCCTACTAGTGTTGTTATTCCCTTCTTTTTATGATTTTGGATCATTCGATAAAAACCCCGTTCTTCTCCCTTATTACTACTAGTCGAGTCGATTGATTCTTTAGGTTGACGCAACCTTTTGTGTTTTTATCACTTGTGTATGTTTTATTTTAACTTCACTCGATTCATCTACTTTCTTCCTTGGTCGAGTTGACTTCCCTTCTTTTCGACTTGATCTCTCATCCTTTTTTTTTTCTTTCTTTTGTGTGTTTTGTTTTACGGGCTTTACTTTTAATCGTTCGAATCATTACACATTTTCCCTATGTTCCATCGTGACTCTATACTACGATCGAGTCTTGTGATATCTGCAAGATTTGGCTCGCGTTTCAATCCTTATCGAATTAACACCATTGCTAGGGAATTTGTTTTTTTTGGATGCTTGATTAACGATAAATACGTAGTTTTAAATTTGTTTATACGTCATTGTCTTGATTGTGCAAGCTGAATATGCATAGGGATAAGTTCAAATAAGACATTGTGCCACCACACCTTGGACCAAAAATAAGTTTGTGAGCCTCCACATCACTCGATCAACTAATTTGTATTGATAAGGCGACTTAAACTACCCCTTTTCTTTATAAACAACCTAGTTTTGTAGAGATGTTTGAAGTTGAAGGTGGTGTAGTGATCCCTATGGCTACTTCTACCTTGTTGATATGTAGCGAAAGTTGGATGAGATGTAGCTTAGAATCAAAGATACGGAGGCTAGAGAAAGAAGATTCCTTGAAGCTGCAAAAATGATGAAATTGCTAGAGTGTCCATTGAGGTTGTTAGACGTGCCATTGTAAGAAACAATCCAAACACTCTCGGAGCCTACTCATACCAATCCCACTAGCAAAATTGTAAATTTTTTTAATTTAAATTGACGATAATTATTTTTTATGAATATTAAATTGATAATTTTTTTTTGAAATCGTATCGGTAGAATATAAGAAAGTAGTCAAATTAATATAGATCTCTCAAAATCTCTCCGGACGATTATGAATGTTGAGTATATAATTGGATACGAGTCAACCATTTAAGTGTTGTCTTTATATTATACATTCAATAATCATATGGTAATTAATACTCGACATATATTGACGTATATTATCATTGTATGCAAAATTAATATATTTTTCAAATACGCAAGGCACGGGTCCTAAATTAGTTATTTTCACATAAAAGTATTATAAAAAGGGTCTTTTTCCAAAAAAAAACTATTTATTAATTATAATTAATTTAATAAACACTATGATTTTTTTGTCCGACAGCGTTGATGACGAATTTTTCTTTTTGTAAACACAATATGCTTCTTAAAAAAAATAACGAATTTTATCTTATCAACTGAACTTAATGACAGGTCAATATTTTGTCAAAATAATGGTCCATCCTATTATGTTGCCTAATCAACGGTCTAACAACTGACCATAACTATAACTCAGACATTATTCTTAATTAAAATATAATAAAAATTTGATTACAAACATAATAATTGTTTTTACAAATTATTTTGAACTAGCTTCCATTTGTTGGTATTAATTTTACTTGTAGCCGGTGCACGTGTGAGAGTGAGTCTTATGATCACTTGATCTTTGTATGCTCTCCCACTTGTCCGTCATCTCTCATTTGAAAAACTCTATATAGTCTTTCAACTACACATATGTACGTGAGGTTTAGAGACATGTTGATGAGGGTTTCAAGGTTCTTGGATATATCCCCACAATGTCATATGTATTGGATTGACTTACTCACACTTTAAATGGTAGGAGTTGCATAAGTATATCCAAGATACACATTTTCTGCTATGGCTTATTACCTTTGATATTTCAAGAATGCCTTGGTGCTTGACCAAAACATAATTCCGATAAGTTTTCTAGTGAGACTGATCAGGACCCACATTTACGTTTTTTTTGCATCAGGCATTCCCAACTAGAGCTAGAGAGAATTACATTTTAGTTGTTGGTTTTTAACGGAGTTGTATTTTCTTTATCTATATGTTTACCGGGTTTGGTTTTAGTCTTTCGATGGCTTCACCGAAGGTGGAATAACCATTTTTCGTAGGTTTGGACAGTTGTTTGCTTTTGAGTGTCTTTGTCTGCTGATGATTTTGCCGAAGGTGGACGAGTCCATGAGATGTTTCGGTTTTGGAAGTACTTTCAGTTTCATAAACTTCAGGGTAATAGGTATGTTCAAGAGGATTGAATGTCTTTCTAGAGTATTGTGTGTGTTGGTTTGAGCCATTCACCACTAGTCGCAAGTATGTACATATGCTTTGTTCCTTTAGTATAACCGGGTTTTAATGGGTCCGATTATGCTGTTTCACTTATATATATATATATATATATATATATATATATATATATATATATATATATATATATATATATAAATATATTTTTTGATACATAGGTAAGAAAAATAGTTTGATCAGTTTCTAGAAACCAATCTGCCTATGGCATCCTTATGGATGAGGTCTTGGACATCTTCTGGAATCTCTTCAATGCGTCGTTCGGTGTTGTTTCTATGTGAAGCTATCTTGTCCGCAACCTGATTAATTTCCCTAAAAATATGTCGAGTGATGGAGCTAGTAAACTCAGAGGTGAGAATCGAAATATCGTTTATAATCATATCAAGTTCTCAAGGTGGTTTCCAGATACAATTGATCGAGTTGGCAAGCGTCAGATTATCTCCTTCAATCTCGATTAACTTAATTCCAATCTCCTTAGCCTAAAAATAATAAGTATGTCACAAATTTTCTTAATTTTATATTTATTCAATTATATCATTAAAGTAATAATAATATTAATTTATTTAATTAAAATCATTATTTAATTAATAATATATAAATCATAATAATTCCAATAAGAATATAGCACGTATTAAAAAAATTCTAAAACTAGTATCAGAAATGATATGTAATAATAGCTATTTTTCTAATAATATTAATATGAAAAATTAAAGAATAATTATAATCTTATTTATTTTTGAAATAATATTATAAATCAGTAATGAATAATACCTAATGCTTATAACTATACAATGCTATTATAACAATAGAAAGCTATCTGTTATAATAAAATAAAAATATTATATATATATATATATATATATATATATATATAGAGAGAGAGAGAGAGAGGGCTTCAAGTACGGCCTATTATTCAGGTATGGTTGTGCGGCCGGCTGACATGCTGACACGTGTTTCAAAATTTTTTTCTTTTAAAGAAAATATATTTTATATGCTTTTAGATATAATGAACTACCATGTTATAAGTGTGCAATATTCTGTTATAAACATTAAACTATTCTCATATAATTCATGAACTATTATTTTTTAATATATTAAATTAAATTATTTATAAATTAATCGTTTATATGGTATGAGCTATTCTATTATAATTTATGAAATTTCCTTTTATAAGTTATGTATTATCCTTTTAAAAGTTTTGCACAATCATTTTCATTCGTTTCGAAAAAAAAAATTTTGAACATGTGCCGGCCACACAGTCGGCGCACAAACTTACCGAAAATTAAGGACCTTACCAATCCGACGGTGGAGAGTGATCCGCATATAAGACGGAGACGGAGAGATTATCCGCAGGGAATTATGCATCCAAATCGATATATGATATGTAGAGGGATGGTGAAGAAGGAGGAAGCCACATGGGGGGCCTGGAAGAGAAGATGGTAGGAGAGAGAGGGTGCATGTTGTCTCAGAGAGTGGATTCTTTTGCTGCATCTCTATACTGTTTCGTCTTCAGGATGGTTATCGTCTCTGCCAAAATCATCATCACCACCAATCACCATCACATGCCTTTATTCTTATGTATTTACGTCTTTCTCCTCATTCAATTAGCTCCCCTCAGCTTACCCTGCTCATTCCAACCAATCCCACGTCTCCCGCTCCGTCATTTTGCTTTCACCTTATTTTAATCAACTTTGTACGATTATGGCTCTACTTTAAAGTCAACACTATAATAAATTGATATAGTTCTCATCAACATTTCAGGAACCTTGATCTAATATTCTATGCATAATTTTCGACCATCATTAAAATTCATATACTTAACATATAGCGTAAATTTGCATAGTTTGTAGTAGAATCCACTAATTTTGCTATTTTGAATATCTACTTTTACTTTTATGGAAATGCATGCGTTCAAGACCATTTTCGCCGTGATTCGAACATTATATTAAGAACACATGCAACTAGTTAATTTTCTCCTTGAGGTCGAGAATGCCAAGGTCAAGACTACAACAATCGAGAACCAAGAGATTGAGAAATGAAGAAGTTCCCTCACTGCAAGACATCAATCTTTACCTTATTTTTATCGGAAGTAGAATATGTAATGATAGGGTCAATTGCTTCTTGATTCGATTTGATCACACTTTGTTAATCAAGTCGATCACGTGTTGTAGTATGATGATTACAAGTGCTCGATCGAGTTGATCAGCGATAGAGCTTGAGTCAATATTCTTTTATAGACGCGTATGATTCTTGATAGCATCCAAACATACGTGTTTTCTACCATTTATTCATACATATTACATCTCTTTTAGCGAGATATACGTCCTTATAATGCAAAATGCATTCATATTATGTCTTCGATATCTACTTCTGGTTGTTTCGCACAGGCATTCAAAGCATACTTTGAGGCTTTTTCGATCCATATAGCAAATCCAAGTATTAGAGCTCAATCTTTCCTGAAGTCAAGAGTCACAATTAAACATCAAATGTGACCGAGGATAAACTACTTGAGAAGCTAAAGAACAACATTGGAAGCCAAGCCAAGAACAAAGTTGCAAGGAGCATGGATTGAAATCATACAAGACGACATCCCAAACAAGATGAAGACGGCATGTGAGACGAAATGCCTTGCTGTCTTAGGCCGTCCCCCATGCCGTCTAGGCTTCGGCAACTTCTATGAACTTATGACTTATTCTCCATCTTTGTTCCGCGGACTTCGGTAGTCTAGTTTGGATGGGACTATAGTTGCTTGTTTGGACTTTGTATGATTGCAATAGAGTTAGCATAGTTTTATGCATAATTATGTCCTTATCGTAGATGGCTCGCACTAGAGCTACATCTGTTGTAGGACGAGGTAAAGGTCGACCACCTCTTCCTTCTACAGTCTGAGGACGCGGACGTGCAAGTAGACCTCCAGCAGCTAGAGGTCGGGGCCCAGTCCCCATTACTGATCCACCAACAGTGGAGGTTTCCGTTGAGGAGTTTGCGGAGAGCGTGGTTCCCGAGGTCGGGTATAGGACCGCTGCTAGGTCTAAAGATCAAAGAGCGCAATCGGCCGAGTCGGTCAAGTTTTCATAGGGGCGTTTGAGTACCGCGAGTACGTCCAGCGAGTAGAGGAAGCTATTAGGACTGGGGGACCTTCCCCAATACCATAGTACATGCGAGATTAGCTGAGGCTCCGGAGAGAGTGACTTAGGTGATAACTGCACTGGCTAGAGTTGTTGAGGTTGACAAGGCTCGGGATGAGCGAGACCGGATTCCTGGTTGAAGACTTTGAACTAGATGAGAGTACCCCCATTAAGGGAAGAGGTGAAGCACTAGTGTGGCCACGCCGAGACAGCACTGGAGTCGATCCGTTGCCCGAAGGATCGACGAGTAGAGTTTGTGCAGACCTTATTCCGAGAACATGCGCAATACTGGTGGAGGATTTCCCGTAGTAGAGTTACCGGGTTTGATCTGATGGTGAGTCTCATCCGGGAGCATTTATGCCTTACAACACTGAGGAGGGAGAGACTGCAAGATTTCTTAGAGGTTGGGTTCGAGGACATTCCTGTTTCGGAGACGATCAGAAAGTTTTAAGAGGAGTATTACTACAGGGTCTCGTCGCACCTCTAGGGGACCAATATGTATATCTGTTTTCCCACATAATGAGAGAGACTAACCGTGCATATCTAGCGGGTTTTTGCTGTGACTCCCTGATGACTATTAGGACTGAGCCTCAACATATGAGAGGGACCAACCGGGTCCGAAGAGGGCTGCTGATGTGGGACCATCTTTGATAGCACCTACATTACATGGACCTCCCACTAATACAAGAGCAAGAGATACTCAAGGGAAGGTTGCTTGCAAGCTACAAACATGGGAGGATCCGAGAGAGTGGAAGATTGCATGGAAGATGCAAAACCTCGGCTAACAACATAAAATCTCTGCCGAGATTTTCATCCGAGATTTGGAGCCTGACGCGCGCTAGACAATCCGGCCAAGATCTTCTATTTTGGAAGAACTATCTTTATTATTTTTATTGCCTTAAAAGCTCTTAAATATTCTTTAAGTTAATTGTTAGTTTTATCATTTAGGAATATTTTTAGATTATATTAAAAAGATGTATTTCCTAGATTGTCTTTTAAAGATATATTTCCTAGTTTTATCTTTTAGAAATATTTTTAGATTATCTTAAAAAGAGATCTTTCCTAAAATTATCTTTTAAAGATATCTTTCCTAGTTTAAAATAGGAAAGTCTCTCTTATAAATAGCCTTAGAAGGAGAGATTTTAGATAGATTAGATTTGAATTTGATTTCCACACATTTGTGAGACACTTGTGACTTCATTCATGAAGTTTGCATTTTATCATTTCTATTCAATCAAAAGGACAGTTTTTGATTGAAAAGTTTTGAATCCTTGCTAGATTGTTCTTGTGTGTGTTAATCTTTTTGAAGATTGGTGCTACTATCAAATTAGTCCCTCCTTGTGCTTGTCTTATCTACAAGGCTCGTGTAAGGTTAAAGAAGGAAGGGTGAAAGGTAATTCTTTGTTTAGGGTTTTGACACATAATTGGTCAAGGTTCTTTGCAAGTCTTATAATAGTCCGATCTTCCTATATCTATCATATTTCATTCCATTAATCATCTTCTTATCTTTTGTTATCATTCATAATTCCGCATTCTGAGTTCTAAAAAATCTTGGTATGTTCTTGAGCAAATCTCGCCCGAGATTTCATACAATGACCCGAGATTTTCATTATGTTGATGATTTGAGGACTTTCAATCTAGATCGGGAAACTACGGCATCAACCCCGCATCAGCTGCTCAGACAGAAGGGCCGGAGAAAAGACTTATAACTCCACCTTTGATATTCATTATTTTATTTAAATGATGGAAGACTTAACATTTAAATGCGGCTTTATATTTCTATTACTTGTCTTGTTTTGTTTGTTAAAATGTGTGTAGGTCTTGGATAACATTACAAGGGAAGATCTCGGCTAAGAGATTTATTACAACAACGGATCTACTACAACCAAAGGAGAAGATTTAGGAGAAGATCTTAAACGACAACAAACCTACCAACCAAGAAGATATCATTTGAAGATAAGATCTTAAGAGAAGATCTCGGCTGAAGGGAAGATCTTGTGAGAAGATTTCGGTTGAAGATTTTAAACGGATATCTCAAACGGCCTTAATGAAATTTGTTGACGAGAAGATCACGGTGAAGATTCACTTGAAGATATCCAACGGCTTTCAAGTGAAGAACGTTGAAGAGAAGATCTCGGCTACTTGAAGATCTTATTTGCAAAGGCTACTTCTGAAACAACGTGAGAAGATCTTGCTCAAATAAACATCGGATTCTATGGAAGAAAGAAGACGTTGCAACGGCTGCAAGACAACAACTAGAAGAAGATTATCCATAGAAGACTATAAAAGAAGATATCGATTGAAGATGAAGTAACCAAGCCTACCCGCGATTAAACAAGAACATCTTCATCGATTAAAAAGTTTATCTTCCTCTTTGAGCTTTCTTAGGATTATTCGTTAGAGTGAGATAAACACAAGAGCTACATCGGCATATCATTTAAGTGTTATACTCGAGTGTGTTACTTTGCGAAGTAATTAGGCTATTATTGCTAGAATAGAGTCGAGTAGATCGTAGAATTGAGGCAACATTGAAAGAAGAAGGAAAGTTCTTCTAGGTTGTATCTAGGACTCACAACAAGCAGATAATAGATAGTTAGAATCCTAGGGTTGGAAACCCTAGGCGGAGAGTAGGCTGTTAGGGCCGAACTTCGTAAACATATTGCGTGTCGATCTTTTCAATTCCGCAACTTATATCGCATTTTCTTGTGACTAACAACTTTCTGCAGGTGACAAGGCTAAAAACTTATGGTCATTGTCTTTTAGCTTTAGTCAACGTAGAATACCGAACGTTACACTTAACCGATTATATAGTGTAAGTAAGGGTCGAACCCAAGAGAGTTTTAGTCAAGTTTTGGTTAGATTCAATTATCAATTGGTAACCGGGGGGGTTAGAATGTAGAACAAACAAGACAAAAGGGATTTAATAAAAAGCAAAAAGGATGATAATATGGATGATTAGAAAGCTACACTAGTTTAGATCTTAGCATGCATACTACTTGGTTGGATTTTTTTAGAAGTAATTCACCAATGTTCTTATCTTGATCTTATATATGTGTTAAGCCAACCAGCATTAACACAACTTAACTAGCTTATTGATCCGTAAACCTACAGATCAAAGCACAAGTTAGCATTCAAATAAAGATAAGAGATATAAAGAAGATAAACACCCCGTTAATCTTACTTTATAGTTATGTTCCTTTCCCTTAGATAATTACAACCAGCTATTACCTAGGGGTTTGCTACTAGATTAAGGAACCGAACCCGGAATCGATTAACCCTAGCCTTTTGCAAGCAATTGTACACTTAAGATGATCAAACTAAGTGATAAGAGACATGCAAACATAAGATAAAGAGCAAGGAAACATAACACAATTGAACTGAATTAAACTTCTATTATAAAGACTCACAACCAAATAGCAATGCAGCTTCAATCAATCCAATATAGCAAGAAAGCTTAGAAACTCATTACAAATGGCACTTAGAAAATATAGAGCTTTTTGGGAAAAATGTGGATGATCCTAGCAATCAGCCAAGGGCTCTATTTATACTAGAAAACACAATAAATTGGAGTAAATGGGTTGTCTAAACATCCACCTTAAATGTCATAAAGGTGGTGCAAACAACCGGAGTTAAGTCCTCCGGCGCTAAACCGCGGGGACGGGCTAGAGGGCCGCAGGGGCTGTTTAGGCCAAAACGTTCCAACTTCGTCTTGGCCGCTGGGGCGGCTTGGTAGTTCCACGAGGACGGGGTCTTTAATGCCCTTGAACGTCTGACTCTCCATCTTTGTGACGTTTGTGGTGATGATCCGTAGGAGCGGCCCAGTGTCACAGCAGGGGCGGTGACACAGTCTCTTCGGCTTCAAAGGCCCCCTGGCAAGGGCGTAGGCAAGGGCGCTAGGGCGCCGGCTTCGCTTCTTCAGGTTGAGTCACCGCAAGGGCGGCTAGAGGGAGTCGTTAGGGCGGTGACAAGCATCTTATGGGAGCAGACAAAGGCGTTGACTACGGCACTAGGCATGGGTCTTTAGGGGTGTCACCGCAGGGACGAATAGGTGGCGCCGCGGGGGCGGTGACACCCTTCTCTTGTGGCGCTAGTGAGGCACAGGCTGCGTCACCGGAGTGTAGTATCACCGCAGGGAGGTGGCATTACTCCACGGGGCGATGTGGCACCAGAAAGTTTGACTTTGTTGATCTTCTTCACTCCAAAGTGTTGCTAAAACCTTTCTTTACTTCATTTGGACTTCTTCATCTGAATCAAGGTATTAGTAACACCATATGAATCAAAGACATAAAAAGGACTATAAAAACTACCTAAATTGATAGTATTTCCATCACCTATCAAACTTCCCCATACTTAGACTCTTTACTCGTCCCGAGTAAACAATACATCAAACAATATCAACACAACAAGCCTCAGGAAGTATGTTGCAATAGACAAGTGAGAAAACAAAAGAGAAAAGCTACCAAAGAAAGTGAGTAAAGAGGGAAATGAGAAAAGGTGAGAAACTACCATCCTTATTGCTCCAAGAGTGACCTACCCGGACTCCTCTTTATGACTCCCCTTCTTATTTCGTCAACGGCGGAAGGAGAACCTACACTCGGTATCGCTCATTTTGCCAAGGAGCCCTTCCGGGTTTTCACCTTGCCACTCTTCTTCTTTTCATGATAATCTCACAAATTCCTCACATCGCTCAAGTCCAATTTTGCAGCAACCTAGAGTTGGTCAGATTACCTTCTTTTTGCCTAAACCGCCCTTTTTGGTTTTCGGTTTATCCAAAGGTTATTCTTGCCTTTTTCTCAATTCTTTGGCTTTTTCTCTCTTTTTTTTTTAACTGAATTAAAATATGAATTACAAACTGAAATTCTCAAACCAACAATCAAATAAACTATACATGCAATGATATGATCCCTCCCAATACTTGAAGAACACTTTGCCCTTAAAGTGTGAAAATGAAGGCAAAATAAAATGTGGAGAAACCTTTCAAAAAAATGTTGAGAAGGAATATAGAGTGCTCACTAGGGGGATGGTCCAGCTGGACCATCCGGACCGTGTTCCGGTGGGTAGAGGAAGTGGCGGAAGAAGTGCTCCTGCCGCCGGTAGATCTCGTCGAGGCGGGTCTGCTCAGCATCCAATCGAGCACCAAAGGAGGTCTCAATGCCGGCCTTCCAAGCCAGTTGCTGAGCCACCATCCTCTACTGCTGAGCCTCCTGCCAAGCATCTTGACGCCGGTCAAAGTGCTCGGTCATCCTCCCCTAAAAACCCGTCTACCAAGTCTGTTGTTGCTTAAGCATCGATCTCTGGTAGTCGGTCTACCACTGTTGGTGCTGAGTGGTCAGGGCAGCCATCTAAGCTAGCAAACTAGCATGTGCGGGGTCATCCTCCTCCTCCGCGGTGGGAATCTCCTCATCATCCGGAATCGGCATGTGGTCCTCATATGGGACTCTAGTGGAGCTCGCCGCATGCCGCTCGACAATGGAAACTTGTGGTCTCCTCGGTACGTATGGGTCAACGGCAATGCATAGGTTGGAGAGCTCATCTTCGAATGGTAGAGTCTGGGGCAAGTAAGTGATGTAGCTCCCATCTACAAAAGAGAACCAAAATAGGTGCTCACCCTCCCTCTTCAGCAGCTTGCAACGCCGGAGAAGACCCTCGTTGTAGAACGGGATCGCCAACCCATCCTCCAACTCTGTCACATCCATGACCCGCGCAGCAATCAAAGTGATGATGCCACCTCCAACAATGTCCCAGTGGCTCGTTCTTCCTAATCCCCTTCAAAGCGTCATGAAAGAGGGAAATTCAATCCCGCACATTGTCACACTCCAGAATGCAAGCATAGAGGAATGGAAGGTCCTTGAGAGCGACCTTGTTCTCCTCCTTGTGTCCACAGAAGACACACATGATTATCTTGGAGAGGAGCCTCAAGTGGGGGTGAGTGAGCTTGTTGTTGTACTCACCCCCCCGGCATGAAAATCAGAACCGGTAGCACCTCGCCAGAGCTCCACCAAGTCCGGTGTAGGGGTTGTCTCCCACTATTTTTCAGATGGAGACTTAGTAACCCCAAAAGCCTCTTGCAACTGAACGAAGTCCACAGTGTACTTCCTCTTGTTGTATTTAAATGTTAGTCCAATACAAATTTGATCCTCCTTCTCCATGTTAAACGTAGTCACAAATTATATTGACAGCTCAGGATACGTTGGGCCACTCTTTCCAAGGAAGTCCCCGAGCCTATAATGCTCGAGGAAAAGTTGCATACTCTCCATCATTCCTAAGCTTTCCAACGTCGGAATATGAAAAAACCGAGTTGGAAAGACCGCTCGGTCTTGCACAATCGCATACCTCGCCTTTTCCCTCTCATTCATCTTATATTTTCTTGTAGTATCCATTCTAATAACACTTTCAAGCAATTGGATTAGAAATCACCAAAAATTGCCAAGAAACGGACCTTTCTATCGCAGAAACCGTGGGGGCAGCTGGCAGACCCGCAGGAGCGGTGAGGCGTAGGGGCAGGTGGGAGCAGGCGCGGGGCGGGCGAAGACCTGAGGGCGATATTTGACAGATCCTTGGAATTCGTCGGTGCTTGAGCTTTTTTTGGTGTATGAAGGTGGTCGAAGGTGGGTGAGGTGGTGTCGTAGGAGGGTGGTAGATGGTGGTGAATTAGAGTTAGGGTTGGTGAGATAAAGGGCTGGGGGAGGCTAGGTGAGTGTAGACAGTGAAACGGTGGTGGAGCAGGAGCGTAGGGAGGGCGGCGTGGCACTAGGTGGCGGCGTTGGGGCGGGTTGGTGGCGGTGTTACAACATGAGGGAGTTTGAGAGGGATTGGGGCTTCAGAGCGTGGTCGAGAGAGAGAGATAGTTAGGCAAGGAGAAGAGAGAGAGGTGGGTGGGTAGGTGTAGGCGTGATTTTCTTATTCCTATTTTTTTTCTTTTCTAGGTAGACCCGCAGGGGCAGGGGCTTGTCACCGCAGAGGCGGTGACAAGGTAGAGGAGGCCGCAGACCCTGTGCCACCCCTGGCGTTGGGAGTGCTTGTAAAGGGGATATCCGCGGGGCGGGGGTTTGTCAGCGCGGGAGAGGTGATTATTTTGTGCTGGCGCTGGCTCAGTGCCGAGGGCGGGCTGGGAGCATAGTGTCACCGCGGGGCAGTGACACAAGGCCGTGGGGGCGGTTTTCTTGACATAAGCTCCTCTTTTTATTTTCTCGGGTTGCCTCCCGAGAAGCGCCTTTGTTTTATGTCGCTGGCTTGACGTAAGTCCTTCACTTCTCTGCTTGGGCTTCCTCCAAGACCATCTCATCGATTGGATCATGAATTTGAGCCTTTGTCCATTGACTTTGAAGATCTTATGTGCTTGTGGATCGTAAAGATCCACCGCACCATGTGGATGGACTTCAGCTATGATGCAAGGGCTTGTCCATCTCGAGCGGAGCTTTCTTGCAAAAAGTTTCAAACGTGATTGAAATAGAAGGATTTTATTACCCGCTTGGAAGTCCTTTTAGAGGATATTCCGGTCATTCCATGCCTTGGTTTTCTCCTTGTATGTTGTGGCTTGGTCATATGCATCGAGCCTCTGTTCCTCAAGCTCGAGTTTTCGGAACTCACCGACTTCATTCATGTTCATATTGCATTTCTTCACTGCCCACCAAGCCTTGTGTTCTAGCTCCACCGGTAGGTGTCACACCCTCCCAAACACAAGTCGGAATGGTGACATCCCAATGGGGGTCTTCTACGCCGTCTGGTACACTGACAAAGTATCGTTAAGCCTTAAGCTCCAATCCTTCCTTCTGGGGGTAACCGCCTTTTTGAGGATCGTCTTGATATCTCTATTTGACACTTCCGCTTTCCCATTGGTTTGTGGGTGGTATGCCGTGAAAACTCTTTGATGGACATGATACTTCTTTAGGAGGGCGCTGATCGTCTTGTTGCAAACATACGTTCCCCTATCGCTTATCAAAGCCTTAGGGATATCGAACCTTGCAAATATGTTATCCTTGAGAAAAGCTGCCATAACTTTAGAATCATCAGTTTTGGTGGCATTTGCTTCCACCCATTTGGAAACATAGTCCACCGCAAGTAAAATATAGATATTCCCAAAGGAACTAGGAAAAGGACCCATAAAATTTATCCCCGAAAAAATTTCACAAAAAATAAGAGGTGATTGTGGCATTTCATTCTTCCTAGAGATATTACCTAGTCTTTGACACCTATCACACACTTTACAAAATACAAAAACATCTCGAAAGATGTGTGGCCAAAAGAGACCCGCGTCCAAAACTTTTTCAGTCGTTTTATTAGCACCAAAATACCACCCATATGCTTCTAAATGACAGAAAGAGAGAATAGATTGTACCTCATTATCCAGAATGCAACGGCGAATAACCTGATTGTTGCAATGTTTCTATAGGTAAGGATCGTCCCAAACATAGTGTCTAGCCTCGACTTTCACCTTTTCTCTTTGAGCTTTGGTGAAGTCTGAGGGGTACTCACCTCTAACAAGAAAATTCACAAGGTCAGCAAACCAAGGTTTGAAAGAATGTAGCTTAAAATACCTCTGCAGTGTTATCCGCGGGGTAGCCAGAGCAAGCCGCAGGGGCGGCAACAAAGGAGGCGCAGGGGCGCCGGCTTCTAGCCGTAGGGGCGGAGTTGCGTAGGGGCGGTCCCTTATGGCCGCGGGGGCGATTACACAAAAAAGGGTTGTGTAAACGGTGTCGTCTCAAAAACTTCCTAGAATGGATTTCTCCTTTGCTTGATCTTCCTCCTCTTGCACCAACCAACTCAAGTGGTCAGCCACAAGGTTCTCCGCTCCCTTCTTGTCCTAAATTTCTAAGTCGAACTCACTTAGAAGTAGAACCCAACGGATCAACCTTGGCTTGGCTTCCTTCTTGGTCATGAGGTAACGAAGTGCTGCATGGTCAGTGAAAACTATTACCTTTACACCAAGAAGATATTGCCTGAATTTCTCCAAGCTAATACCACCGCTAACATCTCCTTTTCGGTGGTGAAGTAGTTCCTTTGAGTGCCATTCAATGTCATCGAGGCGTAGTGGATAACGCGTGATGCTCTTCCGTCCTTATGTCCTAAGACGGCTCCTATAGCATAGTCGTTGGCGTCGCACATGATCTCAAAGGGCTTCTCCCAATTGGGAGATTAGATGATTGGGGCACTTGTGAGGCAATCCATCAAAGTGTCAAATGCCTTCTTGCATTTCTCATCAACTATGAACGTTACGTCTTTCTTCAAGATCTCACACAGCGGCGCCAAATATTTGGAGAAATCCTTGATGAAGCGCCGGTAGAATCCTTCATGACCTAAGAAAGAGCAAACTTCACGCACGTTAGTAGGATAAGGTAAAGTTTGAATTACGTCAATTTTAGCCTTATCTACTTATATTCCTTTTGATGAGATTACATGACCTAGCACAATACCTTGCTCTACCATAATGTGACACTTTTCTGGATTGAGAACTAGCTTGATTTCTATGCATTTTTTAAGAACAAGTTTTAAATGTCCTAAACATGCATCAAAACTATCTCCATGAACGGTAAAATCATCCATAAAAACCTCAATAAAGTTTTGAATATATTCTGAAAAGATTCTTAGCATGCACCGTTGGAACGTGCCGGGAGCATTACAAAGTCCAAATGACATTCTGCGGTATGCAAAAGTGCCAAAAGGACAAGTAAAGGTAGTCTTCTCTTGGTCCTCCACAGAGATGGCTATTTAAAAATAGCCCGAGATCCATCTAGAAAGCAATAGTAGGGGTGACCTGCAAGACGCTCAAGCATTTGGTCAATAAAATGTAAGGGAAAATGGTCTTTTTGTTTTACCGTACTTAACTTACGGTAATCGATACAAACCCTCTATCCGGTTTGGGTTTTGCTTGGAACCATCTCACTGTGTTGTTTCTCAACCATGGCAATTCCCCCCTTTTTTGGAACAACTTGAGTTGGACTAACCCATTTGCTATCCGAGATCGGGAAGAACATATCCTCTTGGAGGAGCTTCAACACTTCCTTCTTGACCACATCCATCATAGGCGGGCTTAGTCTCCTTTGTAATTTCCTTGATGGTTTTTCCTCTTCCTCAAGGAGGATCCGATGCATACAAGTAGAGGGACTAATCCCTTTAATGTCTGCAATGGTCCATCCAAGAGCCATCTTGTGCTCCTTAAGAATATTCACCAACTTCTCGTCTTGATGGGAATACAATTTGTTATATACAATCACCGGCAAAGTGTCATTTTCTCCTAGGAAAGCATACTTGAGATGTTGGGGAAGCTCTTTTTACTCGATTTTCGGAGCATGCAGAATAGAGGGAACAAGCTTTGGAGTCAGCAAAGTGGGCCCAATGGCCAAAGGTGTGATGGGAAGCCTTTTATGCCCATCCAATCGAGCCAGAACTTCCTGCATGTTAGATGTCAAGGCATAATCCGAATTATGAAAATTAATGTTGTTTTCAATTATGCTTTTTAACTCATCAATATTGGAAATATAAAAAACAACTTGTATAATTAGTTCAATTACATCAATAGCACAAAGAGATGGTCATTGATGGGGTGTTTCATAGCATCATAAATGTTAAATTCAACAACTTCACCATCAAATTTCATTGTCAATTTCCCACTAACGTAATCGATCTTAGTTCTAGCCATTTTTAAGAACGGTCTCTTCAATAAAATAGGTGCACCATGTGAATCATGTTTCATATGCAACGCAAAGAAATCAGCCGGAATAATCAAATTATCAACCATAACTAGCACATCTTCAATTATTCCCTTAGGATAAACATTAGACCTATCCGCTAGTTGGACAACAATTCTAGTTTCAAGGAGTGGCCCAAGGCCAATAGATTGACAAATGGAGTATGGAAGTACGTTAATTCACGTACCTAAGTCAAGCATTGCTTTGTCAAAGCGAATTTCGCCAATGACACAAGGAATACTAACCATGCCCGGATCACTACATTTCTTGGGCATTTGTCGTTGAAACACCGCTGAGACATGCTCACTCACTTAAACCTTTTGCTTTCCCTTCAGCTTCTGGTTCCTCTTGATTGTACTCTATCACCCTTCTTTCCTTGAGTGCATCTGGAAAAGGAGCTGGTGGTTTCTCAGCATACAACGGTTGGAAATTTGGACGGACATAAGAGTCTTCTTCAGCAAAACCCTCTATCGACTTTTCCGCAGGGGCGGGAGCTTGCAGTCGTAGGGGCGGCTCAGGGGCTGTCATCGTAGGGGCGGTGACATCTAGCCGCAGGGGCGGCGGCAATGCAGAGGGGGACACCACCAGAGGCGCAGGGGCAACTGTGAGGACGGCTAGACCGTTAGAAACCATCTCTTTTGATTCCAAAGCTGGTTTTGGCTACACTTGCCTCTTGCTTCTTAATGTTAGAGCACTAACATTCTCCTTAGGGTTAACGAAGGTCTGGGAGGGTAGGTTTCCAGAGGATCGAGCTTCGATCCTTGTGATAGCTTCCGTTATTTGTCCAACCTGTTTCTCGAGATTCTTGATGCTAGATTTTGGTGGTTTGGACATGAGTAGCAAAATGTTTAGTTAAAACCTATATCATATCCTCAGTGGATTGGGACTTACCTTGGCGGGGTTGCTGTTACCGTTTGTTTTGTTGATCGCTCGACCGGAAGTTTTGTTGATCATGCCAACCGGCATGTAATTCTCAGCATATGGGTCATTCCTTTGGCGTTGCTGCTGTAGTTGATCATACCTCATAAGATTTACCTCAACAGCTTCATCCTGAACTTGTGGACACAAGTCCTTGGGGTGGAAAGGATCGACACAAACTCCACAAGCTTTGAGTTTTTGTGGAGTTCCAATCAAGGTTAGTCTCTTCACCATTTCCTTCAGCACAACAATCTCCGTGGATATCTCCGGACGATTGGGGTGTACAACATGTACCCTTCTTTGGTAGAGGTACTAGCAAAATTCCTAGTTCATTCTGCCAATTCCTGAATTTTATCCAAAGCAAGTTCGGGGGTAGAGTTTAAGATATTACATCCACATGCGGTGTCAACAATCCTCCTTTTGTTTGTCTAGTAGGCCATTGTACAAGTACAAGACCAAGTCTTGGGTAGAATACCCATGGAAAGGACAACTGGATGTCAATCTTGCGAAGAGTTTAAAATACTCATAAAGAGTTTCGTCCGCTTCTTGCTCAATGTTGCTTATCGACTTATTCAAACTTTTGGCCTTCTTTGCGGGGAAGTACTTCTCGAATAAGGCCTTGTGGAGGTTGTCCCATGTTTCAATGCTCTTGGACGGAAGATGGTAGTACCAATCATCCCCCCATCCTTGAGGGTGAAGCCAAAAGCCCGCATCTTGATTTGTTCCTCGGTGACGTTTGTCGGCTTCATGCTCATACAAACGGTGTGGAATTTGACCAACTTAAATTTGATATGTTTTGTGCAAAATATGGTATTTCACACAACTTTTCAGCTCCTAGAACACCTCAACAAAACGGGTTGTGGAACGTAAGAACCGCGCCTTGGAGGACATGTCTAGGACTATGCTTTTAGAAAATAGTTTGCCAAAACATTTTTGGGTTGAAGCTGCTAACACGGCTAATTACATCTTAAATTGATGCTTAATACGCCCTATTTTGAAAAAGACTCCTTACGAACTCTTTAAAGGAAGAAAACCTAATATTTCCTATTTCAAACCCTTTGGATGTACGTGCTTTGTCCATTACAATGCCAAAGACAACCTTGAAAAATTTGACGTGCATAGTGATGAAGCTACCTTTATAGGATATGCTTCAACTAGTAAAGCTTATCGGGTTTACAATAAACGTTCCAAAATTGTCGAGGAAATTATTCATGTTATTTTTGACGAAAGCAATGATGGTACTTTGAGTGATAACTTTATAGATCTTAATCTGAACCGAAATGGAGATCAAAATTTTAATGGAGAAGAAGACCCTAAGGCTCAAGATAAGAACATGCAAGCACAAATTCACGATACGGGAGAACAACCTCAAGACCTTGAAATGCATCTTCAAGACCTTAAAATTACAAACAACAACACTGTTGAAGATCAATTTGAAGGCCTTGAAACCCAACTTCAAGGCCTTGAAACCCAACTTCAAGGCCTTGAAACCCAACTTCAAGGCCTTGACATCGGAAACAAGGACGTAACTCCAGCGGTACCTGAATCAAGTCAAGCAACCGAGCCTCCACTCTTCAAAAGAAGAAAGTTCAAACACTCTTCATATCATCCACAAGAGAACGTGATCTCCGATTTAAAAGCAGGTGTGCAAACCCGATCTAGGGTTAACAATTTGTGTGCTTTTTCTGTGTTTGTGTCTCTTATAGAGCCCAAAAACTACGTCCAAACACTTCAAGAACCAGATTGGATCATTGTCAGGCAAAATGATCTAAATGAGTTCGAGAGAAAAAAAGTTTGGACCCTTTCGTCTAGACCTAAGCACCAATCCGTCATAGGAACATAATGGGTGTTACGAAATAAGTTGGATGAACATTAGAAAGTTATTCGGAACAAAGCACGGCTTGTAGCTCAAGGCTATAACCAAGAAGAAGGTATTAATTATGAGGATATTTCGATATCTTAATGGCGCTAAGGATCTAGAGTTATGGTATCCTCGTTAAAACTCGTTTCACATCGTTGGATATTCAGATGCAGACTTTGCAGGATATAAGGTCGATAGAAAGAGCACTTCTGAATGTTGCCAATTCTTAGGGTCATCCCTAATCAGTTGACACTCTAAGAAGTAAAATTTTATCGACCAATCCACAACTAAAGCCGAAAACATAACTGTTGGAGCTTGTTGTTCACAAATTGTATGGATAGCTCAACAACTTCGTGATCTTGGTTTTGATCTCAAAGGTATACCTATTAAATGTGATAATACTAGTGCTATTTCGATAATAAAAAATCTTGGGCAACATTCAAGAACAAAGCATATCGACGTAAGACATCACTTCATACGTGATCTGTTGAAAAAGGTGTTGTGTCGATATCTTTTATTTTGACTAAGTTACAGCTTACAAATATATTCACTAAGCCTATACCAGAAGATCGATTCAGTGTTATTAGATTGGAGCATGGTATGTTGAAACATATAGCATTATCTTAGGGGGAGTAAATCATTTTATTTTCTCCTTATAATGCAGTCTACATTTCCATTTCAAGGCCTTGAAATGCAATACAAGGTCTTGAAACGGATTCTAAAGACAAAAGTGATAAAGCCGGATCGAATTTATGGTTTTCATCTTTTTATATGTTTGATCATTAAAATATTTTAAAGAATTTTTTTTAAAATGTTCTCAAAATTTTCACCAAGATTTTGTTTTCAAAATTCAAATATTTGTTTTGAAAATTGGTTGTGATTTATGAGGGAAGATATGCAAATCAAAATTCGGTTATCAAGGTCTTGATTCTATCAAGATTTTGATTTGCCTTAAATTGATTTGACATCCCCTTTTTATTTTAAAAAAAACAGCATTTTCTTTCCTTCTTATCTCTTCCTTCCTTTCGTTCAAAATTTTGTACAACCTACTTTTGCACTTTACTCTTCGGTTTTCAAAATCTCTCACAAACTCTCATCCATTGCTCCCAAGAGAACCTCAAACTGTGTTGCTTCATCACCATCCACCAGAATTCCAAGCAGTCCTTCACCAATTCCATGCAAAGATGCTTTGGCTCACATCTCCTCTGAATCGGCTGAGCCATCTCCTTAGGAGAATGTTGAGATTTCGGTTCACACAGGGTTGCCGACAAATTGGTTCTGGAACTTCAAAGCAACAGGGACTTGGCTAGGAGGATTTCACAATCGTCCACTTTGCATGTGTGATTCCGTCGATGTAGAGTTTTTGAAGACACTGTAATTCCCATGCATTGCTTTGCTAGAGGGTTGTTCCGTCTAGAAGATTCTTAACCCAAGGGAGGTGACATTCACAAGGCTCACAAGATTATCTTAGGTGACTCAAACGGCAAGAAGGGATATGGGAACTCTAACCCTAGAATCAATGGTAAAAGGTACGCCTATTATTCTCACACCAACTGTTATCAGTGAAATTTTAGGGTTTTCTACCACCACCTCCTACAACCATCCCTCTCGCACTGAAAGTATTAGGTTGACAAAGGAATAATTTCTCATTCCCAACTTCTCTCCCGTCAACTCACACACACCTCTTTCACCCTAGAAGGCCAGATAATTTTTACCCTGCTGGTTAGATGTGTGATTCCCAGAGCGAATTCAAGGGAATTGTTGGCGGATCAAACTCTAGAGTTGATTTATCAAATACTGATTGGACTCGATGTTGATTTGACTAACCTTATCATAAACCACATGGTTCACACCATTAACTCTACCCGAGCCATTCAATTACCATATGCAAATCTCCTCCCTAATATCTTTTCCCATTTCTCCATCGACACCTCTACGGAGGACCAACAGGTGTCGACTGGGAAAATTGATGAAAACAACTTTGAACGTTTAGGGGTTGAGAAAACTCTGGCTGGGGAATAGAAATTAAAGGGAAGGGCTTTGGTTGTGATGTTTTCGTCTAAGGCTCCTTCAGTGTTAGAAACGAGGTTAGATGGGTTAGAATTGGAACTGGATACTCTAAGCAAGGAGATGACTGATTTCCATTTGGGCATGATCAATAAGCTGGATGCAACTCATGAGGTATTATCGGTTATGCATGCCAAGATAAACCAAATGTTTCTCATGAATGCCCTCACCCTCACTACCACATGAAACATTATGCTATTAACAAAGGACGCTACGCAATATACACAGGAGAAAGATGCAAATGTTCTACTCAATTTCCAAAGAAGTGTACAAAATAAACCTATACTTCATCCCACACATGTCGAACCAACTATTCTGACTAAAGAAGAGTATGCAGTCGTCAAGGAATATCAAAAAGAAGAGAAAAGACGACGATTGGAAAAGGAAATGCAAGACAAAAGCAAAGGAACTGTGCCATCAAGGTGGATGAAGAAATTAAATGAAGATAACCGGGAGTAGATCTTAAAGCCTTGAAATCGATTAAAAGGCCTTGAAACTGGATGTCAAGGCCTTGACATGCGCTTCAAGTTTTCTTTATTTTAACTTTCAAGGCCTTGAACTGCGTTTGTGGGGCTTTTTTAAAAACTTGTTTGTGTTGAACTTGGGTCTGTAATAATTCAAACTCTCTTGCTTTAATTATTTTTCTTCCTTGTTGAAGACAAAGGGGGAGAAATTATGCGATCCGACATTTTTGCATTCTGCTTTTATTTTTGAAGTATTTTTATGCATGCATATATCTAACATTAAATGCAGGTATGATATTTGTTTTGTCTTCCATCAAGGGGGAGATTGATAACTCCACCTTTGATATTTATTGTTATATTTAAATGATGGAAGACTAACATATACATGCGGTTTTATAAACTAAAAAATATCGATTATTTTTCTAGATTGCTTGTCTTGATTTGTTGGTAAAATGTGTGTAGGTATTGGATAGCATTACAAGAGAAGATATCGTCTAAGAGATTCACTTGAAGATATCCAACGGCTTTCAAGTGAAGAACGCTGATGATAAGATCTCGGTTACTTGAAGATCTTATTTGCAAAGGCTACTTCTCAAACAACGTGAGCAGATCTTGCTCAAACAAACATCGGGTTCTATGGAAGAAAGAAGACGTTGCAACGGCTGCAAGACAACGGCTAGAAGAAGATACTTGTTAGCATGAAATATTGTGATATTTTAGGCACGTTTCTAAGAGTATTTCATCCATATTGATAGTCATTGATTAAGCATTGATTCATTTGTGAGCTAGTTTGTCTATAATGTCGATATGGAGATCTACACAAGCTTTATGTTGATTGTAGGCAATTAAGAGCTGTTTCCGAACGGATTGTGCGAGAATGGAGTTTGAATTGAGCATGTCCAAGGATTGAGGACATCTCTAGGAGCTAAGGATGTGCTAGCTTGAGGAATATGCACGAGGAAAGGAAGAATCACGGTTTTGCCCTAAACTACGCTCTAAAATACGGCCGTACTACTTTCCACGTTCAAGTCCACGGCCGTGGAACCTTGGCAAGGGAAGCGTGATTCATTCCAGTGACTTCTACGGCCGTGGAAGGCTTGTGTCAAACCGTGACACTTTCCACGCTCTAAATTACGGTCGTGGAACCCTTCCACGACCGTGATCTTGGCGATCCTTTTCGCCACACTTTAAGCCACGATCTTCTACGCTATTGGGCCGGGCTTATATTTTATCTTACACTATAAAAGGACGGACGAAGAGAGATTCCGTCACCTCTGCTTAGACGCACTTTCGCTTGCGCTTGGAATTGCCCTAATTTCACATCTTGCGGATATTGTGATTGAGGATTTCGCGCCTTGTTATTGAGACCTCCGGATTGACGGAAGATTGAAGATTTGGAAGACTGTTCGTGAGAAGATTTCGCTTCTCTTTTAGGTTTGATTTAGGAGACGGATTGACATCCCGTTCTTCGTTCTTATCTAAGATTCGTGATTGTTTGCATCATTCCAAATCTATTGACGTTATTGTTCTTGATTTGTGGATTTGAGATTGACTTTAAAGTTATTGAAAGTTTTCGGAAGTTTTCATCTTTCATTCTTTTAACCCTTGAATTTGATATCAATATGACTGTTGATGGCTAAAACCCTTTAGCAATTCTAAGGTTAAGGGTTGATAGTTGTGGCTTAGATGATGATAGATCGATCATAAACAGATTGGACCCTGAGAGTTAGAGAGAATCGCCGACAACCTTAAACCACGGTCTGTTCTTGAGCTTCCACGGCCGTGGAACTCAAGAACTACCCGTAATTTTATGTTAGTTTACGAACTTGCTTTTACTTTAATCCAAAGTTAAAGATTTGCTTTAACTTAGTCTTGACTTGCCTTTTCTAGGTGGTAGTGAAGCCTCAACAACCTCTACCTTGATTGTGAGTGTCACAACCTTAATCGATTTAGTTAGTCTTGATCCTTGGATTACGAGTTTGGGTATTTGACATTAATTCTTACCTTTAGAACCTTTCTATATTGAAGCCTCAACAACCTTTATAGAGAGTGTCTTGTAGGTGAGTCATATAAGGTTTTTGGAACTTCACCGTACGATTACCTTACATTCGTATACCTTTGCATACCTTAACTCTATCCTTATATCTTTAGTATATCTTGAATCGATTGCCACAACTGGATTCCTGGATCTTTAGGATTGTTGTTTTCCCAATACTTGAAAAGCTTCTTATATTTACTCGCTTGATAATCTATAATTGGATTTAACCCCCCAAATCCCTGTGTTCGATACTCTGAAATTCTTGCTCAACTATATCGATCCGTACACTGCGGGTTTGCTTGCTTTATTTCTAGTTTTATAATTAAAGCTTTTTTGCACGCACGCTAAGTGGTGAACAAGTTTTTGGCTCCGTTTCCGGGGATTTGGTCTAGGACGAATTCGGTTATCGGTTGTCAAGCTTAGGATCTTCTTCCTTGTTATTTGATATCTTTTTGAGTGTATGCGCAGGTCTAGGAACACCGAGGACCTCTTACCTCTTGATCAAGAGCTTGAGAGGACTTTAAGGCAAAAGCGCAAGGAAAAGAAAATGGGTGAAGAACGTGATCTTCAATCGGAGTAAGCGGAGAAAGAAGCTCAACTCCAATGGAGTGAGAAGACACGTAGAGAAGAGACGGATCGTCACCAAATGAAGGTTGACGATCTAACGGACATGATGTTCCAAATGAGGTTGGAGATAAACAACCTCAAGGAGAAAAAGAAAAGGAGGAGACCTGGAAGATCGGTTAGAGCCAACTCATCCAATGAGGATAGCGACTCCTCCATGCCACCGCTAGAGGAAATTGATCCAACGATCAATGTGAATCCATTCCATCCACGGGCAGCTGCAAATCGACGTGTTCCACCTAGGAATGCAAGGATCGAACGTGTGGATGAGGAGCCAAGAACTCTTGGCCAAAGGATGGATCCAACGCAGCAACCACGCCGTCTAGGTGTGAACTTTGATGTTGATGATGTGCAAGGGTTTAGCTTCAACCCTCAAGTTATTACTCTTGTTCACCAAAACCAATTTGGCGGAACAAGCGCTGAATCTCCACACCAACACTTGCAAAACTTTGAGTGTATGATGGAGACAATGAGGCCGAAGAACGCAACTACCAACCACTATAAGCTCAAGACTTTCTTCTTCTCCTTGAAGGGGAAAGCATTGTCTTGGTACCAAGCTCTTCCTAGTGGGAAACTGGACACGTGGGGAGACCTTTCCACGGAGTTCCTCACTAAGTTCTTTTCGCCATCCAAAACGGCGAAACTTAGAGGTAAGATTAATGCATTTTCCATGAGATCTAACGAAAGTTTGTTTCAATCGTGGGAAAGGTTTCAGGATTTACTATTGGATTGCCCTTATCATGGCATATCCAAGCTTGCATTGTTGGAGATATACTATAAGGGGCTGGATGTGGAGACACAATTCAAGCTCCAATCCCTCTCATGTGGTACATTCATGGACATGAGGGAAGATGACGCTTGGGACTTCATTGAGAAGCAAGCAAGAGTCATAGAGAAGTATTCCCACCGGAAAGTTGAGGGAAATCGTGTAGAGCAAGGAGCAAAGCTCACACATGAAGCTCAAACTCAAATCTTTTCTCTCAACAATGAGATTAAAGAGTTGAAGGAAGCTATCAAGACCAACTTTCCAAAGCCACAAGGAAAGGATGTTGGCTACTTAGGCAACAACAACAATGGTGGTGAGAATACAAACTGCAACAACAACAACAACAACCGGAACAACAACCGGAACAATTGGAATGGCAACAACAACAACCGGAACAATAATTGGAACAACAATAGGGGTTCAAACAACAACAATTGGCGCTCCAATCAACAAAACTCCGGTAACTCTTATCCTTCCAATTCGAATTCACTAACTCCACCTTCCTCTTCCTCTACTCCTTTGAAAAGTCAGGGGCAAACATCTGATGGAGGAAACACTTCGGGGAAGGAGAAGCCCGATCCCATGTTGGAGACGATCTTGGGAAAGCTTCAAAGTTTGGAGAACCGCATCATTAAAGTTGATGATCAAATTTCTAAGGTTGATAAAGCCCAAAAGGTTTTAGAAAACCAAATGTTCAGCCAAGCGGAGGAAGTTCCTAGGAATCAAGGGAAACTTCCAGGAAAAACGGAGGACAACCCTAAGGGAAGGGTGATGGCAATCACAACTAGGAGCGGAGTGACTACCACCGATCCACAGCCTAAGTTTGTTGAAGTCTCCGTTGAGAAAGACAAAGAGAAGGGGAAGGAGAAGGAAGATGTCTACATTCCTCCTCCGGCTTACAAGCCTTCCCTACCATTCCCTCAATCTAGAGCGAGAGCGCGCCTAGATAAACAGTTTGGTAAGTTTATAGAACTCATGAGCAAGCTGCATATTAATATACCTTTCATTGATGCTATTGTAGGTATGCCGGCTTATGGAAAGTTCTTAAAGGAAATCCTCTCTAATAAGAGAAAGTTAGAGGATTTTGGAGAGGTTAAGATGAGTTCGGATTCTTCGGATCTCATCAAGACCATGAAGGAGAAAATGCCCCCAAAGCTAAAGGATCCGGGGTCATTTTGCATTCCCATAAAAGTGGGAGATGTCACATATGATGTGTTATGTGACTTGGGAGCAAGTGTGAGCATCATACCACTTGCATTATGTAGGAAGATCGGTTTAGGCGACCCTAAACCGGTGAAGATGACGTTGTACATGGCGGATCGATCCATCACTCGCCCCGTCGGTATTGTAGAAGACGTCCCGGTCAAGCTAGGTAAATTCTTTGTTCCCATTGATTTTGTTGTGCTTGACATTCCTGCAGATAGTCCGGTCCCGATCATACTCGGAAGACCGTTTCTTGCAACTTCCGGCTGCATAGTCAATTGCAAGAATGCTAGACTCGCCTTTGACATAGGAGAGGAGAAGGTAGAGTTCGTTCTTTCCACTCTAGTGAAGGAACCAATCTTTGATGAGGATATATTCAATATCCAAGATAAAGAGGGGTTGTCTAGGGAGGAGGTAAGTGTTATTCTCTTCAAAGATGCTTTACAAAAGGTTATTACTATGAGTCTAATGGATGTAGGGGAAGAAGAGGAGTGCAATGAGGCAATTGAAGCCTTAGAAGCACAAGAAGAAGTGTGTGAAGTGGAGTTTGAAAAGCTCCACGACGAGGCAGAAAATGTGAGAATCCACGGCCATACACTATATTCCACGGCCGTGGATCTCACCAACCAAAGCGTGGCTCACTCCAGAGGGTTACACGGTCGTGGAGGAAATAGAGCAACCGTATTTCCTTTCCACGCCCTAAACCACGGCCGTGGAGGATGCAGGGAAACCGTGATTCTGGCCGTGGAAGAGGGTGATCGTACCTCTTCTTCAACTTCTCTTGATTCTTCTCCTACACCTTCTGTTTCCTTAGACACTTCTAAGGAAGCATCGGATGCTCCTCAAGAGCCATTGGAAGCTCCGAAAGCGATGGAACTAAAGCCACTTCCTACTCATCTAAGGTACGCTTTTCTAGGACCTAATTCTACCTTTCCGGTTATCGTTAGTTCCGATCTAAGCATAGATGAACATAATGAGCTCATGGTTGTCCTTAGGAAACATAGAAAAGCTTTAGGATATACTATTGAGGACTTAGTAGGAATAAAACCTATGCATGCATAAAATATTAATGGAAGAGGACTTTAGGACTTCAAGACAACCTCAAAGGCGGTTAAATCCGACCATGAAGGAGGTTGTCAAGAAGGAAATTCTTAAACTTCTTGATGCAGGTATCATCTACCCTATCTCCGATAGCAAGTGGGTGAGTCCGGTTCAAGTGGTTCCGAAGAAGGGAGGAATGACGGTCATCACCAACAAGAATAACGAACTCATTCCTACCCGAACCGTAACAGGATGGCGGATGTGCATAGACTACCGCAAGCTTAACAATGCGACGAGGAAGGATCACTTCCCATTGCCATTCATTGATCAAATGCTTGAAAGGTTAGCACAACATTCTCATTTCTGTTATCTTGATGGATATAGTGGTTTCTTTCAGATTCCGATACACCCGGATGATCAAGAGAAGTACGTGCCCGTGGGGTACATTCGCTTATAGGAGAATGCCGTTCGGGCTTTGCAACGCCCCAGCCACCTTTCAAAGGTGCATGATGGCCATCTTCTCTGAATACATTGAGGAAATCATGGAGGTCTTCATGGATGACTTCTCCGTATACGGTTCCTCTTTTAACAATTGCCTTTCTAACCTTTCTCTTGTTTTACAAAGGTGTGAAGACACTAACCTAGTTCTAAATTGGGAGAAGTGTCAATTTATGGTAAAGGAAGGAATTGTTTTAGGACACTTAATCTCTAGTAGAGGGATTGAGGTGGATAAGGCGAAAATAGAGACTATAGAAAAGCTTCCTCCCCCAACTTCGGTGAAAGGGATAAGAAGTTTCCTAGGACATGCTGGATTCTATATGCGCTTCATAAAGGATTTCTCTAAAATATCAAAACCTCTTACTAATCTATTGATGAAGGATGCGGTTTTTGAGTTTTCGCAGGAATGTTTAGATGCGTTCAATATGATTCGAGAAGCTCTAATTTCAGCACCTATTATCCAACCTCCGGATTGGAACCTTCCCTTTGAGGTTATGTGCGATGCTAGTGACGTAGCTATAGGAGCTGTTCTTGGACAAAGGAAAGAAGGGCGAACCCACGCCATATACTACGCTAGCAAGACGCTAGATGAAGCGCAGCTCAACTACGCCACTACGGAAAATGAATTTTTAGCCATTGTTTATGCTATTGACAAATTTCGCTCTTATCTTGTAGGTGCAAAGGTGATTGTCTACACGGATCATGCTGCGATCCGGTACCTCCTTGCAAAGAAGGATGCGAAGTCAAGGCTAATTAGATGGATTCTCCTCCTACAAGAGTTCGATCTAGAGATCCGCGACAAGAAAGGTTCAGAAAATTCTGTTGCGGATCATTTGAGTCGCCTAACACATCTAGAGGACGACCACCTACCTATAGATGACTCCTTCCCGGACGAACACCTACACATTATAGAGGAGTGCATCGATGTGATCTCTAAAGGTAACGAACCATGGTTTGCTGATTTTGTTAACTATTTGGTTTGTCAGGAGATACCGCCCGGATTATCCTACGCACAAAGAAAGAAGTTCTTTAAGGATGTCCGGGAATACTTTTGGAATGAACCTCTCCTCTTTAAGAGAGGTCCGGATGGCATTATTCGGCGATGTGTGCCGGAAGATGAGATGCAAAGTGTCATCCGCCATTGTCACTCACTACCATGTGGAGGACACGCTAGTTCGAACAAGACTAGCGCTAAGGTATTGCAATCTGGATTTTCTTGGCCTACTTTATTTAGAGATGTGCAAACCTTTGTTTCCTGCTGCGATACTTGTCAAAGAACAGGAAATATCTCTAGGAGGAATGAGATGCCTCTCAATAACATCCAAGAGGTGGAGATTTTCGACGTTTGGGGAGTAGACTTTATGGGACCGTTCCCATCATCTTGTGGAAACCAATACATACTCTTGGCGGTGGATTACGTTTCTAGATGGGTGGAAGCAATTGCCTCTCCCACCAATGATGCCATGGTGGTGGTTAAGTTCTTTAACAAGACCATCTTCCCACGATTTGGGACACCAAGGACTATCATTAGTGATGGAGGTTCTCACTTCATTGCCCGGCGCTTTGAAGCTCTTCTAGCTAAGTATGGGGTTACTCACAAGATCGCCACCCCTTATCATCCACAAACTAGTGGACAAGTTGAGATCTCAAACCGGGAGATCAAAGGAATTCTAGAGAAGACGGTTTCAAGGACTAGGAAGGATTGGTCCTTGAAGCTTGATGATGCATTGTGGGCGTACCGGACTGCGTACAAGACTCCCATAGGAACCACACCATACAACCTTGTGTATGGGAAGTCTTGTCACTTACCGGTGGAGTTGGAGCACAAAGCGTTTTGGGCCATCAAGTGGTTGAATTTCAGCATGAAGGAAGCGGGAGAGAAGCGTCTCTTGGACCTTAATGAGCTTGAAGAACTCCGCTTGAATGCTTATCAAAACGCTAAGATTTACAAGGAGAGAGCAAAGCGTTGGCATGATAAGCATATCATTCCAAAGGACTTCAAAGAAGGAGATCAAGTTCTCCTCTTCAATTCAAGGCTTCGTCTCTTTCCAGGTAAGCTTAAATCTCGTTGGACCGGACCTTTTCTAATTAAGCGTATTTTCCCCCATGGTGCAGTTGAAGTATGGGGTGAAGCGGGCGGAAGCTTTAAGGTGAACGGTCAACGACTCAAGAAGTATACGCCGGAACTCCAAGTTGAAGAGTTCGCGCCCACCGCACTCGAATAAGTGCGAATTTGGTCTAGCTACGGGCCTTAAACAAAGCGCTTCTTGGGAGGCAACCCAAGGTATTGCATTCACGTTTTTGTTTTCGATTCATAGTTTAGCTTAGTTTAGACGTTTTTGCTTTGTTTTGCCTTCGATTCCTTCCGGTATGTTCGTGTTTTTGGATGTAGGAACAGTGGAATAGGAAAGGGGAAGAGTAATTTTGGAGAAAAGTGACGAAACTTGGACTTTGGAGCATTATAGAGAGTTCCACGGCCTAAACCACGGCCGTGACAGCTACAGTGACCGTAATTTCCAAAAGCCTTTGAAAAATCACCAAAACCACGGTTCCGTAAATTTCCACGGCCGTGGAAACCCCCGATAGACCGTGGTTTTCAAAAATTTTGCCGGCCACTATATAAACCACGTTCTTCACAAAAACACATCTCAAAACCCAATTCCACGCCCTCTTTCTCCGGAATCACGCCCTTCACCTCAATTCTCCGTTCGTTAATCGTTTTCAACGATTCTTCGACCCAAACTGAAGCAAATCCGATCACCAACGAGATCCAAGCAACAAATCGAGCTGCAAATCACCAAGAAACGCAGAATTCGGATTTTAAAATCCGAAACCTAGGTTTTTTCCGCTCTTCTCTATCTTTGTCAATTCGGCTTCGTTTTTGCTAGCATTTATAGGAGAACTGTTTGAAATTGGAAGAAATTAGTCTAGGACTGCTTGATTGCTGAGTTTGGCTGTTGATTGCTGAGTTTTTCGAAAAGACGAGACGAACCACGGTCTCTGTCAATTCCACGGCCGTGGAACACCAAGAACAGACCGTGTTTTTGAACAGTAATGGATTTTGTGAGGAGAGTTTCTGGGAGAATTAAGGAGAAGAAAAATGAGAAGGATAAGAACAAAAAGAGGAAGGGTAACCCCTCTTCCTCTTCATCCTCTAGAGCACCACCACCTTCCTCCCCTTCACCTCCATCATCACCTTCATCACCTTCACCTCCTAGCCCTAGAGTACCCACCATTCACGAGGATCATCTCAATGCACTAGAGAGGATCCATAAGAGGGTTGTTATAGGACCTAGGTACCTATTGTTGGAGGATTTAGCTCCTCTACACATCATAGATGACCTTACTTTGCTCTTGGATAGAGTCGGTCTTGTTGTCTTCTCGGCTATCCGAGAAGACGCTTACGAGGAGATCACGAGAGAGGTTGTGACGTCTTTTGAGCACAGCCATGTTGACAGGACTGTTTCTTTCCGTCTGATGGAAAGGAACTATGATTTCTCCATCCGGGAGTTCGGAGCCTTCTTTGGGTTCCAAGAGACCTTTAATGGTCATTTCCCCAGTGTCGTTTACGCCAAGGATTTCTGGGAAGAGGTCGCCATGATCTATGCCAGCGAGGACCGCTGGCAACCAAATGATACCAAATCTAAGTTGATGTATCACTTAGCCTTGAAGATTGCTCACCGGGTACTTTCTGAGTGTCTCTTCCCTAGGACGGAGACACCTCAGAAGATCAAGACGGATGAGCTCTTTCTGTTGTACTCCATGCTGTATGGGCGCCCTGCTGACTGCGCCACCCTCTTAGCTGCTACCATGAGCAAGCTAAAGAACAAGAGGGTGGGCAACATTAGATATGGTGGGATAGTCACCCACCTTACTAGGATGTTGGGGGTAGATTTTTCTGCATGTACACGTATTCCTGCCGTACCCCTAGGACTCCAGGCCTTCATGACTAGAGGTCTCATCTTCCCTACCCATAGAGGTCCACCTTATGTAGCTATGCCATGGGAGAGCAGGACGGGGAGGGGCATTGAGTGGCTCCCAGAGTATTCCATTATGGCTGGATGCCATAACTGGAAGGAGACGTTCGCTGCTATGCATGCGAACAGGATTGCAGCCCCTCCATATGTTCCACCACCACCGGTAGTTGAGGAGGAGATGAGAGATCCGTATGAGGGAGGAGGAGAAGTAGAGCAGGAGTTTGGCACATTTCCGAATCAGCCGGACATTGCTTCTGATGTACCTAGACGTTCTCCACGTCCAGCCAGAGCTTCAGGTTCATCTTCTCGCCGCGCCAGCGTGAGCGAGAGACCCACTTGGATGGAGACCCCTCCTGCGTGGTACGGAGCTCCACCACCATGGTCTGCACAGCAGCCGTCGCCACCAACACCAGCACCGTCAGATGCACCGGGGTGGTACAGCCAGGCTCCGGGTTGGTATGAGCAGATGCCAGAGTGGGCTACCAGTCTTTCTGACAGGGTGGGAGCCTTGGAGATCCGAGCCGACGCTAGAGATGGACGTATGGATGACCTTGACCATATGATGAGAGACATCTACCGCCAGCAGTACGGGCGGTACTATGACCTAGCTTCCATCCATTCCCGCCTCCACCGTAGTGACGACCTTGAGGACCGACAGTTTAGCCGCTCCACCGCCATTTTGTGAGTCTTTTTCTTTCTTTCTTTTCTTCTTTTTCTTTTATTTGAACATTAGGGACAATGTTTGTTCCAAGTATGGGGTGGGGTGTGACTAAAAGTTTGTAATAACTCTTACTCACTTTGATTGCTTCTATTGAGACTATCTTGCATGTTCATTATATTGTTGCACGTTTCATTATTGCATTACATGAAAAAGAGTTTGAAAAACCCATAAAAATTGAAAAATTTTGAAAATTTTGTGCTTCTAAGAATTGAGATGATTTCTATGATAATCACTACTTGTGAATTGAGTTTGATGACAATTGCATGCTTAAATGAATAGTGAATTGAAAAGAAATTGAATGAGTTGATTATACTTCTTTTTGCAAATTTCATAATGTGATGAATGTTACTTAAATCATGTTGAGAAAATAAGGTTGACATCACACTATAAGTTCTTATACTTCTTGTTGAAATGATTAAGGCAATTCGATTTCCTTTCTTCTTTCTTTGATCATTTAGCCCCTCATTGAAATTATGGCCTCCTTTACCTATCCGGGAATTTGGAGGAGTTGATTGATATTGACATGTTTGATGTGGGAGGGCCTTGAAAGCAATTATTTGCAATCAAAAGAATAGAAAGAAATTGTAGGTTTAGGGAAGTCAATCATGACGATGAGTAACTCGGCACCATTCACATAGCCGGGTGTTTGTGTCTTGCCAAAGTCGGATTGAGCGATATTCCTAGCAGATTATGGTATGTGCGCTAAGGGTTTGAGGCATCTCATAAAAATTGAGAAACGCCAATCTCCTAGGCTTCGGTTTTTGTGCACCTCTATCCATAACTCCAAAAGTAAAGTCGAAAAATGAAAGGAAGAGAGCGAAGCTCTAAGTTGAAAGTACTGCGGAAACCGCAAGAGAAGAAGAAAAGAGTAGTTATCCACTTTCCTTGATTCATGCACCACATTCCTTAAAGTTTTCCTTCCCTTTCCACATTCTAGACCTTTTGAAAGTCCTTAAGATCAAAAGAATGTTATATGACTTAGTGATCTAAATTGAAGTTTCTTATGATTGATTTTGATAATGTTTGAAGGTTATGATGTTTGTATGGAAGTTTAATTGATTCATGAGCTTTCTTTACTCTTTACTCTTTGATTAAGTGTATGAAAGTCTTATAAGCGAATGAAGCAAGATTTGAGAATGATCTATTGATTAGAAGGCACATTCATCCAAAAGAAGTATTGCTTTGGGAAGGTACACATATTTCATCCTAACTCTTGTTTTAAAAGCTTTTGAAAGACCTTGCTTAGGGACAAGCAAGTGGCAAGTATGGGGTTATTTGTTAGCATGAAATATTGTGATATTTTAGGCACGTTTCTAAGAGTACTTCATCCATATTGATAGTCATTGATTAAGCATTGATTCATTTGTGAGCTAGTTTGTCTATAATGTCGATATGGAGATCTACACAAGCTTTATGTTGATTGTAGGCAATTAAGAGCTGTTTCCGAATGGATTGTGCGAGAATGGAGTTTGAATTGAGCATGTCCAAGGATTGAGGACATCTCTAGGAGCTAAGGAAGTGCTAGCTTGAGGAATATGCACGAGGAAAGGAAGAATCACGGTTTTGCCCTAAACTACGCTCTAAAATACGGCCGTACTACTTTCCACGTTCAAGTCCACGGCCGTGGAACCTTGGCAAGGGAAGCGTGATTCATTCCAGTGACTTCTACGGCCGTGGAAGGCTTGTGTCAAACCGTGACACTTTCCACGCTCTAAATAACGGTCGTGGAACCCTTCCACGACCGTGATCTTGGCGATCCTTTTCGCCACACTTTAAGCCACGATCTTCTACGCTATTGGGCCGGGCTTATATTTTATCTTACACTATAAAAGGACGGACGAAGAGAGATTCCGTCACCTCTTCTTAGACGCACTTTCGCTTGCGCTTGGAATTGCCCTAATTTCACATCTTGCGGAGATTGTGATTGAGGATTTCGCGCCTTGCTATTGAGACCTCCGGATTGACGGAAGATTGAAGATTTGGAAGATTGTTCGTGAGAAGATTTCGCTTCTCTTTTAGGTTTGATTTAGGAGACGGATTGACATCCCGTTCTTCCTTCTTATCTAAGATTCGTGATTGTTTGCATCATTCCAAATCTATTGACGTTATTGTTCTTGATTTGTGGATTTGAGATTGACTTTAAAGTTATTGAAAGTTTTCGGAAGTTTTCATCTTTCATTCTTTTAACCCTTGAATTTGATATCAATATGACTGTTGTTGGCTAAAACCCTTTAGCAATTCTAAGGTGAAGGGTTGATAGTTGTGGCTTAGATGATGATAGATCGATCGTAAACAGATTGGACCCTGAGAGTTAGAGAGAATCGCCGATAACCTTAAACCACGGTCTGTTCTTGAGCTTCCACGGCCGTGGAACTCAAGAACTACCCGTAATTTTGTGTTAGTTTACGAACTTGCTTTTACTTTAATCCAAAGTTAAAGATTTGCTTTAACTTAGTCTTGGCTTGCCTTTTCTAGGTGGTAGTGAAGCCTCAACAACCTCTACCTCGATTGTGAGTGTCACAACCTTAATCGGTTTAGTTAGTCTTGATCCTTGGATTACGAGTTTGGGTATTTGACATTAATTCTTACCTTTAGAACCTTTCTATATTGAAGCCTCAACAACCTTTATAGGGAGTGTCTTGTAGGTGAGTCATATAAGGTTTTTGGAACTTCACCGTACGATTACCTTACATTCGTATACCTTTGCATACCTTAACTCTGTCCTTATATCTTTATTATATCTTGAATCGATTGCCTCAACTGGATTCCTGGATCTTTAGGATTGTTGTTTTCCCAATACTTGAAAAGCTTCTTATATTTACTCGCTTGATAATCTATAATTGGATTTAACCCCCCAAATCCCTGTGTTCGATACTCTGGAACTTCACCGTACGATTACCTTACCGAATATATATATATATATATATATATATATATATATATATATATATATATATATATATATATATATATATATATATTCGGTAACCCTAGATTCCATCTTTCTGACCCTATATGAGCATGTATCATCCTTATGGTTTAGTATCTGTCATCACCTAGAATTCTCATCCTCTACTCCGGCCCTAAATCCCGTACCGTCAAGTAGCGTTAGACTAGAAGGTATGACCCGTTGTGCTGGAACCAAACACTTATGAGTTTATGTCCTTTTTTATTTTATAAATAGATTGTGCTTTTTTTTTAATCATGTTTGGATAATATCCCTCTTGATCACAAAGTTTGATGATCCCTATAATGTTTTGATTTATTATTGCATATATGATTTATGAAGTGCGATTGTGATATTGCTTATATTCAAAGTACTTCGTTTCATCTTTTGTTTACCTTCAAATGAAGTGACGTATATAAAGGATTTAGATAAAAGAGCTTGCGCCAAAAGCGAGATTATTTTATTGGATTTATTTAATAGCACTTGGTTTAAGGGATTGGATCCTACCTTTTACTTTAAGGATTTCTAACTATCATACAAATTTCCAGTCTTTGTACCTTTTCTAGCTCATGCGCAAAAAGGGAGGCTTTTCTTGGTCTTTTCTAGATTTCTAAGTTCTTCATGGGTTTGCCTATATACTTGACACAACCGTTGGCGTTAGATCACAATCAAGTTGGATACCATAGTCTTTGTTTGTCTATGCCAAAGACTATTTAGATAGTTACCTGCAATGTTCACATATCAATCTTCATGAGTTTCATATATGTAGTTTTACTTTTATCATAATAGTATGGATTCTTGTTTCCTTAGATCATTTTCCTCCATTGATATCTGTTGTTTTTCCCTTTTTACCAAAACTATAAAAGATATATTTTTCCTTTCCCCTTATTATTTAGTGTTTTCCAAATAAGACGCAATCCTTGTGAATTTGACACCCGATTTACTACAACTGACCTTGTCATCCTTGCGGGTTGGTTTTAGAATCATCACTATCACCTATGCCTTTGATAAATTCAGGTCCTATTTAGTTGGTTCTAAAGTCATCTTCTCTGCTGATCATGTTGCTATTAGGTACCTCATTATCTAGAAAGACGCAAAGCCGAGGGTGATACGTTTGATACTCTTACTTTAAGAATATGACCTGTATGTACGAGACAAGAAAGGAATAGAATATAGTCGCTAACCATCTTTCTCGTCTCCTACCGTTAGCCCATACTGACCCTGTTAAAGCACCCATCAATGATGAGTTCATCGATGATCATCTCTTCAACTTTGAGACATGCTTTCAGATATCCATACAAGAACTTGGCATGTCCTGGTATGTAGATATTGTGAATTCTCTAGTTGCAACGAATTACCCCTGGACTCACATATCATCAAAAGAAGAAGTAGTTCTACTTGAATGTCAACAACTACTATTGGGATAAACCTTTTCTCTGTGAAAGAGGTTTTGATGGGATGTATTGTTAGCATGAAATATTGTGATATTTTAGGCACGTTTTCTAAGTGTATTTCATCCATATTGATAGTCATTGATTAAGCATTGATTCAATTGTGAGCTAGTTTGTCTATAATGTCGATATAGAGATCTACACAAGCTTTATGTTGATTGTAGGCAATTAAGAGCTATTTCCGAACGGATTGTGCGAGAATGGAGTTTGATTGAGCATGTCCATGAATTGAGGACATTCCTAGGAGCTAAGGATGTGCTAACTTGAAGAATAGCACGAGGAAAGGAAGAATCACGTTCTAGCCCTAAACCACGCTCTAAAATATGGCCGTACTACATTCCACGTTCAAGTCCAAGGCCGTGGAACCTTGGCAAGGGAAGCGTGGTTCATTCCAGCAACTTCTACGGCCGTGGAAGACTTGTGTCAAACCGTGACATTTTCCACGCTCTAAATTACGGTCGTGGAACCCTTCCACGACCGTGATCTTGGCGATCTCTTTCGCCACACTTTAAGCCACGATCTTCTACGCAATTGGGCCGGGTTTATATTTTATCTTACACTATAAAAGGACGGACGAAGAGAGATTCCGTCACCTCTGCTTAGGCTTATTTCCGCTACGCTTGGAATTGCCCTAATTTCACATCTTGCGGAGATTGTGATTGAGGATTTCGCGCTTTGCTATTGAGATTTCCGGATTGACGGAAGATTGAAGGTTTGGAAGACTGTTCGCAAGAAGGTTACGCTTTATCTTTAGGTTTGATTTAGAAGACGGATTGACATCCCGTTCTTCGTTCTTATCTAAGATTCGTGATTGTTTGCATTATTCCAAATCTATTGACGTTATTGTTCTCGATTTGTGGATTTGAGATTGATTTGAAAGTTATTGAAGGTTTTCGGAAGTTTTCATCTTTCATTCTTTTAAACCTTGAATTTGATATCAATGTGACTGTTGTTGGCTAAAACCCTTTAACAATTCTAAGGTGAAGGGTTGATAGTTGTGGCTTAGATGATAATAGATCGATCGTAAACAGTTTGGACCCTGAGAGTTAGAAAGAATCGCCGACAACCTTAAACCACGGTCTGTTCTTGAGCTTCCACGGCCGTGGAACTCAAGAACTACCCGTAATTTTGTGTTAGTTTACGAACTTGCTTTTACTTAAATCCAAAGTTAAAGATTTGCTTTAACTTAGTCTTGGCTTGCCTTTTCTAGGTGGTAGTGAAGCCTCAACAACCTCTACCTCGATTGTGAGTGTCACAACCTTAATCGGTTTAGTTAGTCTTGATCCTTGGACTACAAGTTTGGGTATTTGACATTAATTCTTACCTTTAGAACCTTTCTATATTGAAGCCTCAACAACCTTTATAGAGAGTGTCTTGTAGGTGAGTCATATAAGGTTTTTGGAACTTCACCGTACGATTACCTTACATTCGTATACCTTTGCATACCTTAACTCTGTCCTTATATCTTTAGTATATCTTGAATCGATTGCCACAGCTGGATTCCTGGATCTTTAGGATTGTTGTTTTCCCAATACTTGAAAAGCTTCTTACATTTACTTGCTTGATAATCTATAATTGGATTTAACCCCCAAATCCCTGTGTTCGATACTCTGGAATTCTTGCTCAACTATATCGATCCGTACACTGCGGGTTCGCTTGCTTGATTTCTAGTTTTATAATTAAAGCTTATTTGCACGCACGCTAAGTGGCGAACATGTATCGTAGACACGTTCCAACAAAAGAAATGCCTAACATCATGGCCCACCTATCATTCATACCCAACCAGAGGGCTTACTAGTACCGGAAAGACAAATGCTAAAATTCTTCATTGTGGTTTATAATGGCCTACTATGTTTACAATTGTGTGTAATTTTGTTGTTTCTTGTGACTCTTTTCAGAGAACAAGTAACATATCAAAACGAAATGAGATGTCATTGAACAACATTCAATAGATAAAGTTGTTCGAGTGTTGGGGCATATACTTTATGAGATCATTTCCCTCTTTCGACGTTACAACTACATCATTGTTGCGGTGAATTATGTGTGTAAGTGAGTGAAAGCAATTGCCACACCCAGTAATGACGCAAGAGTTTTCTCTGAATTCAGCAAAGAGAACATATTTGTAAGTTTCGGAGTACCCATGATGATAATGAGTGACAACGATTCTCATTTCATTGAACGAGAGTTCGAACCATTGTTGCATAAGTATGGGGCATGACAAAAGATTGTCACTAGGTTTTGAGCCTTGGATATATGTTCTCTTTGATGAATTGTTCGTAAGTATGGTCTAACTAGGTTTTCACCTGGTCTTTTGTCTATACCAAAGGCTATTTTAGATAGCGATAATTTTCTTGGTTTGTTCTAGATTTCTGAATTCTTAATGGTTATTTATATATACTTGACACAACTGCTGGAGTTAAAGCACAATCAAGTTGGATAATACGGTCTCTATTTTTCTATGCCAAATACTATTTTAGACAATTACTTGCAATGTTCACATATCAATGTTCATGAGTTTCATATATGCAGTTTTACTTTAATCATTATAGTGGGGATTCATTTTTCCTTAGATCACCTTTGTCCATTATTTGTCTGCAACAATCATTGCTTTTCTCTTGTATTTCCATTTTACCAAAACTCCAAAAGATATATTTTTCCTCTTCCTTCTTCTCCTTTTCGCTCTTTACTTAGATTAATTATTAATTAGTGTTTTCCAATAAACGTAATCCTCGTGAATTCAATACTTGATTCAGTACAAATGACCCCGTCATCCTTGCGGTTAGGTTTTAGGATCATCACTATCGTCTACGCCTTTGACAAATTCAGGTCCTATGTAGTTGGTTCAAAAGTCATTGTCTATACCGATCATGTTGTTATTAGGTCTAGCTATGTTCGACCGGTCAACCGACCTAGGTGCCTATCAAGCACTTCTACATGTTCCCCATGTTCTTCACTTCACACTCGGGTTTCAGTCATTTTCGCCGTGACCTTGACTTCTCTGATCACAAGGAAGCTGATCTTGGAAGTTTTACCGAACGGTAACAACAACCTCTCCCACAAGGATATAAGATCGGATATAGTATATTCGGGTATCGAATTCACAAGGACCGCGTCTGTTTTGGATGTAAATAATAGACAATTATGCTAAGTAAAAGAAGGAAAGGAGAAAACAATATCTTTTGGTGAAACAATGATGAAAGGGAAAATCAATACTTGTTGTAGGCAAATAATGGAGGGAAGCGATCTAAGAAAACAAGAATCCCCACTATTATGAGTTAATATATTGATATATGATAATTGCAAGTAAGCATCAAAAATAACATTGGGCATAGACAAACGAAGACCGTGCTTTCCAACTCACACAACTCTCAATCTAGCGGTTCGGCGAGTATAGGAAAACCCATGAAGCATTTAGAAATCCGGAAAAGACCAAGAAAAAACTTCTCTTGTGGCACTTCAGTTTGGGAATGCTGGACTGTATTGAGCAATTCCTCAAGCATATTGGGCTCGGGGAATTCCTTGAGAAACATGTTGTTGTGTATCAGGAGCTGGTGAGGCAGTTTGTGGCCACCTTCCAACTTGAGTTGGAAGATCATATTTGTGTTGGAGTAATGTTCAAGTTCCAAAAGAGGAGGTATACAGTGAACTTGGACCAGCTAAGGGAGACCTTTGGGGTGACCAAGTATCCTTCAGAGAATTGGTGGGATCCCGCTCCTACTCCGGACTTGTTCGAGTTTTGGCAAGCTGCAACAGGTTCACATTTCCATGTAGGGGGTGAGTACAACAACAAGCTCACTCACCCTTGTTTGAGGCTGCTGAGCAAGATCATCATATGTGTCTTCTGTGGACACAAGGAGGAAAACAAAGTCGCCCTCAAGGACCTTAGCTTGTTGTACTTGTGTGTTCCGGCTTGTGAGATTGTACCGGATTGGATTTCGGTCTTCTTTTCTGCTTTGAAGCGGTTAAGGAAGAATGATCCCCGGGATATTATTGGAGGAGGGTTCATTACCTTGATAGTTGCTCAGGTTATGGATGTCATTGATTTGGAGGATGGCTTGCATCCCATTCTACAACGAGAGCCTCCTTTGCCGGTGCAAGTTGTTGAAGGTGGAGGGTGAGCACATGTTTTGGCTTCCATTCCATGATGGTAGTCATGTGACATACTTGCCCGGGCCCTTTTCAATTGGGCCGGACCTTACTGGCCTTTACATTTCCGTTGATCCATATGTGCCAAGGCGACCAGAGGTTGCCATCATTGAGTAGCATGCGGCGAGCTCAAGTAGGGGACCGGATGAGGACTATCAGCTCAACCCTGATGATGTGGAGGTGCCCCCTGCTGAGGACGCATATCCTCTAAACGCTTACTTGCTTGCTCAAATGCGAGCCCTGATCACCCAGCATGAGGAGAGGAAGACCGGCTATTAGGCAACGATTCTTGAGCAACAACAAACCTGGCAGTCCAGGTTTGAGCAGTGCATGACTGCTCTTTTTGATGAGCACCAACAGGCTTGGCAGACGGACGTTGAGAAGAGGATGAAGGCTCATATAGCTCAACAGCAGCAGGCTTGGCATGCCGGCTTTGAGCGCTCGTTTGGTGCCTAGATGGATGAGCAGAGCAGCCGTCTCTCCGGCCTCTACCGGCGGCAGGAGCACTTTTTCTCTCACTTCCCGTATCCACTGTAGGATCCGGATGGTCCAGCCGGACCATCCCATTAGTGAGTAGCATCTTTACCTTCTCTATTTCCTATGCTTGATTTCATATTGCACACTTTGAGGGCAAAGTGATCTTCAAGTATGGGGGAGGGTATCTATCTTGTTTGTATAGTTTGAATTGTTTGAAATTTCAGTTGTAATTTAGTCTTTTATTCAGTAAAAAAAAAGAAGAAAGTAAAAGCCAAAAGAAAATGAGATAAAGACATGAAAATTCTTGGATAAACCGAAAACTCGAAAGGGCGGTTTAGGCAAAAAGAAGGCAGTCCGACCAACACTAGGTTGGTGCAAAAATGGACTTGAGGGATGTGAGATTTGGTGAGATCATCTTAGAAAGAAGAACAGTGGAAGGTAAAAACCCGAAAGGGATCCTTGACAAAATGAGTGAAACTCGAGTGATAGGTTCTCCTCTTTCTGACGTTAGAGACATAAGAAGAGGAGACATAAGGAGGAATCCGGGTATGTCACTCTTGGAGCGATAAGGATGGTAGTTCTTTCTCCTTTCTCACATATCTTTAGTAAATTTTGTTTCTTCTCTTTTAGAATGCTTCACCTTGTTACCTCTATACTTCGCCATGCTTCTTGAGACTGTTGATTTGTATTGGTTAGATGTTTGGTTTACTTGGGACGAGTAAAGAGTCTAAGTATTGGGGAGTTTGATAGGTGATGGAATCACTATCATATCTAGGTTGTTTTATCATGTTATTAGAGTCATATTGGTTGTTGTGTGTTGCTAATATGTAAATCCAGATGAAGAAGTCCATAATGAAGGATAATGAAGGTATAACAACACTTGGAAGATAAAGAAGATCAAAGAAGACAACCAAGACGACATTCTGTCATTCAGCCGCCCCCACGGCCCCATGTCACCGCCCCTACTGTGACCGACATACCTGCTGCCGCTCCCAGCGCCTGGAAGGACCTTATCACCGCCCTTGTGGCACTCCCAGGTCGCCCCTATGGTGACTCCGCCTGAAGAACAAGAGCCAACGACCCTACGCCCATGCCAGCGGACATGTGGAGCCCAAACGTCTATGTCACCGCCCCCGCAGTGACACTAGGCCGCCCCTGCGGATTGAGGACAGAAACGTCAAGAAACCAAGAGTCAAACGTTCCAGAGCATTAAAGACTCTGCCCCGTGGCCCTATCACGCCGCCTATGCGGCCAATTTGAAGATGGGGCATTTTGCACTAAACCACCCCTGCGGCTCCCAAATCCGCGTCTGCATTTTAGTAACAGAAGACATAACTCCGGCTGTTTAGACCCGCCTTTATGGCCATTAAGTTGGTTGTTTACACAACCGATTTACTCCCATTTATTGTCATTTCTAGTATAAATAGAGGTCCTAGGCTGATTGTTAGAATCATCCTTTTTTCCCACAAAAACCTCTCTTTGTTTAGTTGTCATTTTTATGGAGTGCTAAGTCTCCCAACTACATTGGGTTGATTAAAGCTTCATATAAGTTGGTTGTAAGTTCTTTTCAATAGAAGTATTATTCAGTATACAATTGTGTTATATTCCTTATTCTTAACTTATGTTTGCATGATTTTTTTCTACTTAGTTTGATCACCTAAGTTGTATAATTGCATGCAAAAGACTAAGGTTAATTGGTTCTGGTTCGGGTCATTAATCCAATAGCAAACTCTTAGGTAATAACGGGTTTTGATTATCTAAGTGTAAAGGAATATAACTACATAACAAGATTAACGGGTTGTTTCTCTTTTATGTATCTCTCTTTGTTTGAATGTTAACTTGTTGTTTGATCTTGTAGGTTTACGGATCGGTAACTTGTTAAGTTGTGTTATTGCCGGTTAGCTTAATACATGAATATCATCAAGATGAGAATAATTGTTGAAAGCTTCTAAGAGAACCAACCAAGTTATATGAATGCGGAAATCTAACCTAGTGTAGTGTTTGTTTTAAATCATTATCACCATCTTTGCTTTGTTATATGCTTTTGTCTTGTCAACTATTGCTATCCAAC